>CM060918.1:83847628-85097628 GCA_030737875.1 Allium sativum
CTAGGTATGCTAGTTATACAAGTTTTCTGATTTTTTTAATCTATAAGTTGCTTACTTAAAGAGGATTATTTTATGATTTTGTGTCCATACCTTCAGCTGAAGGAATACTGTAATATACACTAGTGAACTTTTGAATGTACATTACAGATCTTAGAGCAGAAGCAGCTGTAGGGTGTGCAAGATTGGCTACCGCTAAAAATTGCAGCCTGTATATATGTCACAATTTTTTTTATCTTTACTGTTTAAGGCTGTTGTATTTGTTTAGGTAGCTGACTCCCTTAAAATTTAACAGCAAGCCCAAAAGTTCCCTTAAGATGATATTCATTTATCGTTAAGTTTCCTTATTTCTTAGAAAGCTGTTAGAAAGGATGCATTTTCTCTTCCTCTACCACATTGGTCAGGCTAACTAATTTGGAATTAGTTTTTGTACATTTTTTAAATGCAAGTATTTAACGATTATGCATTTTCTACCTGGCTTCTTGGACGATTATGCATTCTTGATTTGTGGATTGCTCGATCTGTTTGAGTATGGCGGTAAAAGTGAATGGCTTAGTTGGGCTATTGAACTTCAAGCCACTCAGGTTTGTTGCTCTAAATTTACGTCTTCCATTGGAAAATTTGTCACCAAGGTGTATATGTTTTGGCTTATTACAAATCCGATTTGGTAATAGTTTACATGTTGATTCCTAACATACTAAGTAGACACTACACATTGTTTAAGCTTCACTAACAGTGGAGGAAGGACAACCCAATTTAATGTTATATTTTGCTGTATTTCTTCTTAAACTTAATGGAAGACACCCAACACAATGTCCTTCCATGGGAAAAAAGAAAAGAAAAAAGTAGTTGTAATAATTATCTGATCCTAGGAACACTGGGTTTTGATTTTTAGCCACACAAATAATTGTTGCTTACAATTGTAGCCATATATTTTCAGCCTGATTTTTTTTATAGAAAGATAAAGCATGGACCCTAGGTTTCCAATTCTGAACCCATAGGGTTGATATGTGAATCATACTACGGTGCACATATTTTGTATCCCTCTTATGCTAATCTTTTCGGATAAAATAGTCAGAGTTCAGGAATCAATAAAATGGTGAAATCCATCATTCCAAAAGAAGATGGTGGCTTGCTGATATGTATCCAAAAAATATATCAGAATTTAATATTACTATATATTCTTAGTTGCCACTAACAATATATTACATAACTATTCAGGATGAGTTAATTTTAGATATAGAAGGCAGAGGCTACTTCAATACTCCTGGAGAAGACCCATCAGTACTATTATGCTTGAAAGAAGATCATGATGGTGCAGAGCCATCTGGAAATTCAGTTTCTGCAATCAATCTTGTTCTCTTATGATCCATGATTTCAGGAGATAGATCTGTTTATTACAGAAATACTGCTGCGGCACATCTTTTCGTAAGCTACCAGTTTTTCTGTTTGTTTAAAAATATTAGACGTTTTTAGTGGTAACTAAAATAGAACTTTTGTAAAAACACCTTCTTGAGGTTTTAAAATGCAGTCTTCCCTTCTTGAAAGCATGTTTCGAAGAACGCCTCAAATTTTAGTTCTAGGCAAAATGCAAACATAAAGCAGAAACTTGCTGCGATGTACAGATTTTATTTTTGAGAAAAAAGAAAAATCTGTCCAAAATAATTTCAAAAGTGTAATTTAAAACCTGTTTCCAAGGAGGGTTTTTCGTGTGTCAAACTTGAAAATAAGGGATGAATCTATATCTTTAATAACTAATATCCATCAGTAATAAAATAAGTCATCTGTATTCATTATTTGATGCAGGTGATGCATATACTTTAATTATTATATATATGAAATTGAGAAGATGATAAAATCGTTCTTAATATCAATGTTTGCAAATACTTATTATTTAATCCCATCAAATTTCGCTCAACATTTTACAAGGGGAGAAACATATATGGTTACCAATTATTCTGGATTAGTTGCTGAGGTAATCAGTGATTGAACGTGAAACAACCTTCATCTTATAAATTTGATGAAGTTGATATGAGGCTGCTATCTCAGGATTTTACCTTAACACATTTAAAAAACAAATAGATCTTGTAACACCAGTTTTGATTATGGTATGCAGGCAGTATTTGAAAAAAGATTGAAAAGTCATAGCATTGTCGTTCCCCTAATGTGCTGTGCAGTGTATATGCTCTCGGTACCATCAAGGAAACAGGTAGTTCTGGTTGGAAATAAAAATTGTGCAGAGTTCAACGACATGGTAGCTGCAGTATGTGCATGTTATGATCCTAACAAAACAGTAAGTTTTCAACTTTAAGATATATTATCCTCTATTTATTTTTTTATACATCATTACGTGCTATTTGAAATGAAACTGGTCTAGTAAAAACAACTGTTGTTCCCCTAACTTGAAAACAAATGTTACATGTATGTAGGTTATACAAATAGATCGGAACAACGAAGAAGATATAGAGTTTTGGGAGAAGAATAATCCAAATATATCTCAAACGGAAAAAGGGAGTCTTACAGATAAAGCAGTGGTTGTTAATGTATGTCAAGATTTCGTTTATCGCTTTAAACGCTAGATAAAGCCAGAACCTGATTCCAATTGTAACCCAGGTCAATTTGAGTTGTTGTTCCAACAAGTTATTGGTCATGTTAATCGGTTCTCATGTAACTTTACAGTATGATCGAATTTCTTGCATTTTGCTTACAAATACTTCGTGTTTTTTGCATTTTGCTTATGTTTCTTCCATTCAGGTTTCAGAACTTGGACGAGCTTACAAGTTGAAAACGAAGTGTTTTTTCATGTAATTTTATTTTGAAACGATGTCTGAATAATATGTGTTTTGACTTATTTCTATATTTACTAATAGATTTATTAGATACGACTTAGTAATTGAAATCAAATATGCTTTTGGTACTAATTTTCTACTATTGAATGTTTTGACTTGTGAATTTATTGTTTAATTGTTTGAACTGTGCACAAATTAAATAAGAGATTTGCTATATAAAGATCATAGCTGAAATATGTGCTATATATTAAAAATATTAATAGCGGGAAATTGCACTTATGGAAATAAAAAGTGAAATGTTATGTAAAAAATTAAATAGTGTGGAAAAACTTTTCATATCATCGAATGTGTGCTACGAAAACACTGAAAACGCTAGATATACTATAAATATTCTAGCGGGAAACTCCACTTATGGAATTAAAATGTGAAATGCTATACAAATGTAAACCATGTGGAAAACTTTACATATCACTGAATATGAGCTATGAAAACAGTGATAATGCTATATAAAAAAACTAGTATTTAACATAGTAAGGTCTAAACGCTATATATCAACGGGGAATTCAATAATAGCAGAATTTTTTTTAAAAGCAAAATTGAAAACATTTTTCATAGCAATGAAAATGTGCTATGAAATTATTGATAACGCTATAAAAAAATAAGTTAAGATTTTAGAAGGCGAATATAATTGCAAGGTCTGAACGCTATGTAAAACATTTTATGCTAGTGAACGTGCGCTATAAAATGTATAATACTATAGCGTTTAGATTTGAGCTATAAGATATAACAGGACTATTATTGCATGTTGTTATATAGCGTCGTCACTAATGCTATGGTAACCTATTATAGCGTTTTTCATGTGCTATTAAAAGGTAAATCTGTTGTAGTGAAAATACGAACTACAACGTCATTATTCGATTAAATATAATTATATATGTATGTATGTATGTATGTATGTATATATATATATATATATAAATAATCAATTCTGGCGTTGTTTTTCTTCAGATTTGAATTAAACATTCCAGAAAATCCAACCGTTGGATTTTTACAAAGTTGGTGTCGTTGGAAAGATATTTCCAAAGCGAACCCAACAGTTGCGATTTCAGGAAAATCCGATGGTCGGATCTCCCGTACTAATCGTTTGAAATCACGGTTTCAAAATACGAACTGCAGCTTCGTTATTCGATATATTTCGATTCTATTTATATATATATATTGATTCTTCGATTTCAAAACTATATTCTTTTCATACGTTTGATAAAAATGATATTTTTATCTAACTGGCTTCTATTTCAACACTTCACTATTTTTACCAATTCATGTATATACTAAAAATGTGATTTTTAATGTAAAACAATTTATTTCAAAACACGACTATTTTATATAGTTAATATAGGTGTTAAAAATAGGAATTTTATTATAAAACAATTTATTTCAAAACAAGATTATTTTATACATTTCATATTGATGTTAAAAATGGGATTTTTATTATAAAACAATTTCTTTCAAAATATGAATACCATTCAACACATGAATTTCAATTCAACGAATGAATTTCGATTCAACACATGAAGGTTTTCTATAGTTTGTATATATCGATAAAAAGGTGATTTTTATATTTAAAACACGAATACCATTCAACACATGAATTTCAATTCAACGAATGAATATCGGTTCAACACATGAAGGTTTTCTATAGTTTGTATATATCGATAAAAAGGTGATTTTTATATTTAAAACACGAATACCATTCAACACATGAATTTCAATTCAACGAATGAATATCGATTCAACACATGAAGGTTTTCTATAGTTTGTATATATCGATAAAAAGGTGATTTTTATATTTAAAACACGAATACCATTCAACACATGAATTTCAATTCAACGAATGAATTTCTATTCAACACATGAAGGTTTTCTATAGTTTATATAAATAGGGTAAAAATGTGATTTTTATTGCTAAAACCATTTATTCAAAACATGAATACCATTCAACACATGAATATGATTCAATGAATGAATTTCTATTCAACACATGAAGGTTTTCTTTTCAACAGACGAATATAATTTCAACACAGGAAAATAATTCTAACACATGAATATTATTCAAAATTTCGGCAGCATAACGGCAAGGTAGTTAAAACCGGGACCGTCCCTAGTATGGCTCCTCGCTCTACCTTAAAACCTCGCGGTTTTTGACAATGGGGAATCATGCATCTAGTTCGCACGCAGGCGGCATGTATATTTATTTCATTTCCACAAATTAATCCTATGTGGTTTCAACCAAATATTTCTCAACCACAAACGGGTATTTTTCAACCACAATCAATCAATTTCAACCACAAACAATTCCAATCAACCATTCTCTATCAATCAACTTTCACACCAATCACAACCAATAAATATCGTCCATGGTTTGTGGACGAGGGGCGTATATATATATATTTATATTTATATATAGCAATTAACTTTTATTTCAACATATATATAATTTTTACAACGCATATACAACTTATACATCGAACATACAACTTATTCAACGCTTATACTAGAGGTGTACAACGCTTATATAACTCATGCATCGACTATATAATTTATACATCATCGTTTTCTATATCGTTTATAAATTAGAAATCTCACATTGGGTTCCACTCCACTAAAAATAGCAGAAGGATCAGAAAAATATGCGGTCTCTTCTAGAATGTAGAAGACGTCCACACGGTCACGATGTTCCCTATTTCATCGAATTTCGTCAAGAAACGAAAAAGATATGATTTTTCAAAGTTTGCAACAGTTTAAAGGTGTTAAAACAGTTTAAAATAAATCAGCCGAACCTTTTCTGAAATGGTTCCAAACTAGGTCATCGATTATCGCACAAACCGTGAAGTGGTTGGACGATCGGAGGGTATAGCGTTGTAGAGGACGGAGCAGGCTTCCCGCACCACTTGGTGGGGCCCAGATCGATGCAGCAGGCGGGTCACGGCGGCGAGCTAAAGATGCGGACTTTAGAGCGTCGATTCGGCTTCGATACGCGACGAGGGGTGGTGAGGCTGCTATGGATTTGAAGCCCTCGAGGAGATCTTCAAAAAGTTGCAAAGGGTCGGCGGTCAACGAGGGACGAGGCGGTCGGAATCGGGGATGGAAGATTGGAAGGCTCTTCCGCCTTCGATCGGGGAGAGAGAAAAAAGTTTTTTCCTTTTTTTTATAAAAAATCTGATTGGCTGGTGGGTTTTAAAAGGGGTTTTCTGACACGACCACCAATCTAAACCCAACGACTGTCGTCCCTAGCGTTTTACCCCCATTATGAACACAGTGGGACATGTTTCGTAGGCCCATTTGACTGTTTCAGTCAGTTTTCCTTCAAATTAAAATATAAAACATTCAATATTCGATTTGAACGTACATTTCAATTTGCCAGGACCACAAACTGATTCGAAAAATTCCAAAAAAATAAATCTAGCTATGTTTTGACGATACAGTCCCAACAAAACTAGTTTCGTCGAATTCTGAGTCCATTTGCAAAATGGCCCTTTTCTGGTCAATCCAATTTAACTATAATTGACGAAAACACATTTTCCTTTGCCACGCTCACATACTAGCTTCAAAAATTATGAAATTTGAAACCTAGCAATAACTTCACATCCCAGATCCAACAAAAGTAGTTTCGTCGAATTTCGAGGTCGTATGCAAAATGGCCAATTTCCCGGGCTATATAAATTTCATAGCGACCTTTCTGAAAATTCATTTGGCCATAACTTTTGCTTCCCGCTATGAAACTTTGATTTTTCAGATTCGTTAGAAAGGTATTCACTAACAGATTTAAATATTTCTAGTTTCACTCAAATCCGTTTTGTTTTGCACCCGGTACAGTCCAACAAAGTTTGAATTCAATTTTTGAAACTGCAGCACCATTTCAGGCCTTGTTTATGATTAGAGTTAATTATATTCCTTTTCAATTGTCGATTCAAACTCAGTTTTCATCTTTCTTATTTAAAATATTTATTTTAAATATTTAAAATCCACTATTTTAGCCAATTTAAAATTTTTAAATTGGTTCAGACTTTCTGGGTCATTACAATCTCCCCCACTTAAAACTTTTCGTCCCCGAAAAGGAACAAAGTCGAAAGTGGTTTAATTAATCAACTCTACATTCAATCTGGCTTCCATTCTCCAACTTTTCAGTTTCTGAGAATTTTCAAATTCTTCAAAAATTTGGCTAACACCCGGAATTTTCGAAAAATTTCGCCATAACCTCCTTTGTACGGGGAGAGGTTTGGAAATTTATTGGGTCGTATTAGGTACCCAATAAATCCTAATAAGCATACACATATTTATAGTGATATATTCTGGTGTTTACAGGGGATCGTGTATTGATAATAACTCCAGAGAATAAATTCTCGTCACCCTGTCAAAGCCTGAGGGAGTGTGTATTTTAAATGCTCCAGAGGATAAATCCTCGTCACCTCGTCCCGTGTGGGAAATAAATAGTCCATGTGCCGTATCTAATAACTAGAGAGACGTGATTACTGTCAACTCTAGACCCATGTGGGGTTTTTATTAATATGGCAATTTAACCGTTACAATTTAAATAGTCCATATCAGTCATCAGTTCAACCTGTAAAATATAGTCACCGCCATACAAGCCTCTCGCTCGTATGGTAAATCTTCCACCTCGTCACGCAAGCTCCAAATGCTTAGGTGGTATATGATGAAGTATGCCTATCTTCAGAAGTATGCCATGCAGTGTAGTTCAAAATTAATTGTTACTATCCTATGGCGATATTTATTATTTCACACAGAACAACCAGCACTCCGCATCCAATGGCATTCACAGGAGTTGATATAATAATATTTCGCATCCAACTCATTAAGGTTTACCTATTTGTCGGGCACGCAAATAAAATCTTTACTCAACAGCTATCCAAATACCTGTTCAAACATATATAATGCACATGTATATATTTCTATCTATTTTTAAATCATTTCAATGTGTGAGTTAATCGAATAAATCCTACCATTCATCCTCTTATTAATTAAATTAACTATTGTTTCAATAATTTAATTAATCCAATCTACAATCACACAACACAAACAACAATCAAATTGTTTTTAACTTTTCAAAAATATACTAATCAATTTCTATACTCTTCTAAAATTATTCAGACTATAGAATTAAAAGTGCACATCCATGGAAAGAAAATAACAACAGAGTAGAGAATCAATTGGTAATGCAAAGTATGGTAAATGTACCTTGCACCGGAGTCAATCAGAGATATCCACTCGGCATCTAGGATAGGCTTTCTGAATGCTCTCCTCAGTTTCCCAAGTACAATCCCGCGGATCTCCACTCCATTGCACTTTGACTAAGTGAACCTTCTTGTTCCTCAGCCCTTTGGTTTCTTTGCCGATAATCTTGAGCGGCTCTCTTCTCACAGCTAATTCTGGAGTAATTTCAATATCCTGTTGAGCTGCTTCTTCCATGATCAAGTCTGGATCATGAACGTGCTTTCGAAGTTGAGATATGTGAAATACATCATGAACTCCAGGCAATCAATCAGGCAATTTGACCCTATAAGCGAGAGTTCCGGTCCGTTCCAGAATAGGAAACGGACAAATGAATTTGGGCGCCAACTTTCCAGTTTTACCGAACCGGATAACCCCTCTCATTGGCGATACTTTCAAATATACGTAGTCGCCAGAAACAAAGGATATATCTCTTCTTCTCCTATCGGCATAGCTCTTTTGTCGTCTTTGAGCGGCCAGTAATTGTTTCTTAATAAAATCGACTTTGTCGGCAGCTTCTCGAATCATATCGGGCCCCCATACAAGTTTATTACCGGGTTCGACCCAACAAGCAGAAGATCGGCATGGTTTACCATATAACGCTTCGAATGGTGACATTGTCAAGCTCGCCTGGTAACTATTGTTATATGAGAATTCAGCCAAATGTAGATGGTCTTCCCATGATCCACCGAAATCTAGAACACAAGCCCGTAATAGATCTTCTACTATACGATTCACCCTCTCAGTCTGACCATCTGTCTGAGGATGATAAGCATTGCTCAAGTTCAACTTCGTTCCCAGTTCGACTTGAAATGCCTCCCAGAATTTACTAGTAAATATTGTATCTCTATCACTGACTATACTGAGTGGCACTCCATGTAGTCTAACTATTTCCTTGAAATATATCTGCGTCAGACTCTGAGCAGTTCTGTTTGATCTAACAGGTATGAAATGGGCGGTCTTCATGAAGCGATCTACGATCACCCAAATATTGTCATTTCCTTTTCTGGTTTTGGGAAAACCATCAATGAAGTCCACGGAAATATGTTCCCACTTCCAACCAGGAACGTCAAGCGGTTGCAACAATCCAGCCAGTTTCTGTTGGTCGCTTTTGACTAGCTGGCAAGTAGGGCATCGGCTAACATATATTGAAGCGTCTCTTTTCATAGCCTTCCACCAGAATGTTCGCTTGAGATCGTTGTACATTTTGGCCACACCGGGATGGATACTCAGCTTGGACTTGTGACACTCGTCTAACACTTCCCTTTTTAACTCTGGGATGTCCGGAACACAAATCCTTCCTTTCAACCTCAGGGTCTCATCGTTATCCATTTGAAAACACGAGGGTTCGACTTTCTGAATCCTTTTGATCATATCCTTAATAAAGTTATCCTCCTGAAGAATAGATATTTTGTCAATCAAGGAAGTCGTAATAATAAAGCTGGCGATCATTACATTCTTTCGACTCAACGCATCCGCCACGACATTGGCTTTCCCTGGAGTGTATATAATCTCAAAGTTGTATGCTGCAAGGAACTCTAGCCAATGTTGCTGCCTCAGATTCAAGTCCTTTTGGGTGAACAGATACTTTAACGACTGGTGATCTGTAAACAGTTCAAATCTCTCACCCAGAAGATAGTGTCTCCAGATTTTCAAGGCGAATACTATAGCCAATAACTCAAGATCATGAGTGACGTAGTTTTTCTCGTGCGGCTTCAGCTGACGGCTAGCATAAGCAATCACTTGACCTCTTTGCATTAACACTGCGCCAAGGCCCTCTCTAGAAGCATCTGTCCAGACTTTTAAATCATGATTGTCGTCGATAATGGTTAACACTGGAACAGTCGTTAATCTTAACTTTAGCTCTTCAAAAGCCTCTTCACTTTCTGGAGTCCATTTGAATTTAGAGTGCTTCTTTGTAAGCTTCGTTAAGTGACCAGATATCTTCGAAAAGTTTTAACGAACTTCCGGTAATAGCTAGCCAATTCGAGAAAACTGCTGACTTCTGTAGGAGTGCTAGGCTGCTTCCAGATTTGAATAGCTGTGATTTTACTTGGATCCATAGCAATTCCTTCTTTCGATACGACGTGGCCTAGAAATTTGACTTCTTCTTACCAGAATATGCATTTGGAAAACTTTGCTTTTAATACATTCCTCCTGAGGATTTCCAGAACCCGTTTCAAATGCTTTTCATGTTCGGCCTTTGATTTAGAGAAGATTAGAATATCGTCAATAAAAACCAGAACAAATTTATTCAAAACTCCTCTGAACACTCTATTCATCAGATCGACGAAGTAAGATGGAGCGTTACATAAGCCGAACGACATTACTAGCCACTCGTAGAATAAGTCTTGACCTCTGAATGCTGTCAAAGGAACACACTCCTCGGCGATACGAAGCTGATGGAAACCTGTAGCTAGGTCCATTCGTGAAAATACTTGTGCGCCATTTAATCGATCCAACAAATCATCAATCCGCGGCAATGGATATTTGTTCTTTATTGTCTGCTTGTTTAAATCACGATAATCCACACATAGCCGTAGAATACCGTCAGATTTTGGGACAAACACCACTGCTGCACCCCAATCAGAGAAACTAGGTCTGATCAGACCCTTCCATACTAGCTGTCGTGTTTGATTATCAAGTTCTTCTTTCTCCTTCAAGGACATTCTTCGAATAGCGTGAACTACCGGCCTTGCATTCGGAATTAAAGCAATTTTGAAATCAATTTCTCTCTGCGGAGGTAAGCGAACAACTTCTTCGAACACATCCGTATAGTTCTTAACGACAGGAAT
Source organism: Allium sativum (assembly GCA_030737875.1). Lineage (NCBI taxonomy): Eukaryota > Viridiplantae > Streptophyta > Magnoliopsida > Asparagales > Amaryllidaceae > Allium > Allium sativum. The sequence goes on from CM060918.1 coordinate 83,858,499, forward strand.
GTCTTTGATGAGGTCAGGAATATTCTCTATGACTTCAGGAATATTTTCTATTTGAACAGGAGAAACATCGAGAGCTTCCCATAAGTCTTTTCTATTAGCATTCTGACCTTCACAGGGAATGGTTATATAATCACCTGATTTAATCTTCGCCTTTACGACTCTGTCGGCGCATTTAACTTCAGCCTCATATTTGGTAAACCAGTCTAATCCCAAGATAAGATAAAACTCTGTAAAATTCATGATGACCACGATGGTTGGGAATTTATAGCAGGAAAAAGAGACTGGTACTGCACAAACCCAACTGAGATCGATGGAACCCCCAACCGGATTTTGGACAGTCATTGGTTCTTTGAGCTTCTTCAAATTCAAATCCAGTTTCTTAACTACATTCTTGGCAATGAAGCTTCGTGACACGCCTGTATCAAACAACACTTTAACTGGATTGTTTTTGACATTGAGCGTGCCTTCTAAAACATCTGGCCTCTCCTGAATAGCTGAGGGCTTAGAAGTTTCTGCTACTTCATTTATATGTACTATTTTAGACTTCTTGAATAGCGGGCAGGCCTTTGAAAGGCGCCCCGACTGAAAGCATCGATTACACTTTCTATTCTCTTGAAATCCCATCTGGGGTTTGAACTTATTCTTTCTTCGGTCGTTCCAAGATTTACAACCTGCCGCCAAATGTCCTGGTCTATTGCAGCTTGAGCACGTGGCAGTCTTTACTGATCCCTTCTCAGATTTAGCCCTTTTCCTCTTGGCACTGGGCTTCTTATTGACTTCTGACATCTTACTGGTCTCAGGAAGATCAGTTTCTGACTCAACTTTATCACTAGAACTGATCTCCTCTTCTTCGCGCAACATGCCTTTCTTATGGAGATCTTCATACTGATAAGCCATATAAATTATTTCTGAGAAAGGAAGCTTCACATTCCTCATTATACTATTCTGATATTTCCTTTGCAGGCCATGAATAAATCTTAGATTCTTCCTCTTTGGATCTTTAATCAGATGAGGAGCAAAGTGAGAAAGTTCGTTGAATTTCTTATGATATTCTGGGATGGTCATATCTCCATGTATCAGATAAGAAAATTCATCACATAATCGCTCAGTCGCTTCGGGAGGAGTAAATCTTTCCAGGAAAATCACTTTGAATCTGTCCCAGGTGATATCACCTTCTGGATTATTTTCAATAACTGAATCCCATCAGAACAAAGCTTCATCTTTGAGTGCCCAGGATGTCAGTAATCTTTTCTGGTCATCCCTCAGCTTTAAACCATCAAAGATCTTTTCAGCAGAACGAATCCAAGCATGTGTCTTCATAATAGATTCTTCACTAGAGAACGGTATTCCACCCATATTTCGATATTTGATTAATAGGGCCTCAATATCCGGTTTTGCATTCCTTCTGTTTCTGACACTCATTTTCTAGTACTTCTGCAAATAGCAGATCAAGTGTCAAGTCAACAGAAAAGATATTTCAAAATATAGAGACAAATACTTCAAATGTAAAAGTGTCTATCGAGGTGTAATTTCATTCTGCTTTACTCATACTAGGATATTACTGATCCTATCTGTATAGAGTTACCCGTCCTAGAACACTACTTTTTCTATTTTTGATGAGTTCGTTATATGTTATATTCCAGAACTAAGCTTAACCAAAGCTCTGATACAAAATGAGACGACCCCAAACCCCGTACTGATGGTGGCAAGGGTAATCCTTGGAATATAACACATAAACAGATAATAACAGAACAGAATAAAATAAATACACCAGATAATGCATAATAGAATATACTGGATAAGAGTAATCATCAGAGTTACACAGTATACAGGATCATACTTAGTACAAATACAGTTCAGCTATACATAAATGTCTACAGCGGAAAACAAACATAATGTACAATAGGAGCTAAACAGCATAAAAAGAGATAAATAATAGAATTCATCTTCAGCTCCAGCTATCCAGAAAAAGCCAGCTAAAACCTGAATACAAGGCTACCCGTGTAGAAAAAGGGGCACCCGAGTTTGAAGTGAAACAAACTACGAGCCAGTCGTGGGACTGGTATGGGAAATCTACTCAACACATTTGAAATAAGGCTAACCACAGGACCACGCCACTTTCGTGGAACGGGTTTACTCCATTGGATTGCCAGTGCTTTAAAACAAATCATTCTTTTAAACATCGTAATGCTCTTTATAAAAATGAAGCCATTATAAGACTCAGTTCCCATCACACAATGCAACGCAAACCGGAGGATAGAGTTTTTACCTTATAATGGCCAAGATATGCTTGATACGAATAAAACAAAAGCATTTGATATTATTACTAGTGTTTAAATGTTTCAAAAACAATTTCAAATCATAAGTATCAATCATAGAAGTCATTAATGCCCCATACCATTATGTCGCCATATATAGGTATACAATCAAAACCGCACAGTCACGTATTTGGAAATTGGATTTCCGTCATGAACCAAGGCAAAAGATAGTCCTTACCGACTTCGAGACGCTCTAGCCTGCCCCTCAAGATCAGAGCTCAAGTGACCCTTGGATCGTCAGGGCCGGTCCACCAATGTGGATTAAAATGCCTGAACAATGTGTTTCCCCGCCCTTTGGGGCGTAAATGAGCCAACGAATGACTCCATCGGACCCGGATCGTCCGATCAAACCGAGGCGCATCACAACAGCAACAACCACATAAGTCAAACTCGTCAGGGCATGTAAAACCACTGACGCCACTTCTAACTAGAAGGAAACGCATGCCCTCTCTGATGTCCTCTCCCGTTTCTGGTTCATACCGGGGTGCGAGGTTCGCGAATTCACGTTATACACAAAGCTACGCCACACAGGCGGGGGCTTTGATCATCACCACAAGACTTTGCTTTTCAACAGAAGCCCTGATCACTGCATCTTAGCATGCCACATAGGCAATTCACACCGTGCAACTGATAGCTATCAATCACACAGAATAAATTCCAATGTCAGACACACTGTCCATTTGCAAGTCCGTTCTGGGTCAGAACGAAACCGGAGGCACTATATATCTCGCAAACTCATCGATCACCACGTACGTCTGGACGATCACCACTCATTATCCATATTTCGGGATGCCTCCCAATCAGGACCTCGGTTACCATCCAAACGAGGTGAAGATCTCCGGTCTTCGACCACCGTCTTCATCTTCGATTCCTTATCGTCGATTCAGTTATTCAGAATGGGATAAACCAGGTCTTTCTGAGCAACTCGCGTATATAATAAATAAGTGCAACACTAACATACACACGCATCATTTCAATTCATTAGTCACTAACCGTCAATCAGTAAGAGAACGATTTCCCAAATATTAACCCCGAAGGCCGAAACCAACATCAGATCAACACCCAGGAAACCATTCGACTTAGCCAACCTTCAGTTAGTTTCTAAATTTCACATCCATATCGTTTATAATATTTTATAACGATTTATCGCTATTTTTATTTATTTTAAAATAGCCAATTTATTCAAAACGATGCTTCGGGCCATAACGCGGTCGTGGCGCTGTTTTCTTCAGATTTGATTTACACATATCTGAAAACCTAACCGTTGGATCTTCAAAAAATTTACATCATTATAAAGATCTTTTCAAAACAAATCCAAAGGTTCTAGTTTCGGGAAAATCCGACGGTCGGATCTCCCGGTATAATCGTTTGAAGTTTCGATTTCAAAATATGAACTACAGCATCGTTATTCGATTAAATATAATTATATTTATATATATATATATAAATATAATCGATTCTGGCGCTGTTTTTCTTCAGATTTGAATTAAACATTCCAGACAATCCAACCGTTGGATTTTTACAAAGTTGGTGCCGTTGGAAAGATATTTCCAAAGCGAACCCAACGGTTGCGATTTCGGGAAAATCCGATGGTCGGATCTCCCGTACTAATCGTTTGAAATCACGATTTCAAAATACGAACTGCAGCTTCATTATTCGATATATTTCAATTTTATTTATATATATATATCGATTCTTCGATTTGAAAACTATATTCTTTTCATACATTTGATAAAAATGATATTTTTATCTAACTGGCTTCTATTTCAACACTTCACTATTTTTACCAATTCATGTATATACTAAAAATGTGATTTTTAATGTAAAACAATTTATTCCAAAACACGACTATTTTATATAGTTAATATAGGTGTTAAAAATATGATTTTTATTATAAAACAATTTATTTCAAAACAAGATTATTTTATACATTTCATATTGATGTTAAAAATGGGATTTTTATTATAAAACAATTTCTTTCAAAATATGAATACCATTCAACACATGAATTTCAATTCAACGAATGAATTTTGATTCAACACATGAAGGTTTTCTATAGTTTGTATATATCGATAAAAAGGTGATTTTTATATTTAAAACACGAATACCATTCAACACATGAATTTCAATTCAACGAATGAATATCGATTCAACACATGAAGGTTTTCTATCGTTTGTATATATCGATAAAAAGGTGATTTTTATATCTAGAACACGAATACCATTCAACACATGAATTTCAATTCAACGAACGAATATCGATTCAACACATGAAGGTTTTCTATAGTTTGTATATATCGATAAAAAGGTGATTTTTATATTTAAAACACGAATACCATTCAACACATGAATTTCAATTCAACGAATGAATTTCTATTCAACACATGAAGGTTTTCTATAGTTTATATAAATAGGGTAAAAATGTGATTTTTATTGCTAAAACCATTTATTCAAGACACGAATACCATTCAACACATGAATATGATTCAACGAATGAATTTCTATTCAACACATGAAGGTTTTCTATTCAACAGACGAATATAATTTCAATACAGGAAAATAATTCTAACACATGAATATTATTCAAAATTTCGGCAGCATAACGGCAGGGTAGTTAAAACCGGGACCGTCCCTAGTACGGCTCCTCGCTCTACCTTAAAACCTCGCGGTTTTTGACAATGGGGAATCATGCATCTAGTTCGCACGCAGGCGGCATGTATATTTATTTCATTTCCACAAACTAATCCTATATGGTTTCAACCAAATATTTCTCAACCACAAACGGGTATTTTTCAACCACAATCAATCAATTTCAACCACAAACAATTCCAATCAACCATTCGCTATCAATCAACTTTCACACCAATCACAACCAATAAATATCGTCCATGGTTTGTGGACGAGGGGCGTATATATATATATATATATATATATAGCAATTCACTTCTATTTCAACACATATATAATTTTTACAACGCATATACAACTTATACATCGAACGTACAACTTATACAACGCTTATACAAGAGGTGTACAATGCTTATATAACTCATACATCGACTGTATAATTTATACATCATCGTTTTCCATATCGTTTATAAATTAGAAATCTCACATTGGGTTCCACTCCACCAAAAATAGCAGAAGGATCAGAAAAATATGCGGTCTCTTCTAGAATGTAGAAGACGTCCACACGGTCACAATGTGAGACGACCCGAAGTCCCGTTCTCATGGAAACAAGGGTTATCTTTGGAATATAACACAGAAACAGATAATAACAGAACATAATTAAATAAATACACCAGGTAATGAACTATAGAATATACTGGATAAAAGTAATCATCAGAGTTACACAGTATACAGGATCTTACTTAGTACAAATACAGTTCAGCTATACATAAATGTCTACAGCGGAAATAAACAAAATATGTACAATAGGAGCTGAACAGCATAAAAGGAAATAAATGATAGAATCCATCTTCAGCTCCAGCTATCCAGAAAGAACCAGCTAAACCTGAATACAAGGCTGCCCGTGTGGAAAAAGGGGCACCCGAGTTTGAGAGTGAAACAAACTACGAGTCAGTCATGGGACTGGTATGAGAAATCCATTCAACACATATATAATTGGCTAATCACAGGACCACGCCACTTTCGTGGAACGGGTTTACTCCATTGGATTGCCAGTGCTTTAAAACAAATCTTTCTTTTAAACATCGCTATGCTTTTTATAAAAATGAAGCCATTATAAGACTCAGTTCCCATCACACAATGCAACGCAAACCGGAGGATAGAGTTTTACCTTATAATGGCCAAAATATGATTGATACGAATAAAACAAAGGCAATTGATATTATTGCTAGTGTTAATATGTTTTGAGAACAATTTCAAATCATAACTATCAATCATAGACGGCATGGGTACCATATATCATGTCGCCATATATATATATATATATATATATATATACAATCAAAACCGCACGATGTCGTATTTGGAAATTGGATTTCCATAATGAACCAAGGCAAAAGATAGTCCTTACCGAATTCGAGACAATCTAGCCCATGTCTCAGGCCCAGACTCAGGTGGGCCCTTGGATCGTCAGGGCCGGTCCACCGATGTGGATTATTATGCCTGAACACTACGTTTCTCCGCCCTTTGGGGCGTAAACGAGCCAACGAATGACTCCATCGGACCCGGATCGTCCGATCAAACCGAGGCGCCTCGCAACAGCAACAACCACATAGGTGAAAAGTATATAAATGTCAGGGATGGTAGGTCACTGACACCACCCTAGCTAGAAAGAAACGCAGGCCCTCCCTGATGTCCTCTCCCGTTTTAGGTTCATACCGGGGTGTGAGGCTCGCGAATTTACGTTATACACAAAGATACGCCACACAGGCGGTGCTTTGATCATCACCACAAGACTTTGCTTTTCAACAGAAGCCCTGATCACTGCATCTTAGCATGCCACACAGAATAAATCCTATGTCAGACACACAGTCCATTTACAAGTCCGTTCTGGGTCTGAACGAAACCGGAGGCACTAAATACCTCGCAAACCCATCGATCACCACGTACATCTGGACGATCACCACTCATTATCCATATTTCGGGATGCCTCCCAATCAGGACCTCAGTTACCATCCAAACGAGGTGAAGATCTCCGGTCTTCGACCGTCGTCTTCATCTTTGAATTTCAATCGTCGGTCAATTATTTGAAATGAGAATTAACTCGGCCTTTTCAAATAATTCACGTATATTTAGAATTTCAAATCAATTTATTTCAATGGTTAAATTATTCGACAACACCAATTGTGTTCCTTAATGTAATTTTCACACCAAACACATTCAACCATCAAATACAACATAAATCGAGCAAATTCAGTTTATTTCCATTCCATATCGTTTATGATATTTTATAATGATTTATCGCTATTTTTATTTATTTTAAAATAGTCTATTTATTCAAAACGACGCTTCGGGTCATAAAGCGGCCGTGGCGCTGTTTTTCTTCAAATTTGATTTACACATATCTGAAAATCTAACCGTTGGATCTTCACAAAATTTACATCTTTAGAAAGGTCTCTTCAAAACGAATCCAACGGTTCCAGTTTCGGGAAAATCCGACGGTCGGATCTCCTGGTACAATCGTTTGAATTTTCAATTTCAAAATACGAACTACAGCGTCGTTATTTGATTAAATATATAATTATATTTATATATATATAAATATAATCACTTCTGGCGCTGTTTTTCTTCAGATTTGAATTAAACATTCCAGACAATCCAACCGTTGGATTTTTGCAAGGTTGGTGCCGTTGGGAAGATATTTCCAAGGCGAACCCGACGGTTGAGGTTTCGGGAAAATCCAATGGTCGGATTTCCCGCACTAGTCATTTGAAATCATGGTTTCAAAATACGAACTGCACGGCTTCGTTTCGTTTTAATTTTATTTATATTTATATATTTATATAAATATAGTTCATTCAATGATTTCCATATCGTTTTCACTTCAAATATTTTTCAAACACCTTAAAATTTTGGAAAATTTCGCCATAACCTCCCCTGCACCGGGAGCATCGGGAAATCGCAAATAGCTTTCCCGGTCCTTCTAATCTCAAAAAGAAAAAGAAAAAGCCAAGCGGCTAGCCAATAGGCTCATAAAATCATCAACCAAACAAAACAGTAAATGTGTACCTATTTGTCGGGCACAAAATTTTATTCCTCTTCTCTAGCCCTTTTGCTATAACCTGTTCAATGGATATGCATGTATATATATACACTTCCTATCATTTATCATTTTCTATTCAACTTCATATTTGATTTCTATTTGGTTTAAAAACACCATTTATCCTAATGTTACATACATATGTGCAAATCATTTAATTAGCTAATTAATGAATATTTCAACTCATATATGTTTATTTTGAACCAGTGGCTATTTTTAACACTTCACATTTCAACGATTTATGCATACAATAAAAACGTGATTTTTATTGTAAAACAATTCATTTCAAAACACTATATTTCTATATAGTTCATATAGGTGACAAAAATAGGATTTTTATCATAAAACAATTTATTTCAAAATATGAATGCCATTCAACACATGAATTTCTAATCAACGAATGAATATCAATTCAACACATGAATGTTTTCTATAGTTTTTATATATAGATAAAAATGTGATTCTTATTATCAAACAATTTATTTCAAAATATGAATGCCATTCAACACATGAATTTCTAATCAACGAATGAATATCAATTCAACACATGAATGTTTTCTATAGTTTCTATATATAGATAAAAATGTGATTTTTATTATCAAACAATTTATTTCAAAATATGAATGCCATTCAACACATGAATTTCTAATCAACGAATGAATATCAATTCAACACATGAATGTTTTCTATAGTTTCTGTATATAGATAAAAATGTGATTTTTATTATCAAACAATTTATTTCAAAATATGAATACCATTCAACACATGAATTTCTAATCAACGAATGAATATCAATTCAACACATGAAGGTTTTCTATAGTTTAAGCATATGAAAATAATTCAAACACACGAATATTATTCAAAATTTCGGCAACATAACGGCAGGGTAGTTAAAACCGGGACCGTCCCTAGTACGGCTCCTCGCTCTACCTTAAAACCTCGCGGTTTTTGACAATGGGGATCATGCATCTAGTTCGCACGCAGGCGGCATGTATATATTTATTTCATTTCCACAAACTAATCCTATGTGGTTTCAACCAAATATTTTCCAATCACAAACGGGTATTTTTCAACCACAATCAATCAATATCAACCACAAACAATCCCAAACAATCATTCGCTATCAATCAATTTTCACAACAATTTCAACCAATAAATATCGTCCATGGTTTGTGGACGAGGGGCGTAGATATATATATATATATATATTATATATAGAAATTCACTTTTATTTCAACACATATATATATAGAAAAAGAAATTGAAGAGTGAGAAATTCTCACCAATAGCTATCCAATAGTACGACTGTTCACTTAGAGAAATCTTCGCCAATCTCGCCTTTTTGTCGCTTTCGCCCATATTCTCTACATATGTAAAAATCGAATTTTTACTATGTTATTCAATATATAAAAATTGCATTTCAAAAATATAGATTATATTTTTAATATTCCTATGATGTAAAAATTATATTTTTATTCCTTTAAAAATATAAAAATCATAACTTACTTCTTCTACTTAATAAAATTCCGTCTTTTCTATTTTAAAGATCAAATCTTTTCCTATTTAAAGTTTAAATCTTTTCCTATTTAAAGTTTAAATTAAAAATCAGTTTTTAAATCTGTTAAAAATCAGTTTTAACTTCTTTTAAAAATCAGTTTTATAACCTGTTTAAAATCAGTTTTTAAACCTCTTAAAAATCAGTTTTACAACCTGTTTAAAATCAGTTTTTAAACTTCTTAAAAATCAGTTTTACAACCTGTTTAAAATCAGTTTTTAAACTTCTTAAAAATCAGTTTTATAACCTGTTTAAAATCAGTTTTAACTTTTTAAAAAAAATCAGTTTTTCAATCTGTTAAAAATCAGTTTTTAACTTCTTAAAAATCAGTTTTATAACCTGTTTAAAATCAGTTTTAACTTTTAAAAAAAAATCAGAATTTTCCTTTTTTTAAAAAAAAATCAGAATTTAAACGCTTTTGAAAATCAGTTTTTAATGCTTTAAAAAACCAGTTTGTAAATCATTTTTAAAATCAGTTTTTAATGCTTTAAAAAAATCAGTTTTACATCCCTTTAGAAATCAGTTTTAAATGCTTTAAAAACTCAGTTTTTAAAACTTAAAAATAAAATAAAAACAAAAACAACTTACATTGATTCGTCAAGGAGGAGGGGGGGGTGGTTTTGCGTCAGGTCGGCGGTGGGTCTCGAACTGGGCGGAGCTGGCTTCGAGGGTGCGGCGGCTTCAGCGTCTCAAAAGGGGGGCTCTCGAATCGCGTCGCGATGGCTTCGGGGGGGGGGGGGGGGGAGGGCGAGGTCACTGGCGGTTCGAGGGTGGGGCTTCGGTGGAGGCGGTCGTGGGTGGGGCTTCCGTGGAGGCGGTCGCCGATCGATTTAGGGTTCTCTTTTTTTTTTCGAACTGTTTAATGAATCGGGGGGGGGGGGGGGCAGAAAGGGAGATAAAGGGAGGGAATTAAAATTTATTTTTATTATTTTATTATTTAATTTTTCAAAAAGGTTGCCTTTTACATACGACCTCGAAACGAGGCCCACCGCCTGTCGTCCATAGCGTTTTACCCCCATTCCGAACACAATGGGATATGTATCGTAAGCTGATTCGATTGTTTCGAATAGTTTCCGTTGAATTTACATTTAAATCCTTATGTTGAATTTTAAACGTACATTTCAAATTACCGGGGTCACATACTAACTAGAAAAATTCCAGAAAAATATTTTCTAGTTTCGTATTGACGATACGGTCCTAACAAAACTAGTTTCGTCGAATTCTGAGACCGTTTGAAAAATGGCCAATTTCCAGTCGTTTAAAATCAACAGAAACTGGTCAAACGCGTTTTCCTTTGCCACGCTCACATATTGATTCGAAAAATTATGAAATTTGAAACCTAGCAATAACTTCACATCCCGGACCCAACAAAAGTGGTTTCGTCGAAATCCGAGGTCGTTTGCAAAATGTCCATTTTTAAGGGCCTGAATTTCATAGTGACTATTCAGAATTTTCAACTGGACATATCTTTTGATTCCCGCTATCAAATTTCGATTGGTCGGATTCGTTAGAAAGATATCATCAATTAGATCCTAATGTTTTTGGTTTCACTAAAATCCGGATTCTTTTACACCCGGTATATTCAATTGAAGTTTGAAATCGAATTATCGAACTACCGCGCCATTTTCAATTCTATATATAATTATAATTAATTATATTCGTTTTCAAATGTCGATTCAAACTCAGTTTTCATCGCCTTTATTTAAAATATTTATTTTAAATATTTAAAATCCATTATTTTAGCCAATTTAAAAAATTTTAAATTGGTTCAGATTTTCTGGGTCGTTACAATCTCCCCCACTTAAAACTTTTCGTCCCCGAAAAGGAATAAAGTCGAAAGTGGTTTGATAAATCTACAATCATACAACACAACAACCAATCCAATTGTTTTTAACCTTCAAAAATATACTAATAAAATCTTATACCCTTTAAAAATCATTTAGACTATATAATTAGAATTGTATATCTATGAAAAGAAAATAACAATAGAGTAGAGAATTGAATGGTAATGCAAAGTAGGTTAAATGTACCTTGCACCGGAGTCAATCAGAGATATCTACTCGGCATCTGGGATAAGCTTTCTGAATGCTCTCCTCAGTTTCCCAAGTACAATCTCGCGGATCTCCACTCCATTGCACTTTGACTAAGTGAACCTTCTTGTTCCTCAGCTCTTTGGTTTCTTTGCCGATAATCTTTAGCGGCTCTCTTCTCATCGCTAATTCTGGGGTTATTTCAATGTCCTGCTGAGCTGCTTCTTCCACGATCAAATCTGGATCATGAACATGCTTTCGAAGTTGAGATATATGAAATACATCATGCACTCCAGGCAACCAATCTGGCAATTTAACTTTATATGCGAGAGTCCCAATCCGTTCCAGAATAGGAAACGGACCAATGAATTTGGGTGCCAACTTTCCAGTTTTTACGAACCGGATAACTCCTTTCATCGGCGATACTTTCAAATATACATAGTCGCCAACTTCAAAGGACATATCTCTTCTTCTTCTATCGGCATAGCTCTTTTGTCGGCTTTGAGCGGCGAGTAATCGCTTTTTGATAAAATCGACTTTGTCGGCGGCTTCTCGAATCATATCAGGACCCAATACAAGTCTATTTCCAGGCTCGACCCAACAAGCAGGAGATCGGCAAGGTCTACCATACAATGCTTCGAATGGCGACATTGTCAGACTCGCCTGGTAGCTGTTATTATAAGAGAATTCAGCCAAATGCAGATGGTCTTCCCATGATCCACCGAAATCTAGAACACAAGCCCGCAATAGATCTTCTAAAATGCGATTCACCCTCTCAGTCTGACCGTCTGTCTGAGGATGATAAGCGGTGCTCAAGTTCAACTTCGTTCTTAGCTCGACTTGAAATGCTTCCCAGAATTTGCTAGTGAATATTGTATCTCTATCACTGACTATACTGAGCGGCACTCCATGTAGTCTAACTATTTCCCTGAAGTATATCTGCGCCAGGCTCTGAGCAGTTCTGTTTGATTTGACAGGTATGAAATGGGCGGTCTTCGTGAAACGATCTACGATCACCCAAATACTGTCATTTCCTTTTCTGGTTCTGGGCAGACCATCGATGAAATCCATAGAAATATGTTCCTACTTCCAGCCAGGAACTTCTAGCGGTTGTAATAATCCAGCCAATTTCTGTTGGTCGCTCTTGACTAGCTGGCAAGTAGGGCATCGGCTAACATATAAGGAAATGTCCCTCTTCATCGACTTCCACCAGAAAGTGCGTTTGATGCCATTATACATTTTGCTTACTCCCGGATGGATACTTAGTTTTGACTTGTGGCATTCATCCAGTACTTCCTTTCGAAGTTCAGGAATGTTAGGGACACAGATTCGACCTTTGAGCCTTAAAATCCCATCATTGTCCACTTGAAAACTCGAGGGTTCGCCTTGTTGAATTATCCCTCTGATCTTCTGAATGAAGTGATCATCCTCCTGAAGAGCAGATATCTTATCTAGCAATGTAGTCGTGATAATAAAACTGGCGATCATTTCATTCTTTTTGCTTAACGCATCAGCCACGACATTGGCTTTTCCTGGAGTATATATAATTTCAAAGTCATATGCTGCAAGGAACTCTAGCCAACGTTGCTGTCTCAGATTCAGGTCCTTCTGAGTGAACAGATACTTTAATGACTGATGATATGTAAATAGTTCAAATCTCTCACCCAGAAGATAGTGTCTCCAGATTTTCAAAGAGATTATGATAGCCAATAACTCAAGATCATGAGTTACATAGTTTTTCTCGTGCGGCTTCAGTTGACGGCTAGCGTAAGCAATCACTTGACCTCTTTGCATTAACACTGCGCCAAGGCCTTCTCTAGAAGCATCAGTCCATACTTTTAAATCTTGGTTGCCATCGATGATTGTTAGCACTGGAGCAGTTGTTAATCTTAACTTTAGCTCTTCGAAAGCCTCCTCACTTTCTTGAGTCCATTTGAACTTAGAATGCTTCTTTGTAAGCTTCGTTAAGTGGCCAGATATCTTCGAAAAGTCTTTAACGAATTTCCAGTAATAACTAGCCAATCCGAGAAAACTGCGGACTTCAGTGGGAGTACTGGGCTGTTTCCAATTCTGAATAGCTGTGATTTTTCTTGGGTCCACAGCAATTCCTTCTTTCGATACGACATGGCCCAGAAATTTTACTTCATCTTGCCAGAAGATACATTTGGAAAATTTGGCTTTTAATACATTCCTTCTGAGGATTTCTAGAACCTGTTCCAGATGCTTTTCATGTTCGGCCTTTGATTTAGAGAAGATTAGAATATCATCAATAAAAACCAGAACAAATTTATTCAATACTCCTCTGAATACTCGGTTCATTAGATCGACGAAGTAAGCGGGAGCGTTACATAAGCCGAACGGCATTACTAACCACTCGTAGAATAAGTCGGGGCCTCTGAACGCTGTCATTGGAACACACTCTTCGGCAATTCGAAGTTGATGGAAACCTGTAGCTAGGTCCATTCGTGAAAATACTTGTGCGCCATTTAATCGATCCAACAAATCATCTATCCGCGGCAATGGATATTTGTTCTTTATTGTTTGTTTGTTCAGATCACGATAATCCACACATAGACGTAGAGTACCGTCAGATTTTGGGACAAACACCACTGCTGCACCCTAATCAGAGAAACTAGGCCTGATCAGACCTTTCCATACTAGCTGTCGTGTTTGATTGTCTAATTCCTCCTTCTCTTTCAAGGACATTCTTCGAATAGCGTGAACTACCGGCCTTGCATTGGGAATCAAAGCAATCTTGAAATCTATTTCTCTCTGCGGAGGTAAGCGAACAACTTCCTCGAACACATCCGCATAGTTCTTTACGACAGGAATGTCTTTCACTAGATCGGGAATATTCTCTATGACTTCAGGGGTATTTTCTATTTGGGCTGGGGAAACATTCAAAGCTGCCCAGAAGTCTTTTCTATTAGCATTCTGACCTTCATAGGGAATGGTTATATAATCGCCTGATTTAATCTTAGCTTTAACAACTCTCTCGGCGCATCTAACCTCTGCTTCATATTTGGTTAGCCAATCCAATCCCAGAATAAGATCGAATTCATCAAAATTCATGACGATAGAGATAATAGGGAATTTATAGCAAGAAAAGGAGACAGGTACTGCACAAATCCAACTGAGGTTGATAGAACCCCCGACCGGATTCTGGACAGTCATTGGTTCCTTAAGCTTCCTCAAGTTCAAATCAAGTTTCTTAGCGGCACTCTTTGAAATAAAGCTTCGCGACGCACCTGTGTCAAACAGTACTTTAACTGGGATGTTTTTGACAGTTAGCGTGCCTTCTAAAACATCGACCCTTTCTTGACTAGCTGAGGGCTCGGAAGTCTCTGCCAATTCATTTACTTGAACCACATTGGTCTTTTTTAACAGCCAGCAATTCTTCGCGATATGCCCAGGCTGGTGGCACCTGTGGCATCCTCTGCCCTCATGAACCCTTTTATCAGATTTAGATACTTCCTTCTTTTGCTTCTTTAAAGATTTGCATTTTCCTTGCAAATGCCCCTGCTTATGGCAGTTATTGCATATGGAAGTCGTGACAGGTTCTTTTTCAGATCTAGCCCTTTTCCGATTTACTTTAGGCTCTTTACTGACCTCAGACCTTGTACTGGCTTCAAGAATATCAGTTTCTGACTCTTCTTTGTCACTACAACGAATTTCTTCTTCGTCGCGCAACATTCCTTTCTTATGGAGATCTTCATACTGATAAGCCATGTATATCATTTCAGAGAAAGGAAGCTTCACATTCCTCATTACACTATTCTGATATCTCCTTTGCAGGCCATGGATAAATCTCAGATTTTTCCTCTTTGGATCTTGAATCAGATGAGGAGCAAAGTGAGCAAGTTCGTTGAATTTCTTATGATATTCTGGGATGGTCATATCTCCTTGTATTAGATAAGAAAATTCATCACATAATCTCTCGGTTGCTTCGGGAGGAGTAAATCTTTCTAGGAAAATCACTTTGAATCTGTCCCAGGTGATATCACCTTCTGGATTATCTTTGATGATTGTTTCCCACCAGATTAAAGCTTCTTCTTTGAGCGCCCAAGATGCTACTAACCGTTTCTGGTCATCTATCAGCTGGATATGCTCAAAGATTCTCTCGACAGAACTCATCCAAGCTTGAGTTTGAATAATATATTCATTGCCCGAGAACTGTGCTCCGTTCAGATTTCGATATTTCTTTAATAGAGCCTCTAGATCGGGTTCTGTATTCCTTCTGTTTCTGGCACTCATTTTTCTAGTACTTCTGCAATTAGCAGATCAAGTGTCAGGTCATAGAAAAGATATTTTAAAACATAGAGACATATACTTCAAGTGTAAATGTGTCTATCGAGGTGTAATTTCATTCTGCTTTACTCATACTAGGATATTGCTGATCCTATCTGTATAGAGTTGCCCGTCCTAGAACACTACTGGTTTTGTTTCCGACGAGTTCGTTCAAATGTTATATTCCAGAACTAAGCTTAACCAAAGCTCTGATACCACGTTGAGACGACCCGAAGTCCCGTTCTCACGGAAACAAGGGTTATCTTTGGAATATAACACAGAAACAGATAATAACAGAACAAAATTAAATAAATACACCAGGTAATGAACAATAGAATATACTGGATAAAAGTAATCATCAGAGTTACACAATATACAGGATCTTACTTAGTACAAATACAGTTCAGCTATACATAAATGTCTACAGCGGAAATAAACAAAATATGTATAATAGGAGCTGAACAGCATAAAAGGAAATAAATGATAGAATCCATCTTCAGCTCCAGCTATCCAGAAAGAACCAGCTAAACCTGAATACAAGGCTGCCCGTGTGGAAAAAGGGGCACCCGAGTTTGAGAGTGAAACAAACTACGAGTCAGTCATGGGACTGGTATGAGAAATCCATTCAACACATATATAATTGGCTAATCACAGGACCACGCCACTTTCGTGGAACGGGTTTACTCCATTGGATTGCCAGTGCTTTAAAACAAATCTTTCTTTTAAACATCGCTATGCTTTTTATAAAAATGAAGCCATTATAAGACTCAGTTCCCATCACACAATGCAACGCAAACCGGAGGATAGAGTTTTACCTTATAATGGCCAAAATATGATTGATACGAATAAAACAAAGGCAATTGATATTATTGCTAGTGTTAATATGTTTTGAGAACAATTTCAAATCATAACTATCAATCATAGACGGCATGGGTACCATATATCATGTCGCCATATATATTATACAATCAAAACCGCACGATGTCGTATTTGGAAATTGGATTTCCGTCATGAACCAAGGCAAAAGATAGTCCTTACCGAATTCGAGACAATCTAGCCCATGTCTCAGGCCCAGACTCAGGTGGGCCCTTGGATCGTCAGGGCCGGTCCACCGATGTGGATTATTATGCCTGAACACTACGTTTCTCCGCCCTTTGGGGCGTAAACGAGCCAACGAATGACTCCATCGGACCCGGATCGTCCGATCAAACCGAGGCGCCTCGCAACAGCAACAACCACATAGGTGAAAAGTATATAAATGTCAGGGCTGGTAGGTCACTGACACCACCCTAGCTAGAAAGAAACGCAGGCCCTCCCTGATGTCCTCTCCCGTTTTTGGTTCATACCGGGGTGTGAGGCTCGCGAATTTACGTTATACACAAAGCTACGCCACACAGGCGGTGCTTTGATCATCACCACAAGACTTTGCTTTCCAACAGAAGCCCTGATCACTGCATCTTAGCATGCCACACAGAATAAATCCTATGTCAGACACACAGTCCATTTACAAGTCCGTTCTGGGTCTGAACGAAACCGGAGGCACTAAATACCTCGCAAACCCATCGATCACCACGTACGTCTGGACGATCACCACTCATTATCCATATTTCGGGATGCCTCCCAATCAGGACCTCGGTTACCATCCAAACGAGGAGAAGATCTCCGGTCTTCGACCGTCGTCTTCATCTTCGAATTTCAATCGTCGGTCAATTATTTGAAATGAGAATTAACTCGGCCTTTTCAAATAATTCACGTATATTTAGAATTTCAAATCAATTTATTTCAATGGTTAAATTATTCGACAACACCAATTGTGTTCTTTAATGTAATTTTCACACCAAACACATTCAACCATCAAATACAACATAAATCGAGCAAATTCAGTTTATTTCCATTCCATATCGTTTATGATATTTTATAATGATTTATCGCTATTTTTATTTATTTTAAAATAGCCTATTTATTCAAAACGACGCTTCGGGCCATAAAGCGGCCGTGGCGCTGTTTTTCTTCAAATTTGATTTACACATATCTGAAAATCTAACCGTTGGATCTTCACAAAATTTACATCTTTAGAAAGGTCTCTTCAAAACGAATCCAACGGTTCCAGTTTCGGGAAAATCCGACGGTCGGATCTCCTGGTACAATCGTTTGAATTTTCAATTTCAAAATACGAACTGCAGCGTCGTTATTCGATTAAATATATAATTATATTTATATATATATATATATATATAAATATAATCGCTTCTGGCGCTGTTTTTCTTCAGATTTGAATTAAACATTCCAGACAATCCAACCGTTGGATTTTTGCAAGGTTGGTGCCGTTGGGAAGATATTTCCAAGGCGAACCCGACGGTTGAGGTTTCGGGAAAATCCAATGGTCGGATTTCCCGCACTAGTCGTTTGAAATCATGGTTTCAAAATATGAACTGCACGGCTTCGTTTCGTTTTAATTTTATTTATATTTATATATTTATATAAATATAGTTCATTCAATGATTTTCATATCGTTTTCACTTCAAATATTTTTCTAACACCTTAAAATTTTGGAAAATTTCGCTATAACCTCCCCTGCACCGGGAGCATCGGGAAATCGCAAATAGCTTTCCCGGTCCTTCTAATCTCAAAAAGAAAAAGAAAAAGCCAAGCGGCTAGCAAACAGGCTCATAAAATCATCACCCAAACAAAACAGTAAATGTGTACCTATTTGTCGGGCACAAAATTTTATTCCTCTTCTCTAGCCCCTTTGCTATAACCTGTTCAATGGATATGCATGTACATATATATACAGTTCCTATCATTTATCATTTTCTATTCAACTTCATATTTGATTTCTATTTGGTTTAAAAACACCATTTATCCTAATGTTACATACATATGTACAAATCATTTCATTAGCTAATTAATGAATATTTCAACTCATAAATGTTTATTTTGAACCAATGGCTATTTTTAACACTTCACATTTCAACGATTTATGCATACAATAAAAACGTGATTTTTATTGTAAAACAATTCATTTCTAAACACTATATTTCTATATAGTTCATATAGGTGACAAAAATAGGATTTTTATCATAAAACAATTTATTTCAAAATATGAATACCATTCAACACATGAATTTCTAATCAACGAATGAATATCAATTCAACACATGAATGTTTTCTATAGTTTTTATATATAGATAAAAATGTGATTCTTATTATCAAACAATTTATTTCAAAATATGAATGCCATTCAACACATGAATTTCTAATCAACGAATGAATATCAATTCAAGACATGAATGTTTTCTATAGTTTCTATATATAGATAAAAATGTGATTTTTATTATCAAACAATTTATTTCAAAATATGAATACCATTCAACACATGAATTTCTAATCAACGAATGAATATCAATTCAACACATGAATGTTTTCTATAGTTTCTATATATAGATAAAAATGTGATTTTTATTATCAAACAATTTATTTCAAAATATGAATACCATTCAACACATGAATTTCTAATCAACGAATGAATATCAATTCAACACATGAAGGTTTTCTATAGTTTAAGCATATGAAAATAATTCAAACACACGAATATTATTCAAAATTTCGGCAGCATAACGGCAGGGTAGTTAAAACCGGGACCGTCCCTAGTACGGCTCCTCGCTCTACCTTAAAACCTCGCGGTTTTTGACAATGGGGATCATGCATCTAGTTCGCACGCAGGCGGCATGTATATATTTATTTCATTTCCACAAACTAATCCTATGTGGTTTCAACAAAATATTTTCCAATCACAAACGGGTATTTTTCAACCACAATCAATCAATATCAACCACAAACAATCCCAAACAATCATTCGCTATCAATCAATTTTCACAACAATTTCAACCAATAAATATCGTCCATGGTTTGTGGACGAGGGGCGTAGATATATATATATATATATATATATATATATATATATTATATATAGCAATTCACTTTTATTTCAACACATATATATATAGAAAAAGAAATTGAAGAGTGAGAAATTCTCACCAATAGCTATCCAATACTACGACTCTTCACTTAGAGAAATCTTCGCCAATCTCGCCTTTTTGTCGCTTTCGCCCGTATTCTCTACATATGTAAAAATCGAATTTTTACTATGTTATTCAATATATAAAAATTGCATTTCAAAAATATAGATTATATTTTTAATATTCCTATGATGTAAAAATTATATTTTTATTCCTTTAAAAATATAAAAATCATAACTTACTTCTTCTACTTAATAAAATTCCGTCTTTTCTCTTTTAAAGATCAAATCTTTTCCTATTTAAAGTTTAAATCTTTTCCTATTTAAAGTTTAAATCTTTTCCTATTTAAAGTTTAAATTAAAAATCAGTTTTTAAATCTGTTAAAAATCAGTTTTAACTTCTTTTAAAAATCAGCTTTATAACCTGTTTAAAATCAGTTTTTAAACCTCTTAAAAATCAGTTTTACAACCTGTTTAAAATCAGTTTTTAAACTTCTTAAAAATCAGTTTTACAACCTGTTTAAAATCAGTTATTAAACTTCTTAAAAATCAGTTTCATAACCTGTTTAAAATCAGTTTTAACTTTTTAAAAAAAATCAGTTTTTCAATCTGTTAAAAATCAGTTTTTAACTTCTTAAAAATCAGTTTTATAACCTGTTTAAAATCAGTTTTAACTTTTTAAAAAAAAATCAGAATTTTCCTTTTTAAAAAAAAAATCAGAATTTAAACGCTTTTGAAAATCAGTTTTTAATGCTTTAAAAAATCAGTTTGTAAATCATTTTTAAAATCAGTTTTTAATGCTTTAAAAAATCAGTTTTACATCCCTTTAGAAATCAGTTTTAAATGCTTTGAAAACTCAGTTTTTAAAACTTAAAAATAAAATAAAAACAAAAACAACTTACATTGATTCGTCAAGGAGGACGGGGGGAGGGGGGGGTGGTTTTGCGTCAGGTCGGCGGTGGGTCTCGAACTGGGCGGAGCTGGCTTCGAGGGGGCGGCGGCTTCAGCGTCTCGAAAGGGGGGCTCTCGAATCGCGTCGCGATGGCTTCGAGGGGGAGGGAGAGGTCACTGGCGGTTCGAGGGTGGGGCTTCGGTGGAGGCGGTCGTGGGTGGGGCTTCCGTGGAGGCGGTCGCCGATCGATTTAGGGTTCTTTTTTTTTTCGAACTGTTTAATGAATCGGGGGGGGGGGGGGGGGGGCAGAAAGGGAGATAAAGGGAGGGAATTAAAATTTATTTTTATTATTTTATTATTTAATTTTTCAAAAAGGTTGCCTTTTACATACGACCTCGAAACGAGGCCCACCGCCTGTCGTCCATAGCGTTTTACCCCCATTCCGAACACAATGGGATATGCATCGTAAGCTGATTCGATTGTTTCGAATAGTTTCCGTTGAATTTACATTTAAATCCTAATGTTGAATTTTAAACGTACATTTCAAATTGCCGGGGTCACATACTAACTAGAAAAATTCCAGAAAAATATTTTCTAGTTTCGTATTGACGATACGGTCCTAACAAAACTAGTTTCGTCGAATTCTGAGACCGTTTGAAAAATGGCCAATTTCCAGTCGATTAAAATCAACAGAAACTGGTCAAACGCATTTTCCTTTGCCACGCTCACATATTGATTCGAAAAATTATGAAATTTGAAACCTAGCAATAACTTCACATCCCGGACCCAACAAAAGTGGTTTCGTCGAAATCCGAGGTCGTTTGCAAAATGTCCATTTTTAAGGGCCTGAATTTCATAGCGACTATTCAGAATTTTCAACTAGACATATCTTTTGATTCCCGCTATCAAATTTCGATTGGTCGAATTCGTTAGAAAGATATCATCAATTAGATCCTAATGTTTTTGGTTTCATTAAAATCCGGATTCTTTTGCACCCGGTATATTCAATTGAAGTTTGAAATCGAATTATCGAACTACCGCGCCATTTTCAATTCTATATATAATCATAATTAATTATATTCGTTTTCAAATGTCGATTCAAACTCAGTTTTCATCGCCTTTATTTAAAATATTTATTTTAAATATTTAAAATCCATTATTTTAGCCAATTTAAAATTTTTTAAATTGGTTCAGATTTTCTGGGTCGTTACACAATGTTTCCTGTTTCATCGAATTTCATCAAGAAACGAAAAAGATATGATTTTTCAAAGTTTGCAACGGTTTAAAGGTGTTAAAACAGTTTAAAATAAATTAGCCGAACCTTTTCTGAATCGGTTCCAAACTAGGTCATCGATTATCGCACAAACCGTGAAGCGGTTGGACGATCGGAGGGTATAGCGTTGTCGAGAACGGAGCAGGCTTTCCGCACCACCTGGTGGGGCCCAGATCGATGCAGCATGCGGGTCACGGCGGCGAGCTACAGGTGCAGACTTTAGAGCGTCGATTCGGCTTCGATACGCGACGAGGGGTGGTGAGGCTGCTATGGATTTGAAGCCCTCGAGGAGATCTTCAAAAAGTTGCAAAGGGTCGGGGGTCAACGAGGGACGAGGCGGTCGGAATCGGGGCTGGAAGATTGGAAGGCTCTTCCGCCTTCGATCGGGGAGAGAGAAAAAAGTTTTTCCTTTTTTTTTATAAAAAATCTGATTGGCCGGTAGGTTTTAAAAGGGGTTTTCTAACACGACCACCAATCTAAACCCAACGACTGTCGTCCCTAGCGTTTTACCCCCATTCCGAACACAATGGGATATGTTTCGTAGGCCCATTTGACTGTTTCAGTCAGTTTTCCTTCAAATTAAAATATAAAACATTCAATATTCGATTTGAACGTACATTTCAATTTGCCAGGGCCACAAACTAATTCGAAAAATTCCAGAAAAATAAATCTAGCTATGTTTTGATGATATGGTACCAAAAAAACTAGTTTCGTCGAGTTCTGAGCCCGTTTGCAAAATGGTCCTTTTCGGGTCGATCCAATTTAACTGTAATTGACCAAAACATGTTTTCCTTTGCCCCGCTCACATACTAGCTTCAAAAATTATGAAATTTGAAACCTAGAAATAAATTCACATCTCGGATCCAACAAAAGTGGTTTCGTCGAATTCTGAGGTCGTATGCAAAATGGCCAATTTCCCGGGCTATATAAATTCCATAGCGACCTTTCTGAAAATTCATTTGGCCATAACTTTTGCTTCCCGCTATGAAACTTCGATTTTTTAGATTCGTTAGAAAGGTATTCACTAACAAATTTAAATATTTCTGGTTTCACTCAAATCCGTTTTGTTTTGCACCCGATACAGTCCGACAAAGTTTGAATTCAAATTTTGAAACTACAGCGCCATTTCAGGCCTTGTTTATAATTAGAGTTAATTATATTCCTTTTCAATTGTCGATTCAAACTCAGTTTTCATCTTTCTTATTTAAAATATTTATTTTAAATATTTAAAATCCACTATTTTAGCTAATTTAAAATTTTTAAATTGGTTCAGATTTTCTGGGTCGTTACACATGAATACCTAGAGCTTCTCCAAGAAGAAGCAGAAAATAAGTCACAACTACGAATTTCATAAATATAAAATATCGTGCAAATCAGTTAGAATAACAACACTTGAAATCCACAGTCAAGTTATGTTGACTAGTCGATCTTAGGTGTCAACACGAATTCAAGTTAGAATGTAGAGTTTTTGCAAACAATACTCAATAGATTTTAAATCATTGAGTAAAACAAATCTGTAAAAACTCTTCACTCTTCATACCTAAATGTTTAACTGACTATTCTGTTGTTGATTTGGGCAGTCAATAACAAAATGTTAGCCCAGAAATATGCAATGTTGTAGAACAGGTTGTAGCGATGAACAAGGCCTGAGTTGAAACTGGGGCATTCGCATACTGACACAACACTGTCGAACAACTGATTCTGAAATTCAAAACTGAAGTGTCTGTATCCAGTACAACATCAACAAATAGCAGAAGCAAATCAGATCACGCAAGCCAAAATATGTCAACAATGGCATTCATTTCGAAACTCGCATTTCTCGCAAGCAAAAAATACAGGCTTCGAGGGGAAAATGTTGACACCGTTGTGAAAACGCGGTTCAAAATTATGAAGTATGAATGAACGTTAGCACGCGGCTACACTTAGCTCGTCCCTGTTTGGACCGTTGAGCATCTTTGGGTCGTGTACTTTCTTTAGGTCATGGGGCAAGTGTTGGGTCTTCGCCAGCTGTGTAAACCTTATAACATGAAATAGAGTGCATCATAATACCCAGGTTGTGCAAAGTATAAATACAAGGACACGTGGGGCAAAAAAGACAAAGCAATGACATTGTTTTAAATGTATAGACTACTAGCTCACTGGAATTCACACTTGGCAAGACAAATAGTGCGCATGGACATGCAAGAATATAACATAAGCATGGACTGTGTCCACTTATACAAAGCTTTTAACTACGGTAGGTACTTAGCCCGTTGGCCATCAACATGAAGTTAAAATGATGAGCTAAATTGCATGCCATGCCAATGACCTAAAAGTAGTACATTCAGACCATAAAGGTTGTTGTGCCACGCCAACCCAACTTTGGATCGTTTATCATTTTCCGGTGTTGAGACCTGGCAAGCCATAGATTGTTCTCAATGTTTAGACCGCAACACGTATATCAAAGCGTGAAACATAGCTAGCACGTTCAACTCAAAGCGGGACATCCATAACTTCTTTTAGATCGCCAATAGCTTCTAAGCCGTTGCTAGCTCAGCTCGCTTTTGGGTTGTTGGAGTGATCCAGTCTGCTCATCTGCTTTTAGCCCTTTCTTAGCCCGATGGTGCTTTTATGTCGTCCACGCGAGTATAAAGAACAGGTCCTCATGCCCCAGTTGAGTCACAACAACCAGTAAGATTGTTATCTTCGACGACCATCGTTGGGTCGTTCAACTACCTCAAGTCTTCGGTTTGCTGGCACTTTAAGCCCGCTGAAAGCTTTAGGTCGCTGCTTCTATTTTAGGTCGCGTATCATAGTTAAGCTGCATATTGAAGACCAACTGGATACAGCTAGCATAGGGGATCACGTAAGCTAATTTGACAGTTGTAAAGTAAACTCATTATCACATAAAGGAAGAGCATGCATTAGGTCGTGGTGTTATAAAATTAGCCTGCAAAGCTTGTTAAGGACATGAGACATCATGAAGGCGTGGTTGGTCCGTAATGAAAAAAGTGCACCAATGTTTAGGTCGCTGCATGATCTCATGTCGTCCGCCTTTTAAGGTCGTTGGTTTCTACTAAGGTCATTGCTATCCTATTTGCAATCTTATCACACCATATATTTACAACCGTGCCACTCCATCTAAAACCACTATAAATACCCCTCACAATTGACATTGAAAGGGGATCGAATTTCATTCCTATAAGGAAGTGCCGCCAAATTCAAAGCTTGTCTACAACTTCACTAATGGCATTTATGGATCTAACAACTCATCTCCAACTTCATGAGGATCAAATCCATTTCAATGATTATTAGAGCTTACTCCAATTGAATCAAAGCTCCTTGGATCTCATTGAAGCTACATGATAAATCTCTCCAATACAATTCAAACGATCTCTAATTCTCTCCAATCTTCTCCGAAGTCTAGATTGAATGCTGGTTCACTATGAAGTTTATGAAGATCATTCAAAGCGTCTAAGTGATCAAGGATTGATACATCTATCATCACAAAGCTAAAAATCTCTTCATTTTCTTCGCTAAATTCAAGTGAAATTTTATCATAAAGAGAGTAAAAAAGAGAGAAATAAATGTATGAGTGATTTTATGAATGTTGTAAGCTCGAATATCATAATGAGAATTGATTGGAAAGTGGACGTAGATTCATTGTGAATCGAACCACTATAAAAATTCCTTTTTCTTCATTTTATGCTTTTTATTTTGTAATAACGCGGTTCCATATTTTAATCTTACTGAATCGGTGAAGTGCATCGTTTGCACCTTTGGTGTTGATTCCAAATTAGGAGTAAACAAATTCTAGTGATGATTGCTAAACAAACTTTTGATTATTTTTATCAATAGGCTAATTGACATGAAAATTTTCTTAAATAAATTTGAATTACAATGGAGATATAATGTCACAGTTAAGATTCAGTGTAACGACCCATATTTTGGGGAGTCAAATATTTAATTTAATTTGTTATTTTAAATATTATATTTGGAATATTATGGATTTTAATATTTGATTCGTTATTGAAATGAAGTTTGAACGTTATATATTATATAACTATAAAACGAGCTCGAAATGGCGCTGTAGTTCATAATATGGAGTATTGAACTTCAATTGAATATACATGATCCGATATAAGTCGGATTTCTGTGAAACAAGAAACGTATGAATCTCGTTGATGATAATCTTCACATGGAAGAGAAAAATCCAGATTCCGTATTATAGATTGTTAGTTATGGCCAAATCAAAATTTGAAATAGTCGCTATGGAAATCGTTATTTAATTTATAGGCCTTTAAAATAGGCATTTTTCAAACGGTATCCGTTTTCGATGAAACCAGTTTCGTTGGAACCGTAACGTTAAATTATTATACGGTATTAAATTGCATGGCAAACCGATGTCGTATGTGACCACGGTAGCAGTAAACGCCTAGTTAATTCCTATAGCGCGTAATTAAATTAAATTAAATTAATAAAGGAGTATTTGCATATAACGTAAGCATATGATCGAATTAGGCCACGAAACCAGTTCCGTTCAGTTCGTATCGTCGATTAGAGTCAAAATAGCTATATAGTTTGTTATTTTTGAAGACTGGGTAATTTGGTGTCCAAAATGGCATTTCGGTGCATATAAAAATAGCGTATCGGGAAACAGTCTCGGAATGCGACGAAACTGATGTCATTGGATTTATATTAACTAATTATTGTATAATTTCAATTTGTGTGTCAATCGGACATACCGTTTGATTGTGGCAGCGATAAACGCCCAAATAAATTCTATTATTTTGGTCAATTCAGACAGGGGTAACTTCAAACGAATGAATGACTGGCCAAATGAACTCCGATTTGGAACAAACATGATTCATTGGATCCGTTAGGAAGAGGTCTAGTAAAATGTCAAGGTCCCAAATTTTTTGGATTTTTTCTGTAATTATAGGAATTTTAAACGTGTGATTTTCCATTGATAATTATAAAGGACTTTTCACAAACGACCTCGGAATTCAACGAGACCTGTCCTATAGGATCCGAAATATTTTTTATGTTAGGATTAGTATTTTTATCGTAAAACAGAAGTCGTTTGTGTCAGTTTTAAACGATACTTTAGTGGTAAGTTTCATTTTTATTAAAATAATATTTAATCATCCCTATTCCTTTATAAATATAGGTTCAGCAAACCCTTATTTGCGTCAAAACACTTTCCTTTGGTCAACGCTGGGAGCCGCCACCTTAATAACAACGAGCGGCTACAAACTCTCTATAAATTTATCAAATTTTCTCCCAATTCGTTAATCTAAATCAAAATCATTCAACAGTGTTGTGTTCAGCTCTGAGAGCTTGCGAAATTGGACGGCCATGATCATCGTTAGTGATCAGTTGTGGCCAGGGCAGCGCCTTGAAGGATCAGAGTTTGGGAAGCGATCTGAGGCGAAGGAGGCGATCGGATGGCAAGCTGCTGCAGTCGAGGGCCCAGGAAGGTTAGGCGCTGCTATGGGTCATCTCAGATTGACCCCAAGTCGTCGGCGCGACGTACTCAGGCAGTGTCGAGGTCAGTGAAGGCCGAATGCTGCTATTGCGATGTGCTGAAGGAATTCGAAATAGGAAGGAGACGTGAGGAGACATGAAATCAGACCGTATATCCTTTAAATAGTGGAATTTGTTTAACGTTAAACTATAATTTAGAAATAATTAATCATTATCATTTAAATCATTGTTAATAAATTACAGATGGGTTCAGAAGCCTTGGAGTAGAACATAAACAAAGGGGGAACGAGAGGATTAAAGTTTGATTAGCCTTATCCCATTTGCAGAAGGTCAACGACGGATTATCTAAGTGAAAAAATGTAACTAGTTATATTAACAATATTAATTAAGGGGTTATTAAATTTATAATTAGATTACTAATGATTTTATAGTATGGGCTGATTCAGGAAACCAAAACGTGATGATCAACCGACCTTTTAAATTTGACTAAAAGTATAGTTATAACACAAATTGTTTAATTAAGCTAATTAATGATTATTTATAATAATTTATAATATATCCTTTTACTGAATACAGGAATGATTGGTACCGAAGAACATAAGGCAACATGAAAATTGGATCATCCTGTTAAGTTGATAACCAAGTGACCAATGTAATTAATTATAAATAAATCGTTAATTCAAGAAACTAATGATTTTATTTAAATCGTATATATTTATAATGGTGTAATTTTCACCCATATGATCAGTATGGAACGAACCAAGATACGTGGGCATCCTCTCAACGAGGTCTACATTGTGGAACAAGAGCGGACACAATTGGAATCATCCGGGTTTTATTTTAAATTAAACACTCGTTTAATTTAATTAAAACTAACCATTTAATCCAAGGTACCACTCAAGATGAGTTAAACTCACTCAGTTTTTCCCATTTATATTTTTTATAAATTTAATTTTATTTTGTGTGCTTTGGTTGCCAATGGTTGACTATTTGCTAATTATATATTTATTTGTTGATTTAACTGATGAAATTAAGCCATTGTTTAATTTCAGTGAAATACCAAATCTTTATTTTAACGATTGGAACCAATAAAGGTAACATACCTTGATTGGTCACGTTTATTTATAAACGTGTTTAATTATTCGAATTGTTTTGTTGATTGATTGATGTTAAATGGTCGTTATTTGCTATTATAGAAATTATCAGTTAAATGTGATTGAATGATCTGCTTTGTGATAACCATTTGAATACAAGGAAGAACAGGTTGGAGGGACCCAACGGGATTCCTCAAATATATTATTTATTTTCATATTATCATATATGAACTGTCATGATTGGGTAATTGATTTGATTAGTGATCATTGACTAAAATTTCAACCTGTGTTTTGTTTTAACCAATGGGCAATATTGGTTAGGTAATGAGCAGAAAATGGCCTAAGAGTCAATTGTTTGTTTATATTGATTTACCGTCAGGTGGATCGATAGAATTGAAGTTATAAAATTATTTTATAACTAGAAATAGATTTTGAAATATATTATTTTGAATAAAAGTTTATAAATAAGAAATGAATATTTATTATTTATTGAATTAATTTATAATTAATTGATTTTATAAGATAAATCCTGATGTCAATAAGATTTATAAACAAGTGAAGAGAAATTAATCGAACAGTTAACTTGGATAATTGTTTTGTTAAGAAACAATTAAATGGATTTATTTAAATTAATTATATTTTTAATTAATTTAAAGGAAGAACGAAATGGGAATCGGTTAAGGAGATAACCGTGTTTATAGTTGATTAAATTGACCATTTTTAACTGGAATTAATTATGGAATTAGTTTGTTTGGATTAATCCAATAAAGTAGTTTAAAGAATATTTGTTTAATTTTAATAGGGTTTTAAAAAGGGATTTTACTAATTATTTTAGTGAATAAAGAAATTAACTATGGACGTAGTTAATGATTGAAGTAAATTATTATTTTAATTAATAATAATTTAGGGAATTACTTTTTAAATGAAAATTCATTTAAAAAGTAATCGAATTGAAATGAAATATAATGGAATGGTGAAAGGAGTTATGAACGGGTTTTATATTTAAAAACCAAATTTTTATAACGAAGTTATAAAAGGAATTTTAAGTCAATACCATAGCTTGAAATAAGTGTTACTTAATTGTTTGAATTATGTCAAAGGAGATTGTAAAAAAAAGGGTTTATAATAAAACAAGGTTATATAAAAGAGGTTTAAAATGTTAAAGCATAATTTGAAATTTACGTTCCTAAAAAATGATATTTTGTAAAAAGGGGGAAAATTGAAATAAGATTTCCAAACCGGGGAATGGTTGAATAGATTTGAAAGAGATTGGAAATAGGGAATTTGTAAAGAAGTGGGTCGTAAGATTGCATAGCAAAAATCCGAATTTATAAAGTGAATTGGTTTAAAGAGGCAGAGTTAAAAAAATGGAGTTTTATAAAGAAGTTACATAATTATCAAATTAAGAAATAATGGGATGTTCAAAAGTAAGAAGGTTTTATGAAACCGTATTTCAAATGGAATAGTTAAATGGAATTTGCTTTTGATATTAGAATGAAGTATCGGGTTTTTGGGATTACAGCTCGTATCTATCTGAAGATAAGAACGTGTTGATCAAGGTCCGAGAGGTAATTAAAATACCCCAACTTGAACAACATCAGAATTATCTGAAGATGATATTAGTTGGTAATCGATAAAGAGGTTAGTGATAAGTTATTATTTCCATTAGTGATAATAATGCAACGTTTGGTGAAAATTTGGAGAATATATAACGAGAGATCCGAAGTGAAGAAATTAGCAAAAAGTGAAAATATATAATGAGAATTCCAAAGTAAAAGGGAAATAAAGAGGGAATTGGGGGAATTATAATGATATTTTCGAGTCAGGAAGGAAATGTAAAAGTTGTTATTCAATAAGAATAAACACTGAATGTTGTCGTGTAATGAATAAAGGATATTTTGTAATGTTGTTTTATGAATAATAAGTTGAATTGATTTCCCAATATCGGATAATAACGTGGCTAAAGTTTTGAAGGTGAAAATAGGAATCTGGAGTGTAACACCCCACTCCCGCTATGATCACTCACTAAGGGAATGCCATAGCATCGGTGGAGTATTTTAGTGAATATAGAACAGAAAAATTACAACAAGACAGATATAAATAGTACTTGAAATTTTTAAAACATCATCTCATAACAGCGGAAGTAAAACATGTCTGGTTACATCATAAAACCACAATAAAGGTCAAGTACAATATCCATCAAAATAAAGAAGTACATAATCCCACTCTCATACAATAGCCAAACAAAAGAAAAGATAACTGGATAACTGGAGCTTTACATCTATCCAAGCTCCTAAAGACTGGAACAGCAATCCGATCAAGCTCCACTACTGCTAGGATCCACCGTAGGACCTGAGGGTTGGGAAAAAGATAAAAACAACAGGGTCAGACATAAGTCTGAGCGAGTCCTATAACTTTAACAATACAATCGTTAAAGTAACCAGAGAAGACATAAACTGATATACGGTAACATATAGGGATGAATGGCTACCCTAAGCAGTCAACTAAACGAAGATAAAGGATAAAGACGCATCTACCCTCCCTAAGGTAAATTACTAAACTGCACCACACCAGTCGTTCCTAACTTAAAGGTTGATCCCACCCAAGGACTTATAAAATTTACTAATTAGTACCTGCGTACCCCTAGGTGACCAAGTAGGCGCCACGGGGCCCTACAATCCACTAGGTGTACACACTACTTCCCATTCGATCGGCTCCCTAACGTAGATACCCGTGCTGGCCCCACCGTGGGATGTATCATTCCCCAATGTGGCAACCTGATGAAACTAAAGGTGCACGGCTTATATCTACTCGATGCAACAACGGCTTACCTACCAGCCCGGGCCCACTCACGCATATGAAGCCCGTTGGACTTGCGTTGCCACCGCTAACCCGTTTGCCTCTTACAGTCAAGCCCAGTATGCGTGTCCCGTCCTCGACATGGGTCGAGCCCACAAAGATACGTATGGGTTACTGGTTGAAATGGGCCTCCACAAGCTACCCACCTAAGCTTGTCCCTTTTTCTAGTATATCCCACTTAACCCTTTAATCATGTTTTAATTACATGTTCTATTTTGGTTAAGTATTCTAATCGTATTTTCTATTGCCACCCAAGGCAACCACTAGATTTTCTCATGCCACCCGAGGCACCCACTTAACCCCTCATGTCCCTCTACATGCTAATGTGGTTAAGTGTTTCTTAATTAATTAATTAAGAACGTAACCTTTGTAAAGACCTCTCACATTAGACTGTCTTTTATGACCGCTGGTTAAGCCGGTTGGGTCCGGGCAGCCTTATGTCATAACAGAGTCTAACCTCGTGTCTTTACATTAATTACGTATTTAGTTTGTGCCTAAGACCTCTCACATTGGGCTAACATTTGTAGCAACTGGTTAAGCCGGTTGGGTCCGGGCAGTTTTACGCTACAACTGAGTCCAACCTCGTGTCTTAGTCAATTAATTACACCTAATTAATCACCCTCATAATTTTATATTAATTATCCCTAATTAATCAAGTTTTCTTAACATGGGTAGACCTAACTTAATAGGTAAATTCCCATGGGGTAGACCTAACTCAATAGGTAAATTCCCAACACATAGTATGGGTACACCTAACCAAATAGGCAAATTCCCATACTATGTTTATTTATTTTGTGTTATGCATAATTATATTAATTTCACACAATCTTATTAACTTATGCATTTAATTACCCCATCGTTCCCACGTAATTTCGTTCATGATATAACACATATAAAAGGTGTCAACTTGCATATGAATGAACATGTTTCAAAGGTGCCATCTTGCATATTAACAAACACATAACTTGCATATGAACTTGCATAACATGTCACATAACTTGCATATAATATGTCACATAACTTACATATTCATTTTGCATAACAAACTTGCATATTAGCTTATAGACTTGCATAATGTGTCATCATGAACTTGCATATTAATAAACATGTAACTTGCATATTTACATACATGTAACTCGCATATTAACAAACATGTAACTTGCATATAAAGAAACATGTAACTTGCATATTTACATACATGTAACTTGCATATTAACAAACATGTAACTTGCATATTAACAAACATGTAACTTGCATATTTACATACATGTAACTTGCATATTAACAAACATGTAACTTGCATATTAACAAACATGTAACTTGCATAGCATATTACCATGAACTTGCATAACATGCATATGATTACATAGCCCACAACTTGCATATTTAGCATCATGCAAACATAACATACATCATATTAAACTTGCATAAGCTTACATACTCAACATGCATAAACATAAGATTAATGCTAACATCATATCATATGATTCAAAGCTCATTAACCCACATACAAAACCATAAATCTCATCACATCTCATCTAATTAGTTTACCAAAAGATCATCAAAGTGATAGAAACTCACAACTAGCAACTTTGAACACCAAATGAAGAAGATTAAGATGCTAAGAAGGGATTAGAAGTTGATTAGAGAGTGATTAGTATGCAACCCTCTTCATAAAATTAGTGGAGGCCATGAGAGCTAGCATTTTGCCATAGTTTAGTCACCAGGTTTAATTATGAATGAATTAGGGTAGGTTAGGGTCTTATTTATAGATTAGGCAAGTGTTTTAGGCCATAGGATTAACCCTAGATTCAATCCAAGCCATCAAAGCATGTCTTGGGGAAGAAGTCAAGTGTAGGAACCATCTAGGGCCTTTAGATTAAAGATGGACCATGAGAACCATTCAAATGCAAAATCTGCACTTGAGCGAATCGGCCCACGGGTTGACAGCCAAACACCCTGGATTAACCCCTAGTCGACCCAGCGAGCTCGGGTCGACTTCAAAAATCGGCCGGTTCGGTTATTCCCCTCTCCCAATTCGCTGTTTTGAGCATTTTTGCATATTTATTTATTAAATTTTCAATTATATATATATATATATATCAATATATATATATATATATATATCTACACAACCCATTTCACTTAATTAAGTATACTTTAATTTGGGAATTTTCGTGAAACTTCGCGAGGCCATATCTTGGTCATACGGACTCCGATTTTCGAAAACTCGGACTCTATTTCGCGTATTTTTCCGAGACGAACACAATGGCATAGCCCGTTTCCCTTGATTCCCATTTTAGAATTAAATTCTGCCTCGATTTATGTTATTACAGGTTATTGAAAATACGGGTTGTTACATTCTCCCCTCCTTAAAGGATTTCGTCCCCGAAATCTTCAAGTTAGGAAGAACGTATCCTACCATCCAATCATCCATCTACTCAAAGCATCATCCACGAGCAATCATTGTCCTTACAAGATTCTAAATGCTGGATGGATATATGCAAAAGTGTGTGTATATGTACTTACCTAATGCGAAAATCAGGCGGTTACTGATACAGTAAACCTCCTTAATGCAAACCATGATAGTGCCATGCATCCAATATGTATGCGAAACCCTATTGACACATACAAATTTCTACATGCGTGCACAACCATACACAAAAATGCATCATCCATATGATAACACAGCCATGATACATCCATCAATCTAACTACCACATCCATTTATGCAATATGCAACATGAAGTGACTGAGCCGATCTAGTGCCTAATGTGTGTGTATATGCATCCACGAGCAACCACTAGCAAACAATTGCATCCATATGCATCCATCAACCATAACATGTTTCAAACACATGTCTCAACCATAGGTTTTACCCTATCTAAAGGTCATAGGTATTAGCGAGAGGATATACTAAAGATAAGATAAGTACTAGACAAGCAATAAAGGAGAAGTTAAAAGACATACTCTCAAAAAGAAATGGATACAAAGAACGCATCTTTGCTTCCGTCTCCCAAGTAGCATTGCTTTCGTCATCTCCCCATTGCACTTTAACTAGCTGAACTTCTCTGTTCCTCAACTTCCTAGTTTCTGACCCAAGGATGCGAGTAGGAGCTCGTCGAATCGTCGCATCACGCTCTACCTCTACATCTCTAAGCAAGCTCGGCTCTACCACCTCCGCGGTCTCATGTAAGCACTTCCTCAAATGTGATACATGGAATACATCATGAACACCACTAAGTCTGTCGGGCAACTCCACCCTATATGCCATCCGTCCAATCCTTTCCTTAATAGGAAACGGCCCAACAAATCTCGGTGCTAACTTCCCTACGGACCCAAAGCGAACAACATTTCTCAATGGAGATACTTTGACAAAAACCATGTCCCTAACCTCAAACTCAAGATCCGTCCTTCTCCGATCCGCATAAGATTTCTGTCTATCTTGCGCTGCTTTCATCCTTTTTCGAATTAAATCAATCTTCTCTGAAGTCTCTCTAACCATATCCGGCCCAAGCAAGATCTTATCCGTAGATTCCCACCAACATGTAGGAGATCGACAAGGCCTTCCATAAAGAGCTTCGAAAGGAGCCATACCAATACTGGACTGAAAGCTGTTATTATATGCGAACTCCACCAAAGGAAGATGTTCTTCCCATGTACCTCCAAAATCCAAGATACAAAGCCTCAAAAGATCTTCTAAGATACGGTTCACCCTCTCGGTCTGACCGTCCGTCTGAGGATGATATGCGGTGCTCAAACACAACTGAGTCCCTACCGCCTCTTGCAAACTTCTCCAAAACTCACTAGTGAAAATAGGATCTCGATCACTCATAATGCTGGATGGTACGCCATGCAATCTAACAATCTCTCTAACATAGACTGAAGCAAGCCATGGAGCGGTCCTCTTACTCTTTACGGGTATAAAATGGGCACTCTTTGTAAGTCTGTCTACCACAACCCAAATTCCCGTATTGCCCTTCCTCGATCTCGGTA
Organism: Allium sativum; assembly: GCA_030737875.1. Taxonomy (NCBI): domain Eukaryota; kingdom Viridiplantae; phylum Streptophyta; class Magnoliopsida; order Asparagales; family Amaryllidaceae; genus Allium; species Allium sativum. The sequence goes on from CM060918.1 coordinate 83,894,015, forward strand.
ACCCGTCGATGAAATCCATCGAGACACTATCCCACTTCCACTGTGGAACTTCCAATGGGTGTAGCAACCCACCGGGTTTCCTTTGCTCCACTTTAACTTGTTGGCACACTAAGCATCTAGCCACATACTCGGCCACATCTTTCTTCATACCGGCCCAAAAGAAAACTCTCTTCATGTCTTGGTACATTTTGTCTCCACCGGGATGAATAGTCATTCTTGAACGATGTGCATCATCCAAAATAGCCTTCTTCAAACCCTCATCTTGCGGTACACAAAGTCTACCGTCTCTATGCAACCATCCCTTATCATCTATGGTGTATCTACCCAAATGGCTGGACGACTCCCCTCTTATAAGCTTCTCTACCAACATAACCAACTGTGGGTCGTCTCGCTGAGCCTCGCCAATCCGTCTCAAAAGAGTAGGTCTAACCTCCAAGGATGCCAACAAACCAGGTACAAAATCAACAGAAGGTCTGAAGTCAAACAAAGAAAGAAACTCCAAGCTTCGTCGTTCCACGAACAATGGACTCAAAGATAGCCTTTTTCTACTTAAGGCGTCTGCCACCACGTTACCCTTACCAGGGGTATACGCTATCTCGAAATCATAGGATGCTAAGAACTCCATCCACCTTTGCTGTCTTAAGTTTAAATCCTTCTGAGAGAATAAGTACTTCAATGATTTATGGTCGGTGAACAACTCGAATCTCTCACCAAGAAGATAATGGCGCCAAGACTTAAGTGCGAAAACAATCGCGGCCAACTCTAGATCATGCGTAGGGTAATTCTTCTCATGCACTCTCAATTGTCTCCCTCCATAGGCTATTACCCTTCCCTCCTGCATCAAGACTGCGCCTAATCCTGTTCCACAAGCATCGGTATAAACAACAAACGGCTTACTCCCATCTGGAAGCACTAAAACTGGAGCGGTGGTCAAAGCTCTCTTTAACCGTCGGAAAGCATCATCACAATCTACATCCCATGAGAAAACCAGATTCTTCTTCGTCAAGCGGGTTAATGGGGCTGATATCTTCGCGAAGTCTTTGATGAACTTCCTATAATATCCTGCCCACCCCAAGAAACTTCTTACCTCGGTAGCATTTCTAGGAACTTTCCAATCCTGGATAGATACTATCTTTGCGGGATCCACAGCTATCCCTTCCTTAGAGACCACATGCCCTAAGAATCGCACTTCTCTTCTCCAAAAATGGCATTTAGAGAATTTAGCTTTAAGACTATGCGCTCGAAGAGTCTCCAACACTTCCTTGAGATGTAAGGCATGCTCTTCTTCATTCTTGGAAAAGACCAAGATGTCATCCACAAAAACTACTACAAACTTATTCAGATACTCTCTGAACACTCTACTCATGAGATCAACAAAGTATGCGGGGGCGTTTGTCAACCCAAATGGCATCACTAGCCACTCATAAAAACCATCCGGAGTCCGGAAAGCAGTCTTCTCTATACTGTCCTCCGCCACTCTTAACTGATGAAACCCTGTAGCTAAGTCCATCTGCGAAAATACTGACGCGCCAACCAACTGATCAAAGAGATCATCTATCCTCGGTAATGGGTGTCTATTCTTCTTCGTGAGCTTATTAAGTTCCCTATAATCCACACAAAGTCTGAGGGACCCATCCGCCTTCGTGGCAAACACTACTGGAGCTCCCCACTCCGATATACTTCGCCTTATGAACCCCTTCTCAAGCAACTCCCCTACTTGCTTATGAAGTTCTCTTCTCTCACGAGGAGCCATGTGGCGTACTGGCAAAGACACTGGTTTGGCATTATCCACCAAATAAATTCGGAAATCTATCTCCCGCTTCGGAGGCAAACCCTTTACTTCTTCAAACACATCCGGATATTCCCGGACTACTCTGACAGAACACAAACTTTCGACCGAAGCATCGAGCGATTCAAGGTAACTTAGCAAAACAGATTCCATGGGATTGCAAGAGATCTCAAGAGTGTTACCCAAGCGGGTCATGAGCCTGACAACTCTCCTTTCGCAATCAAGAACGGCACCATTACTGGATAACCAGTCCATGCCCAAGATCAACCCATAGCCCGTGAAGCCCAATACAAAAGCATCACATCTAAACTCAACGCTAAGTATAGAAATCTTCAAACCCAAACATATCATAGACAGATATATGGAGCCCCCAATTGGGTTTGAGACAACCAAGGGATCATCAACTAGACTGGTGTCTAAGTGCAGTGACTCAACTAACGATGATGAGATAAAAGAATGCGATGCGCCAGAGTCAAACAAAGTACGAACTGGATGATCAAACAGAAAAACCAGACTTTCAACGGAAATAGTTCTACCTCTCTGCTGAATCGGTGGAACTGAGAGAACCTGAACTTGCCCCCCTGACTGAGGTGGTGCTATAAGAGCTTGCACCTGGCCTCCTGAGGTAGACCCCGTCTTCTGCCCCTTCTTTGGGCAGTTTTTCACAAGATGCCCTGCTTCACCACAATGAAAGCAACCGGTCTTCTTCTTTTTGCGACAATCCTTACTGAGGTGTCCTGGTGTTCCACAATTGAAGCACTTCTTCTTCGTCTTCTTTTTGTCACCATTGCCTTTTCCGCCCTTGCCTTGTTGTTGCTGTTGCGGTTTCTTCTGATCCCCCTTTTTCTCTGGTGCCTTAGAATTCTTATCATCCTCATGCATAAGTGCCATGTAGACAAGCTTCTCAAAAGTGGCCCCCATAGGAATGTGAGTCATAGCTATTCCTTGCAATGGTTCGTTCAAGCCTCTAACGAACCTCAAAGCCTTCTTCTCCGGTGTATTCACCAACTCTATGCCAAACCTTGCTAATTGATTGAATTTGTTGACATATTCTTTCACCGTGAGATTCCCTTGCTTCAAATTCAAGAACTTCTCCATAAACAGATTCTCTTCCGCCCTTGAGAGAAACTTAGCCCCAAACCTTTGCTTAAAATCTGCCCAAGAGTCAACAGGGCGTTCTCCATTAGTGACCTCCCACCAGAATGAGGCCTCTCCCTTCATTAACCAAGCCGCCAACTTGACTTTCTTTCCCTCTTCCACTTCAAAGATATCTAGCAACTCTTCCACTTCCTTAAGCCAATCTCTAGCCTCTACGAAAGTCTCTGAACCAAGAAAAGGTTTTCCTCCTATAGCCTTGAACTCCTTGCAAACCTTAGCAAAATTATCCACTCTAGGCTGAGGAGGAGGAGCGGTTGTCTCTGGTGTAGTAGCATTGGCCGGACCCGCAGCCGCGGCCCTAGCCTCTTGCAACCTCCTATACCATAGTGGTATAACTAAACCCTCCGGGATGTTAAGATCTTCAGCCATGCTGAAACGAAAGAGGAAAGATTCAAAAAGGAGATTCCGAAAGATAAAGATATGGCTATTGGGGATTATGCTTTTCTTTTTCAAAAACTTTTTCTCTTAGAAGACATGCTTTTAAAAATACTTTCTTCGAAAATACTCTTAGAAAGTAGTTTTTCTCAAAAATTTTATCTGTTCTGGTAACCTTAAGCTCTGATACCATGTGTAACACCCCACTCCCGCTATGATCACTCACTAAGGGAATGCCATAGCATCGGTGGAGTATTTTAGTGAATATAGAACAGAAAAATTACAACAAGACAGATATAAATAGTACTTGAAATTTTTAAAACATCATCTCATAACAGCGGAAGTAAAACATGTCTGGTTACATCATAAAACCACAATAAAGGTCAAGTACAATATCCATCAAAATAAAGAAGTACATAATCCCACTCTCATACAATAGCCAAACAAAAGAAAAGATAACTGGATAACTGGAGCTTTACATCTATCCAAGCTCCTAAAGACTGGAACAGCAATCCGATCAAGCTCCACTACTGCTAGGATCCACCGTAGGACCTGAGGGTTGGGAAAAAGATAAAAACAACAGGGTCAGACATAAGTCTGAGCGAGTCCTATAACTTTAACAATACAATCGTTAAAGTAACCAGAGAAGACATAAACTGATATACGGTAACATATAGGGATGAATGGCTACCCTAAGCAGTCAACTAAACGAAGATAAAGGATAAAGACGCATCTACCCTCCCTAAGGTAAATTACTAAACTGCACCACACCAGTCGTTCCTAACTTAAAGGTTGATCCCACCCAAGGACTTATAAAATTTACTAATTAGTACCTGCGTACCCCTAGGTGACCAAGTAGGCGCCACGGGGCCCTACAATCCACTAGGTGTACACACTACTTCCCATTCGATCGGCTCCCTAACGTAGATACCCGTGCTGGCCCCACCGTGGGATGTATCATTCCCCAATGTGGCAACCTGATGAAACTAAAGGTGCACGGCTTATATCTACTCGATGCAACAACGGCTTACCTACCAGCCCGGGCCCACTCACGCATATGAAGCCCGTTGGACTTGCGTTGCCACCGCTAACCCGTTTGCCTCTTACAGTCAAGCCCAGTATGCGTGTCCCGTCCTCGACATGGGTCGAGCCCACAAAGATACGTATGGGTTACTGGTTGAAATGGGCCTCCACAAGCTACCCACCTAAGCTTGTCCCTTTTTCTAGTATATCCCACTTAACCCTTTAATCATGTTTTAATTACATGTTCTATTTTGGTTAAGTATTCTAATCGTATTTTCTATTGCCACCCAAGGCAACCACTAGATTTTCTCATGCCACCCGAGGCACCCACTTAACCCCTCATGTCCCTCTACATGCTAATGTGGTTAAGTGTTTCTTAATTAATTAATTAAGAACGTAACCTTTGTAAAGACCTCTCACATTAGACTGTCTTTTATGACCGCTGGTTAAGCCGGTTGGGTCCGGGCAGCCTTATGTCATAACAGAGTCTAACCTCGTGTCTTTACATTAATTACGTATTTAGTTTGTGCCTAAGACCTCTCACATTGGGCTAACATTTGTAGCAACTGGTTAAGCCGGTTGGGTCCGGGCAGTTTTACGCTACAACTGAGTCCAACCTCGTGTCTTAGTCAATTAATTACACCTAATTAATCACCCTCATAATTTTATATTAATTATCCCTAATTAATCAAGTTTTCTTAACATGGGTAGACCTAACTTAATAGGTAAATTCCCATGGGGTAGACCTAACTCAATAGGTAAATTCCCAACACATAGTATGGGTACACCTAACCAAATAGGCAAATTCCCATACTATGTTTATTTATTTTGTGTTATGCATAATTATATTAATTTCACACAATCTTATTAACTTATGCATTTAATTACCCCATCGTTCCCACGTAATTTCGTTCATGATATAACACATATAAAAGGTGTCAACTTGCATATGAATGAACATGTTTCAAAGGTGCCATCTTGCATATTAACAAACACATAACTTGCATATGAACTTGCATAACATGTCACATAACTTGCATATAATATGTCACATAACTTACATATTCATTTTGCATAACAAACTTGCATATTAGCTTATAGACTTGCATAATGTGTCATCATGAACTTGCATATTAATAAACATGTAACTTGCATATTTACATACATGTAACTCGCATATTAACAAACATGTAACTTGCATATAAAGAAACATGTAACTTGCATATTTACATACATGTAACTTGCATATTAACAAACATGTAACTTGCATATTAACAAACATGTAACTTGCATATTTACATACATGTAACTTGCATATTAACAAACATGTAACTTGCATATTAACAAACATGTAACTTGCATAGCATATTACCATGAACTTGCATAACATGCATATGATTACATAGCCCACAACTTGCATATTTAGCATCATGCAAACATAACATACATCATATTAAACTTGCATAAGCTTACATACTCAACATGCATAAACATAAGATTAATGCTAACATCATATCATATGATTCAAAGCTCATTAACCCACATACAAAACCATAAATCTCATCACATCTCATCTAATTAGTTTACCAAAAGATCATCAAAGTGATAGAAACTCACAACTAGCAACTTTGAACACCAAATGAAGAAGATTAAGATGCTAAGAAGGGATTAGAAGTTGATTAGAGAGTGATTAGTATGCAACCCTCTTCATAAAATTAGTGGAGGCCATGAGAGCTAGCATTTTGCCATAGTTTAGTCACCAGGTTTAATTATGAATGAATTAGGGTAGGTTAGGGTCTTATTTATAGATTAGGCAAGTGTTTTAGGCCATAGGATTAACCCTAGATTCAATCCAAGCCATCAAAGCATGTCTTGGGGAAGAAGTCAAGTGTAGGAACCATCTAGGGCCTTTAGATTAAAGATGGACCATGAGAACCATTCAAATGCAAAATCTGCACTTGAGCGAATCGGCCCACGGGTTGACAGCCAAACACCCTGGATTAACCCCTAGTCGACCCAGCGAGCTCGGGTCGACTTCAAAAATCGGCCGGTTCGGTTATTCCCCTCTCCCAATTCGCTGTTTTGAGCATTTTTGCATATTTATTTATTAAATTTTCAATTATATATATATATATATCAATATATATATATATATATATATATATCTACACAACCCATTTCACTTAATTAAGTATACTTTAATTTGGGAATTTTCGTGAAACTTCGCGAGGCCATATCTTGGTCATACGGACTCCGATTTTCGAAAACTCGGACTCTATTTCGCGTATTTTTCCGAGACGAACACAATGGCATAGCCCGTTTCCCTTGATTCCCATTTTAGAATTAAATTCTGCCTCGATTTATGTTATTACAGGTTATTGAAAATACGGGTTGTTACATATAATATAGGAATTTCTAAGTATAGAAATGGATTTGTTTAAAGAATAATCTTACGATAAAAAATGAAAAGCTATACTTATAATATTGAAATATTTAAGAGTTTTAAAATTTACATTTGTTTTAATTAAAAGGCCAAGTGATGCTGAATACTGAACCAGTAAACTCATTGGATTTTCATGATTGAATCACTATTTTATTTTAATAGTTAAATCATCGACTATCAAATCTGTCCAATACGTTTGTCGGTACAGAAGGACTGGGATCGAATTTATATTCGAAAACCATTCCAACCAACAAATACGTGAAGATATCAGAAGATGATCAAGATGGAGCATTGAAGACCGTGGATCTCCATTAAACGGAAGAACCGCTAATAAATCTTTGGTTAGCTCCCAGAGATAAACTATGGTTCTGTCGTGGTTGGAACTACGTGTTGCAAGGACTTCTCGCTAATGATCCATGGGGTGATTCCTATATTGGATGCAGTAGGAGAGTACCTTCGGTTCATCCTATTCCTGGATGACTCGTATGGATGGATGTCAGACAGAGTATTTCCAAAGGAATCGCATACGTTGATTTCTTCAAACGTACCATAGTTGTAGCGGAGGACGACGATTCTCTTAACAACTAGATTATTTTTGTGGACGTCAATTAGTGATATCCAACGGATCTGACGATGTGGCATTCAAAGTGAATGATGACCAGATGTTTAGAAGTTAATGTAAACCTCAAGCCTCATCAACCGGAAAATGACAAAAATCGGGCAGGCAACATGACTATGTGGGTCGCTCCCATTAGGGTGTATAATCACCTATCTAGAGAAATTCCTTTTGCTTCTTTAATCTATTTCGATGCTGTCCCTTTTCGAGAAACGGTGGTTTGAGCCCAACCGTTGGTGATATACATTCGATACACTCAAGCGAAATGAGTGGTTGGTCATTTGTGGGCCGGATTGCAAGACGTTCTTGTTGAACCCAGTGTATTCCCCTCTAGAGATACACTGTCGGCAGGTGGTCCTATACCTTGTCACAGTCGGAATCCAATCTCCAATAAGCGCCTGCGATTTTGATTGTATACTATATATGTGGAGCGTGAGATGCAAGCGTTCCGCTAGATTGATATTTACTTGTATTTAGATACTATTATAATATCAGAAAAAAAAATTGATTTCAAAAATGGTTTTAGGTTATCGTAAGGTAAGAACCGTCTATATTTATGTGTGGATTTGGTCTTACGATTATTGTAACGACCCGGTTTTTGACGATCTTGGTTATCCGATATACAACACATATCGAACATCCAAGGATCGAAAATAACCGAATGGTTAATGAAAGAAGTTAGAGGGTGAGAATAGATAAGATAGAAACTTATAGAATAGAAGAAGAAGAAGAAGAAGAACATCATCATCAGAGTAAACACGAACCTTACAGCGGAACGAATAAAATATAACATAACTTTTGAAATACATACAGTATATGTATACAATAACATTGCAGAGTACAACACTTACAACAACAGCGGAAATAAACAATAGCTATATAATCCTGAAGCCTCCTGCTCCAAGCTCTCCAAGTGCATCTGTAAAATCCTGACTACTTGACTGCCCATACAAATTTAGGCACCCAAGAGTTTAGGGAAAACAAAACAAAATAAACTCCGAGTCAGTTATGGGATTGGTGTGAGTAAAACAGTTTTAACAGCTTGAACAAGTAAACGATATCTCATAAGACCACGCCGTATAACGGAACGGGTTTTTCCCTTATGATAATCCAAATTATCTTTATATCAAAACCTTTTGATATTATAATAATGTCTATCAACCACAATATAATAATCATCTAGCAGAAACGCTTTCATCTCACGTTCTACATACATAGTATACAATCAAAACTGCAAGCACGTATTGGGTAATGGTTTTCCAACTATGACAAGGTATGGAACCACCTTTCGATCAGTGTACTTGTAATAACCCGGAAATCTGGGCCAATTTAAAATTTTTATTTTGGCAATTTTAGCGAATTTTGATTATTTAAAATGAATTATTTTAAATAATATCGACGAGAAATTTATTTTGAATAGAATTCGAACATATATATTATACAGTTCGTCGTTAAAATATAAATAATTATTTATATTTATAAAAGGAATTGAAAATGGTGCGGTAGTTCGATAATTCGATTTCAAACCTCAATTGAATGTACCGGGTGCAAAATAAACCGGATTTTAGCGAAACCAAAAATAATAGGATCTATTTGAGAATATATTTCCAACGAATCCAAAAAATCGAAATTTCATAGTGGGGATAAAAAGTTATGCCCAGTTTAAAATTCAGAATATTCGCTATGGAATTCAGGCCCTTAAAAATGGAAATTTTTCAAACGATCTCGGATTTCGACAAAACCACTTTTGTTGGATCCGTGATGTCAAGTTATTGCTAGATTCCAAATTTCATAATTTTTTGAATCAATATGTGAGCGCGGTAAAGGAAAACGCGTTTGACCAGTTTTAGTTGGTTTTAATCGGCTGGAAAATGACCATTTTTCAAATGGTCTCAGAATTCGATGAAACTAGTTTTGTTAGGACCGTATCGTCAATACGAAGCTAGAAAATATTTTTCTGGGATTTTTCGAGTTAGTATGTGACCCTAGTAAATTGAAATGCGCGTTCAAATTCAATATATAGAGTTATATGTTGATTTTGACGAAAACTGATCGAAACCATCGAATCAGCTTACGATACATATCCCATTGTGTTCGGAATGGGGGTAATTAGCAATGGACGACAGGCGGTGGGCCTCGTTTAGAGTTCGAAAATAAAAGTTGCTTTTTGAAATCAATAAATAATTAAATATATATATTTTATATAAACCCCCCATTCCCTCTTCTTTCTCTCCGTTGACCAGTTTACAATAGAAATAAAAAAAACCCTCGACGTCGTTTGAACCCGCGCCGCCCATCGAAGCCTTCCCCCGTCGCCGGACCTCGCCGCCACCCATCCCAGTCGCGCCTCCACCTCTCCCTTCCCCCTCCGCTCCTCCCTTCTCCTCCTCTCTCCTCTGTCGCTCGAACCCCACGCCCCCTGACCAAATCGCCACGCCCTGGCCACCTAAACGCCGCCACCGACCACCAGCGTCGTCACCGACCCCCTGTGCCTCTCCTCTTCAAATAACAGTAAGTATTTATTTTATTTTAGTTATTTTATTTCAGTTTTTTTTTGTGTAATAACTTTTATTATAAAAAAAACTAATTTCTCTACCATATAAAAACTAATTTTTTTTAAATAGAAAAGATTAGATTTTTAAAATAGAAAAGATACGATTTTTAGTGGTGTAAAAATAGAATTTTTATCTATATAGTAGTAGTATAAAAATGTGATTTTTATACACATGACAACAAAGTAAAAATTCGATTTTTATATATTGAATAGCAAAGTAAAAATTCGATTTTTATATATTGAATAGCAAAGTAAAAAATTCGATTTTTATATATTGAATAGCAAAGTAAAAAATTCGATTTTTATATATTGAATAGCAAAGTAAAAAATTCGATTTTTATATATTGAATAGCAAAGTAAAAATTCGATTTTTATATATTGAATAGCAAAGTAAAAATTCGATTTTTATATATTAAATAGCAAAGTAAAAAATTCGATTTTTATATATTGAATAGCAATGTAAAAATTCGATTTTTATATATTGAATAACGGTATAAAAATGTGATTTTTAGCTATTGAAATGAAGCGATAAAAATATAATTTTATTTGAACAGCGTGAAAAGACTGCAATGGAATTTCAGTCAAATCCAGACAGTTCAGCAGTTCAAAAGCAAAGCACAGCGGAGTGGAACCCTCAGTGAGAACTTCTCACCTTTTAATTTAGTTTTCTAGTTAAAATATATGCTAGGATGCAGACGGTGTTTAGTAGCACCCGACACCCGTCGTCCACAGACCATGGACGGCTTGTATGCTTGTTTGTTTGATTTTGATGTGTAGTTGATTGTGTGATGTGAAGTGAAATGAAATAAAACATTTATATAGTTGAAATAAAATATTTTATAGTGGAAAATATTTTATAGTTAAAAATAGAATTTTTAACGTGTATATGAAATGAAATAAATAAATATAAACAAATCGGACGATTTGTTTATATACACACATTTGACTGATATTGATTGGGACGGTAAATTTTACACATCGCCCGACTGCACAAATAAAATCTGTGTTTGCTAGTTTGAAACCCCACACAGGTATTGGGATGATATTTGACGTACACTAATCCCGATTGTTTAGTTGTATGTCGATTGATTGATTGACAGGCTGTTATAAGCGTTACATATTTATATTTGATGCTTATATAGTGTAGAATGCACTTTGGATGATGGTTGATTATTCATCGTTGTTATTGTATACATGTGTTGTAGAAAATCCATATAATTAACATTATATGGTAATTGATTGGGCCTCATTCCAGTTTTGAAATAGAAATATTTGAAAAAGAAATATTTGAATAGAAATATTTGAAAAGGAAATATTTGAAATAGAATATTTGAAAATAGAAATATATGAAGCCGTGTTGATTGGATTTACGCCATTTTGATGTGAACGATATTCATATCGATTTTATTCATTTTATAATGAATATCGAAAGTGATTTCAAAATCTGATATTTCGAAACGAATTGAAATTGAATATAAAATGAATTCGAATTGAAATTGAATAGAATTGAATTTGAATAGAAAACGAATTCGAATTGAATAGAAATGAATTTGAACAGTAATTGAATAGAATTGAATTCGAATTAAATTGAATTAGTATTGATTTTTGGGTTTATCGTGAACAGTGTTTTAAATAACACTTATTCTTTAACCCGATAATTAATGAAATGTGATTTTGGGTTGTCGTGAACGGTATCTTCAATAAAACTGTTCTTAGACCCAAAGGAGTTAAGAAAATCAGAAATAACTGGAGGTTAGTTAAGCTGAATGGTTTCTAAGGTATTGATCTGATGTTGGTTTCGGCCTTCGAGGTTAATACTTAGGGAACTGCTCACTTGCTAATTTACGGTTAGGGACTGATTGAAATGTGATGTGATTTTGGGTTTATCGTGAACCGTGTTTTAAATGACACTAATTCTTTAACCCAGTTAAAGATTAAAACTAAGTGGAGTTTTAATGAATCTTTAATTAGAGTGAAAAGATCGAGAATGGAGTTTCACCAGTTTTGCTCCAGGCGATAGTTAAATCTTTAATTAGATTTGAACGAGAAATGGTAATTAAATTTACCGATAACACCGTGGTGTTAGGTATGAAGTATTACCAGTTTTACTTCATGGGATGAATAGGTTGGGGTTGGGAAATTAATACAAATGATTACTTCGGTAAGGTTCGTTAATCCCGACTAGTTTGAATTGATATTCAAAGAAAGATTAAAGAATAAATTTAAAGGATTTATCTTTGATAAAATTAATGGGAACCTTTCTCTATGAATGTGAAATTTAGAAACTAACTGTCGGTTAGCTAAGCAGAATGGTTTTCTGGATATTGATCTGATGTTGGTTTCGGCCTTCGGGGTAAATATTTGGGGAATTATTCTCTTGATTAATTACGGTTAGTGACTGATGAATTGGAATGAGGTGTATGTTGTGTTTGTGTAACACTTGTTTATAATATACGCAAGTTATCCGGAAAGACCAGGTTTATCCCATTCTGAATAACTGATACGACGATAAGTCGAAGATGAAGACGATGGTCGAAGACCGGAGGTCTTCACGTCGTTTGGGTGATTACTAATGATCTTGATTGGGATGTACACCCAAGAAGATGGAAGCAGTTGGTGATCGTCCAGACGTACTTGGAGATCGATGGATATGCGGGGTACTAGGTGCCTCAGGTTTCGTTCAGACCCAGAACGGACTTGTAAATGGATTGTGTGTCTGACATGGGATTTCAGTCTGTGTGATTGATTTCTATTAAATATATATCTGTTTGGCGGCGGAGAATTTATTCTCTTGCTTAACGCCCTTCTCTGAGACGTACGAGCTCAGGGGTTATATATTGATGGGTATCAAACGCATGGAGTGAATTGCCTACGTGGCATGCTTAAGTGGCAAATGATCAAGGCTTCTGTTGAAAAGAAAAGTCTTGTGGTTGATTATCAAAGCATGACCTGTGTGGTGTAGCTTTGTGTAATGTTGATTCGCAAGCCTCACACCCCGGTGTGAACCCAAACAGGAGAGGACGTCAGGGAGGGCATGCGTTTCTTTCTAGGTAGAAGTGGCGTCAGTGGTTTTACATGCCCTGACGAGTTTGACTTATGTGGTTGTTGTTGTTGCGAGGCGCCTCGGTTTGATCGGACGATCCGGGTTCGATGGAGTCATTCGTTGGCTCATTTACGCCCCATAGGGTGGGGAAACACATGTTCAGGGTTTAAGTTTAATCCACATCGGTGGACTGGCCCTGAGGATCCAAGGGTCACTCGAGCTCTGATCATGAGACACGGGCTAGAGCGTCTCGAATCGGTTGAGGACTATCTTTTGCCTCGGTTCACAGATGGAAATCCAATTTCCAAATACATGATTTTGCGGTTTTAATTGTAGAACTAGTATGGCGACATGATATATGGTACCCATGCCGTCTATGATTGATACTTATGATTTGGAATTGTTTTATACATTATGCACTTGTAATAGTATCAAATGATTTGTTTTAAACGTACTAAGCATATTTGGCTATTATAAGGAAAAACCCTATCCCTCGGCTTGTGTTGCATTGTATGATAGGACCTGGGTCTTATAATAGATTCATTTTTTTATTTAGCATTGCGCTGTTTGTTATATGCACTGGTATTCTTGGGAGGAAACCCGTTCCATGTTATACGGCGTGGTCCCTTGATTTGCCTAACTTTAAAAATAAAGATTAATAACTTTTTTAGTTCTCACACCAGTCCCATGACTGACCTGGAGTTTATTGTTTTGGCCTAAACTCTGGGTGCCCTTATTTTGACACGGGCAGCTAGTAGTTTTGGTTTTGCTGATTTATATTCACAGGATCCTGGTTTACAGCTGGAACGATATCCGGAAAGCTTTGTGTCCGTATATCTCTTCTAGTCGTGTATTGTATTATTTTCCGCTGCTATGTAATGTATTGTAATCTCTGATATTTTCTGTTGTGTAATATTCATTTATACTCTGTATATTCTTATATTCTATTGGAATTGTTGTAATAAATAATGAAATGTTCTTCCGTCTGCGTTCTATTTTGTCGTGTTCTCAAAACAATCAGGCGTTTCGAACGGTCTAGATCGGTTTAGCGACTAATTCGGATCGAGCGAAATTCCTTGTTGTCACAGTTGGTATCAGAGCTTTGGTTTACAAATCTCAGAGAACAAGACACACTAGAACCATAAGAAAGAACTCATCAGATATTGGATTAGTAATATCCAATGGGGATGACTCATTAGAGATGGGATCAGTAGTATCCTAGAACGAGTGTGAAGAGTATATTTTTGAAAATGAGAACAAATTTTGTTTTGAAAATTTAAATCAACTATTCGTATTAGATTATTTATTTTAAATTGATTTGGAAAATCCAATATATAATGATTTTGCATATGCGTCTTGCAAATGTGTATTCGAAGTTTTAATATACTGAATAGTTATAGAATCATACTCTAGTTGCCCAGGGATAATTCTGGTGATGGGGCACCGTCGCCAGTATTTATTTTCGAGTAACGGAAGTGAGATTTCTATATTTCCATTAGACTGGTGTGAGAACCGAAATTAGATAGGGCCTATCGTTGTGAATTGGCATCAAAAACATGATTTTCTGTATTTGTATCAAAATTATGAATTTGAAACGTTAATCCACTAATTGATTGATGTTTGTGTTGTTTGTTTATTTGTTTGATAATTTTGAGCCATTACGCCTAATTGTAGCAAATATTGAATTGTATTGAAAATTGGTCGCATTTGCTTGCATATACATGTACTTACATTGAACAGGTCATAGCAAAGAGGCTAGAGCAGAAGAATAAAATTGTTTGCCCGACAAATAGGTACATGTTTATCATAATTTACTATTTTGTTTGGGTGATGATGATTTTATGAGCCGATTGGCTAGCCGCTTGTCTTTTTCTTTTTCTTTTTCTTTTTGAGATCAGAGGGCCTGTATGGCAAATTTCGGGATTTTCCCATGCTCCCAGTGCAGGAGAGGTTATGGCGAAATTTTTCGAAAATTTACGGTGTTAGCCAAATTTTTGAAAAATTTGAAAAGTTCTTAGAAACTGAAAAGTTGAAGGACTTAAGCCGTAGTCAAAACACTGGAAGTTGAGTTGAATTGTTAAACAACTTTCGCCTTCGTTCCTTTTCGGGGACGAAAAGTTTTAAGTGGGGGAGATTGTAATAACCCGGAAATCTGGGCCAATTTAAAATTTTTATTTTGGAAATTTTAGCGAATTTTGATTATTTAAAATGAATTATTTTAAATAATATTGACGAGAAATTTATTTTGAATAGAATTCGAACGTATATATTATATAGTTCGCCGTTAGAATATAAATAATTATTTATATTTATAAAAGGAACTGAAAATGGCGCGGTAGTTCGATAATTCGATTTCAAACCTCAATTGAATGTACCGGGTGCAAAATAAACCAGATTTTAGCGAAACCAAAAATAATAGGATCTATTTGAGAATATCTTTCCAACGAATCCGAAAAATAGAAATTTCATAGTGGGGATAAAAAGTTATGCCCAGTTGTAAATTCAGAATAGTCGCTATGGAATTCAGGCCCTTAAAAATGGAAATTTTGCAAACGACCTCGGATTTCGACGAAACCACTTTTGTTGGATCCGTGATGTCAAGTTATTGCTAGATTCCAAATTTCATAATTTTTCGAATCAATATGTGAGCGTGGCAAAGGAAAACGCGTTTGACCTGTTTCAGTTGATTTTAATCGACTAAAAAATGGCCATTTTTCAAATGGTCTCAGAATTCGACGAAACTAGTTTTGTTAGGACCGTATCATCAATACGAAGCTAGAAAATATTTTTCTGGGATTTTTCGAGTTAGTATGTGACCCCAGTAAATTGAAATTCGCGTTCAAATTCAATATATAGAGTTATATGTTGATTTCGAGGAAAACTGATCGAAACGATCGAATCAGCTTACGATACATATCCCATTGTGTTCGGAATGGGGGTAATTAGCTATGGACGACCGGCGGTGGGCCTCCTTTAGAGTTCGAAAATAAAAGTTGCTTTTTGAAATAAATAAATATATATATATATATATATATATTTTATATAAACCCCCCCATTCCCTCTTCTTTCTCTCCGTTGACCAGTTTACAATAGAAAAAAAAACCCTCGACATCGTTTGAACCCACGCCACCCATCGAAGCCTTCCCCCGTCGCCGGACCTCGCTGCCACCCATCCCAGTCGCGCCTCCACCTCTCCCTTCCCCCTCCGTTCCTCCCTTCCCCTCCTCTCTCCTCTGTCGCTCGAACCCCGCGCCCCCTGACCAAATCGCCACGCCCTGGCCATCAGAACGCCGCCGCCGACCACCAGCGTCGTCCCCCACCCCCTGCGCCTCTCCTCTTCAAATAACAGTAAGTATTTATTTTATTTTAGTTATTTTATTTCAGTTTTTTTTGTGTAAAAACTTTTAGTCTAAAAAAAACTGATTTCATATAAAAACTGAATTTTTCTAGATAGAAAAGATTAGATTTTTAAAATAGAAAAGATACGATTTTTAGCGGTGTAAAAATAGAATTTTTATCTATATAGTAGTAGTATAAAAATGTGATTTTTATACACATGACAATAAAGTCAAATTTTGATTTTTACATATTGAATAGCAAAGTAAAAATTCGATTTTTATATATTGAATAGCAAAGTAAAAAATTCGATTTTTATATATTGAATAGCAAAGTAAAAAATTCGATTTTTATATATTGAATAGCAAAGTAAAAATTCGATTTTTATATATTGAATAGCAAAGTAAAAATTCGATTTTTATATATTAAATAGCAAAGTGAAAATTCGATTTTTATATATTGAATAGCAAAGTAAAAAAATTCGATTTTTATATATTGAATAGCAAAGTAAAAAATCGATTTGAATAGCGGTATAAAAATGTGATTTTTATCTATTGAAATGAAGCGATAAAAATATAATTTTATATGAACAGCGTGAAAAGACTGCATTGGAATTTCAGTCAAATCCAGACAGTTCAGCAGTTCAAAAGCAAAGCACGGCGGAGTGGAACCCTCAGTGAGAACTTCTCACCTTTTAATTTAATTTTCTAGTTAAAATATATGCTAGGATGCAGACGGTGTTTAGTAGCACCCGACACCCGTCGTCCACAGACCATGGACGGCTTGTATGCTTGTTTGTTTGATTTTGATGTGTAGTTGATTATGTGATGTGAAATGAAATAAAACATTTATATAGTTGAAATAAAATATTTTATAGTGGAAAATATTTTATAGTTAAAAATAGAATTTTTAAAGTGTATATGAAATGAAATAAATAAATATAAACAAATCGGACGATTTGTTTATATACACACATTTGACTGATATTGATTGGGACGGTAAATTTTACACATCGCCCGACTGCACAAATAAAATATGTGTTTGATGGTTTGAAACCCCACACGGGTATTGGGATGATATTTGACGCACACTAATCCCGATTGTTTAGTTGTATGTCGATATTTTGATTGACAGGCTGTTATAAGCATTACATATTTATATTTGATGCTTATACAGTGTAGAATGCACTTTGGATGATGGTTGATTATTCATCATTGTTATTGTATACATGTGTTGTAGAAAATCCATATAATTAACATTATATGGTAATTGATTGGGCCTCATTCCAGTTTTGAAATAGAAATATTTGAAAAAGAAATATTTGAATAGAAATATTTGAAAAGGAAATATTTGATATATAATATTTGAAAATAGAAATATATGAAGCCGTGTTGATTGGATTTACGCCATTTTGACGTGAACGATATTCATATCGATTTTATTCATTTTATAATGAATATCGAAAGTGATTTCAAAATCTGATATTTCGAAACGAATTGAAATTGAATATAAAATGAATTCGAATTGAAATTGAATAGAATTGAATTTGAATAGAAAACGAATTCGAATTGAATAGAAATGAATTTGAACAGTAATTGAATAGAATTGGATTCGAATTAAATTGAACTGGTATTGATTTTTGGGTTTATCGTGAACAGTGTTTTAAATAACACTTATTCTTTAACCCGATAATTAATGAAATGTGATTTTGGGTTGTCGTGAACGGTATCTTCAATAATACTGTTCTTAGACCCAAAGGAGTTAAGAAAATCAGAAACTAACTGGAGGTTAGTTAATTTGAATGGTTTCTTAGGTATTGATCTGATGTTGGTTTTAGCCTTCGGGGTTAATACTTAGGGAACTGCTCACTTGCTAATTTACGGTTAGGGACTGATTGAAATGTGATGTGATTTTGGGTTTATCGTGAACCGTGTTTTAAATGACACTGATTCTTTAACCCAGTTAAAGATTAAAACTAAGTGGAGTTTTAATGAATCTTTAATTAGAGTGAAAAGATCGAGAATGGAGTATCACCAGTTTTGCTCCAGGCGATAGTTAAATCTTTAATTAGATTTGAACGTGAAATGGTAATTAAATTTACCGATAACACTGTGGTGTTAGGTATGAAGTATTACCAGTTTTACTTCATGGGATGAATAGGTTAGGGTTGGGAAATTAAAACAAATGATTACTTCGGTAAGGTTCGTTAATCCCGACTAGTTTGAATTGATATTCAAAGGAAGATTAAAGAATAAATTTAAAGGATTTATCTTTGATAAAATTAATGGGAACATTTCCCTATGAATGTGAAATTTAGAAACTAACTATCGGTTAGCTAAGAAGAATAGTTTTCTGGATATTGATCAGATGTTGGTTTCAGCCTTCGGGGTTAATATTTGGGGAATTATTCTCTTGATTAATTACGGTTAGTGACTGATGAATTGGAATGAGGCGTATGTTGTGTTTGTGTAACACTTGTTTATAATATACGCGAGTTATCCGGAAAGACCGGGTTTATCCCATTCTGAATAACTGATACAACGCTAAGTCGAGGATGAAGACGATGGTCGAAGACCGGAGGTCTTCACGTCGTTTGGGTGATTATTGATGATCTTGATTGGGATGTACACCCAAGAAGATGGAAACAGTTGGTGATCGTCCAGACGTACTTGGAGATCGATGGATATGCGGGGTACTAGGTGCCTCCGGTTTCGTTCAGACCCAGAACGGACTTGTAAATGGACTGTGTGTCTAACATTGGATTTCAGTCTGTGTGATTGATATCTATTAAATATATATCTATTTGGCGGCGGAGAATTTATTCTCTTGTTTAACGCCCTTCTCTGAGACGTACGAGCTCAGGGGTTATATATTGATGGGTATCAAACGCATGGAGTGAATTGCCTGTGTGGCATGCTTAAGTGGCAAATGATCAAGGCTTCTGTTGAAAAGCAAAGTCTTGTGGTTGATGATCAAAGCACGGCCTGTGTGGTGTAGCTTTGTGTAACGTTGATTCGTGAGCCTCACACCCCGGTGTGAACCAAAACGGGAGAGGACGTCAGGGAGGGCATGCGTTTCTTTCTAGCTAGAAGTGGCGTCAGTGGTTTTACATGCCCTGACGAATTTGACTTATGTGGTTGTTGTTGTTGCGAGGCGCCTTGGTTTGATCGGACGATCTGGTTCCGATGGAGTCATTCGTTGGCTCATTTACGCCCCATAGGGCGGGGAAACGCATGTTCAGGGTTTAAGTTTAATCCACATCGGTGGACTGGCCCTGAGGATCCAAGGGTCACTCGAGCTCTGATCCTGAGACACGGGCTAGAGCGTCTCGAATCGGTTGAGGACTATCTTTTGCCTCGGTTCACAGATGGAAATCCAATTTCCAAATACGTGATTTTGCGGTTTTAATTGTAGAACTAGTATGGCGACATGATATATGGTACCCATGCCGTCTATGATTGATACTTATGATTTGGAATTGTTTTATACATTATGCACTTGTAATAGTATCAAATGATTTGTTTTAAACGTACTAAGCATATTTGGCTATTATAAGGAAAAACCCTATCCCCCGGCTTGCGTTGCATTATGTGATAGGACCTGGGTCTTATAATAGCTTCATTTTTCTTTATTTAGCATTGCGTTGTTTGTTATATGCACTGGTATTCTTGGGAGGAAACCCGTTCCATGTTATACGGCGTGGTCCCTTGATTTGCTTAACTTTAAAAATAAAGATTAATAACTGTTTTAGTTCTCACACCAGTCCTATGACTGACCTGGAGTTTATTGTTTTGACCTAAACTCTGGGTGCCCTTATTTTGACACGGGCAGCTAGTAGTTTTGGTTTTGCAGATTTATATTCACAGGATCCTGGTTTACAGCTGGAACGATATCCGGAAAGCTTTGTATCCGTATATCTCTTCTAGTCATGTATTGTATTATTTTCCGCTGCTATGTAATGCATTGTAATCTCTGATATTTTCTATTGTGTAATATTCATTTATACTCTATATATTCTTATATTCTGATGGAATTGTTGTAATAAACAATGAAATGTTCTTCCGTCTGCGTTCTATTTTGTCTTGTCCTCACAGTAATTCGTTCTTTCTCATCTCTTCGGAGACCGGGGAAGTCGGGTCACTGCAGTACTCTAGGAACGGTACACTGGAGTTCAACAAGAACATCTTGCAACTCAGCCACACATGACCGACCACTCATTTCGCTTGAGTGTATCGAATGTATATCACCAATGGTTGGGATCAGCAACCGTTTCCCGTATATATATATATATATATATATATATATATATATATATATATATATATATATATATATATATGGGACAACATTGATAGATTAAAGAAGCAAATGAATATTCTCTAGATAGGTGATGATATACCCTAATAGGATCTAACCACATAGCCATGCTGCCTGCCCGATGTTTGTAATTTCCCGATTGTTGAGGCCAAAGGCTACGATTACTTTCCATTTATTGATAACACGAACACTTTGAATGCCACATTATCAGATCCGTTAATCATTAATTGGTTTACACAAATATTCTGGATGTTATGCTAAGGGAATAAATCCGTTGCAACCATATATATTTATACAGACCAACCCATTCGATCATTGGAAATACTTTGTCAGACATTCTTCCATTTATGTTCGTTCTGGGATTGAACGAAACCGAAGGCACTATTCAGTACATCCATCCTAGGCAATCTCTACCTAAGACTTATACAACAACCCTTGCACTTTACTCTGTCTTCAATTTCCTTTGGCATATATGATTCACAACGTTTATGCCAATACAGAGTGGTTCTTCGGATAAGAATCCAACCGGTCTCTCCATATTAACAATGTAAATATGGTTAAAACTTTGATAGTCGGTGATTTAGCTATCAAATGAAAACATGTCCGTGTACACACAACGATCTTATTTCCAAATGGAATTATTGATCAAATTATCAAACATATATATATATATTCATATTTCCTTATTTTCTATATTTATAAAATATACGTTATTAACATTGGAAAACATTTCCAATCCTCATTCACATTTCATTAACTTTTCAAAATCATCAGTTCCTAACTATAAACAAGTAAGTGAACAATGCCCTAAGTATAAATCGTGAAGGCCGAAACCAACATCAGATCGATACTCTAGAAACCATTCAACTTGCCTAATCTCTAGGCAGTTTCTAATTTCCTTTAACTCCGTTTCTTATCGAATCATTTCTTACGAAACTCTAGCATTCAGTTTACAAATCCTATTCTTTTATAAAAACATTGGTTATAACGATAACGTTATAATCCCTACTTCTGAAATATCTAACTTAAAATCTAACTCGATTAACTTAAATCAATTAACCCTAACTCCATTAACTTTAATTCATTAACTCTTATCACTTAAATCCTTTCGAATAAACTATATTCGATTAGCTCCTTTCGAATAAACTATATTCGATTTACTTTATTGGCTTTATAAAGATTTCCCCTTTTATAACGTTTATCCGTTTAAAAAGATTTCATTTTAATAGCGTTTGTTCATTTATAAAGATTTACTTTTAGTAACGGTTCTTCACTTTATAAATGTTCTTTTAATAACATTTCTCCACTTATAAGGATTTCCTTTTGACAACGTTTTCCTTTTATATAACGGTTTCCTTTTTATAACATCCTATTCCTTTATAATTGATTTCCTTTTTATAACATCCTATTCCATTGCAAATAATTTCCTTTTTATAACTATTTATTTTCTAAATAAATATTCCTTCTTAATCCTATTTGTTTTCTAACAAATATTTTCTTTTAATCCTTTTTTTTTTCCTAACAAATATTTCCTTTATAAAATCCTTCGATTTGATAAATAATTCATTTTCAATAACTCTTCGAAAATTCCTCTTTCTATATTCCAGTATTTCATATGGTATTTAAAATACCGTATAACCATGATTACTATCAACTAAGCACACATAATCAGCACAGATTATATAACACATCACATATCACAATATATGAAACAAAACAGTATTTTATATATTGAGGAACCCAGTTGGGTCCCCCCAACCTGTTCTCCTGCATCACAGATGTTAAACCATATAGTTAACATCAACTTCATTTTAGTATGAAATGTTCGGATAAGCAACAATAATATATATGTTTAATGGTTTATATATATATTTATGTGTGTGTATATATATATATGTAATTTCAACTAACTGACTAGTAGTTCAATCAACCCAATCAACTCACAGCAATCAACAAATAATTATCAGTTCTAAGAATACGTTATAAAAATATAACTGTTCAGAGTTAGTGAGTTTTACTCACATTGTCGGTAATCGTTAAATAACGATTTACAGTCGATGATTCTGATCATACAATTTATTTCGCTATAAATTCGACAAGTTCCAATATATGCCCAGACAGTTCCAGAATGTAGTGTCGGTCTATACGGTCATATCGGATATGCTTTTGTCAATTTTAGAAAATATATACAAACATTATACATTTTATAAGTTATACAGATATTAAAGGGTTTTAAATTAAACTAGGCTAAATATGTATATTAGAGTAGGGCCTCACCATTTCCTCACTACGGTCCATCAACCTATTCAAGTCCAGACCCGCATCAAATGAATCCGCTCTTCATCTCCATCATCCCTCCTACTAATAAGCACAAACTCGTATGCGCTACATACGTCTTCCCCATCATTACAACACGCCCAACTCCTCCAGACCGCATCCTTCTCTAATTAACAAATCTCAACAACGTCACCACTAACACAGTAAACGTCACCATACCAATTTTAGAAAGTAAATGTACTACATTCATGTTTCCAAAATAATCAAACCTTCCAGCATAAACTGACCGTCCCCTTTCTCCTTTTCCATCAAGGCCTTAACAACATCCCGATCCACTGAAATTTCCACCATACAATACAAATCCAACAGACACCACCTACTCCTCTTTCCCGTCTCCATTCCTCCATGAACCCGCTACCTGAAACACCTTCTTCTCCATTTGCTTGCGTTGAACTCAGATCCACCACCTTCCCTCTGTTTTAAACCAATGCCTTCTAACCAGTACCCCACACAGCAACATCATTTGCCAGTATAAAGCTTCTGCTTCACTGCAAATTCTCGCATCCTTATTCGAACTCGCGACTTCGGATCCTCCGGCGCAACAAGAAAAAGACATAGACCTTTTTTTATTTTCTTTCCTTGATCCGATCTTTTGGGTTTAAGAATGAGATAGTGGCGGCTTGTTTTGAGCTCACAAGAATTAGGTTTCTAGTGTTTTACATGCGGGCTATTTATGTTAAGTTATTTTATAGGGTGAGGTTTATATTTTTAAAGTACTCGATTTTCGGTTTGAGGATTTCTTGGTGGCGGCCCTTTTGTTTTCAGGAGATGGAACGAATTAGGTTAGGAGCTGATCATTTTATAAGGAGAGAGTTGGATCCTTTTCGTTCATTTCATTTTTTAGTGGGGATTTGTTTTAGTTTTGACCACGAAATGTTTAAAGGCCAAAAATAAGCCACACAACATTAATTTTGACCTCAAAACTTAGAGTATACTTTCCCCTTTTATCTGGTTAAGTATATAACATTGAACACCTCGTTACACACTACTTCCTATACATACGAGCCATGAACAACGAAAAAAAAAATACAATTGTAATCTGCGATGTGCCAGGATTCCAATAATATAAAAATATCCGTAGGTTAACTCATATTGTGAAACCCCTTATGTATTGGTTAAAGGTGCAAAATACTTCAAATAAAAAGTTGCGTATTTAATTAATTAAAAATTACAGTAAAATTCTAAAAATTAAATTATACCTATGTCTCAAAAGAGCCTTGTCTAAATTCAAACCCGATCTCTAGTTATATCGAACAAACCGTTAAGGTCGATAAACGATTCTATAGCGATTATTTTAAAATTTGATTTGGACATATCTCAAAATATACATGATGAAATCCTGATTTTTCTCTTCCATTAGAAAGATATACTCCACCATCTCCGTATGTTTCTTGTTTCACAGAAATCCAACTTAAAACGACCTCTGTATATTCAGCTGAAGTTCAAATCGCCAATTTACAAAATTGCAGCGCCATTTCGAGCTCGATTATATTTATAATATAATTATACGTTCAAACTAATGTTATTTAAATATATTCGTTATTTTAATTCAACTCTAAATTGTTTTATATATTTTGAATTGCCCAATTCACACCATATCGCCATTTCAGCCAATTCTGATTATTTCAGAAATTTAAAATATTATTTAATTATAATATTAATTAAATATTCCATCATTGTTTAATTAAATGACGTTTGAAAAATATAAATCACTAATTATATAATTAAATAAGCTAATTATATATCGCAGAAAATTCGGGTCATTACAATTATCTTTTACTTTCAAAAGGATTTTGAAATTTAAAATCAAGTTGGATGATTTCTCTTAAAAGCTTTGCGAGTTTTTCTCACTTTGGTTCACCAGACTGACCCGGGGTTTTGTAAATGCTTGGGTTAGACCGGATTGTACAAGTTCAGGTTATCGGATGCTGCGATGTCCAGAGACGTGCTGGAGATGTTCAAACGCATTGTATCTAGTATTTATTCCACTGTGTGATGGTATATGAGGATAGGTTATTATTACTGTCCCGATGTGTGATGTACTCTGATATTGTAAGTATTTTTAAAAGCTCTCAATAAAGATTTATTTCTATATTATATTTTGTTCCGCTGCAAAATGTGAGACTCTGTGTTATGTTGTTGGTCCTTCTTCTATTCTAATATTTCTTTCTTTATTATCTCACCCTCTAATTTCTTTATAATAACGTTCCAATGTTTTCAGTGATTGGAAGGTCGGCATGAGGTACGGTAATTGTATTTATGTCTATTTTCGAGGCCGAAAATCCTTGGGTCGTTACAGTGGTATCAGAGCTATTGGTTTAGTAATAACCTTGGCTCTGTGGTGTAACTCAATAGAGATTGGGTTAGTAATACCCTAGATCGAGATTGAGTGTATATATATATATATGAGAGCGTATTTGTAAATTTCATATACAAATGTTTTGTATTGTATTGGTTGATCAGTTCAAGTGTTGAGAAGCATTGAACTGTCAATGGACACAGTATTATTTTGTAAAGAGGGTAAATGTAATAACTTTACCCAAATTATATTTTTGTGTAGAAAAGAAATAATTTTATCAAATTATTGAGTTATTAGTGTGTTGATTGATTTGAATGGAATTCAAATTGGATTGAAAATTTGAATTGGAAACTTAACCTTGTTAAGTGTAATTAAATTCAGAATGATATCAAAATTAAATAAAAAAAATTGGAAATTTGAAATTAAATGAATAAATAATAATTAAATAGAAATCGATCGAATATTAATCGATTGATGTTCTAATCTGTGAAACTAAAATAAAATGTTAATATTGAATGTAAATTCGATTTATTGGGCTGATTTGGTTGTTGATTGTGAATTGGTTGTTATTGGCTGATAGTTTGTTTGAATGGTAATAATCTACAATTTAATGGAGCTCAATGAATTATAAAATAAAGAATAATTTCCAGTATAAATTAATCTGGAATGAACTGCATATGAATTGGAATTTTTGGTTTAACCCTGTATTTGATAATGAATTGATGCTGCATGTTTGATTTTGGGATTCAGTTGATTAGGGAAATATTATCTCATAATTTCATATATTTATTACTGATATGTGAATTGAGTTAAGTACAGGTGCCTGATGGTTAGGCAAATTGATAATGGTTGAGTAAATCGCATATACATTGAGCCAGTATGCTCAATACGCTCGTAAAAAGGTATGCCTACGCAGAAATATAAAATTTTGGGTTTTGATTTTTGTCTTCCGACCGTGTGGGTCGATGTATATATATTATTTGTTCATGCGATATCGCAGATGTCACTCCGTGCAGGGGAAACACTACCGAATTTTTCCGGGAATCTAAAGTGTTAGAAAATTTTCGATATTCTTGAAAAATATTTTTGTACGGTATTGAATCGGTTTTTGATTTAAAATAAATTGGGTTTGGAAATTAATGGGTTTGTAACTTCCTTTCCTACCTTAGCAATTTCGATGATGAAATTATCTTAAGGGGGGAGGAATGTAACGACCCATATTTTAGGGAGACAAAATTTTAATTTAATTTGTTATTTTAAATATTATATTTGGAATATTATGAATTTTAATATATGATTCGTTATTGAAATAAAGTTTGAACGTTATATATTATATAATTATAAAACGAGCTCGAAATGGCGCCGCAGTTCGTAATATGGAGTTTTGAACTTCAATTGAATATACATGATCCGATATAAGTCGGATTTCTATGAAACAAGAAATGTATGAATCTTGTTGATGATAATTTGCATATGAAAGAGAAAAATCCAGATTTCGTATTATAGATTATTAGTTATGGCCAAATCAAAATTTGAAATAGTTGCTATGGAAATCGTTATTTAATTTATAGGCCTTTAAATAGCCATTTTTCAAATGGTCTCCGTTTTCGATGAAACTAGTTTCATTGGAACTGTAACGTTAAATTATTATACGGTATTAAATTGCATGGCAAACCGATGTCGTATGTGACCACGGTAGCAGTAAACGTCCAGTTAATTCCTATTACGCGTAATTAATTTAATTTAATAAAGGAGTATTTGCATATAACGTGAGCAGACGATCGAATTAGGCCATGAAACCAGTTTTGTTGAGTTTGTATCGTTGATTAGTGTCAAAATAGCTATATAGTTTGTTATTTTTGAATACCGGGTAATTTGGTGTCCAAAATGGCATTTCAGTGCATATAAAAATAGCGTACGGGGAAGCAGTCTTGGAATGCGACAAAACTGGTGTCATTGGATTTGTATTAATTAATTATTGTAGAATTCCAATTTGTGTGTCAATCAGGCATATTTGATCGTGGCAGCGATAAACGCCCAAATCATTTCTATTATTTTGGTCAATTCAGACAGGGGTAACTTTAAACGAATGAACGACTGGCCAAATGAACTACGATTTGGATGAAACAAGATTCATTGGATCCGTTAGGAAGAGGTCTAGTAAAATGTCAAGGTCCCATATTTTTTGAATTTTTCTGTAATTATAGGAATTTTAAACATTTGACTTTCCATCGATAATTATAAAGGACTTTTCACAAACGACCTCGGAATTCAACGAAACCTGTCCCATTGGATCCAAAATATTTTTTTATGTTAGGATTAGTATTTTTATTGTAAAACAAAATTCGTTTGTGTCAGTTTTAAACGATACTTCGGTGGTAAGTTTCACTTTTAATAAAAGAATATTTAATCATCCCCATTCCTTTATAAATATAGGTTCAGCAAACCCTTATTTGCGTTAAAACACTTTCCTTTGGTCAACGCTGGGAGCCGCCACCTTAATAGCAACGAGCGGCTACAGACTCTCCACAAATTTATCAAATTTTCTCCCAATCCGTTAATCTAAATCAAAATCATTCAACAGCGTTGTGTTCAGCTCTGAGAGCTTGCGAAATTGGACGGCCAAGATCATCGTCAGTGATCAGTTGTGGCCAAGGCGAAGCCTTGAAGGATCGGCGTTTGGGAAGTGATCTGAGGTGAAGGAGGCATTCGGATGGAAAACTGCTGCAGTCGAGGGTCCAAGAAGGTTAGGCACTGCTATGGGTCATCTCAGATCGACCCCAAGTCGTCGGCGCGGCGTACTCAGGCGGTGTCGAGGTCAGTGAAGGCCGAAGCCTGCTATCGCGATGTGCTGAAGGAATTCGAAAAAGGAAGGAGACGCGAGGAGACATGAAATCAGAACGTATACCCTTTAAATAGTGGAATTTGTTTAACGTTAAACTATAATTTAGAAATAATTAATCATTCTCATTTAAATCATTGTTAATAAATTACAGATGGGTTCAGAAGCCTTGGAGTAGAACAGAAACAAAGGGGGAACGAGAGGATTAAAGTTTGATTGGCCTTATCCCATTTGCAGAAGGTCAACGATGGATTATTTAAGTGAAAAAATGTAACTAGTTATATTAACAATATTAATTAAGGGGTTATTAAATTTATAATTACATTACTAATGATATTATAGTATGGGCTTGTAACGACCCGGATTTTTGGCGACTTTGGTTATCGACATAAGCACGATATCGATAACCAAAACATCGAAAAATCCTGGTAATTAATGAAAGAAATTAGAAGGTGAGAATAGATAAGATAGAAACTTAGAATAGAAGAAGAAGAAGAACACAACTTCAGAGAAACACGAAACTCACAGCGGAACGAATAACATATAATAGATAACATAACTTTGAAATATAACAGTTATGTATACAATAGCACTTATCAGAGTACAACACTTACAACATAGCGGAAATAACTATAGCTATATGATCTTGAAGCCTCCTTCTCCACGCTCTTCCAGTATATCTGTAAATTCCTGACTAGTTGACTGCCCGTACAAAATTAGGCACCCAAGAGTTTAGGGAAAACAAAACAAATAAACTCCGGGTCAGTCATGGGACTAGTATGAGTAAAACAGTTTAAACAGGTATATGAACAAGTAAACGATATCTCATAAGACCACGCCGCAGAACGGAACGGGTTTTTCCCTTATGAGAATCCAAAATATCTTTATATCAAAAACTTTTGATATTATAATAATGTCTATGTACAAATAGATATCAACTAGCAGAAACGCTTTCATCTCACGTTCTACATATATAGTATACAATCAAAATCGCAAGCGCGTATTGGATAATGGATTTCCAACTATGACAAGGTATGGAACCACCTTCCGATCAGTGTGCTCTAGGAACGATACACTGGAGTTCAACAAGAACATCTTGTAACTCAGCCACACATGACCGACCACTCATTTCGCTTGAGTGTATCGAATGTACATCACCAACGGTTGGGATCAGCAACCGTTCCCATATATATATGGGACAGCATTGATAGATTTAAGAAACAAATGAATATTCCCTAGATAGGTGATTATACACCCTACTTCGGTGCGACCGACTTAGCCATGCTGCCTGCCCGATTTCTGTCATTTACCGGTTGATGAGGCTAGAAGCTACGCTTTATCATTACATCAGATTCACTTCGAATGGTACATTGTCAGATCCATCGAAAATCACTAATTGACGTCTACAACAGCACATTACGTGTTAGCTAAAGAAGTTTCCTTCTCCGCTTCCACTCTTGGTACGGTTGAAGAAATCAGTGTACGTGACCTTTCTAGAAATACTTTGTCAGACATCCATCTTCATTCACTTAAACTGTCACATCGTCATACCCGCCAAATCAAAAATTGACTTATCCAAAAATAACATGGGTATACAGCTAAGAGAAACGAATTCCTCTACCCCCAAACGTGAATACGTTTGAACAGATCAACTTACGCGATCCATTGGATATACTCTGTCAGACATTCATCCATACAAGTTGTCCTGGGACTGGACAAATCGAAGGCACTATTCTGTAAACAGGATAGCCCTTGCATTTTACTCTGTCTTCAATTATCTTTGGCATATATGATTGGCGACGCTTATGCCAATACAAAGTGGTTCTTCGGATAATAGTCCAACCGGTCTCTCCATATTAACAACGTTAAAATGGTCAAAAACTTCGATAGTCTGTGAGTTAACTATCGAAGAAAAACAAGTGTGCAAACAACGATATTATTTCCAAATGGAAATTATATCGAACAAACATCATTTAACATTAATCTCTTTAGTTCATTTATTTACTTATCTCCTGTTTCCCTATATTCTAAATTCTTATTTTCTTTTATCAGAAAACATTTTTGATTCTTGTTTGGAAAACATTTCCAAAACTCCTTTACGATCAAACCTTACCATTTCTTAGTTAAGAAGGAAGTCACTCAAGTTGGGGTATAATTACCTCTCAGACCTTAACTGAACAACGTTATAACTTCAAAATGGTCAAAGTTTATCTTTTAATCTTTAACAACTTCTTTACGCCTTTCTCGGATCCAAGTTTACTAATCCACTTCTATATTTAAAACATTGGTTATAACGATAACGTTAAAATCCCTACTTTCGAATTATCTAACTTTAATTATAACTTCTATTCTTATTAGTGAATAATTAACCTAACACTTATTTATTTATAAATAAATAAATCTCTATTTAAACACTGGAAAGTATAAGTACTTTCCCGAATTCGATATAATCGAATTTGCCGATTAACTCTCTTCGAGAAATCTCTATTTGATTAACTCTTCTTCGAATAACCTATATTCGATTAACTCCTTCTCGAATAAACGATATTCGATAATCTCGCTTCGAATAACTAATATTCAAATACTCTTCCTTTTCAAATATCTCATATTTGAAAATCTCACTTTGATTAAACTATAATCGATAACTCCCTTCGATGAAACTAACATTGATAACTCCTTTAGATGAAACTAACATCGATAACTCCTTTCGATGAAACTAACATCGATAACTCCTTTCGATGAAACTAACATCGATAACTCCTTTCGATGAAACTAACATCGATAACTCCTTTTGATGAAACTAACATCGATAACTCATTTCAATGAAACTAACATCGATAACTCATTCCGATGAAACTAACATCGATAACTCCTTTCGACGAAACTAACATCGATATCTCCTTTCGATGAAACTAACATCGATAACTCCTTTCGATGAAACTAACATCGATAACTTCTTTCGATGAAACTAACATCGATAACTCCTTTCGATGAAACTAACATCGATAACTCCTTTCGATGAAACTAACATCGATTTATTTAACTCGACGAACTTAACTCAACTAACTTAACTTGACTCGACTAACTCGACTTACTTGGTTCGACCAATTCGATTCGATTAACTAGGCTCGACTAACTTCACTAACTTAACTCGACTTACTTGGTTCGACCAATTCGATTCGATTAACTAGGCTCGACTAACTTGACTAACTTAACTCGACTTACTTGGTTCGACCAATTCGATTCGATTAACTAGGCTCGACTAACTTGGTCGAACCACCCGATCAACTCAACTTATTTGACTTAACTTATTTCTCAACTCGATCAACTCGATTAACTCCTATCGAATAACTAATATTCGATTAAACTCCATTCGCTTGACTCTAGATCGCAACGATCAAAATGGTTACGCCTGACTCCCTCAGGAAACATCCGACCGCCGTAGGCTATTTACAGCCCTGCTAATAACGCTAGCAGTCGTACAAGATGGCAACTTACCCTGAATACTATGTTTGACTAACTCTGTCTCAAATAACTATATTTGATTAACTCTTGTTCGTTTTAACTCTAATAAATTAACTCTAACTAATTAACTCCAACTGGTTAACTCTAACTGATTAACTCTAACTGGTTAACTCTAACGGATTAACTCTAACTGGTTAACTCTAACTGATTAACTCTAACTGGTTAACTCTAACTGATTAACTCTAACTGGTTAACTCTATTTGACTAACTCGACTTGACTAACCCCTTTCGAATAACATATTCGATTAACTTACTTTCGAATACCATATTCGATTAACTAACTTCGAATACGATATTCGATTTCTCCTTTCGAATACCATATTCGATTAACTAACTTCGAATACCATATTCGATTAACTAACTTCGAATACCATATTCGATTAACTCCTTTCGAATGTCTATATTCGATTAACTAACTTCGAATACCATATTCGATTTCTCCTTTCGAATGTCTATATTCGATTAACTAACTTCGAATACCATATTCGATTTCTCCTTTCGAATATCTATATTCGATTAACTAACTTCGAATACCATATTCGATTTCTCCTTTCGAATGTCTATATTCGATTAACTAACTTCGAATACCATATTCGATTTACTTTATTCACTTTATAAAGATTTCCTTTTTAACAACGTTTTATTCATTTGAAAAGATTTACTTTTAAATAATGGTTCTACACTTTAAAAATGATTTCTTTTTTTATAACGTTTCCTTTTCAATTCTATTTGTAAATGGTTTACAAATATTTCCTTTTCAAATTTATTCTTGAAATATTCTAACTCCTTAAATCCTCTGAAAAATTCGCCATAACCTCCTTTGTATCGGGAGCATCGGGAAAATCCCCAAACTCGCCACACAGGCCTTTCCATTCAAAAAGAAATGTTTTGAATTTATTTCCTTTTCAAATATCTCCTATTTATAAATATTCCAATTTATAAACATTTCTTATTTATAAATATTCCACTTTATAAATATCTCTTATTTATAAATATTCCATTTTATAAATATCTCTTATTTATAAATATTCCATTTTATAAATATTCTATTTTCAATATCACTTTGAAAATTCCCTTATCAACATTCCGGAATGTTATGGTATTCAATCATATCAAATCACGATGTTCAATATCATCCAAGTACATATAATCGCCCACCGATTTTATATCACATCATATAACAATATATGAAAAACAATAAAATAACTGTTGAGGAATCCAGTCGGATTCCTCCAACCTGTTTCCCTGCATCACAGATGTTAGACAATAGAATAACATTGATTTCACTTCATTGTTAAATATTCTGATAAACAGAATCGACATATAGATATTTAACAGTTTATATATATATATATATATATATATATATATATATATATTTACATACATATATATATATATATATATAATATTTCTACTAACTGACTAGCAGTTCAATCAATCAACCAACACACAACAATCAATAGATGATTAACTGTTCTAAGAATACATTATAAAAATATAACTGTTCAGAGTTGGTGAGTTTTACTCACATTGGCGCATTAACAGTTAAATATCGGTTTGCGTTGTTTGATTTCGACAGACAATTTATTTCACCATAAATTGTAACGAGCTCGGATTCACTCCTAGTCAGCTCCGTGGTGTAGCCACCGTCCCTACGGTCCCAACGCGACTTACGATTCATCAATCTGATACCGTATGGCAAAGTTATGATATCAAGAAGTTAATATTACATTTAAATTTAAATAAACTTAGATTAAAATTTGTGATGGGCCTTCACCTTCATAATCAAACAGGCCCAATTCCATAACGTCCCGAGCCCAAAACCTCTTCTCTCAAAAACCGAAATGTCGTGCTCAGTTTTGTTCCTCAGCCATTTCCCATTTTTAATCCTCCATCTTTCCTCATACACACCACCGAATCATCTCTCGAATTCACCATTTCTATCCTCACCTCAAACCGCACACCATCATCACCCCAAAGTTCAACTCGTTACTCGAATACTGCCTCGCGTCGAGCAGCCCTAGACCTCGACTTCAGGAAAACCCACGACCCAAAAAGACTTCGAAACCCACCAGAAATCCAGGACAGAGGTTAATTCATGCCCTCAATCCAAATACGATCTCAGAAATTCGCACCATGTGTTCAATATCCCGATTTCACTAACCCTAGCAATTACTGTAAACCGACGAGTTCATCCAACATGCATCGCAGGTCACAAATTGGATACCGAATCGAAGAGCATACATCAGGGAATCCATATATATTGGTTTCAGGATTTATAGAAATTTGGTTTATTTTCTTTTGATTTTTAAGTATGCGATTTTTGCTTTTTCCTGAAATGAGATGGCGGCTTGTTGCTATGTTGACTTCGGTGAAAAAAAAATAGGTTAAGGGAGTTAAGAGGTGTATTTATAGGATTTTTAGTTTGGCTGTGTCTATTAACACCTCATTAATTGCTCTTCATCCCCCATCCAAATTATAGAATTAATAATACCAATTTTGCCCTCAAACAATTAATTATCTATTTTGTTAAATGTAATTAATAATTTTAATTATTGTTCACTATGACATTAATCGAAATCAACCAACATTTCAAAGGCGGGTTGATTTAATCAATTCAGTCCTCAAATGCAATTCAGTAAAATCGTTTTCTAACTTCGATCAAAATAAGAAAACAAATTAAAAACCACTATGATGCCGCTGTTTTGATATTTTTTGGCATATTTTTATCCCTGTTGTTTGCTTCTTCTTTTTTTCATTGGGATATTAGATTGTAAAGTTGTTATAGTTTTGATGAAGAAACGAAAAACAATAAAATGAAGTAAATAAGAAAGAAAAGAAACACAGATAATGAAAGAATAAGGACATTTTAGGAATAAACGGGGTGAGAAAAGAAAAAACTGGGGTGAATACTATTTTTTAAAATTACCGGGGTGGGAAGAGAAAATTGTGGGGTGCTAATAGATGGAGCCTTTTAGTTTAGATATTTTCAAGGAGATATTTTTAGATATTTTCTTTTGATATTCTTTCTGCCTTTTAAAAATTCGCGTGATTACATACGATACCAAAAAATCACTAAACTGGACATACTACTACAGTTCGACATTACGGTCCCAATGAAACTGGTTTCGTCGAATTCCGACTCCGTCTGCTCACACAGCATATTTTTAACCGTTAGAATACTGACTATTTTTCACTCTAAAAATCCGTACGGCCACACACTGACTCTAAAAATCACCAAACTTGGAATCTAACAATAATTTGATGTTACAGATCCAACAAAATTAGTTTCGTCGAATTCCGACTTCGTTTGCAAAACCGGCTATTTTTAAAGCTCTGGAGACCAATTTAAATATATAAATATATTTAAATATTATTAAATTAAATATAGATAAATTTATATTATCGTATATCTTCACATATGATATCGTCCAGCTCCAGAATATCATATCAGAATATACAGTTTGATATTTCAGATTCCAGATTATCTCGATATTCAGTTTTATATCGAAAATCCTTTTATAACGTAAATAAAGCATTGCAAAAATATAAAGGAAATCCACAGCGACTTTTCTGAAATTTGGTTTGGACGTACATCAAAATCTACATGATGAAATCCCGATTTTTCTCTTCCACTAGAAAGATATACTCCACCAGCTCCACACGTTTCTTGTTTCACAGAAATCCGGCTTAAAACGAATCCTGTACATTCAGTTGAAGTTCGAATCGCCAATTCACGAACTGCAGCGCCATTTCGAGCTCGATTTTAATTATAATATAATTATACGTTCAAACTGTCGTCGATCGAAAATATTCGTCAATATAATTCAACTCTAAGCTGAATTAAATCTTAGGGATGACCCCGTTCACAAAATATTGTGATTTCCAATATTTTTGATTATTTCTGAATTAAATACATTATTTAATTTAATTAATTATTCACTATAATTAAATTAACGACGATTTAATTCCCTAAATCACTATTTATATAATTAAATAAATTAATTATAATACCTCTGACAAATGCTGGTCATTACATTCTTCCCCACTTAAAATAATTTCGTCCTCAAAATTGCTAAGGTAGAGGACGACCCTATCGATTGGTTAGAACATATTTGTTCACTTCTTAACTTCAGTTTCAACTGAACCAATTTAATTTCATTTAAATTATTAATTACTTCTTATCAACGAAAATTTTCAAAAATCCTGAAAATTTTCTAACGCCTTAACTTTTCTAAAAATTTCGCCAGCACCTCCTTTGTACTGGTCAATATCTCAAACTCCAACTCGCCTCTCTGGGCCCTCTTTAACCCAAAAGAAAATCAAAATGCCAAACGGCTTGCCAATTTGGCTCATAAATCTCATATCCATATATAATATAAACTGGTACCTTTTTGTTGGGCATATCATTATATCCCTACCACTTCCATATGCTATCAACTCAGCATATACCAGTGTTATCTCAATCAAATTCCAATCAGTTCATATCCTCAAATCCAAACCGAATTTTATTCCAACCACAATATCAAATTTCAAATTTTTAACTCATCAACCCAATTCCATAACAGATTATTCTCTAATCCAATTCAATTCTATTTAACTATGTTCAAGTTAAATTTCAATTTATTTTTACCATCTCATTTTACTTAACTTCATTAGTTAAATTTTAATTTCTAGAACTTAAATTCCTGGGTAAATTTCAAATCAATTTGAAATCATACTGCCAATTCAAAACCTTTGAATTTCTAAACACTTGTTTTCTCAAAACAATTCAAATCAAAATCTCTGGTAGTAATCCACCACTTAGAACTCGAAAATCACACCGGTGATACTGCGTAGTCATCATCGGAATTATTTTCCAGCGACCCAAGTGATTTCAATACTATATCATTTCAAAACCATTACCGAATACTTCCATTTTGAAAACATTTCAAAATCTCCCAAGAACTTAAAATTTCCTTATTTTAAATTCCAAATCTGATTTAAATTCATATTTAATTTATCTTATTTCATATACTTTACTTATATGATTCTGATTGGTTATATATAACCATTTCACTTTTATAATCTCATTCGATTATAATTACAACCAATATATCTAATATATGATAATATATTACATATCCATACTGTGTCGGTCCATCGTATTCAAGTATTTATTTACTCCTACCGATACAGTGGATCAAACTGATCGACCATAACTCATAAACAACTCAGCCAATGAATCTCCACAATATAAAACCATTTTTATATCAAATACAAATACGCACTCGTATATATACACTCAACTCAATCTAGGGTATTACTAACCCTATCTCTATCGAGTCACGCCACGGAGCCAAGTAATTCTTAACTTAAGCTCTGATACCAACTGTAACGACCCGGATTTTTGGCGACCTTTGGTTATCAACATAAGCACGATGTCGATAACCAAAACATCGAAAAATCCTGGTAATTAATGAAAGAAATTAGAAGGTGAGAATAGATAATATAGAAATTTAGAATAGAAGAAGAAGAACACAACATCAGAGTAACACGAACCTCACAGTGGAACGAATAACATATAATAGATAACATAACTTTGAAATATAATAGTTATGTATACAATAGCATTTATCAGAGTACAGCACTTACAACACAGCGGAAATAACTATAGCTATATGATCTTGAAGCCTCCTGCTCCACGCTCTTCCAATATATCTGTAAATTACTGACTACTTGACTGCCCGTACAAAATTAGGCACCCAAGAGTTTAGGGAAAACAAAACAAATAAACTCCGGGTCAGTCATGGGACTGGTATGAGTAAAACAGTTTAAACAGGTATATGAACAAGTAAACGATATGTCATAAGACCACGCCACAGAACGGAACGGGTTTTTCCCTTATGAGAATCAAAAATATCTTTATATCAAAAACCTTTTGATATTATAATAATGTCTATGTACAAATAGATATCAACTAGCAGAAACGCTTTCATCTCACGTTCTACATATATAGTATACAATCAAAATCGCAAGCGCGTATTGGATAATGGATTTCCAACTATGACAAGGTATGGAACCACCTTCCGATCAGTGTACTCTAGGAACGATACACTGGAGTTCAACAAGAACATCTTGTAACTCAGCGACACATGACCGACCACTCATTTCGCTTGAGTGTATCGAATGTACATCACCAACGGTTGGGATCAGCAACCGTTCCCATATATATATGGGATAGCATTGATAGATTTAAGAAACAAATGAATATTCTCTAGATAGGTGATTATACACCCTACTTCGGTGCGACCGACTTAGCCATGCTGCCTACCCGATTTCTGTCATTTACCGGTTGATGAGGCTAGAAGCTACGCTTTATCATTACATCTGATTCACTTTGAATGCTACATTGTCAGATCCATCGAAAATCACTAATTGACGTCTACAACAGTACATTACGTGTTAGCTAAAGAAGTTTCCTTCTCCGCTTCCACTCTTGGTACGGTTGAAGAAATCAGTGTACGTGACCTTTCTGGAAATACTCTGTCAGACATCCATCTTCATTCACTTAAAATGTCACATCGTCATACCCGCCAAATCACAAATTGACTTATCCAAAAATAACACGGGTATACAGCTTAGAGAAACGAATTCCTCCGCCACCAAACGTGAATACATTTGAACAGATCAACTTACGCGATCTATTAGATATACTCTGTCAGACATTCGTCCAAACAAGTTGTCCTGGGACTGGACAAATCGAAGGCACTATTCTGTAAACAGGATAGCCCTTGCATTTTACTCCGTCTTCAATTATCTTTGGCATATATGATTCGCGACGCTTATGCCAATACAGAGTGGTTCTTCGGATAATAATCCAACCGGTCTCTCCATATTAACAACGTTAAAATGGTCAAAAACTTCGATAGTCTGTGAGTTAACTATCGAAGAAAAACAAGTGTGCAAACAACGATATTATTTCCAGATGGAAATTATATCGAACAAACATCATTTAACATTAATCTCTTTAGTTCATTTATTTACTTATCTCCTGTTTCCCTATATTCTAAATTCTTATTTTCTTTTATCGGAAAACATTTCTGATTCTCGTTTGGAAAACATTTCCAAAACTCCTTTACGATCAAACCTTACCATTTCTTAGTTAAGAAGGAAGTCACTCAAGTTGGGGTATAATTACCTCTCAGACCTTAATTGAACAACGTTATAACTTCAAAATGTCAAAGTTTATCTTTTAATCTTTAACAACTTCTTTACGCCTTTCTCGGATCCAATTTTACTAATCCACTTCTATATTTAAAACATTGGTTATAACGATAACGTTAAAATCCCTACTTTCGAATTATCTAACTTTAATTATAACTTCTATTCTTATTAGTGAATAATTAACCTAACACTTATTTATTTATAAATAAATAAATCTCTATTTAAACACTAGAAAGTATAAGTACTTTCCCGAATTCGATATAATCGAATTTGCCGATTAACTCTCTTCGAGAAATCTCTATTTGATTAACTCTTCTTCGAATAACCTATATTTGATTAACTCCTTCTCGAATAAACGATATTCGATAATCTCTCTTCGAATAACTAATATTCGATAACTCTTCCTTTTCAAATATCTCATATTTGAAAATCTCACTTCGATTAAACTA
Source organism: Allium sativum (assembly GCA_030737875.1). Lineage (NCBI taxonomy): Eukaryota > Viridiplantae > Streptophyta > Magnoliopsida > Asparagales > Amaryllidaceae > Allium > Allium sativum. Next base: position 83,933,330 of record CM060918.1, read on the forward strand.
TAATCGATAACTCCCTTCGATGAAACTAACATCGATAACTCCTTTCGATGAAACTAACATCGATAACTCCTTTCGATGAAACAAACATCGATAACTCCTTTCGATGAAACTAACATCGATAACTCCTTTCGATGAAACTAACATCGATAACCCATTTCGATGAAACTAGCATCGATATCTCCTTTCGATGAAACTAACATCGATAACTCCTTTCGATGAAACTAACATCGATAACTCCTTTCGATGAAACTAACATAGATATCTCCTTTCGATGAAACTAACATCGATAACTCCTTTCGATGAAACTAGCATCGATAACTCCTTTCGATGAAACTAACATCGATTTATTTAACTCGACGAACTTAACTCGACTAACATAACTTGAGTCGACTAACTCGACTTACTTGGTTCGACCAATTCGATTCGATTAACTAGGCTCGACTAACTTGACTAAATTAACTCTACTTACTTGGTTCGACCAATTCGATTCGATTAACTAGGCTCGACTAACTTAACTCGACTTACTTGGTTCGACCAATTCGATTCGATTAACTAGGCTCGACTAACTTGGTCGAACCACCCGATCAACTCAACTTATTTGACTTAACTTGTTGCTCAACTCGATCAACTCGATTAACTCCTATCGAATAACTAATATTCGATTAAACTCCATTCGCTTGACTCTATATCGCAGCGATCACAATGGTTACGCCTGACTTCCTCAGGAAACATCCGACCGCCGTAGGCTATTTACAGCCCTGCGAATTACGCTAGCAGTCATACAAGATGGCAACTTACCCTGAATACTATGTTTGACTAACTCTGTCTCAAATAACTATAGTTGATTAACTCTAGTTCGTTTTAACTCTAATCAATTAACTCTAACTAATTAACTCCAACTGGTTAACTCTAACTGATTAACTCTAACTGGTTAACTCTAACTGATTAACTCTAACTGATTAACTCTAACTGGTTAACTCTAACTGATTAACTCTAACTGGTTAACTCTATTTGACTAACTCGACTTGACTAACACCTTTCGAATAACATATTCGATTAACTAACTTTCGAATACCATATTCGATTAACTAACTTCGAATACCATATTCGATTTCTCCTTTCGAATACCATATTCGATTAACTAACTTCGAATACCATATTCGATTAACTAACTTCGAATACCATATTCGATTAACTCCTTTCGAATGTCTATATTCGATTAACTAACTTCGAATACCGTACTCGATTTCTCCTTTCGAATGTCTATATTCGATTAACTAACTTCGAATACCATATTCGATTTCTCCTTTCGAATGTCTATATTCGATTAACTAACTTCGAATACCATATTCGATTTCTCCTTTTGAATGTCTATATTCGATTAACTAACTTCGAATACCATATTCGATTTACTTTATTCACTTTATAAAGATTTCCTTTTTAACAACGTTTTATTCATTTGAAAAGATTTACTTTTAAATAATGGTTCTACACTTTAAAAATGATTTCTTTTTTTATAACGTTTCCTTTTCAATTCTATTTGTAAATGGTTTACAAATATTTCCTTTTCAAATTTATTCTTCAAATATTCTAACTCCTTAAATCCTCTGAAAAATTCGCCATAACCTCCTTTGTATCGGGAGCATCGGGAAAATCCCCAAACTCGCCACACAGGCCTTTCCATTCAAAAAGAAATGTTTTGAATTTATTTCCTTTTCAAGTATCTCCTATTTATAAATATTCCAATTTATAAACATTTCTTATTTATAAATATTCCACTTTATAAATATCTCTTATTTATAAATATTCCATTTTATAAATATCTCTTATTTATAAATATTCCATTTTATAAATATTCTATTTTCAATATCACTTTGAAAATTCCCTTATCAACATTCCGGCATGTTATGGTATTCAATCATATCAAATCACGATGTTCAATATCGTCCAAGTACATATAATCGCCCACAGATTTTATATCACATCATATAACAATATATGAAAAACAATAAAATAACTGTTGAGGAATCCAGTCGGATTCCTCCAACCTGTTTCCCTGCATCACAGATGTTAGACAATAGAATAACATCGATTTCACTTCACTGTTAAATATTCTGATAAACAGAATCGACATATAGATATTTAACAGTTTATATATATATATATATATATATGTATATTTACATACATATATATATAATATTTCTACTAACAGACTAGCAGTTCAATCAATCAACCAACACACAACAATCAACATATGATTAACAGTTCTAAGAATATATTATAAAAATAAAACTGTTCAGAGTTGGTGAGTTTTACTCACATTGGCGCATTAACCGTTAAATATCGGTTTGCGTTATTTGATTTCGACAAACAATTTATTTCACCATAAATTGTAACGAGCTCGGATTCACTCCTAGTCAGCTCCGTGGTGTAGCCACCGTCCCTACGGTCCCAACGCGACTTACGGTTCGTCAATCTGATACCGTATGGAAAAGTTATGATATCAAGAAGTTAATATTACATTTAAATTTGAATAAACTTAGATTAAAATTTGTGATGGGCCTTCACCTTCATAACCAAACCGGCCCAATTCCATAACGACCCGAGCCCAAAACCTCTTCTCTCCAAAACCGAAATGTCGTGCTCCAGTTTTGTTCCTCATCCATTTCCCATTTTTAATCCTCCATCTTTCCTCATACACACCACCGAATCATCTCTCGACTTCACCATTTCTCTCCTCACCTCAAACCGCACACCATCATCACCCCAAAGTTCAACTCGTTACTCAAATACTGCCTCGCGTCGAGCAGCCCTAGACCTCGACTTCATGAAAACCCACGACCCAAAAAGACTTCGAAACCCACTAGAAATCCAGGACAGAGGTTAATTCATGCCCTCAATCCGAATACGATCTCAGAAATTTGCACCATGTCTTCAATATCCCGATTTCACTAACCCTAGCTATTACTGTAAACCGACGAGTTCATCCAACATGCATCACAGGCCACAAATTGGATACCGAATCGAAGAGCATACATCAGGGAATCCATATATATTGGTTTTAGGATTTATAGAAATTTGGTTGATTTTCTTTTGATTTTTAAGTATGCGATTTTTGCTTTTTCCTGAAATGAGATGGCGGCTTGTTGCTGTGTCGACTTCGGTGGAAAAAAATTAGGTTAAGGGAGTTAAGAGGTGTATTTATTGGATTTTTAGTTTGGCTGTGTCTATTAACACCTCATTAATTGCTCTTCATCCCCCGTCCAAATTATAGAATTAATAATACCAATTTTGCCCTCAAACAATTAATTATCTATTTTGTTAAATGTAATTGATAATTTTAATTATTGTTCACTATGACATTAATCGAAATCAACCAACATTTCAAAGGCGGGTTGATTTAATCAATGCGGTCCTCAAATGCAATTTAGTAAAATTGTTTTCTAACTTCGATCAAAATGAGAAAACAAATTAAAAACCACTATGATGCCGCTGTTTTGATATATTTTGGCATATTTGTTTCCCTGTTGTTTGCTTCTTCTTTTTTTCATTGCGGATAATAGATTGTAAAGTTGTTATTGTTTTGATGAAGAAACGAAAAACAATAAAATGAAGTATAAAAGAAAGAAAAGAAACACAGATAATGAAAGAATAAGGACATTTTAGGAATAAACGGGGTGAGAAAAGAAAAAACTGGGGTGAATACTATTTTTTAAAATTACCGGGTTGGGAAGAGCAAATTGTGGGGTGCTAATAGACGGAGCCTTTTAGTTTAGATATTTTCAAGAAGATATTTTTAGATATTTTCTTTTGATATTCTTTCTGCCTTCTAAAAATTCGTGTGATTACATACCATACCCAAAAATCACCAAACTGGACATACTATTACAGTTCGACATTACGGTCCTAACGAAACTGGTTTCGTCGAATTCCGACTCCGTCTGCTCACGCAACATATTTTTAACCGTCAAAATACTGACTGTTTTTCACTCTAAAAATCCGTACGGCCACACACTGACTCTAAAAATCACCAAACTTGGAATCTAACAATAATTTAATGTTACGGATCCAAAAAAATTAGTTTCGCCAAATTCCGACTTCGTTTGCAAAACCGGCTATTTTTAAAGCTCTAGAGACCCATTTAAATATATAAATATATTTAAATATTATTAAATTAAATATAGATAAATTTATATTATCGTATATCTTCACATATGATATCGTCCAGCTCCAGAATATCATATCAGAATATACAGTTTGATATTTCAGATTCCAGATTATCTCGATATTCAGTTTTATATCGAAAATCCTTTTATAACGTAAATAAAGCGTTGCAAAAATATAAAGGAAATCCACAGCGACTTTTCTGAAATTTGGTTTGGATGTACATCAAAATCTACATGACGAAATCCTGATTTTTCTCTTCCACTAGAAAGATATACTCCACCAGCTCCACACGTTTCTTGTTTCACAGAAATCCGGCTTAAAACGAATCCTGTACATTCAGTTGAAGTTCGAATCGCCAATTCACGAACTGCAGCGCCATTTCGACCTCGATTTTAATTATAATATAATTATACGTTCAAACTGTCGTCGATTGAAAATATTCGTCAATATAATTCAACTCTAAGCTGAATTAAATCTTAGGGATGACCCCGTTCACAGAATATTGTGATTTCCAATATTTTTGATTATTTCCGAATTAAATATATTATTTAATTTAATTAATTATTCACTATAATTAAATTAACGACGATTTAATTCCCTAAATCACTATTTATATAATTAAATAAATTAATTATAATACCTCTGACAAATGTGGGTCATTACATTCTTCCCTACTTAAAATAATTTCGTCCTCGAAATTGCTAAGGTAGAGGACGACCCTATCGATTGGTTAGAACATATTTGTTCACTTCTTAACTTCAGTTTCAACTGAACCAATTTAATTTCATTTAAATTATTAATTACTTCTTATCAAAGAAAATTTTCAAAAATCCTGAAAATTTTCTAACGCCTTAACTTTTCTAAAAATTTCGCCAGCACCTCCTTTGTACTGGTCAATATCTCAAACTCCAACTCGCCTCTCTGGGCCTTCTTTAACCCAAAAGAAAATCAAAATGCCAAACGGCTTGCCAATTCGGCTCATAAATCTCATATCCATATATAATGTAAACCGGTACCTTTTTGTTGGGCATATCATTATATCCCTACCACTTCCATATGCTATCAACCCAGCATATACCAATGTTATCTCAATCAAATTCCAATCAGTTCAAATCCTCAAATCCGAACCGAATTTTATTCGAACCCCAATATCAAATTTCAAATTCTTAACTCATCAACCCATTTCCATAACAGATTATTCTCTAATCCAATTCAATTCTATTTAACTATGTTCAAGTTAAATTTCAATTTATTTTTACCATCTCATTTTATTTAACTTCATTAGTTAAATTTTAATTTCTAGAACTTAAATTCCTGGGTAAATTTCAAATCAATTTGAAATCATACTGCCAAATCAAAACCTTTGAATTTCTAAACATTTGTTTTCTCAAAACAATTCAAATCAAAATCTCTGGTAGTAATCCACCACTTAGAACTCGAAAATCACACCGATGATACTGCGCAGTCATCATCAGAATTATTTTCCAGCGACCCAAGTGATTTCAATACTATATCATTTCAAAACCATTACTGAATACTTCCATTCTGAAAACATTTCAAAATCTCCCAGGAACTTAAAATTTCCTTATTTTAAATTCCAAATCTGATTTAAATTCATATTTAATTTATCTTATTTCATATACTTTACTTATATGATTCTGATTGGTTATATATAACCATTTCACTTTTATAATTTCATTCGATTATAATTACAACCAATATATCTAATATATGATAATATATTACATATCCATACTGTGTCGGTCCATCGTATTCAAGTATTTATTCACTCCTACCGATACAGTGGATCAAACTGATCGACCAGAACTCATAAACAACTCAGCCAATGAATCTCCATAATATAAAACCTTTTTTATATCAAATACAAATACGCACTTATATATATACACTCAACTCAATCTAGGGTATTACTAACCCTATCTCTATCGAGTCACGCCACAGAGCCAAGTAATTCTTAACTTAAGCTCTGATACCAACTGTAACGACCCGGATTTTTGGCGACTTTAGTTAACGACATAAGCACGATGTCGATAACCAAAACATCGAAAAATCCTGGTAATTAATGAAAGAAATTAGAAGGTGAGAATAGATAAGATAGAAACTTAGAATAGAAGAAGAAGAAGAACACAACATCAGAGTAACACGAACCTCACAGCGGAACGAATAACATATAATAGATAACATAACTTTGAAATATAACAGCTATGTATACAATAGCACTTACCAGAGTACAGCACTTACAACACAGCGGAAATAACTATAGCTATATGATCTTGAAGCCTCCTGCTCCACGCTCTTCCAGTATATCTGTAAATTCCTGACTACTTGACTGCCCGTACAAAATTAGGCACCCAAGAGTTTAAGGAAAACAAAACAAATAAACTCCGGGTCAGTCATGGGACTGGTATGAGTAAAACAGTTTAAACATGTATATGAACAAGTAAACGATATCTCATAAGACCACGCCGCAGAACAGAACGGGTTTTTCCCTTATGAGAATCCAAAATATCTTTATATCAAAAATCGTTTGATATTATAATAATGTCTATGTACAAATAAATATCAACTAGCAGAAACGCTTTCATCTCACGTTCTACATATATAGTATACAATCAAAATCGCAAGCGCGTATTGGATAATGGATTTCCAACTATGACAAGGTATGGAACCACCTTCCGATCAGTGTACTCTAGGAACGATACACTGGAGTTCAACAAGAACATCTTATAACTCAGCCACACATGACCGACCATTCATTTCGCTTGAGTGTATCGAATGTACATCACCAACGGTTGGGATCAGCAACCGTTCCCGTATATATATGGGACAGCATTGATAGATTTAAGAAACAAATGAATATTCTCTAGATAGGTGATTATACACCCTACTTCGGTGCGACCGACTTAGCCATGCTGCCTGCCTGATTTTTGTCATTTACCGGTTGATGAGGCTAGAAGCTACACTTTATCATTACATCAGATTCACTTCGAATGCTACATTGTCAGATCCATCGAAAATCACTAACTGGCATCTACAACAGTACATTACGTGTTAGCTAAAGAAGTTTCCTTCTCCGCTTCCACTCTTGGTACGGTTGAAGAAATCAGTGTACGTGACCTTTCTGGAAATACTCTGTCTGTAAAGACCCGCAACTTCCCCGTAAAGGAAAGTGTCGGATAGTTCGAGAACAAACCACAACAGAACACAAACAGAAGAACGTTTCATTGTATATTACAACAATGCATCAGATTACAAGAATATACAGAGTATAAATGAATATTACACAGAAATATCAGAGATTTAAATTACATTTAAATACATCGCAGCGGAAAATAATACAATACACAACTAGAAGTAGATATACGGATACAAAGCTTTCCGGGTATCGTTCCAGCTGTAAACCAGGATCCTGTGAATATAAATCTGCAAAACCAAAACTACTAGCTGCCCGTGTCAAAATAGGGGCACCCTGGAGTTTATGCACGTTGTAACGACAGCGGAAGATAAATTTACATAAATGTAATACAATGCACAGCGGAAATATAAACTACACAGCGGAAGACTGTAAATGCCTGGACACAGCTTAAAGCTTCAATCCAGAATCCTGCTCAATACATCTGCAAAATAAAACTACTCGACTGCCCGTGTGGAAAATAGGGGCACCCGAGTTCGCAAGGGAAAAGCAAACTACAGGTCAGTCATGGGACTGGTGTGAGAACTCAAAAACAGTTGTTAAACTTGTTTAAAAATAAGGCAAATCACGGGACCACGCCACTTTCGCGGAACGGGTTTACCCCCATAAAAGCCAGTGTATAAGCAACAATCAATATAGATATATGGATCTACTATGCATCACACAACATGCAATATCCCAATCTACCCACTTAGATTAATCACAACACTTAGATTTTCCAAATCCAATTCAATTTACAGAAATTATTCCTTTGGATTTTATTCCCGATTTCTTATTTCAAATCATTTGAAATACATATCTAACTTTCTATATCAAAGTAGATTTCACTTCGGGATCTCAAATCAAATCATTTGGAAATGTGAATTCCAAAACATAACAATGCATACAAACAAGTATGCAACCAAATATCGTGCTCCCCATCGACAAGGCAAAGGGTACGCACCTCGCAACTCGATATATATATGTGCACCTACCCCACGCAGGAGTAGGCTACACCGACGATGCACCTCCCACTCATGGAGAGCATACACCGCCCTCTCACCCATACTTTTAGTCTCAGGGTTACCCGAATCTTTAGCCACATACTAAATCATTTCATATCCCGAAGTAGGGAAAATCATTTCACAACATAATAATCACAAGTACTTTCAAAATATAGTACTTCATATCTGTAATTCACGCATATAATCAGTCACTATTAATCACATAACCTTTGAGCTCGTACGTCTCAAAGAAGGGTGTTAAGCAAGAGAATAAATTCTCCGCCACCAAACAGATACATCATTAATAGCAACTGATCGAATACGCGATGAACCACAATGTAACATATAATACATTTCTAAATCATTTTAGAAATCATCGGGTTTTGGGCCTCGAAATCCTTTCTGTTTTATAAAACATTTTTATAAAACATTCCCTGTCCAAAATCGGGAATACATTTCTTTTCACTTAAGAAAAATATCATTTCACAATCATTCGTTAAATTTGAAATGAACACAACATCGCTAAACACCTTATCGTCAAATCGTGAAGTGTTTCACAAGGCGTTAGCACACAGATATTTTCAACCCAACCCAATGCTAAATGTAAAAGCATATTCTGCTCATAAACTGGTCGAGCACAATCCAAACCATCAATCAATCAAATTTGACATTAAATATAAGGTTTTAAATAGAGAGAGTATTGACTTATATTTAACATCAAATCCTGAAACCAACAGATATCATATCGGGAATAACGATATCGATATCTTCCAAATTCCCATCAAAATATCTGTAATCACGGAATCCAATATCGAAAATATCCATTGATAATTTCAATTCAAATCTAATCCAATTTATTTATTTTTAACCATTGGATTATTTTTCTAGTTAATAACTAGTTCATTTCGATAAAAATCTATTTTTATCTTTTCAAATATGGAGTTTTTCATCCCAATTCTTCCCAAATCATTTCTTATGATTTTACACAAATTATTACTATTTTTAATAATTTTATCAAGGCCTGTACGGTCGATTTCCAACAATGGCCATCGAACTGCACTTACAGCGACCTTTTTCGAATTTGATTTGGACATAACTCCAAATCCAACCGTTAGATTTCAAATTTCTAATATTCCTTAGAAAGCTCTTTTCGATACGAACCCAACGGTTCTGATTTTAGGAGAATCCGACGGTCGGATCTCCCGTAATGTCCGTTTGAAATAAATGGTCGAAATTCACGAACTGCCGCGGCGCGGCGCGTTCTATTCAGGCCATTATATTATATATATATAATATATATAATATATATTTCGTCGATTACTATTTAAAACGAATTATATAAATAGTTTTAAATTCGTTTCAAGAACCATTTCAACTTCTATTTCAATCCAAAGCAAAATTGATTTCTTCTTTAAAAATTCGTTTTAAAAATTCATTTCTATTCAATTCAAATTTCAATTAAATTTGAATTTATTTCAATTCGCTTTCAATTCAATTTGAATTCGTTTTCAATTCAATTTAATTCAAATTGGTTTTATATTCGATTCAAATTCATTTTCTATTCAAATCAAATTCGTTTCGTTTTCTATTTGAATCAAGTTCATTATATATTCAATTTGAAATCAAATTGGTTTTCTATTCCATTCAAATCGAAATCGTTTTATATTCAATTCATTTCGAAATCGTTTTATATTCAATTCATTTCGAAATCGTTTTATATATCGTTCGCGTCAAAATGGCGCATCACTATTCAACACGGCTTTATATATTCTATTTCAAATATTTCTTTTTGTCAACACACGACTAATCTCAACGAATGAGTACCGTCCATGTGTGACTATTTTTGTTAAATTATTTCGTTCAACACATGACTAATCTCAACGGATGAGTACAGTCAACACATGAACCTTTATTTAATATTGATAAAGATGTAAATTTTATTATAAAAATAATTCGTTCAACACATGACTAATCTCAACGGATGAGTACAGTCAACACATGAACCTTTATTTAATATTGATAAAGATGTAAATTTTATTATAAAAATAATTCATTCAACACATGACTAATCTCAACGGATGAGTACAGTCAACACATGAACCTTTATATTATAGTATTCTTTATATTTCAAATTGGAATGAGGCCCAATCAATTACCATATAAAATTAATTATATGGATTTTCATACATCACATGTATATAATAGCATTGAAAAATAATCAACCATCAACCAAAGTGCACTACACTGTATAAGCATCAAATAAAGATATCTAACGCTTATAACAGCCTGTCAATCAATCGATCGACATATTTAATCAATCAGGATGAGTGAACTTCATATTTCATCCCAACACCCGTGTGGGGTTTCAAACAATCAAACACAGATTTTATTTGTGCAGTTGGGCGATGTGTAAAATTTATCGACCCAATCAATATCAGTCAAATAGGTGTACATAAACAAACCGTCCGGTTTGTAAATGAATATTTATTTATTCACATTCACGTTAAAAATTATATTTTTAACGATAAAACATTTTATTTCAACATATGAATTTCTATTCAGTTCATTTATTCAATAAAAATGGTATTTTTATTTTTCTAACATATTTTAGAAAATTTCGGCGGCGTAACGGCACGATACTAGAAACGGGACGAGGCCTAGCCTTATCCCCGGTCTAGTGAAGGCCCACGCCATTCACATATCAATTTTAATCAATTTCCAATTCAACCAATCAATCAAATCCAAATCAAATAACCTAACCAACTACACAACCAAACAAACAAGTCCATGGTATGTGGACGGGTGTCGGGTGCTACTAAGCACCGTCTGCATCCTAGTATATATATATATATATATATATATATATATATAACTAGCAAAAGAGAAATTTTGAGTGAGAAGTTCTCACCGAAAGCTATCCAACTTCACGATACTCCTATTGTAGAGATCTTCGTCGTTCTCGTTGCCCATAGCCACTACATATGTAAAAATCGAATTTTTACTTCGTTATTCAATTTATAAAAATCGAATTTTGACGTCGCTATTCAATATATAAAAATATGATTTTTACTTATGCTTTCAACATATAAAAATATGATTTTTACTTTTGCTTTCAACCTATAAAAAATATGATTTTTACTTTTGCTTTCAACCTATAAAAATATGATTTTTACTTTTGCTTTCAACCTATAAAAATATGATTTTTACTTACTTCGCTACAAATCTGATCTTTATTTCAAAATCAGTTTTTATTTTTATAAAATTCAGTTTTTATCTCTTTTAAAAATTCAGTTTTAAAATCTTTGAAATCAGTTTTAACTTTTAATAAAAATGCAGTTTTTACACTTTTTTTTAAAAACGCGGTTTTTTTCTTCTTTCAAAAATGCAGTTTTTTACTTTTTAAAAAAATGCATTTTTTATCTTTAAAAATTCTGTTTTTTTTTTATTTTCCTTTTAAAACAAACAGTTTTCAATTTTAAATTTCTGTTTTTTAAACTCTTTTATATAAAATCTGTTTTACTTTCTTTTTAAAAATTCTGTTTTAACTCTTTAAAAACAAAACAGTTTTTCATCTTAAAAAAAAAAAAATAACAGTTTTAAATCTTTATAATAAAAAAAATTCTGTTTAAAACTCAGTTTTATAACTTCATATTTATCAGTTTTATTCTAAAGAAAAAAAAAACTACAGTTTTAAATCTAGAGAAAATACAGTTTAGTTTTTGAATCGGTTTTATAAACCAAAAATAAAAATCAAAATAAAATAGCTTAAAAGCTCACCGTGGTATGCGAAGGGGGGCTCGATGGTGTTGTTCGTCGGCGGCAAGGGTTCAGGAGGCGTCGCGATGATGTTCGAGGTGGAGGCTTCGATTGCTTCGCGACTGGGAGGGGTGTTCGAGGGTGGCGTCGTCTTCGCTGGAAGGAGGAGGTCGGCGGTGGGGGCTTCGGCGACTTCGTCGGCGGGTTCGAGGGTCAGGCGGCGCGATTAGGTTTAGGTTAGGTTTTTCTTTTTTTTTTTTTTTTTTTTTGGTAAGTGAATGAAGAATCGGGGGGGGGGGCAAGCAGAAGAGAAAAGAGGAAATAGATTTTATTTTATTATATTTTATTTTATTATTTAATTATTTAAATTTGCACAAGGGTTGACTTTTATATCCGACCTCGAAACGAGGCCCACCGCCTGTCGTCCATAGCGTTTCACCCTCATTCCGAACACAATGGGATATGTATCGCAAGCTGATTCGATTGTTACAGTCCGTTTCCGTTAAATTTACATTTAAATCACTATATTGAATTTTAAACGCACATTTCAAATTACCGGGGTCACATACTAACTAGAAAAATTCCAGAAAAATATTTTCTAGCTTCGTATTGACGATACGGTCCTAACAAAACTAGTTTCGTCGAATTCTGAGACCGTTTGAAAAATGGCCAATTTCCAGTCGATTAAAATCAACTGAAACTGGTCAAACGCGTTTTCCTTTGCCACGCTCACATATTGATTCGAAAAATTATGAAATTTGAAACCTAGCAATAATTTAACATCACGGACCCAACAAAACTGGTTTCGTCGAAATCTGAGGTCGTTTGCAAAATGTCCATTTTTAAGGGCCTTATATATATAAAAATATATATAAATTCCACAGCGACTATTCAGAATTTTCAACTGGACATATCTTTTGATTCCCGCTATGTAATCCTGATTATTCGGATTCGTTGGAAAGATATCATCAATTAGATTCCATTATTTTTGGTTTCACTAAAATCCGGATTGTTTTGCACCCGGTACATTCAATTGAAGTTTGAAATCGAATTATCGAACTACCGCGCCATTTTCAATTCCTATTTATAATTATATATAAATATTTATATTCTAGCGACGACGCGTATAATATATATACTTTGAATTCTATTCAAAATAAATTTCTCGTCGATATTATTTAAAATAATCTATCTTAAATAATCAAAATTCGCTAAAATTGCCAAAAATAAAAATTTTAAACTGGCCCAGATTTTCCGGGTTGTTACACTGTCAGACATCCATCTTCATTCACTTAAAGTGTCACATCGTCATACCCGCCAAATCACAAATTGACTTATCCAAAAATAACACGGGTATACAGCTTAGAGAAACGAATTCCTCCGCCACCAAACATGAATACGTTTGAACAGATCAACTTACGCGATCCATTGGATATACTCTGTCAGACATTCATCCATACAAGTTGTCCTGGGACTGGACAAATCGAAGGCACTATTCTGTAAATAGGATAGCCCTTGCATTTTACTCCGTCTTCAATTATCTTTGGCATATATGATTCGCGACGCTTATGCCAATACAGAGTGGTTCTTCGGATAATAATCCAATCGGTCTCTCCATATTAACAACATTAAAATGGTCAAAAACTTCGATAGTCTGTGAGTTAACTATCGAAGAAAAACAAGTGTGCAAACAACGATATTATTTCCAGATGGAAATTATATCCAACAAACATCATTTAACATTAATCTCTTTAGTTCATTTATTTACTTATCTCCTGTTTCCCTATATTCTAAATTCTTATTTTCTTTTATCAGAAAACATTTCTGATTCTCATTTGGAAAATATTTCCAAAACTCCTTTATGATCAAACCTTACCATTTCTTAGTTAAGAAGGAAGTCACTCAAGTTGGGGTATAATTACCTCTCAGACCTTAACTGAACAACGTTATAACTTAAAAATGGTCAAAGTTTATCTTTTAATCTTTAACAACTTCTTTACGCCTTTCTCGGATCCAATTTTACTAATCCACTTCTATATTTAAAACATTGGTTATAACGATAACATTAAAATCCCTACTTTCGAATTATCTAACTTTAATTTTAACTTCTATTCTTATTAGTGAATAATTAACCTAACACTGATTTATTTATAAATAAATAAATCTCTATTTAAACACTGGAAAGTATAAGTACTTTCCCGAATTCGATATAATCGAATTTGCCGATTAACTCTCTTCGAGAAATCTCTATTTGATTAACTCTTCTTCGAATAACCTATATTCGATTAACTCCTTCTCGAATAAACGATATTCGATAATCTCTCTTCGAATAACTAATATTCGATAACTCTTCCTTTTCAAATATCTCATATTTTAAAATCACACTTTGATTAAACTACAATCGATAACTCCCTTCGATGAAACTAACATTGATAACTCCTTTCGATGAAACTAACATCGATAACTCCTTTCGATGAAACTAACATCGATAACTCCTTTAGATGAAACTAACATCGATAACTCCTTTCGATGAAACTAACATCGATAACTCCTTTCGATGAAACAAACATCGATAACTCCTTTCAATGAAACTAACATCGATAACTCATTTCGATGAAACTAACATCGATAACTCCTTTCGATGAAACTAACATCGATAACTCCTTTCGATGAAACTAACATCGATAACTCCTTTCGATGAAACTAACATCGATAACTCCTTTCGATGAAACTAACATCGATAACTCATTTCGATGAAACTAACATCGATAACTCATTTCGATGAAACTAACATCGATAACTCCTTTCGATGAAACTAACATCGATAACTTCTTTCAATGAAACTAACATCGATAACTCCTTTCGATGAAACTAACATCGGTAACTCCTTTCGATGAAACTAACATCGATTTATTTAACTCGACGAACTTAACTCGACTAACTTAACTTGACTCGACTAACTCGACTTACTTGGTTCGACCAATTCGATTCGATTAACTAGGCTCGACTAACTTGACTAACTTAACTTGACTTACTTGGTTCGACCAATTCGATTCGATTAACTAGGCTCGACTAACTTGACTAACTTAACTCGACTTACTTGGTTCGACCAGTTCGATTCGATTAACTAGGCTCGACTAACTTGGTAGAACCACCCGATCAACTCAACTTATTTGACTTAACTTATTTCTCAACTCGATCAACTCGATTAACTCCTATCGAATAACTAATATTCGATTAAACTCCATTCGCTTGACTCTAGATCGCAGCGATCACAATGGTTACGCCTGACTCCCTCAGGAAACATCCGACCGCCGTAGGTTATTTACAGCCCAGAGAATTACGCTAGCAGTCGTACAAGATGGCAACTTACCCTGAATACTATGTTTGACTAACTCTGTCTCAAATAACTATATTTGATTAACTCTTGTTCGTTTTAACTCTAATCAATTAACTCTAACTAATTAACTCCAACTGGTTAACTCTAACTGATTAACTCTAAATGGTTAACTCTAACTGATTAACTCTAACTGGTTAACTCTAACTGACTCACTGTAACTGGTTAACTCTAACCGATTAACTCTAACTGGTTAACTCTATTTGACTAACTCGACTTGACTAACCCCTTTCGAATAACATATTCGATTAACTAACTTTCGAATACCATATTCGATTAACTAACTTCGAATACCATATTCAATTTCTCCTTTCGAATACCATATTCGATTAACTAATTTCGAATACCATATTCGATTAACTAACTTCGAATACCATATTCGATTAACTCCTTTCGAATGTCTGTATTCGATTAACTAAATTCGAATACCATATTCGATTTCTCCTTTCGAATGTCTATATTCGATTAACTAACTTCGAATACCATATTCGATTTCTCCTTTCGAATGTCTATATTCGATTAACTAACTTCGAATACCATATTCGATTTACTTTATTCACTTTATAAAGATTTCCTTTTTAACAACGTTTTATTCATTTGAAAAGATTTACTTTTAAATAATGGTTCTACACTTTAAAAATGATTTCTTTTTTTTATAACGTTTCCTTTTCAATTCTATTTGTAAATGGTTTACAAATATTTCCTTTTCAAATTTATTCTTGAAATATTCTAACTCCTTAAATCCTCTGAAAAATTCACCATAACCTCCTTTGTATCGGGAGCATCGGGAAAATCACCAAACTCGCCACACAGGCCTTTCCATTCAAAAAGAAATGTTTTGAATTTATTTCCTTTTCAAATATCTCCTATTTATAAATATTCCAATTTATAAACATTTCTTATTTATAAATATTCCACTTTATAAATATCTCTTATTTATAAATAATCCATTTTATAAATATCTCTTATTTATAAATATTCCATTTTATAAATATTCTATTTTCAATATCACTTTGAAAATTCCCTTATCAACATTCCGGCATGTTATGGTATTCAATCATATCAAATCACGATGTTCAATATCGTCCAAGTACATATAATCGCCCACAGATTTTATATCACATCATATAACAATATATGAAAAACAATAAAATAACTGTTGAGGAATCCAGTAGGATTCCTCCAACTTGTTTCCCTGCATCACAGATGTTAGATAATAGAATAACATCGATTTCACTTCACTGTTAAATATTCTGATAAACAGAATCGACATATAGATATTTAACAGTTTATATATATATATACATACATACATATATATATATATAATATTTCTACTAACTGACTAGCAGTTCAATCAACCAACACACAACAATCAACAGATGATTAACAGTTCTAAGAATACATTATAAAAATATAACTGTTCAGAGTTGGTGAGTTTTACTCACATTGGCGCATTAACCGTTAAATATCGGTTTGCACTATTTGATTTCGACAGACAATTTATTTCACCATAAATTGTAACGAGCTCGGATTCACTCCTAGTCAGCTCTGTGGTGTAGCCACCGTCCTTACGGTCCCAACGCGACTTACGGTTCGTCAATCTGATACCGTATGGCAAAGTTATGATATCAAGGAGTTAATATTACATCTAAATTTAAATAAACTTAGATTAAAATTTGTGATGGGCCTTCACCTTCATAACCAAACCGGCCCAATTCCATAACGACCCGAGCCCAAAACCTCTTTTCTCCAAAACCGAAATGTCGTGCTCCAGTTTTGTTCCTCAGCCATTTCCCATTTTTAATCCTCCATCTTTCCTCATACACACCACTGAATCATCTCTCGACTTCACCATTTCTCTCCTCACCTCAAACCGCACACCATCATCACCCCAAAGTTCAACTCGTTACTCGAATACTGCCTCGCGTCGAGCAGCCCTAGACCTCGACTTCAGGAAAACCCACGACCCAAAAATACTTCGAAACCCACCAGAAATCCAGGACAGAGGTTAATTCATGCCCTCAATCCAAATACGATCTCAGAAATTCGCACCATGTCTTCAATATCCCGATTTCACTAACCCTAGCAATTACTGTAAACCGACGAGTTCATCCAACATGCATCGCAGGCCACAAATTGGATACCGAATCGAACAGCATACAACAGGGAATCCATATATATTGGTTTCAGGATTTATATAAATTTGGTTGATTTTCTTTTGATTTTTAAGTATACGATTTTTGCTTTTTCCTGAAATGAGATGGCGGCTTGTTGCTGTGTTGACTTCGGTGGAAAAAAATTAGGTTAAGGGAGTTAAGAGGTGTATTTATAGGATTTTTAGTTTGGCTGTGTGTAATGACCCGGGTTTTCCAGTCTATTAATTTTAAATATTTAATATGGATTTAAATATTGAGGTGATAATATATATGGAATTCTATATTAAGTTGTCAATTTAATATCGTATATATTAAATTACCGTAAAACGAGAACCTGAAATAATTCAATTTGAATTTATAACGATAAATTTGTTTATTTGATAATATAATTCCGTTCGAGATTTATAACTGAATTTAATACAATTCAGACTTCTGTTTGAATTCGAATGATAATATCAATTTATTATCATAGAATTTATTATTTTAAAGTTTGATTTATATCAATTTAAATAAATATCTTCCAAAGGCGATCGAACCGGACTTCGTGACTTATCCCAGTGGATTCTGAATAGCGATTTTACCCTAAAAATGACAGTTGTTGGGTTTTGAAAGAAGTTCAGAATCAGTGTGTATTTTTAATTAAAAGATACCCGTTTTAATTAAAATAAAAATAAAAATTTTAATAAAATTAAAGGTAAAGAATTAGACACCTCCCTCTTTCATTTCACCACTCCTTTCCTACTGATCAAAAGGAACCACGTCTCCCACTTCAAATAGCCTTGCTGTTCAAAAGGATACCGCACCCCTTACCTATAAAATCGCGTCTCCTCTCTTATCTCTTCTGTAAAAAAATCATTTGTGTTTAAACAAATTAATATCCCACTCCTCTCTTTCCATTAAAATCAAAATCAATTCGCACGGAATTCGACTTCGAGTGGCAGCACAGACTTACGATTTCGTGTGGTGAAAGGATGGCTTTGCGACGCGAGTGTCAGGCTCGACCTCGAGAGTCATCGCGAGCAAACAAATGGTTCGATTTAGGGTAGGTATCGAAGTACCGTAGCTGTTGTCAGAGGGAAAGGAATACGCGGTGAAGTCGATTGGGGATTTCAAGGTAGCGATGGGATTTCTGGTTGCGGCGTTCGACTGTGGAATCGAGCGAATTTGTACATAGCGACCTGGAGTTCGATTTGTTGGGAAAAAGCTTGAGTACGATGGGATTTGTTGGAAATCGCTACTGTATTGGAGCTTGTGAAGGTACAGATCACCTGTGGAGATGGAGCACTGTAGACCTGATTCAAGAGGGTGGTGCTTAGTTGGTGGTACTGTCTGAGAAGGAGGGTCGAGGTCAACAAGTTGGGGAAGTTGAAGCTGCTGTTGAGTTGCTCTACGAAATGTCCGAGTGAGATTTAGGTAATTTATTTTATAGTTGTCATTAATTTAATTAGAAAGAAATAAATAAATAGTTAGAATTTTATTAGTAAATGGTTAAGATTTTTAATTAGTAATGACGATGGATTTTATTAATTAAATGGTTCGAATTTAATTTATAAAAGGGTTAGAATTTAATTTATAAAAGGGTTAGAATTTAATTTATAAAAGGGTTAGAAATTAATTTAGAAAATGGTTAGAATTTAATATTTTGTCATTTGAAATTTTGATTTAAAGACAATGTGTAATTTATTTATACAAGGTTCTAAAATATTGAAATCAAGACGGATCAGTCCATGGTCGCGAGCTATTCAAGTTAGAAGTGGTTTGAAATTTGTTCGAGCTAGCGAGAGTTTAAATTTAATCGAACGTGGTTCGATTTACTCAGAATGCAAATAAATTCTCGGTGAGTAAATCTCACTCACCATTTAATTAGAATTATTTCTAGTTGTTAAAAATAATTGCTATGCTTGTTTGAATATTGTTTGGTTGATTTAAAATATATATTAGTTATTTAGGACTATTATATATATATATATATATTGGGTTGATTGATTGGTTGGATTCCCGCAGTTTCATTAGCGGATGCCCGCAGTTTCATAGCGGATGATTACCCTATACGCCCCACGCTATGATTAGTGGATGACCTTCTATACCGCGATATCCTGCCTCGAAGCAGGATGGGTATTATTTATGTGCTAACGTCTGTGGATGCAGGGAAACAGGTTGGAGGGATCCAACTGGATTCCTCAAAAATATATATTATCTATTGTTGTTGTTTGATTTCGTATATGTTCATATATGATGTGTTACAAATCAAATGATTTAAAATGGTTGATTTGATTGTGTAAATATCACTGGGGGCTTGAGATATTGACTCATAAAAACATCAAAAGGGTATTTGATATTTTAAAATGAAATTCTATTTTTATAAATAGAATTTGAATTTTAAAGGAACTATAGAAAATATTTAACTTGTTTTGAAAGTATATAAAACAAGTGAATCGAATTTATAAACTTTGTTTATAAATAGAAAGGTGGGATTTGAATTGAAGTTATAAACGTTGTTTATAAATAATATAGAAATTCAAATGCATCTTAAACAATAGATTTGAATATAGAAATTCAAATGGACTTTAAACAATAGATTTGAATATAGAAATTCAAATGCATCTTAAACAATAGATTTGAATATAGAAATTCAAATGGACTTTAAACAATAGATTTGAATATAGAAATTCAAATGCATCTTAAAAAATAGATTTGAATATAGAAATTCAAATGGACTAAAAAAAATAGACTTTGAATATAGAAATTCAAATGGACTTTAAACGATAGAATTTGAATATAGAATTCAAATAGACTTTGAATATAGAATTCAAATAGACTTTGAATATAGAATTCAAATAGACTTTGAATATAGAAATTCAAATGGAGTTTAACTATAGAATTTGAACATAGTATTTCAAATGGAATTTGAATATAGAAATTCAAATGGGATTTTAAATAAAAAGATTTGGATAAATAGAAGTGGATTAGACTAAGAAGTTAATTAACAGATTTAATTAACAAATTGAGTTAAAACGATTTGGTATAGTTAAATAGATTGAACAGGTATAAATATACAGGAGACAGGTTTGGAATAAAGTATAGAAGTGAAATAAATAGAATGCCCGACAAAAAGGTACGTATTTAATTTCCATATGAGATTTTATGCGCCGTATCGGCTAGCCGCTTGGCTTTTTCTTTTTCTTTTTAAGATAAGAAGGACCGGGAAAGCTATTTGAAATTTCCCGATGCTCCCGGTACAAAGGAGGTTATGGCGAATTTTTCCGGGAATTTAAGGAGATAGAATATTTTTAAGATAATTTGATAGTTAGAAATTAACATATCAAAATAGATAGAAGTCGATAGGAAAACGAACTTAGAAATAGAATAGTATAATAAAAAAAGGAAGACTAGGAATAAAATCTAGTAGGAATAGAAAGAGAAAATGTATATGTGTTTAAAGGTGAATAATCAGTTGTATGGTGTTGATTATTCGAGTAAGTAGTCTTGTCTGTTTTGACGTTAAATGTTATTCAGTCAAGGTCTGAGAGGTAATTATACCCCAACTTGGTTGATTTCATGATATACCGATAAGTAGCAAGATTCAGGCTCGAAGATCAATGTGGAATAAGAATTTGTTAAATACTGTATTTGGGTTGTCGTAACGATGTTTTACACAACATCTGTTTTAACCCAAATATGTGCAAAGCTTGGAAATAGAATAATGAATATTTTCTAAAGTTTAGAAAATAAAAGAAGGCGATATATGGAAATGTTTTCCAAATAACGGATAAGGCCAATATGGTTATTGAAAATATTTGGTTAACAAATATTGATAAAGAAATAGAGAAGTGATTTAATTAATGGAATATTAATTAAAGGCTCAGTGATTGTTGGATGTTTGGTTGAACACTTGTTTTATTCGATAGTTAAATCATCGACTATCGAAACACTTGTTTTTATTCGATAGTTAAATCACAGACTATCGAAGTTTTGACCATCGTTGTCAATGTGGAGAGACCGGTTGGATTATTATCCGAAGAACCACTCCATATCGGCAGTAGCGTGCGAATCAGATTATATAAAGATAATCGAAGACGGAGTAGAGTACAAGGACTTTTTCTATTAATAGAAATAGTACCTTCGGTTCATCCTGTTCCTGGGTGACGTGTATGGATGAATGTCTGACAGAGTATTTCCAGAAAGGTCACGTACATTGATTTCTTCAACTGTACCAAGAGTGGAAGCGGAGGAGGAAACTTCTTTTAGCTGACACGTAATGTACTGTTGTAGACGTAAATTAGTGATTTTCGATGGATTTGACATTGTGGCATTCGAAGTGAATTTGGTGTGATGATAAAGCGTAGCTTCTAGCCTCATCAACCGGTAAATGACAGAAATCGGGCAGGCAACATGGCTATGTAGGTCGCACCTATTAGGGTGTATAATCACCTGATTTAGAGTTTCATTTACTTCTAAAAATCTATTGTCGATGCTGTCCCATTCGGGAAACGGTTGCTGATCCCAATCGTTGGTGATATACATTCGATACACTCAAGCGAAATGAGTGGTCGGTCATGTGTGGCTGAGTTGCAAGATGTTCTTGTTGAACTCGGTGTATTCTCCTCTAGAGATATACCAGCGGAAGGTGATTCCATACCTTGTCATAGTTGGAAATCCATTACCCAATACGTGCTTGCGGTTTTGATTGTATATTACATATGTGGAACGTGAGATGCAAACGTTCCACTAGATTGTTATTTACTTGATTTAGACATTATTATAATATCAAAAGAGTTTTGATATAAAGATAAGTCAAGTGTTTGGATTCTCATAAGGGAAAAAACCCGTTCCGTGTTATACGGCGTGGTCTTATGAGATATCATTTAGTTTCTGAAACTGTTTTAAACTGTTTACTCATACCAGTCCCATGACTGACCCGGAGTTTATTTGTTTTGTTCTACCTAAACTCTTGGGTGCCTAAATTTGTACGGGCAGTCAAGTAGTTCAGGATTTTTCAGATATATCTAAAGGAGCTTGGAGCAGGAGGCTTCAGCGTTATCTAGTTATAGTTTGTTCCGCTATGTTGTAAGTGTTGTACTCTGATAAGTGTATGTTATACAGTTAAGATTTTGTATTTCAAAGATGTGATATATTATATTTTGTTCCGCTGCGATGTGAGATTCTGTGTTGTTATTTCTGTTCTTCTTCTACCTCTTTCTTCTAAAGAAAAAATTGTCTCGTATTTTCGTGATATTTGGGTTGGACGTATGATTTATATAGTCAACTCTGATGTTACGGATTTGCGGGTCACTACAGTTGGTATCAGAGCTTAGGTTGAGCGAATACCTAGGCTTGTTGGAATGTGCTCATTAGAGATAGGATCAGTAGTATCCTAGAATGAGTTGAGTGTATATATATACGAGAGAGCGTATTTGTTATTTAATATAAAAACTGTTTTATATTGTGTTGACTAGTCTGTTGAGTGGATTATAAATTTTGGTCGAATCGTGGGACGCCACGATGTCGATAGGAGTTTACAAACACTTGAACAGAAGATTGGACACGATATTGTTTTTAAATGGTTAAGTTGATTGTTAGGATTATAATCAAATTAGATTATAAAAATGAAATAGTTATATATAACCAATGGAATTTGTATATGAAATCAAATATACAAATGTGATAAAATGAAATTGAATTCCAACCAGAATTTAGAATTTTAAAATCCTGGGAGTTTGGAAATTATTTTTTCTGAATGGATTTTGAAAGAAATATAGCACTGGACTCATTCAGTAGCTGGGAAATAATTCTGATGATGGTCGCAACATCACCAGTGTTCATTTTCGAGTTTCTAAGTGATAAAATGCTGCCTTAGAAAAAGTTTTGATGGAAATTTGTTTGAAAAGAAACAAGTTGTTTGAAAATTCAAATGTTTTGAATTTGGGATAGGTATAAATATATGTATATATTTATATGACTTCAAAGGAATTTTGAAATGTGAAATGGGAATATAGATTTCAAATAGAAGTAAAATAAAGGAATTTGAATATATATATATAATTCAAATAGAAGTGAAATAGAATTTGAATTCAAAGGAATTCAAATGAGTTTGAATAAAGGAAAAATTCAAATAGAAATTGTATAAGAAAGATTGAAATGGAATTTGAATTCAAAAGGAATTCAAAGGAATTCAGATAGAAATATATGGCTTTGTTGTTGTTGTTGTTGAATTTGAATTCAAAGAAATTCAAATGGATTTGAATAAAGAAAAGTCAAATGGAGATTTGAATATTAGAATCCAAATGGAGAATGGTTAAATAGAATTCAAAGAAAACAAAAGGAGTTAAAATAGAATTTAAATTCAAAGGATTTCAAATAGGAATTTGAATAAGGAATTTAAATAAAAATTGAATAAAGGATTTCAAATGGGATTTGAATAAGGGATTTGAAATAGGTTTTGAATGAAGGATTTCAAATAGAAATTGAAGATAAGAAATTCAAATAGAATTTGAAGATAAGAAGTTGAATTTGAAAGTGAATAGAAGGAAATTCAAATATAGAGTTTGAATAAAGAAAATTCAAATGGAATTTGAATATTGTAGATGTAGAGGACTTGAATATTTGAAGAGAAATAGATCGGGAATATTATGTGAAATGGATTGGATATATATTAAAAATATATCAGATTGGAGTTGAATATATTATAAACAAAGTTAAAACGTTTATATTTATAAATATAATTAAAACGAGCTCGTCGTAGCGCGGCAGTTCGTAAATTGGCGATTCGAACTTCAATTTAGTATACAGAACTCAATTGAAGTCGGAATTCTGTGAAACAAGAACCGTCGGGACCGGTTGAACAATAGTTTTCAAATGAAAGAGAAAAATCTAGATTTCGTCGTATAGATTTTGAGTTATGTCAAAATCAAATTTTTAGAAAAACAGCGCCAGAAACCATTAAAAACCACAATGGTTTATATATATAAGTAAAAGGATTTTTAAAGTAAATAAAATCCGAATGGCCATGAGGAAAATATAGACTTGAGTTATAAAATAAATATGAACTTCAGTGAAGTAAGTGAAATGATTTTTAAGAAAAAAATCATATTTTAAATGGTTAAATAGAATTAACTAAGTAAAAGAGAAATTAGTTAATCAAAGTTGAATCAAAATTGGGTTTTTGAATAAGTGGAAAGGATTGAGAATTTATATTCGAAATCGAATATATAACTCAAGTTGAAATATAATTAGATTAGTTTATAATTTAGTTGACATATATTTGAACAAGTTATATTCAAGTAAAAAGGGTGAAATAGGCAAAGCGATTAATTAGCAACTAGTTAATGGGAATTTGAATGATTGAAACTAAATTTAACTTAAGTAAGTTAAATTGATCGAATTGAATAAATTGAGTAAAGTCAATGTGAATGAAATATGAATTGGGTTTGAATAAAGGAAAAACCAAAAGAGTTCAAGAGGAAATATATTTGTAACACAAAAACAAAGGAAGTTATGTGCAAACAAATAGAAGGGAATATTTGTAAAACATTTACAAATAGATTAAATGGAAATATTTATTTATAGAAAATGAATACAATGTTATAGATGAGATATTTATTTGTTAAATAAATAGAATTTAATCAAAGGAATATTCAGAGGATGAATAGAAAATGGAAATCTGTTTTTAACAGATAAATAGAAAAGATTTATTTATAAATAACAGTTTATAAATTAAATCAAGTATTTATCATTCGATAAATGGAATATATAAGTCTGAGCTTATATGGAGAAGAGATATTAGTTTTTAACACCGATAGTTTTAAATAGAAGGGGTACACAACACTTGTATAAGTGAAGTAACGTTATTAAAGAGAACATTTATAAAGTGAAGAACCGTTACTAAAAGTAAATCTTTATAAATGAATAAACGTTATCCAATAGGAGTTATTCGAATAGGAGAAGTCGATTAGAGTTAGGATAAATCGATTAGAGTAAGTATTAACCAGTTAGAGTTAATCAATTTGGGTTAATCTGTAGGGTTAATTGAATATTAGTTATTCAATTAGAATTTATCGAATATTAATTATTCAAATTAAGAGTTAACCAGATAGAGTTAATTGAACCTAGTTTATCGAATTAGGATTTAATTGAATGTTGGTTATCCAATTAAAGTTAATCGAATATTGTTATTGAGATAGAATTAGTCAAACATAGTTACTCAGGATACATTGCCATTTCGTACGACTGCTAGCGTAATTCGCAGGACTGCAGATAGCCTAGGCGGTCGGATGTTCCCTGAGGGAATCAGGCGTAATCATTGTGATCGCTGCGATCTAGAGTCAAGCGAATGGAATTTAATTGAATATTGGTTATTCAGATAGAATTAAAGGAGTTATCGAATATAGTTTATTCGAAAGGAATTATCGAATTTGGTTATTCGGAAGGAGTTATCGATTATTAGTTAATCAAAGGAGTTATCGATTATTTGTTAATCGAAATGAGTTATCGATTATAGTTTAATTGAAAGGAGTTATCGATTAGTTTAATCGAAGTGAGTTATAGAATATTGGTTATTCGAAGGAGTTATCGAATTTAGTTATTCGATGGAGTTAATCGAAAAGAGTTAAATCCAATAGAGTTAATTGTTAAGAGTAAATTGAATAGGGTAAATCGAATATAGTTGATTCAAAGAAAGGGTTTCGAATCTAGTTATTTGATAGAGAGATTATCGAATATAGTTATTCGAAGGGAGGAGTTATCGAATAGGGATTTATTCAAAAGTGGGTTACGTAAGGAAGTTTGAAATGTGGAGTGTCAATATAAATAAGATTTTGGAAAAGAAAATGGGCTAGTATCACTTTTCCTACCTTAGCAATTTCGAGGACGAAATTATTTTAAGTAGGGAAGATTGTAATGACCCGGGTTTTCCAGTCTATTAATTTTAAATATTTAATATGGATTTAAATATTGAGGTGATAATATATATGGAATTCTATATTAAGTTGTCAATTTAATATCGTATATATTAAATTACCGTAAAACGAGAACCTGAAATAATTCAATTTGAATTTATAACGATAAATTTGTTTATTTGATAATATAATTCCGTTCGAGATTTATAACTGAATTTAATACAATTCAGACTTCTGTTTGAATTCGAATGATAATATCAATTTATTATCATAGAATTTATTATTTTAAAGTTTGATTTATATCAATTTAAATAAATATCTTCCAAAGGCGATCGAACCGGACTTCGTGACTTATCCCAGTGGATTCTGAATAGCGATTTTACCCTAAAAATGACAGTTGTTGGGTTTTGAAAGAAGTTCAGAATCAGTGTGTATTTTTAATTAAAAGATACCCGTTTTAATTAAAATAAAAATAAAAATTTTAATAAAATTAAAGGTAAAGAATTAGACACCTCCCTCTTTCATTTCACCACTCCTTTCCTGCTGATCAAAAGGAACCACGTCTCCCACTTCAAATAGCCTTGCTGTTCAAAAGGATACCGCACCCCTTACCTATAAAATCGCGTCTCCTCTCTTATCTCTTCTGTAAAAAAATCATTTGTGTTTAAACAAATTAATATCCCACTCCTCTCTTTCCATTAAAATCAAAATCAATTCGCACGGAATTCGACTTCGAGTGGCAGCACAGACTTACGATTTCGTGTGGTGAAAGGATGGCTTTGCGACGCGAGTGTCAGGCTCGACCTCGAGAGTCATCGCGAGCAAACAAATGGTTCGATTTAGGGTAGGTATCGAAGTACCGTAGCTGTTGTCAGAGGGAAAGGAATACGCGGTGAAGTCGATTGGGGATTTCAAGGTAGCGATGGGATTTCTGGTTGCGGCGTTCGACTGTGGAATCGAGCGAATTTGTACATAGCGACCTGGAGTTCGATTTGTTGGGAAAAAGCTTGAGTACGATGGGATTTGTTGGAAATCGCTACTGTATTGGAGCTTGTGAAGGTACAGATCACCTGTGGAGATGGAGCACTGTAGACCTGATTCAAGAGGGTGGTGCTTAGTTGGTGGTACTGTCTGAGAAGGAGGGTCGAGGTCAACAAGTTGGGGAAGTTGAAGCTGCTGTTGAGTTGCTCTACGAAATGTCCGAGTGAGATTTAGGTAATTTATTTTATAGTTGTCATTAATTTAATTAGAAAGAAATAAATAAATAGTTAGAATTTTATTAGTAAATGGTTAAGATTTTTAATTAGTAATGACGATGGATTTTATTAATTAAATGGTTCGAATTTAATTTATAAAAGGGTTAGAATTTAATTTATAAAAGGGTTAGAATTTAATTTATAAAAGGGTTAGAAATTAATTTAGAAAATGGTTAGAATTTAATATTTTGTCATTTGAAATTTTGATTTAAAGACAATGTGTAATTTATTTATACAAGGTTCTAAAATATTGAAATCAAGACGGATCAGTCCATGGTCGCGAGCTATTCAAGTTAGAAGTGGTTTGAAATTTGTTCGAGCTAGCGAGAGTTTAAATTTAATCGAACGTGGTTCGATTTACTCAGAATGCAAATAAATTCTCGGTGAGTAAATCTCACTCACCATTTAATTAGAATTATTTCTAGTTGTTAAAAATAATTGCTATGCTTGTTTGAATATTGTTTGGTTGATTTAAAATATATATTAGTTATTTAGGACTATTATATATATATATATATTGGGTTGATTGATTGGTTGGATTCCCGCAGTTTCATTAGCGGATGCCCGCAGTTTCATAGCGGATGATTACCCTATACGCCCCACGCTATGATTAGTGGATGACCTTCTATACCGCGATATCCTGCCTCGAAGCAGGATGGGTATTATTTATGTGCTAACGTCTGTGGATGCAGGGAAACAGGTTGGAGGGATCCAACTGGATTCCTCAAAAATATATATTATCTATTGTTGTTGTTTGATTTCGTATATGTTCATATATGATGTGTTACAAATCAAATGATTTAAAATGGTTGATTTGATTGTGTAAATATCACTGGGGGCTTGAGATATTGACTCATAAAAACATCAAAAGGGTATTTGATATTTTAAAATGAAATTCTATTTTTATAAATAGAATTTGAATTTTAAAGGAACTATAGAAAATATTTAACTTGTTTTGAAAGTATATAAAACAAGTGAATCGAATTTATAAACTTTGTTTATAAATAGAAAGGTGGGATTTGAATTGAAGTTATAAACGTTGTTTATAAATAATATAGAAATTCAAATGCATCTTAAACAATAGATTTGAATATAGAAATTCAAATGGACTTTAAACAATAGATTTGAATATAGAAATTCAAATGCATCTTAAACAATAGATTTGAATATAGAAATTCAAATGGACTTTAAACAATAGATTTGAATATAGAAATTTAAATGCATCTTAAAAAATAGATTTGAATATAGAAATTCAAATGGACTAAAAAAAATAGACTTTGAATATAGAAATTCAAATGGACTTTAAACGATAGAATTTGAATATAGAATTCAAATAGACTTTGAATATAGAATTCAAATAGACTTTGAATATAGAATTCAAATAGACTTTGAATATAGAAATTCAAATGGAGTTTAACTATAGAATTTGAACATAGTATTTCAAATGGAATTTGAATATAGAAATTCAAATGGGATTTTAAATAAAAAGATTTGGATAAATAGAAGTGGATTAGACTAAGAAGTTAATTAACAGATTTAATTAACAAATTGAGTTAAAACGATTTGGTATAGTTAAATAGATTGAACAGGTATAAATATACAGGAGACAGGTTTGGAATAAAGTATAGAAGTGAAATAAATAGAATGCCCGACAAAAAGGTACGTATTTAATTTCCATATGAGATTTTATGCGCCGTATCGGCTAGCCGCTTGGCTTTTTCTTTTTCTTTTTAAGATAAGAAGGACCGGGAAAGCTATTTGAAATTTCCCGATGCTCCCGGTACAAAGGAGGTTATGGCGAATTTTTCCGGGAATTTAAGGAGATAGAATATTTTTAAGATAATTTGATAGTTAGAAATTAACATATCAAAATAGATAGAAGTCGATAGGAAAACGAACTTAGAAATAGAATAGTATAATAAAAAAAGGAAGACTAGGAATAAAATCTAGTAGGAATAGAAAGAGAAAATGTATATGTGTTTAAAGGTGAATAATCAGTTGTATGGTGTTGATTATTCGAGTAAGTAGTCTTGTCTGTTTTGACGTTAAATGTTATTCAGTCAAGGTCTGAGAGGTAATTATACCCCAACTTGGTTGATTTCATGATATACCGATAAGTAGCAAGATTCAGGCTCGAAGATCAATGTGGAATAAGAATTTGTTAAATACTGTATTTGGGTTGTCGTAACGATGTTTTACACAACATCTGTTTTAACCCAAATATGTGCAAAGCTTGGAAATAGAATAATGAATATTTTCTAAAGTTTAGAAAATAAAAGAAGGCGATATATGGAAATGTTTTCCAAATAACGGATAAGGCCAATATGGTTATTGAAAATATTTGGTTAACAAATATTGATAAAGAAATAGAGAAGTGATTTAATTAATGGAATATTAATTAAAGGCTCAGTGATTGTTGGATGTTTGGTTGAACACTTGTTTTATTCGATAGTTAAATCATCGACTATCGAAACACTTGTTTTTATTCGATAGTTAAATCACAGACTATCGAAGTTTTGACCATCGTTGTCAATGTGGAGAGACCGGTTGGATTATTATCCGAAGAACCACTCCATATCGGCAGTAGCGTGCGAATCAGATTATATAAAGATAATCGAAGACGGAGTAGAGTACAAGGACTTTTTCTATTAATAGAAATAGTACCTTCGGTTCATCCTGTTCCTGGGTGACGTGTATGGATGAATGTCTGACAGAGTATTTCCAGAAAGGTCACGTACATTGATTTCTTCAACTGTACCAAGAGTGGAAGCGGAGGAGGAAACTTCTTTTAGCTGACACGTAATGTACTGTTGTAGACGTAAATTAGTGATTTTCGATGGATTTGACATTGTGGCATTCGAAGTGAATTTGGTGTGATGATAAAACGTAGCTTCTAGCCTCATCAACCGGTAAATGACAGAAATCGGGCAGGCAACATGGCTATGTAGGTCGCACCTATTAGGGTGTATAATCACCTGATCTAGAGTTTCATTTACTTCTAAAAATCTATTGTCGATGCTGTCCCATTCGGGAAACGGTTGCTGATCCCAATCGTTGGTGATATACATTCGATACACTCAAGCGAAATGAGTGGTCGGTCATGTGTGGCTGAGTTGCAAGATGTTCTTGTTGAACTCGGTGTATTCTCCTCTAGAGATATACCAGCGGAAGGTGATTCCATACCTTGTCATAGTTGGAAATCCATTACCCAATACGTGCTTGCGGTTTTGATTGTATATTACATATGTGGAACGTGAGATGCAAACGTTCCACTAGATTGTTATTTACTTGATTTAGACATTATTATAATATCAAAAGAGTTTTGATATAAAGATAAGTCAAGTGTTTGGATTCTCATAAGGAAAAAAACCCGTTCCGTGTTATACGGCGTGGTCTTATGAGATATCATTTAGTTTCTGAAACTGTTTTAAACTGTTTACTCATACCAGTCCCATGACTGACCCGGAGTTTATTTGTTTTGTTCTACCTAAACTCTTGGGTGCCTAAATTTGTACGGGCAGTCAAGTAGTTCAGGATTTTTCAGATATATCTAAAGGAGCTTGGAGCAGGAGGCTTCAGCGTTATCTAGTTATAGTTTGTTCCGCTATGTTGTAAGTGTTGTACTCTGATAAGTGTATGTTATACAGTTAAGATTTTGTATTTCAAAGATGTGATATATTATATTTTGTTCCGCTGCGATGTGAGATTCTGTGTTGTTATTTCTGTTCTTCTTCTACCTCTTTCTTCTAAAGAAAAAATTGTCTCGTATTTTCGTGATATTTGGGTTGGACGTATGATTTATATAGTCAACTCTGATGTTACGGATTTGCGGGTCACTACACTGTGTCTATTAACACCTCATTAATTGCTCTTCATCCCCCGTCCAAATTATAGAATTAATAATACCAATTTTTCCCTCAAACAATTAATTATCTATTTTGTTAAATGTAATTAATAATTTCAATTATTGTTCACTATGACATTAATCGAAATCAACCAACATTTCAAAGGCGGGTTGATTTAATCAGTTCAGTCCTCAAATGCAATTCAGTAAAATCGTTTTCTAACTTCGATCAAAATGAGAAAACAAATTAAAAACCACTATGATGCCGCTGTTTTGATATTTTTTGGCATATTTGTTTCCCTGTTGTTTGCTTCTTCTTTTTTTCATTGCGGATAATAA
This sequence comes from Allium sativum, assembly GCA_030737875.1. Classification (NCBI taxonomy): domain Eukaryota; kingdom Viridiplantae; phylum Streptophyta; class Magnoliopsida; order Asparagales; family Amaryllidaceae; genus Allium; species Allium sativum. Next base: position 83,965,342 of record CM060918.1, read on the forward strand.
ATTGTAAAGTTGTTATTGTTTTGATGAAGAAACGAAAAACAATAAAATAAAGTAAAAAAGAAAGAAAAGAAACACAGATAATGAAAGAATAAGGACATTTTAAGAATAAACGGGGTGAGAAAAGAAAAAACTGGGGTGAATACTATTTTTTAAAATTACCGGGGTGGGAAGAGCAACTTGTGGGATGCTAATAGATGGAGCCTTTTAGTTTAGATATTTTCAAGGAGATATTTTTAGATATTTTCTTTTGATATTCTTTCTACCTTCTAAAAATTCGTGTGATTACATACGATACCCAAAAATCACCAAACTGGACATACTACTACAGTTCGACATTACGGTCCCAACGAAACTGGTTTCGTCGAATTCCGACTCCGTTTGCTCACACAGCATATTTTTAACCGTTAGAATACTGACTGTTTTCACTCTAAAAATCCATACGGCCACACACTGACTCTAAAAATCACCAAACTTGGAATCTAACAATAATTTGATGTTACGGATCCAACAAAATTAGTTTCGTCGAATTCCGACTTCGTTTGCAAAACTGGCTATTTTTAAAGCTCTAGAGACCCATTTAAATATATAAATATATTTAAATATTATTAAATGAAATATAAATAAATTTATATTATCATATATCTTCACATATGATATCGTCCAGCTCCAGAATATCATATCAGAATATACAGTTTGATATTTCAGATTCCAGATTATCTCGATATTCAGTTTTATATCGAAAATCCTTTTATAACGTAAATAAAGATTGCAAAAATATAAAGGAAATCCACAGCGACTTTTCTAAAATTTGGTTTGGACGAACATCAAAATCTACACGATGAAATCCCGATTTTTCTCTTCCACTAGAAAGATATACTCCACCAGCTCCACACGTTTCTTGTTTCACAGAAATCCGACTTAAAACGAATACTGTACATTCAGTTGAAGTTCGAATCGCCAATTCACGAACTGCAGCGCCATTTCGAGCTCGATTTTAATTATAATATAATTATACGTTCAAACTGTCGTCGATTGAAAATATTCGTCAATATAATTCAACTCTAAGCTGAATTAAATCTTAGGGATGACCCCGTTCATAGAATATTGTGATTTCCAATATTTTTGATTATTTCTGAATTAAATATATTATTTAATTTAATTAATTATTCACTATAATTAAATTAACGACGATTTATTTCCCTAAATCACTATTTATATAATTAAATAAATTAATTATAATACCTCTGACAAATGCGGGTCATTACAGGGCTGATGCAGGAAACCAAAACGTGATGATCGGCCGACCTTTTTGAAAGGTCCAAGTGTGTACGACTTGTGCAGGATCTATAATATGGCTATGCGGAATGTATGTGATAACTTAAGCTATTCAATTGTTACGCAGGTAAAAATTCGTAAACAAGAAATATATCACTAACAAATATAAATGTTGTAGATAAAGTAAAGTAGAGTAACGACACTGGGATTTTTATACTGGTTCGGACCTCCCGTCCTACGTCCAGTCCCAAAGCTCCTCTTCGGCTTTTCACTAAACAACATCCTCGCTTCACCCGGAGGAACAGGTTCACAACACTACTTGATTTGCGGGCTACAAGTTTACCCACTTGATTTCACGGGCTACAAGCTTACCCACTTGATTTCACGGGCTACAAGCTTACCCACAAGACGATTACAAGAGTTTGACCTTGAATGTGTTCTTTCTTCAACACTGATTAGTCAATGATTGAGTACAACCTTCCTATAATCTTATCCTCAAATATATATTGATGTTTGCAAAGATTTGGAAGTGGATTATCGAGTTGAATCACAAGTGTGTTAAATATGCTTGGAGATTCAAACGATAATTGAATGCTTTTGAGTGCTTTTAGAATGCTAAGAATAATACAATATAGATCAGAGAATGGAGAGAAAATTCAGTGTTTTGATTGATTGAAAACTGATGTATTTATAGTAATTGAGAAGTTGCAATTGTTGGTGAAAAGTTACAATCAAAAGAAATGATTTAAATGAAGAGAAATGGATGCAACTTTTCAAGAAAGAAGATGACTCTTCATGAAATTCAAAAATAGGTTGACATGAAAAATTAATAGGTTGACAGGTTTTTGACCGTTATTTCAAAAAGCAGTTGACCTGTTAATTCTAACAGGTTGACCTGTTATATTTTAAAAATAGGTTGACCTGTTATTTTTAATAGGTTGACCTGTTTTTGTCAGTATACAGTAAAAACGAGTTTTCATGCATAATTTTGAAAGCAATGAGAAGTATGATTATTTGAGGATAGATTTTAACATAAAATACTCTAAATAACCAACTTCTAACCTATGGAACCATTGAATCTTCTTTTTGTCGATCATGAAGCTTCTTCTCGTCATTAATCAAAATGATCATTAAAAGTCCTTGACTCAACATTCTCCCCCTTTTTGATTGATGACAACATAGCTTTTAAAATATGATCTCCATTGCTATCTCCCCCTGTATATATGCTCTAACTCTCCCTGAGTATATGTTCTCCCTGGACAAAAAATAACTAAATCTCTGCAAAAAGAAGGTTAGTAATCATTCTCTCCCCCTTTGTCATCGACAAAAAGGGTATATGAAACACCTTTAAACATCCAACAACATTGAACACCATACGTAGAGTGTTTTACATATTAAAGATCATAACAAAACAAAACGACCTTAGTAGCAACCTTACCTAATTAAACATAGCACCAATCACATACAAGTACTAATAGAGTGTTTTAACATAAAACAGAATATAAAAGGATAGATCGAATCAATGAGGTGGCACATCTGATTCAGTCTCGTCTACTTCTTCTTCGTCTGATTCCTCCTCTTCATCTTGGTCCTCTTCCTCATCATTTCCTTCCTCAATGTATGAAGTACCATGTCCACGACCAACATGGGCACTCACTCCAGAACTAGTGCTTTCCTCCAAAGTAGACCATGTAAAAGTAGGAGGCATTGGACGTTTTCCCGGATTCTGAACATGTGTGGCTGAAGATGAAGGTCCGCAAAAAATTGCATCCCAAAGAATGCCAAAGAAAGACTTAAGCTTGTTAAAATGTTTATCCATCTTGGTGTCTAACCGATCAAGCTTGGTATCGGTTCGCTTGAGTCTTGCTTCTAACAGAAATTGATTTCTTGCTATTTGTTCAAAAAATCCTTTGTTGTAGAATTTGGCGAAGGAATCTTAACATCATCCGGTCTTGGAATAGGAGATTGTGATGAAGATGCTTCAGGAGGACCTCTATGTTTATATTGCTCAAATGGAATAATGGTCAAGAATGGATCCGGAAGTTTCATTCTCTTCTTTGATATTTTATCAATACACTTAGGTGTTGAAATCTTGGATTCCGGAGATTTTATTCCGTAATTCATGAGGAGACGCATTATATATTCATTGTAAAATAAATGTTTGCGAGAACGTTCATTTACCAATGATATCTCATCAAAAACCATATCAATCCAGTTGATATTGATATCACCATATATAGCATATAGCGCCTTAAAATTTTCTTTGTAGATGGCATCAAAATTACCGGTTCGTGGCAAGAGAGAATGAGTAATACAATGAAGGAGAATTCTAGCCGTATGTCTCAAATTTATTCCTTTAGCACTTGACTTGTGATCTTCAATGAATAAATGGCTAATTTTGTCTCTAATATGAATGGGACAGAAATCAGAAGAAATTTTGTACCATTATCTGAAGATTTAAGAACTTCTTCCATTCTGGACTTGGAGATGAATACTTGTTGATCACGTACAACTAACCGTAAGCAATTTGATGAATTTGTTGGCTTGTACTTCTCCAAATTGAGATTAGCATAGAGTAATTTTATCATAATGTGATTAATCTCAACATTATTGTCTTCAAAACTAAGAAGAGATGCTATTTTTGCTTTGGTTGCAAATCCTTTAACATCATAGAGGAGAAAATCGAAGTATTTGATAAACATCCCTTCATGAATGGTATAATCTTTCATCTTATTCCATCTTGTTATAGCAATCGGATCCTTAAGCCAATGTTTGATTTGAGCATCTATGGGTTGTTGTTGAGAAGTACAAGAAGAAGTTTTTGATTTCTTTGATTTTGGAGCCATTGAAGAGAAGGTAATGGAGTTTGAGGAGTTAGGATTTGAAGAAAAGTGTTGATTTGAGTAATGAAGAGGTTAAAAATGAAATAGTGTGTTGATATTGGTGGTTAAACCGACTATTGGATGTTTAAAAACAGTATAACCCGAAAACGGTCGACCTAAAATAGTATACCGGTCGACCTAATTAGTTTCTTGTTTGAAATCGAAGAAAAAATGCTAAAGTCGGTCGACATAAAATTGTAACCGTTCGACCGGATTCTATGGTGTTGAATTCGAAAACTTTAAAAGCCCGGTCGACCTGTGCATAAATTTCGGTCGACACTTTTTTTTATATTTTGCTGAAACTTTTTCGGTCGACATAAAATTTATGACCGGTCGACCGTGAAAATTCTCTGGAAATTTTTGTCTTAAAAACCGGTCGACCTAAAATTATTACCGGTCGACCTGTTCGCGTTTCAAGAGACCGGTCGACATCTTTTTTCCAACCGGTCGACCTAGATAATTCTCTGGAAATTAAAAGTGTACAAACCGGTCAACCGAAAATTATCTACCGGTCGACCGTTTTTTGATGGAAATGAATTTTCAGCCTTTTGTTGATCGAATTCAAAGCCAAACAAAGTATTATTATAAAAATATATAACATATACATGAAGTAAAAAAATAAAAACATTATTAAAAACATTATAAAGCATCTCCTTTGATCTAATATAAAGAACTCATTTTATTGGTTCCCACGGAGAGTATTTCCCACTAGCGCCTTCATTTTTGTTGAAATTTTTATCCCACGAGTTTGGTGTTCTTGTTGATGATGATGGCATTTGCGTGGGTTCATGAACATTATTCTTGTTTGAACCACAGAAAAGTGAAGCTAGCCGTTCGAGATACGTTAAGCGAGAAGAAGTTAATCTCTGCTCGTAGTACATCTCCCTTTGAAGATCGACTTGGTGTTTTTGATAGTGGTGTATCTCGTCAATTTTTTCTTTGGTTCGTGGGGAACAAAAAAAAGAGCCTTCTTGCATCGTTTTGATGTTAGAGTATTTCCAGGTGTACGAGAATTCTGATGAAAACCAGGAGGGTGCTCCGGTGTCTTAGGGGAGTAGTGTTCTTCGGACTCGGAACTTGTTATGGTGATGTGTGATTTTCGTGCACATTCATCACAGATATGAGCCATGATAATACGTTGTTTAATGGAGATTAGAGAGAAAAGTTGTCTGAGAGCACTCAAAAAAATAAAAATAAAATATAAACATATATATGGAAGGAATTTTCTATTTGGAGAAAGAAAAGAGATGGTTCGTATTTGTTTAACCATACAAAAATTCTCTTCTAAATATAGTAAAAAAAAAGACATTGGTTTCTGAATAATGTACGAACTCTTGATATATGTTAAAAAGAATTTTACTCTTCGAGTTCTTTTCTTGAAACCAACCCTAGCTCTCTACGTAAGTTGACAAAACTTGATTCCAGTAGAGGCTTTGTAAATATATCAGCTAGTTGATTTTCCGTATTTACGTATTCAAGATTTATATTACCCTTTTCAATGTTATCTCTCAGAAAATGATGTCGAATATCGATGTGTTTAGTCCGAGAGTGGTTAACTGGGTTTTTGGATAAATTTATCGCACTCGTGTTATCACAATATATAATAGAATTCGATAAGTTTATACCGAAGTCTTTAAGTGTTTGTTGCATATATATAACTTGTGTACATGCTAGTGCCGCTGATATATATTCTGCTTCACACGTCGAAAGTGAAACACAATTTTGTTTCTTACTAAACGAAGAGACAAGTGATTTTCCAATAAAATGGCACGTACCACTTGTGCTCTTTCTATCTGTTAGTGATCCTTCGAAATCAGCATCACTATATGATACTAATTCAAATGTACATTCTTTTGGATAGAAAAGACCGAAATCTTTGGTTTTATTAAGATAGCGAATTATACGTTTCACTGCTCGTAAGTGTGATTCTTTAGGATCGGCTTGAAAACGTGCACACAAACAAACACTCATCATAATGTCAGGACGACTAGCTATTAAATATAATAGAGAACCTATCATACTACGATATAACTTCTGGTCAACATTCTTTCCAAATTCATCTTTTTCAAGATGTGTGGTCGTACTCATAGGAGTTGGTTTACCAGAGGTATTTTCTAGTCCGAAGCGTTTAACTAGATTTCCGCAGTATTTTTCTTGATTGATAAACATACCATTTGAAAGCTATTTGATTTGAAGACCAAGGAAATATGATAGTTCTCCCATATGTGACATTTCAAATTCTTTGGTCATAATATTTGCAAATTCTTTGCAAAGTTCATCGTTTGTTGAACCAAAGATAATGTCGTCTACATATATTTGGATAACTAATATATCTTTTCGAGAATGTTTAATGAATAAAGTCTGATCAACTTTTCCAATTTGAAATCCAGAATCTATGAGATAGCTTCTTAATCATTCATACCAAGCACGAGGTGCTTGTTTCAATCCATATAAAGCTTTCTTAAGTTTATATACATGATCCGGATATTTCTCATGTACGAACAAAGGAGGTTGTTCGACATATACATTCTCTTTGATAAACCCATTTAAAAAAGCACTTTTGACATCCATTTGAAAAAGTTTGAAATCATGATGACATGCAAAGGATAGTAAGATTCGAATTGCTTCTAATCGAGCTACGGGAGCAAAGGTTTCTTCATAATCGATACCTTCTTCCTGATTATATCCTTGTGCTACTAATCTTGCTTTATTTCTAGTAATGTTCCCTTGTTCATCGGCCTTATTTTTATATACCCATTTGGTTCCTATAACTGATTGATCAGTCGACCTTGGAACAAGTTCCCATACATCATTGCGCTCGAACTGGTTTAGTTCTTCTTGCATGGCAATGATCCAGTATTCATCAGTAGCAGCTTCCTTAGGATTTTTAGGTTCGATATTTGAGATAAACGCAACATGACCCATTTGATTAAGTTGAATCCTTATTCTAATTTGTGATGTTACTTCTCCAATAACATTTTGAACTGGATGATCTCTTAGAATTCTCGAAGGAGATCTAAATCTTGGTGGAGAAGGTACAATAACAAGTTGAGGAATATTCTCAACAATTTCTGAGTCAGAATCATTATTTGTGATGGTAGGATAATCAGTGACTATTGTTTCTTCGTCATCCGATTTATTATGAGATGGTTTATAGAATTTGTCAAAAGATACATGAAGTGATTCTTCAATAGTTTTAGTTCTCTTATTGAATACACGATAAGCTTTACTTTGATCCGAATAACCAATAAAGATTCCTTCATCGACTTTTGAATCAAATTTACCAAGATGATCTTTCGTGTTTAAAATAAAACATTTTGAACCAAAAACTTTGAAGTATGAAATATTTGGCTTTCTTTCATTAAATAATTCATAAGGTGTATTTTTAGTAAGAGGTCGAATGGATACACGATTCAAAACATAACATGCAGTTGCTATAGCTTCTGCCCAAAAATGTTTTGGTAAAGTACTTCCATTTAATAATGTCCTTGCACATTCTTGTAATGTTCGATTTTTCCGTTCTACAACTCCATTTTGTTGTGGAGTTCGAGGAAATGAAAAATTATGATTAATACCTTTCTTTGTACAAAAATGTTCAAATTCATTATTTTCGAATTCTCCTCCATGATCACTTCTTATATTTTTAACTTTAAGTCCTTTTGACTTTTGAATTTTCTTGACAAAGGATTTGAAATGAGTAAACGTGTCACTTTTATTTTTCAAGAAAATCACCCATGTATAACGAGAATAGTCATCAACAATTACAAACACATATCGACTATGATTTATGGAATGTATTTGAGTAGGTCCAAATAAATCCATATGCAATAACTCAAGTGGTTGTAATGTTGATATTACCTTCTTAGATTTAAATGATGATTTTGTCAATTTTCCTACTTGGCAAGCGTCACAAAGATTGTCAACTTTAAAGCTAAGTTTGGGTAAACCTTTAACTAGTTCGTTCTTGGCTAGCTTGTCAATAGTTCTAAAGGACAGAAACGTTTGTGCCATAGCCATGGATCATTATCATTTGCTACAAGACACATATCTGAATTATGATTGATATTCATATTCAGAATATAGATGTTTCTATCTCTATGTCCTTCAAAAGCTATATTTTGATCTTTATCTAAAATACTACATTTATTATCCGAAAAAGAAATGATAAAAATTTTGTCGCACAATTGACTGATACTTAATAAATTATGTTTCAAATTCTTAACTAACATGACATTTGTAATAAGAGGTGAGTTAGATGTACCAGAATTGCTCACATCGCCTTTGCCGATGATATAGCTTTTTGAATTATCTCCAAAAGTGACTGGACCACTATCCGAATACGTGATATTTGTTAATAAGCTCTTGTCTCCAGTCATATTCTTTGAGCAACCACTGTCCAGTATCCACTTTCCTCTTTTCTTAAGTGGGACGTACAAAAAATAAAGTTAAGTCTATGGTACCCACTTTTTATAGGGTCCTAAGAGTTAGGTCTTAGGAGTCCAAACCCATACGGGTCCGGTATCCCCTTTATACAAATAATTTGGATTATGATGCACAATACTCAAAAAGTTTTGAATGTACTTGTTTCTGATAAAACTATTATTTGTTTTAGGAACCCATACTTTTATAAATTTGACATTCTTCTTTTGAGATTTCACAATCGGTTTTGGTTTGGAATATAATAAACTAAGATTTTTCTTAGCTTTAGTTTCTTGTACTACCTTATTTTTCCTTTTTCTTTTACCAAGATGTTTCTTGATGACTTGTTTCTTATATCCCAACCCTTGCTTATTTGTAGCTGATTGTGAACTCTCAATAATTTTTGTCAAATTTTCTCAACCTTTATTAAAGTTAGAAACATTTTTAGTAATATCGTCTAACTTTGTTTGTAAACTAGCTTTTTCAAGATCTAGAGATTTAACTTTTGCTTTAAGCTCATGATTCTCAGTAGTAAGAGTATCATTCTTCTCTTTTTGAACTTCAATTTCTTGAGTCAAAAGAGATAGTTGAGAGTCAATATTAGATGATGATTCTTGAGCCTTTTCAAGTTCTTCTTCTAATATTTTCTTTTCATCTTTTAACATATCTTGGTCAAATTCTACTCTACTTAAATCAGCTTGAGCTTGTTTGCATTGTCGTTTCATATCTTTAAATTTATATATCAAATCAGCATTTATATCAAGAACTTCTTCAAAAGAAGGAATTTGTACCTCATCTTTTTTGCCATAAAGCATATATTTGCTTGTTCATTATCTGAGTCGCTTTCATTTTCGGATGAAGATGAATCTAAATCATCCCAAGTTACTGAGAATGCCTGTTTCTTTGACTTGTCCTTTTTGTGTTTGAACTTGTCATTTTCTGTCTTCTTCTTTTGTTCTGGACAATCATTTTGCATATGTCCCTTCTTATGACAGTTAAAGCATTCTACATTTGATGATGATGGTCTGCTTGATCCGAACTTCTTTCTGTTGTATCGACTAGCTTTTCGTTGCTTTAAGAATTTTTTGAATCCTTTTGCAATGAATGCTAGATCCTCATCTTCGGAATCTGGGATGTCTTCATCAGCATGAAAAGCTACATTTTTCTTTTCTTCTTTTTATTCTTTTCGAGCCTGCAAGTTAGCTTCATAGGACATAAGATTTCCTATCAATTCATCTGGCTTCATGGTGGATAGATCATTAGCTTCTTCTATGGCTAATACTTTTCCTTCCCATTCATTAGTCAGTGAATGTAGGACTGTTGAAACTACATCAAAGTCAGAATATTTTTGCCCTAACCCGATAAGAGCATGATGAATAGTTTGAAACCTTGAATACATCTCATTGATTGTTTCATTTGGCTTCATTTTAAAATTTTGAAATTGACTTTTCAACAAAGCTATTTTTGCTTGTTTAACCTTGTTAGTACCTTCATGAGTGCCTTTAGTGTTTGCCAAATTTGATATGCAGTGGTACAGATACTAACACGGTTATACTCATTTTGGTCTAATGCACAAAACAACATATTTATTGCTTTTGCATTTACAGCTGCTGCTGTTTTCTCAACAGGAGTCCATTCTGCATACTCAGATGTTGGATTAACTATTTCTTTCTGAGTAGCATTCCAAGCGTCAATACTTGTTGATTGCATATAAAAAGCTATACGTGCTGCCCAATAGCTATAGTTTAGGCCATTAAAGAAAGGAGGTCTTTGTGTCGATTGACCTTCAGTGTAAGCGGTGTTACTCGTACTTGCGTTATTTGCCATATTACTAGAATATATCAAATAACTGTACTACGGTTATATGATAACCTTGCTCGGATACCAATTGAAAGGTCCAAGTGTGTATGACTTGTGCAGGATCTATAATATGGTTACGCGGAATGTATGTGATAACTTAAGCTATTCAATAGTTACGCAGGTAAAAATTCATAAACAAGAAATATATCACTAACAATTATAAATTCTGTAGATAAAGTAAAGTAGAGTAACGACACCAGGATTTTTATACTGGTTCAGACCTCCCGTCCTACGTCCAGTCCTGAAGCTCCTTGTAACAACCCGTAAAATGCGAGCCAGTTTGAAATTTTTATTTTGGCAATTTTAATGAATTTTGAATATTTAAAATGAATTATTTTGAATAAAATCGACGTGAAATTTATTTTGAATAGAATTCGACGTATATATTATATACGCGTCGTCGTTAGAATATAAATATTTATTTATAATTATAAAAGGAATTGAAAATGGCGCGGTAGTTCGATAATTCGATTTCAAACTTCAATTGAATGTACCGGGTGCAAAACAATCCGGATTTTAGTGAAACCAAAAACATTAGGATCTAATTGATGAGATCTTTCCAACGAATCTGAAAAATCAAAATTTCGTAGCGAGAATCAAAAGATATGTCCAGTTGAAAATTCTGAATAGTCGCTATGGAATTCAGGCCCTTAAAAATGGACATTTTGCAAACGACCTCGGATTTCAACGAAACCACTTTTGTTGGGTCCGTGATGCTAAGTTATTGCTAGGTTTCAAATTTCATAATTTTCTGAATCAATATGTGAGCGTGGCAAAGGAAAACGCGTTTTGACCATTTCAGTTGATTTAATCGACTGGAAATTGGCCATTTTTCTAACGGTCTCAGAATTCGACGAAACTAGTTTTGTTAGGACCGTATTGTCAATACGAAGCTAGAAAATATTTTTCGAGAATTTTTCGAGTTAGTATGTGACCCCGGTAATTTGAAATGTACGTTTAAAATTCAATAAAGTGATTTAAATGTAAATATAACGGAAATTGATTCAAACGATCATATCAGCTTACGATACATATCCCATTGTGTTCGGAATGGGGGCAATATGCTATGGACGACAGGCGGTGGGCCTCGTTTCGAGGTCGTATGTAAAAGTCAACCTTTTTACCAAAATTAAATAATTAATTAATAAAAAAAATATTATTTTAATTTTCTCCCCCCTTTTCTTCTTCATTGCCCCCCCCCCCCCCCCCCCCGATTCACAATTCAGAAACAAAATAAAAAAAAAACCTAAACCTACAGTCGCCGCCCCCCTGAAGACCTCGACGCCGACGAGACTTCGCCGCCGCCCTCCTCCATTCGAACCGCACCTCCCTGAGCACCGCCTCACGCCGAAGACCCCATCCCTCGCTCACCAGAACCCCTCGCGACGCAATCGAAGCAGCACCCCGCCGAAGAACACCATCGAACAACCCACGAAGCCGCCGACGCTCCTTCTTCTTCCCCCCTTTCTTCGCAGCCATCGGTGAGAATGTAATTTAGTTTATTTTTATTTTTATTTTATTTTTGTTTTGCTAGTTTCTGATTTTTAAAATATAAAAACTGTTTTTTTAAAGATTTAAAAACAATTTTTTTTTAAAGATTTAAAAACTGATTTTTTTTAAAGATTTAAAAACTGATTTTTAAAGATTTAAAAACTGAATTTTTAAAAGATTTAGAACTGATTTTTTTTTTAGAAACTAAAAACTGATTTGAAAAAGAAAGTAAAAACTGATTTTATTTTAAGGTTTAAAAAGGGTTTAAACTTTGAAATAGAAAAGGTTTAATCTTTTAAAAGAAAAAGATTTGAACTTGCAAAAATATAATCTTTATATATTTAATAGCGAAGTCAAGAAGCAATTTTTTATATGTTGAACTTCGAATTAAAAATGTGATTTTTATATGTTGAACTTCGAATTAAAAATGTGATTTTTATATGTTGAACTTCGAATTAAAAATGTGATTTTTATATATTGAACTTCGAAATAAAAATTCGATTTTTATATATTGAATAGCAAAGTAAAAATTCGATTTTTACATATGTAGAGAATACGGGCGAAAGCGACAAAAAGGCGAGTTGGCGAAGATTTCCTGCATTAGAAGTGCCGTGGAGCTAGGATAGCTATATGTGAGAACTTCTCACCTTTCAATTTAATTTTTCTAGTTATATATATATACTAGGATGTAGACGGTGTTTAGTAGCACCCGACACCCGTCATCCACAGACCATGGATGGCTTGTTTGTTAAATTGTTTGGTTGTGTAGTTGATTAGATGATTTGATTTGAAATTGAATTGTTGGGTGAAATAAATTGATTTAATTGATGTGTGAATGACGTGGGCCTTCACTAGACCGGGGATAAGGCTAGGCCTTGTCCCGTTTCTAGTATCGTGCCGTTATGCCGCCGAAATTTTCTAAAATATGTTAGAAAAATGAAAATATCATTTTATTTAAATAATGAACTGAATAGAAATTCATATGTTGGAATAAAATGTTTTATCGTTAAAAATATAATTTTTAACGTGAATGTGAATAAATAAAATATTCATTTACAAACCAGACGGTTTGTTTATGTACACCTATTTGAAGGACATTGATTGGGTCGATAAATTTTACACATCGCCCAACTGCACGAATAAAATATTTGTTTGATTGTTTGAAACCCCACACGGGTGTTGGGATGAAATTTGAAGTTCACTCATCCTGATTGATTAAATATGTCGATCGATTGATTGACAGGCTGTTATAAGCGTTGAATATCTATATTTGATGCTTATACAGTGTAGTGCACTTTGGTTGATGGTTGATTATTTTTCAATGCTATTATATACATGTGTTGTATGAAAATCCATATAATTAACTTTATATGGTAATTGATTGGGCCTCATTCCAATTTTAAAAATAAAGAATATCATAAAATAAAGGTTCATGTGTTGACAGTACTCATCCATTGAGATTGGTCATGTGTTGAACGAAATATTTTGATAATAACAACTATTTTGAAAAAGAAACATTTGAAATAGAATATTTGAAAATAGAAATTTATGAAGCCGTGTTGATTAGATTGACACCATTTTGACGAAAACGATTTATATCGATTCTATTCGTTTTGAAATGAATTGAAAACGATTTCGAAATGAAATGAATTGAAAACAATTTCGAAATGAAATGAATTGAAAACGATTTCGAAATGAATTGAATTGAAAACGATTTCGAAATGAATTGAATTGAAAACGATTTCGAAATGAATTGAATTGAAAACGATTTCGAAATGAATTGAATTGAAAACGATTTCGAAATGAATTGAATTGAAAACGATTTCGAAATGAATTGAATTGAAAACGATTTCGAAATGAATTGAATTGAAAACGATTTCGAAATGAAGTGAATTGAAAATGATTTCGAAATGAATTGAATTGAAAACGATTTCGAAATGAATTGAATTGAAAACGAATTCAAATTGAATTGAAAGTGAATTGAAATGAATTCAAATTGAATTGAAATTTGAATTGAATAGAAATGAATTTTGAAACGAATTTATAAAGAAGAATTCAATTTTACTTTGAATTGAAATGGAAGTTGAAATTGTTTTTGAAACGAATTTAAAACTATTTATATAATTCGTTTTAAATAGAAATCGACGAAATATATATATTATATATATATTATATATATAATATAATGGCCTGAATAGAACGCGCCGCGCCGCGGCAGTTCGTGAATTTCGACCATTTATTTCAAACGGACATTACGGGAGATCCGACCGTCGGATTCTCCTGAAACCGGAACCGTTGGGTTCGTATCGAAAAGAGCTTTCTAACGGATATTAGAAATTAGAAATCTAACGGTTGGATTTGGAATTATGTCCAAATCAAATTTGAAAAGGTCGCTATAAGTGCAGTTCGATGGCCATTGATGGAAATCGACTGTACGGGCCGTGATAAAATTATTAAAAATAGTAATAATTTGTGTAAAATCATAAGAAATGATTCAGAAAGAATTGGGATGAAAAACTCCATATTTGAAAAGATAAAAATAGATTTTTATCGAAATGAACTAGTTTTGAACTAGAAATATAATTCTATTTATTTTTAAATAAATAAATTGAATTTAAAAAGGGTTTTAAAAATAACCAGAATTTCCAATGATTGCATTGGAGTGGATTTGAATCGAAATTGTCTTCGGAATATTTCGATGTTGGAATTCGTGATTATACAGGTGTTGTTATGGAAATTTGAAAGATATATTTATATCGTTAATTCCAATACGACATTTGTTAGTCGTGGAATTTGATATTGAATATAAGCCGGTATATTTTCTATTCAGAGCCTTGTATTGAATATCAAATGTGATTTGGGGTTTGTCGTGAATGGTGTCTTCACTAACACTGTTCTTGAACCCAGTTGAGAAAAGATTAAATCTTTTTATTTAGATTTAATGAAGTGTACCAATTAAATAACATTTAATTGGAATTGAATTGATATTGATTTTTGAGTTTATCGTGGACAGTGTTTTAAATAACACTCGTTCTTTAACCCGATAATTAATGAACACGATTTTGGGTTTATCGTGAACTGTGTTTTAAATGACACTGATTCTTTAACCTAATTAAAGATTAAAACTAAGTGGAGTTTTAATGAATCTTTAATTAGATTGAAATAATCGAAATGGAGTATCACCAGTTTTGCTCCTGGCGATAGTTAAATCTTTAATTAGATTTGAACGTGAAATGGTAATTGAATTTACCGATAACACTGTGGTGTTAGATATAAAGTATTACCAGTTTTACTTCATGGTATAAATAGGTTGGGATTGGGAAATTAAAACAAATGATTACTTCGGTAAGTTTCGTTAATCCCGACTAGTTGAATCGAAATTCAGAAGAAGATTAGAGAATAAATTCAAGAAATTTATCTTGGATAAAATTAATGGGAACCTTTCCCTATGAATGTGAAATTTAGAAACTGACTGTCGGTTAGCCAAACAGAATGGTTTTCTGGATATTGATCTGATGTTGGTTTCGGCCTTCGGGGTTAATATTTGGGGAATTATTCTCTTGATTAATTTACGGTTAGTGACTAATGAATTGGAATGAGGTGTATGTTGTGTTTGTGTAACACTTATTTAAAATATACGCGAGTTATTCGGAAAGACCGGGTTTATCCCATTCTGAATAACTGATACGACGATAAGTCGAAGATGAAGACGGTGGTCGAAGACCGGAAGTCTTCACGTCGTTTGGGTGGTTACTGATGATCTTGATTGGGCTGTACACCCAAGAAGATGGAAACAGTTAGTGATCGTCCAGACGTACTTGGAGATCGATGGATATGCGGGGTACTAGGTGCCTCCGGTTTCGTTCAGACCCAGAACGGACTTGTAAATGGACTGTGTGTCTGACATTGGATTTCAGTCCGTGTGATTGATCTCTATTAAATATATATCTATTTGGCGGCGGAGAATTTATTCTCTTGCTTAACACCCTTCTCTGAGACGTACGAGCTCAGGGGTTATATATTGATGGATATCAAACGCATGGAGTGAATTGCCTGTGTGGCATGCCTAAGTGGCAACTGATCGAGGCTTCTGTTGAAAAGCAAAGTCTTGTGGTGATGATCAAAGCACGGCCTTTGTGGCGTAGCTTTGTGTAACGTTTACCTCGCGAGTTTCACATCCGGTATGAACCAAAAACGGGAGACGGACCTCAGGGAGGGCATGCGTTTCCTTCTAGCTAAAAAGTGGCGTCAGTGGTTTTACACGCCCTGACGAGTTTGACTTATGTGGTTGTTGCTGTTGCGAGGCGCCTCGGATTGATCGGTCGTTCTTGAACCGATGGAGTCATTTGTTGGCTCATTGACACCCCAAAGGGTGGGGAAACGCAGTGTTCAGGCATTTTAATCTACATCGGCGGACCGGCCCTTACGATCCAAGGGTCACTCGAGCTCTGATCCTGAGACACGGGCTAGAGCGTCTCGAATCGGTTGAGGACTATCTTTTGCCTCGGTTCATAGATGGAAATCCAATTTCCAAATACGTGATTTTGCGGTTTTAATTGTAGAACTAGTATGGCGACATGATATATGGTACCCATGCTGCCTATGATTGATACTTTTGATTTGAAGTTGTTTTATACACTATGCACTTGTAGTAGTATCAAATGATTTGTTTTAAACGTACTAAGCATTCTTTGGCTGTTATAAGGGAAAACCCTATCCTCGGCTGCGTTGCATTGTGTAATGGAACCTGGGTCTTATAACAGCTTCATTCTTCTTTATTTAGCATTGCGCTGTTTGTTTATGCACTGGTATTCTTGGGAGGAAACCCGTTCCGTGTTATACGGCGTGGTCCCTTGATTTACCTAACTTTTAAAATAAAGAATAATAACTGTTTTAGTTCTCACACCAGTCACATGACTGACCTGGAGTTTATTGTTTTAACCTAAACTCTGGGTGTCCTTATTTTGACACGGGCAGCTAGTAGTTTTGGTTTTGCAGATTTATATTCACAGGATCCTGGTTTACAGCTGGAACGATATCCGGAAAGCTTTGTATCCGTATATCTCCTTCAGTTGTGTATTGTATTATTTTCCGCTGCTATGTATTTAAAGGTAATTTAAATCTCTGATATTTCTGTGTAATATTCATTTATACTCTGTATATTCTTGTAATCTGATGCATTGTTGTAATATACAATGAAATGTTCTTCCGTATGCGTTCTGTTGTGGTTTGTTCTCGAACTATCCGACACTTTCCTTTACGGGGAAGTTACGGGTTTTCACAGTTGGTATCAGAGCTTTGGTTTACAAAGCAGAGAACAAGGCACATTAGAACTATACGAAAGAATTCATCAGATATTGGATTAGTAATATCCAATGGGAATGACTCGTTAGAGATGGGATCAGTAGTATCCTAGAACGAGTGTGAAGAGTATTTTTTTTTTAGTAAAAACAAATTTAGTTTTGAAAATTTAAATCAACTATTCGTATTTGATTATTTGTTTATATTGATTTTGGACAATTCAGTATATAAAGAATTTGCATATACGCCTTGCAAACGTATATTCGAAGTTTTAATATACTGGATAGATATAGAGTCACATTTTAGACACCCGGGGATAATTCTGATGATGTGGCCACATCATCAGTATTTATATTCGTGTTTCGAAGGTGTGATTTCTATATATTTCCATTAGACTGGTGTGAGAACCAAAATTAGATAGGGCCTATTGTTGTGATTTGGCATCAAAAATCTGATTTTTGACTATGTATCAAAATTATGAATTTGAAACTCTAATTCACTAATTGATTGATGTTTGTGTTGTTTGCCTATTTGTTTGCTAATTTTGAACCATTATGCCTAATAGCATCAAATATTGAATTGTATTGAAAATTGGTCGCATTCGCTTGCATATACATATACTTACATTGAACAGGTCATAGCAAGGAGGCTAGAGCCAGAGAATAAAATTTGTTTGCCCGACAAATAGGTACATAATTTACTGTTTTGTTTGGGTGATGATGATTTTGTGAGCCTATTGGCTAGCCGCTTGGCTTTTTCTTTTTCTTTTTGAGATCTGAAGGACCGGGGAAGCTATTTGAAATTCCCCGATGCTCCCGGTGCAGGGGAGGTTATGGCGAAATTTTTTGAAAATTTAGGTTGTTAGCCAAATTTTTGAAATTTTGAAAATTCTCAGAAACTAAAGAGTTGGAGAATGGAAGCCAGATCGAATGTAGAGCTGAGTAATCAAACCACTTTCGACTTTGTTCCTTTTCGGGGACGAAAAGTTTTAAGTGGGGGAGATTGTAATAACCCGTAAAATGCAAGCCAGTTTGAAATTTTTATTTTGGCAATTTTAATGAATTTTGAATATTTAAAATGAATTATTTTAAATAAAATCGACGTGAAATTTATTTTGAATAGAATTCGACGTATATATTATATACGCGTCGTCGTTAGAATATAAATATTTATTTATAATTATAAAAGGAATTGAAAATGGCGCGGTAGTTCGATAATTCGATTTCAAACTTCAATTGAATGTACCGGGTGCAAAACAATCCAGATTTTAGTGAAACCAAAAACATTAGGATCTAATTGATGAGATCTTTCCAACGAATCCGAAAAATCAAAATTTCGTAGCGAGAATCAAAAGATATGTCCAGTTGAAAATTCTGAATAGTCGCTATGGAATTCAGGCCCTTAAAAATGGACATTTTGCAAACGACCTCGGATTTCAACGAAACCACTTTTGTTGGGTCCGTGATGCTAAGTTATTGCTAGGTTTCAAATTTCATAATTTTCTGAATCAATATGTGAGCGTGGCAAAGGAAAACGCGTTTTGACCATTTTAGTTGATTTTAATCGACTGGAAATTGGCCATTTTTCTAACGGTCTCAGAATTCGACGAAACTAGTTTTGTTAGGACCGTATTGTCAATACGAAACTAGAAAATATTTTTCGAGAA
The DNA here is from genome assembly GCA_030737875.1 of Allium sativum. Taxonomy (NCBI): domain Eukaryota; kingdom Viridiplantae; phylum Streptophyta; class Magnoliopsida; order Asparagales; family Amaryllidaceae; genus Allium; species Allium sativum. Next base: position 83,984,236 of record CM060918.1, read on the forward strand.
TTTTTCGAGTTTGTATGTGACCCCGGTAATTTGAAATGTACGTTTAAAATTCAATAAAGTGATTTAAATGTAAATATAACGGAAACTGATTCAAACGATCATATCAGCTTACGATACATATCCCATTGTGTTCGGAATGGGGGCAATATGCTATGGACGACAGGCGGTGGGCCTCGTTTCGAGGTCGTATGTAAAAGTCAACATTTTTACCAAAATTAAATAATTAATTAATAAAAAAAATATTATTTTAATTTTCTCCCCCCTTTTCTTCTTCATTGGCCCCCCCGATTCACAATTCAGAAACGAAATAAAAAAAAAGAAAAAAAAGAAAACCTAAACCTACAGTCGCCGCCCCCCTGAAGACCTCGACGCCGACGAGACTTCGCCGTCGCCCTCCTCCATTCGAACCACACCTCCCTGAGCACCGCCTCACCCCGAAGACCCCATCCCTCGCTCACCAGAACCCCTCGCGACGCAATCGAAGCAGCACCCCGCCGAAGAACACCATCGAACAACGCACGAAGCCGCCGACGCTCCTTCTTCTTCCCCCCTTTCTTCGCAGCCATCGGTGAGAATGTAATTTAGTTTATTTTTATTTTTATTTTATTTTATTTTTGTTTTGCTAGTTTCTGATTTTTAAAATATAAAAACTGTTTTTTTTTAATATTTAAAAACTGTTTTTTTTTTAAGATTTAAAAACTGATTTTTTTTAAAGATTTAAAAACTGATTTTTAAAGATTTAAAAACTGAATTTTTAAAAGATTTAGAACTGATTTTTTTTAGAAACTAAAAACTGATTTGAAAAAGGAAGTAAAAACTGATTTTATTTTAAGGTTTAAAAAGGGTTTAAACTTTGAAATAGAAAAGGTTTAATCCTTTAAAAGAAAAAGATTTGAACTTGCAAAAATATAATCTTTATATATTTAATAGCGAAGTCAAGATGCAATTTTTTATATGTTGAACTTCGAATTAAAAATGTGATTTTTATATGTTGAACTTCGAATTAAAAATGTGATTTTTATATGTTGAACTTCGAATTAAAAATGTGATTTTTATATATTGAACTTCGAAATAAAAATTCGATTTTTATATATTGAATAGCAAAGTAAAAATTCGATTTTTACATATGTAGAGAATACGGGCGAAAGCGACAAAAAGGCGAGTTGGCGAAGATTTCCTGCATTAGAAGTGCCGTGGAGCTAGGATAGCTATATGTGAGAACTTCTCACCTTTCAATTTAATTTTTCTAGTTATATATATACTAGGATGTAGACGGTGTTTAGTAGCACCCGACACCCGTCATCCACAGACCATGGATGGCTTGTTTGTTAAATTGTTTGGTTGTGTAGTTGATTAGATGATTTGATTTGAAATTGAATTGTTGGGTGAAATAAATTGATTTAATTGATGTGTGAATGGCGTGGGCCTTCACTAGACCGGGGATAAGGCTAGGCCTTGTCCCGTTTCTAGTATCGTGCCGTTATGCCGCCGAAATTTTCTAAAATATGTTAGAAAAATGAAAATATCATTTTATTTAAATAATGAACTGAATAGAAATTCATATGTTGGAATAAAATGTTTTATCGTTAAAAATATAATTTTTAACGTGAATGTGAATAAATAAAATATTCATTTACAAACCAGACGGTTTGTTTATGTACACCTATTTGAAGGACATTGATTGGGTCGATAAATTTTACACATCGCCCAACTGCACGAATAAAATATTTGTTTGATTGTTTGAAACCCCACACGGGTGTTGGGATGAAATTTGAAGTTCACTCATCCTGATTGATTAAATATGTCGATCGATTGATTGACAGGCTGTTATAAGCGTTGAATATCTATATTTGATGCTTATACAGTGTAGTGCACTTTGGTTGATGGTTGATTATTTTTCAATGCTATTATATACATGTGTTGTATGAAAATCCATATAATTAACTTTATATGGTAATTGATTGGGCCTCATTCCAATTTGAAAAATAAAGAATATCATAAAATAAAGGTTCATGTGTTGACAGTACTCATCCATTGAGATTGGTCATGTGTTGAACGAAATATTTTGATAATAACAACTATTTTGAAAAAGAAATATTTGAAATAGAATATTTGAAAATAGACATTTATGAAGCCGTGTTGATTAGATTGACGCCATTTTGACGAAAACGATTTATATCGATTCTATTCGTTTTGAAATGAATTGAAAACGATTTCGAAATGAAATGAATTGAAAACGATTTCGAAATGAAATGAATTGAAAACGATTTCGAAATGAATTGAATTGAAAACGATTTCGAAATGAATTGAATTGAAAACGATTTCGAAATGAATTGAATTGAAAACGATTTCGAAATGAATTGAATTGAAAACGATTTCGAAATGAATTGAATTGAAAACGATTTCGAAATGAATTGAATTGAAAACGATTTCGAAATGAATTGAATTGAAAACGATTTCGAAATGAATTGAATTGAAAACGATTTCGAAATGAATTGAATTGAAAACGATTTCGAAATGAATTGAATTGAAAACGATTTCGAAATGAAGTGAATTGAAAACGATTTCGAAATGAATTGAATTGAAAACGATTTCGAAATGAATTGAATTGAAAACGAATTCAAATTGAATTGAAAGTGAATTGAAATGAATTCAAATTGAATTGAAATTTGAATTGAATAGAAATGAATTTTGAAACGAATTTATAAAGAAGAATTCAATTTTACTTTGAATTGAAATGGAAGTTGAAATTGTTTTTGAAACGAATTTAAAACTATTTATATAATTCGTTTTAAATAGAAATCGACGAAATATATATTATATATATTATATATATAATATAATGGCCTGAATAGAACGCGCCGCGCCGCGGCAGTTCGTGAATTTCGACCATTTATTTCAAACGGACATTACGGGAGATCCGACCGTCGGATTCTCCTGAAACCGGAACCGTTGGGTTTGTATCGAAAAGAGCTTTCTAACGAATATTAGAAATTAGAAATCTAACGGTTGTATTTGGAATTATGTCCAAATCAAATTTGAAATAGGTCGCTATAAGTGCAGTTCGATGGCCATTGATGGAAATCGACTGTACGGGCCTTGATAAAATTATTAAAAATAGTAATAATTTGTGTAAAATCATAAGAAATGATTTAGAAAGAATTGGGATGAAAAACTCCATATTTGAAAAGATAAAAATAGATTTTTATCGAAATGAACTAGTTTTGAACTAAAAATATAATTCTATTTATTTTTAAATAAATAAATTGAATTTAAAAAGGGTTTTAAAAATAACCAGAATTTCCAATGATTGCATTGGAGTGGATTTGAATCGAAATTGTCTTCGGAATATTTCGATGTTGGAATTCGTGATTATACAGGTGTTGTTATGGAAATTTGAATGATATATTTATATCGTTATTTCCAATACGACATTTGTTAGTCGTGGAATTTGATATTGAATATAAGCCGGTATATTTTCTATTCAGAGCCTTGTATTGAATATCAAATGTGATTTGGGGTTTGTCGTGAATGGTGTCTTCACTAACACTGTTCTTGAACCCAGTTGAGAAAAGATTAAATCTTTTTATTTAGATTTAATGAAGTGTACCAATTAAATAACATTTAATTGGAATTGAATTGATATTGATTTTTGGGTTTATCGTGGACAGTGTTTTAAATAACACTCGTTCTTTAACCCGATAATTAATGAACGCGATTTTGGGTTTATCGTGAACTGTGTTTTAAATGACACTGATTCTTTAACCCAGTTAAAGATTAAAACTAAGTGGAGTTTTAATGAATCTTTAATTAGATTGAAATAATCGAAATGGAGTATCACCAGTTTTGCTCCTGGCGATAGTTAAATCTTTAATTAGATTTGAACGTGAAATGGTAATTGAATTTACCGATAACACTGTGGTGTTAGATATGAAGTATTACCAGTTTTACTTCATGGGATAAATAGGTTGGGATTGGGAAATTAAAACAAATGATTACTTCGGTAAGTTTCGTTAATCCCGACTAGTTGAATCGAAATTCAGAAGAAGATTAGAGAATAAATTCAAGAAATTTATCTTGGATAAAATTAATGGGAACCTTTCCCTATGAATGTGAAATTTAGAAATTGACTGTCGGTTAGCCAAACAGAATGGTTTTCTGGATATTGATCTGATGTTGGTTTCGGCCTTCGGGGTTAATATTTGGGGAATTATTCTCTTGATTAATTTACGGTTAGTGACTAATGAATTGGAATGAGGCGTATGTTGTGTTTGTGTAACACTTATTTAAAATATACGCGAGTTATTCGGAAAGACCGGGTTTATCCCATTCTGAATAACTGATACGACGATAAGTCGAAGATGAAGACGGTGGTCGAAGACCGGAAGTCTTCACGTCGTTTGGGTGGTTACTGATGATCTTGATTGGGCTGTACACCCAAGAAGATGGAAACAGTTAGTGATCGTCCAGACGTACTTGGAGATCGATGGATATGCGGGGTACTAGGTGCCTCCGGTTTCGTTCAGACCCAGAACGGACTTGTAAATGGACTGTGTGTCTGACATTGGATTTCAGTCCGTGTGATTGATCTCTATTAAATATATATCTGTTTGGCGGCGGAGAATTTATTCTCTTGCTTAACGCCCTTCTCTGAGACGTACGAGCTCAGGGGTTATATATTGATGGATATCAAACGCATGGAGTGAATTGCCTGTGTGGCATGCCTAAGTGGCAACTGATCGAGGCTTCTGTTGAAAAGCAAAGTCTTGTGGTGATGATCAAAGCACGGCCTTTGTGGCGTAGCTTTGTGTAACGTTTACCTCGCGAGTTTCACACCCGGTATGAACCAAAAACGGGAGACGGACCTCAGGGAGGGCATGCGTTTCCTTCTAGCTAAAAAGTGGCGTCGGTGGTTTTACACGCCCTGACGAGTTTGACTTATGTGGTTGTTGCTGTTGCGAGGCGCCTCGGATTGATCGGTCGTTCTCGAACCGATGGAGTCATTTGTTGGCTCATTGACACCCCAAAGGGTGGGGAAACGCAGTGTTCAGGCATTTTAATCCACATCGGTGGACCGGCCCTGACGATCCAAGGGTCACTCGAGCTCTGATCCTGAGACACGGGCTAGAGCGTCTCGAATCGGTTGAGGACTATCTTTTGCCTCGGTTCATAGATGGAAATCCAATTTCCAAATACGTGATTTTGCGGTTTTAATTGTAGAACTAGTATGGCGACATGATATATGGTACCCATGCCGCCTATGATTGATACTTATGATTTGAAGTTGTTTTATACACTATGCACTTGTAGTAGTATCAAATGATTTGTTTTAAACGTACTAAGCATTCTTTGGCTGTTATAAGGGAAAACCCTATCCTCGGCTGCGTTGCATTGTGTGATGGGACCTGGGTCTTATAACAGCTTCATTCTTCTTTATTTAGCATTGCGCTGTTTGTTTATGCACTGGTATTCTTGGGAGGAAACCCGTTCCGTGTTATACGGCGTGGTCCCTTGATTTACCTAACTTTTAAAATAAAGAATAATAACTGTTTTAGTTCTCACACCAGTCACATGACTGACCTGGAGTTTATTGTTTTAACCTAAACTCTGGGTGCCCTTATTTTGACACGGGCAGCTAGTAGTTTTGGTTTTGCAGATTTATATTCACAGGATCCTGGTTTACAGCTGGAACGATATCCGGAAAGCTTTGTATCCGTATATCTCCTTCAGTTGTGTATTGTATTATTTTCCGCTGCTATGTATTTAAATGTAATTTAAATCTCTGATATTTCTGTGTAATATTCATTTATACTCTGTATATTCTTGTAATCTGATGCATTGTTGTAATATACAATGAAATGTTCTTCCGTATGCGTTCTGTTGTGGTTTGTTCTCGAACTATCCGACACTTTCCTTTACGGGGAAGTTACGGGTTTTCACAGTTGGTATCAGAGCATTGGTTTACAAAGCAGAGAACAAGGCACATTAGAACTATACGAAAGAATTCATCAGATATTGGATTAGTAATATCCAATGGGAATGACTCGTTAGAGATGGGATCAGTAGTATCCTAGAACGAGTGTGAAGAGTATTTTTTTTTTTAGTAAAAACAAATTTAGTTTTGAAAATTTAAATCAACTATTCGTATTTGATTATTTGTTTATATTGATTTTGGACAATTCAGTATATAAAGAATTTGCATATACGCCTTGCAAACGTATATTCGAAGTTTTAATATACTGGATAGATATAGAGTCACATTTTAGACACCCGGGGATAATTCTGATGATGTGGCCACATCATCAGTATTTATATTCGTGTTTCGAAGTTGTGATTTCTATATATTTCCATTAGACTGGTGTGAGAACCAAAATTAGATAGGGCCTATTGTTGTGATTTGGCATCAAAAATCTGATTTTTGACTATGTATCAAAATTATGAATTTGAAACTCTAATTCACTAATTGATTGATGTTTGTGTTGTTTGCCTATTTGTTTGCTAATTTTGAACCATTATGTCTAATAGCATCAAATATTGAATTGTATTGAAAATTGGTCGCATTCGCTTGCATATACATATACTTACATTGAACAGGTCATAGCAAGGAGGCTAGAGCCAGAGAATAAAATTTGTTTGCCCGACAAATAGGTACATAATTTACTGTTTTGTTTGGGTGATGATGATTTTGTGAGCCTATTGGCTAGCCGCTTGGCTTTTTCTTTTTCTTTTTGAGATCTGAAGGACCGGGGAAGCTATTTGAAATTCCCCGATGCTCCCGGTGCAGGGGAGGTTATGGCGAAATTTTTTGAAAATTTAGGGTGTTAGCCAAATTTTTGAAATTTTGAAAATTCTCAGAAACTAAAGAGTTGGAGAATGGAAGCCAGATCGAACGTAGAGCTGAGTAATCAAACCACTTTCGACTTTGTTCCTTTTCGGGGACGAAAAGTTTTAAGTGGGGGAGATTGTAATAACCCGTAAAATGCAAGCCAGTTTGAAATTTTTATTTTGGCAATTTTAATGAATTTTGAATATTTAAAATGAATTATTTTAAATAAAATCGACGTGAAATTTATTTTGAATAGAATTCGACGTATATATTATATACGCGTCGTCGTTAGAATATAAATATTTATTTATAATTATAAAAGGAATTGAAAATGGCGCGGTAGTTCGATAATTCGATTTCAAACTTCAATTGAATGTACCGGGTGCAAAACAATCCAGATTTTAGTGAAACCAAAAACATTCGGATCTAATTGATGAGATCTTTCCAACGAATCCGAAAAATCAAAATTTCGTAGCGAGAATCAAAAGATATGTCCAGTTGAAAATTCTGAATAGTCGCTATGGAATTCAGGCCCTTAAAAATGGACATTTTGCAAACGACCTCGGATTTCAACGAAACCACTTTTGTTGGGTCCGTGATACTAAGTTATTGCTAGGTTTCAAATTTCATAATTTTCTGAATCAATATGTGAGCGTGGCAAAGGAAAACGCGTTTTGACCATTTTAGTTGATTTTAATCGACTGGAAATTGGCCATTTTTCTAACGGTCTCAGAATTCGACGAAACTAGTTTTGTTAGGACCGTATTGTCAATACGAAGCTAGAAAATATTTTTCGAGAATTTTTCGAGTTTGTATGTGACCCCGGTAATTTGAAATGTACGTTTAAAATTCAATAAAGTGATTTAAATGTAAATATAACGGAAACTGATTCAAACGATCATATCAGCTTACGATACATATCCCATTGTGTTCGGAATGGGGGCAATATGCTATGGACGACAGGCGGTGGGCCTCGTTTCGAGGTCGTATGTAAAAGTCAACATTTTTACCAAAATTAAATAATTAATTAATAAAAAAAATATTATTTTAATTTTCTCCCCCCTTTTCTTCTTCATTGCCCCCCCCCCCCCCCCCGATTCACAATTCAGAAACGAAATAAAAAAAAAGAAAAAAAAGAAAACCTAAACCTACAGTCACCGCCCCCCTGAAGACCTCGACGCCGACGAGACTTCGCCGTCGCCCTCCTCCATTCGAACCGCACCTCCCTGAGCACCGCCTCACCCCGAAGACCCCATCCCTCGCTCACCAGAACCCCTCGCGACGCAATCGAAGCAGCACCCCGCCGAAGAACACCATCGAACAACGCACGAAGCCGCCGACGCTCCTTCTTCTTCCCCCCTTTCTTCGCAGCCATCGGTGAGAATGTAATTTAGTTTATTTTTATTTTTATTTTATTTTTGTTTTGCTAGTTTCTGATTTTTAAAATATAAAAACTGTTTTTTTTTAAGATTTAAAAACTGTTTTTTTTTAAGATTTAAAAACTGATTTTTTTTAAAGATTTAAAAACTGATTTTTAAAGATTTAAAAACTGAATTTTTAAAAGATTTAGAACTGATTTTTTTTTAGAAACTAAAAACTGATTTGAAAAAGAAAGTAAAAACTGATTTTATTTTAAGGTTTAAAAAGGGTTTAAACTTTGAAATAGAAAAGGTTTAATCTTTTAAAAGAAAAAGATTTGAACTTGCAAAAATATAATCTTTATATATTTAATAGCGAAGTCAAGATGCAATTTTTTATATGTTGAACTTCGAATTAAAAATGTGATTTTTATATGTTGAACTTCGAATTAAAAATGTGATTTTTATATGTTGAACTTCGAATTAAAAATGTGATTTTTATATATTGAACTTCGAAATAAAAATTCGATTTTTATATATTGAATAGCAAAGTAAAAATTCGATTTTTACATATGTAGAGAATACGGGCGAAAGCGACAAAAAGGCGAGTTGGCGAAGAATTCCTGCATTAGAAGTGCCGTGGAGCTAGGATAGCTATATGTGAGAACTTCTCACCTTTCAATTTAATTTTTCTAGTTATATATATACTAGGATGTAGACGGTGTTTAGTAGCACCCGACACCCGTCATCCACAGACCATGGATGGCTTGTTTGTTAAATTGTTTGGTTGTGTAGTTGATTAGATGATTTGATTTGAAATTGAATTGTTGGGTGAAATAAATTGATTTAATTGATGTGTGAATGGCGTGGGCCTTCACTAGACCGGGGATAAGGCTAGGCCTTGTCCCGTTTCTAGTATCGTGCCGTTATGCCGCCGAAATTTTCTAAAATATGTTAGAAAAATGAAAATATCATTTTATTTAAATAATGAACTAAATAGAAATTCATATGTTGGAATAAAATGTTTTATCGTTAAAAATATAATTTTTAACGTGAATGTGAATAAATAAAATATTCATTTACAAACCAGACGGTTTGTTTATGTACACCTATTTGAAGGACATTGATTGGGTCGATAAATTTTACACATCGCCCAACTGCACGAATAAAATATTTGTTTGATTGTTTGAAACCCCACACGGGTGTTGGGATGAAATTTGAAGTTCACTCATCCTGATTGATTAAATATGTCGATCGATTGATTGACAGGCTGTTATAAGCGTTGAATATCTATATTTGATGCTTATACAGTGTAGTGCACTTTGGTTGATGGTTGATTATTTTTCAATGCTATTATATACATGTGTTGTATGAAAATCCATATAATTAACTTTATATGGTAATTGATTGGGCCTCATTCCAATTTGAAAAATAAAGAATATCATAAAATAAAGGTTCATGTGTTGACAGTACTCATCCATTGAGATTGGTCATGTGTTGAACGAAATATTTTGATAATAACAACTATTTTGAAAAAGAAACATTTGAAATAGAATATTTGAAAATAGAAATTTATGAAGCCGTGTTGATTAGATTGACGCCATTTTGACGAAAACGATTTATATCGATTCTATTCGTTTTGAAATGAATTGAAAACGATTTCGAAATGAAATGAATTGAAAACGATTTCGAAATGAAATGAATTGAAAACGATTTCGAAATGAATTGAATTGAAAACGATTTCGAAATGAATTGAATTGAAAACGATTTCGAAATGAATTGAATTGAAAACGATTTCGAAATGAATTGAATTGAAAACGATTTCGAAATGAATTGAATTGAAAACGATTTCGAAATGAATTGAATTGAAAACGATTTCGAAATGAATTGAATTGAAAACGATTTCGAAATGAATTGAATTGAAAACGATTTCGAAATGAATTGAATTGAAAACGATTTCGAAATGAATTGAATTGAAAACGATTTCGAAATGAAGTGAATTGAAAACGATTTCGAAATGAATTGAATTGAAAACGATTTCGAAATGAATTGAATTGAAAACGAATTCAAATTGAATTGAAAGTGAATTGAAATGAATTCAAATTGAATTGAAATTTGAATTGAATAGAAATGAATTTTGAAACGAATTTATAAAGAAGAATTCAATTTTACTTTGAATTGAAATGGAAGTTGAAATTGTTTTTGAAACGAATTTAAAACTATTTATATAATTCGTTTTAAATAGAAATCGACGAAATATATATTATATATATTATATATATAATATAATGGCGTGAATAGAACGCGCCGCGCCGCGGCAGTTCGTGAATTTCGACCATTTATTTCAAACGGACATTACGGGAGATCCGACCGTCGGATTCTCCTGAAACCGGAACCGTTGGGTTTGTATCGAAAAGAGCTTTCTAACGAATATTAGAAATTAGAAATCTAAAGGTTGGATTTGGAATTATGTCCAAATCAAATTTGAAATAGGTCGCTATAAGTGCAGTTCGATGGCCATTGATGGAAATCGACTGTACGGGCCTTGATAAAATTATTAAAAATAGTAATAATTTGTGTAAAATCATAAGAAATGATTTAGAAAGAATTGGGATGAAAAACTCCATATTTGAAAAGATAAAAATAGATTTTTATCGAAATGAACTAGTTTTGAACTAAAAATATAATTCTATTTATTTTTAAATAAATAAATTGAATTTAAAAAGGGTTTTAAAAATAACCAAAATTTCCAATGATTGCATTGGAGTGGATTTGAATCGAAATTGTCTTCGGAATATTTCGATGTTGGAATTCGTGATTATACAGGTGTTGTTATGGAAATTTGAAAGATATATTTATATCGTTATTTCCAATACGACATTTGTTAGTCGTGGAATTTGATATTGAATATAAGCCGGTATATTTTCTATTCAGAGCCTTGTATTGAATATCAAATGTGATTTGGGGTTTGTCGTGAATGGTGTCTTCACTAACACTGTTCTTGAACCCAGTTGAGAAAAGATTAAATCTTTTTATTTAGATTTAATGAAGTGTACCAATTAAATAACATTTAATTGGAATTGAATTGATATTGATTTTTGGGTTTATCGTGGACAGTGTTTTAAATAACACTCGTTCTTTAACCCGATAATTAATGAACGCGATTTTGGGTTTATCGTGAACTGTGTTTTAAATGACACTGATTCTTTAACCCAGTTAAAGATTAAAACTAAGTGGAGTTTTAATGAATCTTTAATTAGATTGAAATAATCGAAATGGAGTATCACCAGTTTTGCTCCTGGCGATAGTTAAATCTTTAATTAGATTTGAACGTGAAATGGTAATTGAATTTACCGATAACACTATGGTGTTAGATATGAAGTATTACCAGTTTTACTTCATGGGATAAATAGGTTGGGATTGGGAAATTAAAACAAATGATTACTTCGGTAAGTTTCGTTAATCCCGACTAGTTGAATCGAAATTCAGAAGAAGATTAGAGAATAAATTCAAGAAATTTATCTTGGATAAAATTAATGGGAACCTTTCCCTATGAATGTGAAATTTAGAAATTGACTGTTGGTTAGCCAAACAGAATGGTTTTCTGGATATTGATCTGATGTTGGTTTCGGCCTTCGGGGTTAATATTTGGGGAATTATTCTCTTGATTAATTTACGGTTAGTGACTAATGAATTGGAATGAGGCGTATGTTGTGTTTGTGTAACACTTATTTAAAATATACGCGAGTTATTCGGAAAGACCGGGTTTATCCCATTCTGAATAACTGATACGACGATAAGTCGAAGATGAAGACGGTGGTCGAAGACCGGAAGTCTTCACGTCGTTTGGGTGGTTACTGATGATCTTGATTGGGCTGTACACCCAAGAAGATGGAAACAGTTAGTGATCGTCCAGACGTACTTGGAGATCGATGGATATGCGGGGTACTAGGTGCCTCCGGTTTCGTTCAGACCCAGAACGGACTTGTAAATGGACTGTGTGTCTGACATTGGATTTCAGTCCGTGTGATTGATCTCTATTAAATATATATCTGTTTGGCGGCGGAGAATTTATTCTCTTGCTTAACGCCCTTCTCTGAGACGTACGAGCTCAGGGGTTATATATTGATGGATATCAAACGCATGGAGTGAATTGCCTGTGTGGCTTGCCTAAGTGGCAACTGATCGAGGCTTCTGTTGAAAAGCAAAGTCTTGTGGTGATGATCAAAGCACGGCCTTTGTGGCGTAGCTTTGTGTAACGTTTACCTCGCGAGTTTCACACCCGGTATGAACCAAAAACGGGAGACGGACCTCAGGGAGGGCATGCGTTTCCTTCTAGCTAAAAAGTGGCGTCAGTGGTTTTACATGCCCTGACGAGTTTGACTAATGTGGTTGTTGCTGTTGCAAGGCGCCTCGGATTGATCGGTCGTTCTCGAACCGATGGAGTCATTTGTTGGCTCATTGACACCCCAAAGGGTGGGGAAACGTAGTGTTCAGGCATTTTAATCCACATCGGTGGACCGGCCCTGACGATCCAAGGGTCACTCGAGCTCTGATCCTGAGACACGGGCTAGAGCGTCTCGAATCGGTTGAGGACTATCTTTTGCCTCGGTTCATAGATGGAAATCCAATTTCCAAATACGTGATTTTGCGGTTTTAATTGTAGAACTAGTATGGCGACATGATATATGGTACCCATGTCGCCTATGATTGATACTTATGATTTGAAGTTGTTTTATACACTATGCACTTGTAGTAGTATCAAATGATTTGTTTTAAACGTACTAAGCATTCTTTGGCTGTTATAAGGGAAAACCCTATCCTCGGCTGCGTTGCATTGTGTGATGGGACCTGGGTCTTATAACAGCTTCATTCTTCTTTATTTAGCATTGCGCTGTTTGTTTATGCACTGGTATTCTTGGGAGGAAACCCGTTCCGTGTTATACGGCGTGGTCCCTTGATTTACCTAACTTTTAAAATAAAGAATAATAACTGTTTTAGTTCTCACACCAGTCACATGACTGACCTGGAGTTTATTGTTTTAACCTAAACTCTGGGTGCCCTTATTTTGACACGGGCAGCTAGTAGTTTTGGTTTTGCAGATTTATATTCACAGGATCCTGGTTTACAGCTGGAACGATATCCGGAAAGCTTTGTATCCGTATATCTCTTTCAGTTGTGTATTGTATTATTTTCCGCTGCTATGTATTTAAATGTAATTTAAATCTCTGATATTTCTGTGTAATATTCATTTATACTCTGTATATTCTTGTAATCTGATGCATTGTTGTAATATACAATGAAATGTTCTTCCGTATGCGTTCTGTTGTGGTTTGTTCTCGAACTATCCGACACTTTCCTTTACGGGGAAGTTACGGGTTTTCACACTCCTCTTCGGCTTTTCACTAAACAACACCCTCGTTTCACTAGGAGGAACATGTTCACAACACCACTTGATTTGCGGGCTACAAGCTTACCCACTTGATTTCACGGGTTACAAGCTTACCCACAAGACGATTACAAGAGTTTGACCTTGAATGTGTTCTTTCTTCAACACTGGTTAGTCAATGATTGAGTACAACCTTCCTATAATCTTATCCTCAAATATATATTGATGTTTGCAAAGATTTGGAAGTGGGTTATCGAGTTGAATCACAAGTGTGTTAAATATGCTTGGAGATTCAAACGATAATTGAATGCTTTTGAGTGCTTTTAGAATGCTAAGAATAATACAATATAGATCAGAGAATGGAGAGAAAATTCAGTGTTTTGATTGATTGAAAACTGATGTATTTATAGTAATTGAGAAGTTGCAATTGTTGGTGAAAAGTTACAATCAAAAGAAATGATTTAAATGAAGAGAAATGGATGCAACTTTTCAAGAAAGAAGATGACTCTTCATGAAATTCAAAAATAGGTTGACAGGAAAAATTAATAGGTTGACAGGTTTTTGACCGTTATCTCAAAAAGCTGTTGACCTGTTAATTTTAACAGGTTGACCTGTTATATTTTAAAAATAGGTTGACCTGTTTTTGTCAATATACAGTAAAAACGAGTTTCCATGCATAATTTTGAAAGCAATGAGAAGTATGATTATTTGAGGATAGATTTTAACATAAAATACTCTAAATAACCAACTTCTAACCTATGAAACCATTGAATCTTCTTTTTGTCGATCATGAAGCTTCTTCTCGTCATTAATCAAAACGATCATTAAAAGTCCTTGACTCAACACTTTTAAATTTGACTGAAAGTATAGTTATAACGCAAATTGTTTAATTATGCTAATTAATGATTATTTATAATAATTTATAATATATCCTTTTGCTGAATACAGGAATGATTGGTACCGAAGAACATAAGGCAGCATGAAAATTGGATCATCCTGTTAAGTTGATAACCAAGTGACAATTGTAATTAATTACAAATAAATCATTAATTAAGGAAACTAATGATTTTATTTAAATCGTATATATTTATAATGATGTAATTTTCACCCATATGATCAGAATGGAACAAACCAAGATACATGGGCAACTTTTCAACGAGGTCTACAGGACGCAATTGGAATCAACCGGGGTTTTATTTTAAATTAAACACTCGTTTAATATAATTAAAACCAACCATTTAATCCACGGTACCAACTCAAGGTGAGTTAAGCTCACTCAGTTTTTCCCATTTATATTTTTTATAAATTGGGTTTTTATTTTGTGTGCTCTGGTTGCCGATGGTTGATTGTTTGCTAATTACATATTTATTTGTTGATTTAACTGATGAAATTAAACCGTTGTTTAATTTTAGTGAAATATCAAATTGTTATTTTAACGATTGGATCCAATAAAGGTAACATACCTTGATTGGTCACGTTTATTTATAAACGTGTTTAATTATTTGAATTGTTTTGTTGATTGATTGATGTTAAATGGTCGTTATTTGCCGTTATAGAAATTATCAGTTAAATGTGATTGAATGATCTGATTTGATAACCATTTGAATACAGGGAAGAACAGGTTGGAGGAATCCAACGGGATTCCTCAAATATATTATTTATTTTCATATTATCATATATGAATTGTCATGATTGGGTAATTGATTTGATTAGTGATCATTGACTCAAATTTCAACCTGTGTTTTGTTTTAACCAATGGGCAATATTGGTTGGGTAATGAGCAGAAAATGGCCTAAGAGTCAATTGTTTGTTTATATTGATTTACCGTTAGGTGGATCGATAGAATTGAAGTTATAAAATTACTTTATAACTAGAAATAGATTTTGAAATATATTACTTTGAATAAAAGTTTATAAATAAGTAATGAATATTTATTATTTATTGAATTAATTTATAATTAATTATTAATTGATTTTATAAGATAAATCTTGAAGTCAATTAGATTTATAAACAAGTGAAGAGAAATTAATCGAACAGTTAACTTGGATAATTGTTTTGTTAAGAAATAATTAAATGGATTTATTTAAATTAATTATATTTTTAATTAATTTAAAGGAAGAACTAAATGGGAATCGGTTAAGGAGATAACCGTGTTTAGAGTTGATTAAATTGACCATTTTTAACTGGAATTAATTATTGAATTAGTTTGTTTGGATTAATCTAATAAATAGTTTAAAGAATATTTGTTTAATTTTAATAGGGTTTTAAAAAGGGAATTTACTAATTATTTTTGTGAATAAAGAAATTAACTACGGACGTAGTTAATGATCGAAGTAAATTATTATTTTAATTAATAATAATTTAGGGAATTACTTTTTAAATGAAAAGTCATTTAAAAAGTAATCGAATTGAAATGAAATCTAATGGAATGGTGAAAGGAGTTATGAACGGGTTTTATATTTAAAACCCAAATTTTTATAACGACGTTATAAAAGAAATTTTAAGTCAATACCATAGCTTGAAATAAGTGTTACTTAATTGTTTGAATTATGTCAAAGGAGATTGAAAAAAAGGGTTTATAATAAACCAAGGTTATGTAAATGAGGTTTAAGATGTTAAGGCGTAATTTTAAATTTACGTTACTTAAAAATGAGATTTTGTAAAATGCGGGAAAATTGAAATAAGATTTCCAAAGCGTGGAATGGTTGAATAGATTTGAAAAGAGATTGGAAATAGTGAATTTGTAAAGAAGTGGGTCATAAGATTGCATAGCAAAAATCCAAATTTATAAAGTGAATTGGTTTAAAGAGGCAGAGTTAAAAAGTAGAGTTTTATAAAGAAGTTACCTAACTATAAAATTAAGAAATAATGGGATGTTCAAAAGTAAGAAGGTTTTATGAAACCGTATTTCAAATGGAATAGGTAAATGGAATTTGCTTTTGATATTAGAATGAAGTATCGGGATTTTGGGATTACAGCTCGTATTTATCTGAAGATAAGAACGTTGTTGATCAAGGTCTGAGAGGTAATTAAAATGCCTCAACTTGATCAACATCAGGATTATCTGAAGATGGTATTAGTTGGTAATCGATAAAGAGTTTAGTGATAAGTTATTATTTCCATTAGTGATAATAATGCAACGTTTGGTGAAAATTTGGAGAATATATAACGAGAGATCCGAAGTGAAGAAATTAGCAAAATGTGAAAATATATAATGAGAATTCCAAAGTAAAAGGGAAATAAAGAGGGAATTATGGGGAATTATAATGATATTTTCGAGTCAAAAAGGAAATGTAAAAGTTGTTATTCAATAAGAATAAACACTAAATGTTGTCGTGTAATGAATAAAGGATATTTCGTAACGCTGTTTTATGAATAATAAGTTGAATTGATTTCCCAATATTGGATAATAACGTGGCTAATGGTTTGAAGGTGAAAATTGGAATCTGGATATAATATAGGAATTTCTAAGTATAAAAATGGATTTGTTTAAAGAATAATCTTATGATAAGAAACGAAAATCTATACTTATAATATCGAAATATTTAAGAGTTTTTAAATTTACATTTGTTTTAATTAAAAGGCCAAGTGATGCTGAATACTGAACCAGTAAACTCATTGGATTTTCATGATTGAATCACTGTTTATTTTGATAGTTAAATCACCGACTATCAAATCTGTTCAATACGTTTGTTGGTACGAAAAGACCGGGATCGAATTTATATTTGAAAACCATTCCAATCAACAAATACGTGAAGATATCAGAAGATGATCGTGATGGAGCATTGAAGACTGTGGATCTCCATTAAATGGAAGAACCGCTAATAAATCTTCGGTTCGCTCCTAGAGATAAACTGTGGTTCTGTCGTGGTTGGAATCTACGGGTAGCAAGGATTTCTCGCTACTGATCCATGGGGTGATTCCTATATTGGATGCAGTAGGAGAGTACCTTCGGTTCATCCTGTTCCTGGATGACTCGTATGGACGGATGTCTAACAAAGTATTTCCAAAGGAATCGCATATGTCGATTTCTTCAAACGTACCATGGTTGTAACAGAGGACGACGGTTCTCTTAACAACTAGATTATTTTTGTGGACGTCAATTAGTGATATCCAGCGGATCTGACGATGTGGCATTCAAAGTGAATGATGACCAGATGTTCAGAAGTTAATCTAAACCTCAAGCCTCATCGACCGGAAAATGACAAAAATTGGGCAGGAAGCATGGCTATGTGGGTCGCTCCCATTAGGGTGTATAGTCACCTATCTAGAGAAATTCCTTTTGCTTCTTTAATCTATTTCGATGTTGTCCCTTTTTGGGAAATGGTGGTTTGAGCCCAACTGTTGGTGATATACCTTCGATACACTCAAGCGAAATGAGTGCTCAGTCATGTGTGGGCCGGGTTGCAAGACGTTCTTGTTGAACCTAGTGTATTCCCCTCTAGAGATACACTATCGGCAGGTGGTCCTATACCTTGTTACAGTCGGAATCCAATCTCCAATAAGCGTCCGCGGTTTTGATTGTATACTATATATGTGGAGCGTGAGATGCAAGCATTCCGCTAGATTGATATTTACTTGTATTTAGACACTATTATAATATCAGGAAAAAAATATTGATTTAAAAAATGGTTTTAGGTTATCGTAAGGTTAAAACCGTCCATATTTATGTGTGGATTTGGTCTTACAATTATCTTTTACTTTCGAAAGGATTTTGAACTTTAAAATCAATTTGGATGATTTCTCTTAAAAGCTTTGCGAGTTTTTCTCACTCTGGTTCACCGGACTGACCCGGGGTTTTGTAAATGCTCCGGTTAGACCGGGTTGTACAGGTTCAGGTTATCAGATGCTGCGATGTCTAGAGACGTGCTTGAGATGTTCAAATGCATTGTATCTAGTATTTATTCCACTGTGTGATGGTATATGAGGATAGGTTATTATTACTGTCCCGATGTGTGATGTACTCTGATATTGTAAGTATTTTTAAAAGCTCTCAGTAAAGATTTATTTCTATATTATATTTTGTTCCGCTGCAAAATGTGAGACTCTGTGTTGTGTTGTTGGTCCTTCTTCTGTTCTAATATTTCTTTCTTTCTTATCTCACCCTCTAATTTCTTTCTAATAACGTTCCAATGTTTTCGGTGATTGGAAGGTCGGCATGAGGTACGGTAATTGTATTTATGTCGATTTTTGAGGCCGAAAATCCTTGGGTCGTTACATTGAGAGAATGAAACATCATGCTTCTTATCAAAGGAAATAAAAAGTAATAGTTGTCATGATTTCATAGGAAATAACATGATCTAAAAGACTTTTTGTAGTTCGAAATTATGTTTAAATTATTTTTCAAGTAGGGGATTTCTAAAGTTCAATCATAAAATATATGTAGAAAATTTTTAATTGAAAAATAAACATTTTAAACGAACACAACTATTACTTGAGGGAAAGATCCAAAGAACCAAGGTAGCTCAGATAAAAAATGCTCGACTTTGAGAATGCAAGTGTATGCACAATTTATTATACAATTTAATGTTAAACATCATTATCTAACAAAAATCAGTTACTTACTGTCGAATCCAATAAACAAGAAAGAGTTGATAGAACGATAATATCTAAGATTATAAAAAATGAAATATACCCTGTTTGGAACGAGATAGAAGCAGATAGATGGTTGATGAAGACAACTCAAACTAGTTGTTTTAAACAGAGAGCTTGATGAAGGAGACTCAAACTTAATACATAATATTGGAGGCGGTTATAAGAGAAAATCCCTAATTTGATTTACGTAGTAAGAAAGACAAAGGTGAAGTGTGAGAAGTAAGAGTAAAACTAAAACCCATTCTATCCATTGCACTTTGAATCATTTACAAAATTTTCAATTGGTATTATAGAAATAACTGTGATAAGCTAACATCATAGTAATAACCATGACAATTTCTTAATGATAATAATCGTGAGAAAATGGAGCGCAAAAATTGGTACAAAATAGCCTATTTCGTATTGCGTTGAATAAAGAAATTGGTATTGAGTACCATTAATCTTATTACTATGAATCATTTTTACTCAATACTAATTAGTTTTGGTTACAGTAAACTATATACTACATAACATTGTTTCAAATGATTGTAATTTGTGAATATACTTATACCTCTGAGTTAAGTACATAATGATATTTTCTAAGTATTAAAAATATATAAATTGGTGAATACACTTACAAGTTTGAGGTAAGTATATAGCTATACTTTCTAAGTATTGAAATTATTGTTTTTGAATACGCTTGTAATGCAGAGACAAGTGTATGTGTAAGTTTTCAAAATATTGAAAATAAATATCTTGTGAATACACTTATGCCATTGAGATAAGCATATGGGTATGTTTTCCAAATATTGAAAACAAGAAATTTTGTGAATAACTTATTCCGTTGAGGTAAGTATATAAAAACTATTTTTAATAATTAGTCAAATGATTTTGATTAATGAATATTAAATATAATTAAGAAGGGGCTTATCGACTACTGATGTGTTTGACTAGGTAAATTTCCTTAACGAATTGAGCCATAATTTTGTACGATTGACTATTAAATAACCGACTATCAAAATATTTGATATTTTTAAAAATTGTTGTGTTGGTCCAAGGAAATCACTTAGAACTGACTTATACATTCAAAAGTGCAAGTATCTTGATGATTATCATTTGAAGGCGCATACCTTTGGAATAGAAAGCGCTACTTGTCTCAGATTAGCTACCGGATTATACTATAGCAATGGTCCATACGTTCTAGAGTTGCGTATTGCGAGAACTACTTATTTCTAATTCAAGGGGTTATTCGAGATAGGATGTGGAAAAAGAAGTGCCTTTGGTTTGTCTTGTTACTACACAGCTTATATGGAAGAGTGTTTGATATTGCATTTCTAAAGACCAGTCATTGGTTCTTAAATTGTACATACGTTTGGTGGTGTAGGGGACAATCCCTTTACATTGAACACTCTTCTTTGAGACATATAAGCTTGAAGGTTGTAATTTTTAGGAATCAATTAGTATATTGGTAGAACTGGCGATATGGCATTCATTCTGGAATGTGTGATATGTGAAAGGAAAACCGAAATCTCAGGCCTCATCACTTGGAAATGGATAAAACATGGTAAACCATAAGGCTTGTGGTTGGCATCCACTATGGTACGTCCATGATCGTTTCATATGTCGAGTGTGTTATGCATGCTGGAACGCACTAGGATAGGTAGATTGCAACGTAGAGATTTCCTATTCGGTCTATGCACCAGATAAAGACATGCTGAGATGACCCAAACTTCCCCGTAAAGGAAAGCCCAGATTAAATTGAGAACACGACAATCAGAACACAAACAGAAGAACATTTCATTACTATTATAACAATCACATCAGAGTATAAGATATCAGAGTATAAATGAATAATATACATTAGAAAAATATCAGAGACTAAAATAAATTACATAGCAGCGGAAAAATAATACATAACACAACTGAAAGAAATACACGGATACAGAGCTTTCCAAACATAGTTCCAGCTATAAACTAGGATTCTGTAAAAAGAAATCTGCAAAAACCAAAATTACTAGCTGTCCGTGCAAAAAATAGGGGCACCCAGAGTTTACGTTAAAACAACAAACTCTAGGCCAGTCATGGGACTGGTGTGAGAACTAAAACAGTTATTTAAAACTTTACTTTAAAAATAAAGTAAATCAAGGGACCACGCCGTATAACACAGAATGAGTTTTCTCCTAGGAATACCAGTGCATAAACAATTTATAAACAATGCAATGCTTTTCGAAAAATGTAGCTATTATAAGACTCAGGTCCCATCACACTATGCAACGCAAGCCGGAGGATAGAGTTTTCCCTTATAATAGCCAAACATGCTTGGTACATTTTAAAACAAATCATTTGATACTATTATAAGTGGATAGTGTTAAAAACAACTTCAAATATAAATGTATCAATCATAGACGACATAGGTACCATATATCATGTCGCCATACAAGTTCTACAATTAAAACCACACAATTTCGTATTGGAAATTGGATTTCCATCGTGAACCAAGGCAAGGGACCGTCCTTACCAAATTCGAGACTCTCTAGCCTGAGCCTAAGGACTCATACTCAGTCAAGCCCTTGGATCTTCAGGACTGGTCATCCCTTACGTTTGAGGATTAGTTATTCCTGAACAATATGTTTCCCCGCCCTATGGGGCGTAAGTCTGGTCAGTATGTCGGCCATATCTTCTATCGGCCCCGTAGCGATCGATATATCCGAGGTACCTCGCTTTCCATCGTCCACATAAGTAAAAATGTCTGGGCTTCATACCATGACACCACTCCTAGCTAGAAAGAAACGCATGTTCTCCCAACTGTAACAACCCGCAAATTCGGAACCAATTTAAAATTTTTATTTTAGAAAATTTTAATGAATTTTGAGGTTATAATATAATTTATTATAAATAATAATGGCTAGAATTTATTTTAATCGAAGTTAAAACGAATAAATTTAATTTAAATATAAAAGGAGTTAGAAATGGCACGGTAGTTTGAAAATTTGATTTTCAATTTAATTGAATGTACAAGATTCAAAATAAATCAGAATTGAGTGAAACTAGAAATATTTAAATCCGTTTAATCATATCCTTCCAATGAATCTGAAAAATTGAAATTTCATAGCGGAAATCAAAAGTTATGGCCAATTCAATTTTTAGAAAGGTCACTGTAGAATTTATATATAATATATATGGCCCAAACGGCTACTTTTCACATATGAAGGAATTTGGACTCGAAACCACTTCCATTGAGTCTAGAATGATGTTTCTGCATTTAAAAAGTATAAACACTTATATATTTTGAGTTTCGGAATTTATTTGTTTAAAAATGTATTTTTAATATTAAATATATTGGCCTTAAAAATAGTAATTTTTCAAACGACCTCCGTTTTCGACGAAACCACTTTTGTTGGAACCGAAATGTTAAATTATAGCTAGGTTTCAATTTTCAGATTTTTTCGAATTAATATGTGAGCTTGGCGAAAGAAAATGTGTTTTGACTATTTTAGTTAAATTTAAACAACTTGAAAATAGCCATTTTCAAACAGTATCAGAATTCGACGAAATTGGTCTTGTTAGAACCGTATCGTCATAAGAAAGCTAAAAATATTTTTTCTGGAATTTTCTGAGGTCGTATGTGGCCCCGGTATATTTAAACGTATGGTCAATATTTAATTAATTAATTTTTAATGGAATTTTAAATAAAATTTCTACAGATTTCGGAATTGGACCACGAGACCCATCCCATTGCATTCAGAAGGCCTCAAAACGTTAAGATCGATAGTAAGCAAGCCCAATTCGGAGACAGCCCGCATTTTCAACTTTATAAAACGTTTTTCAATGATTTAATAATAAAATAATATAAAAAAATCAAACCCTAACCCTAAAGAATTGCAGCCGCCGCCTATCTCAAACAATGGCCAGAAACATCCCAAATTCAAGCATCAATTTCTCTTAATCCGCTCTATGAAAATCGACAAATTATATACCAAATCGAAGGGAATTCTGAGAGCTTCGAATCTATATGGATAAGATCGGGTTTTGGTGCACGAATTTCCCGAATTCTGACGAGGAAGTGGCTGCATTCGGGTTTGGATTTCGAGGCAAGGAGGAGGCCGAGTTGGCTGGGCTTCTGGGCGGTGGTGGCTCGCGGGCAGAGCTTCGGAGTGGCGGAGTCTGATCAGGTCCTACACCCTCGGATTGGGGTGCGACAGGGGGGTTCGGAGGTGATATTTGGGTTCAGCCGTGTCATTGTAACGAGGAAGAAGAAGTATATTTTAATATTATTTTATTTATTTAATATTTAATTTATCCGATATTTAAAAATCAATATCTCTTTCATATGAGGTCCGTTTCTCGAACCGTTAGTTGCGTTGGACTCATCTTTCAGAGATCTTGCGATGGCACAGACCAGAGCTAAATCCGAGACAGTTGAATTTTTAGCCATATCAATGTGAGAATTCTGAATTTTATTATTTAATTAATTATAAATTATTTTTCTTGCATTAAAAATAATTGTATAATAATGTTAAATCAAATCAGTAATGTTCTGTGATCGATGAATTGTTGATGATTGCATGTGGTATGTTTGTTGGTCATGTTATGCTAAATCCGCATTGAAATCTCATATATGGTTGAATTTTATTTGCGATTAGAAAATAAATCTAAATTTAGATTTAAATCATATTTTATTCAGATCTAGTTATTCTAATTTATTTTAAAAATATTATTTTTTATTATTCTGAGATGAACAATAGAAGTTGATCGACAAATAGAAACTTATTTTTATTTGTTTATATTACATTAGAAGTTGATCGACAAATAAAAACTTTATTTTTGTTTATTTGTTTACTTTGCAACAGAAAATGAACAACAAATAAAACCTTACTTTTATTTGTTTACTTCGCAATAAGATTAGAACAACAAATAAAATATATTTTATTTGTTTATTTACAATAGAATATGAACAACAAATAGAATATATTTTTATTTGTTTACATTACAACAGAATTTGGCTAACTAATAAAAATCCTATTTTTGTTTGTTTACATTTAGAACACGGTTTATGAATTACAATAAAAACATTTCTCTTTTACAGTTACCCTAAACATAAGAGGTTATAGAATAAGAATGACAATAAAATATTAAACTTTATTGCAGACATATTGGAAAATAAAACTTTGTTCACATCATATTTATAAATCAAAGGTCATATTTGAAAACCACCTTATTGTTTACATTTTTTTGTGAATAAAAATCATGTTTTGGGAAATCATAATTTTGTTTACATTCTTTATATGTAAATAAGAAATTATTTTCAGTAGTTACATTTTGTTTGCAAATATATATTAGAGACGAAATTTATTCTTTTCTTTGCAATCACCAACATAGATATGTAATATATCACATTTTATACATTGAATCAAATAATAACATTTTTATGATTAGTGAATTAAAAATAACATTTTTGTTAAAACATAAGTATTGAAATAAAAGTAACATTTTTATTAAGACCTGATTTATGAAATAAAAATCACACTTTTATCAAAACTTGATTATTGAATTGAAAATATCACTTTTGTCAAGCCTTGATTATTGAAACGAAAGCAACATTTTGCCAAACCAGATCATTGGAACAAAACTGTTCTTTTATTTGCATTCATAAATATACTTTTAAAATAGAGCTTGTTCTTTTATTCTGCATTCACTAATGCAAACATACACAGAAAAATAAAGTTTGTTCTTTTATTTGGAATTACCTATGCAAATATAACTTGAAAATAAAAAGTACATTTTTATTTGTGTTCAACACAAATAAAACTAGAAAATAAAACATGTTTTGAAAATAAAGTTTGTACTTCTATTTACATTCAGCCGTGCAAATATGTGTAGTAAATAGAAACTGTTCTTTTATTTGCATTTACCAACGCAAATGTATATTGAAACAAATTAGTCATTTCCACTCACCAATGCAATACATACATATATTGAAAATAAAGTTTATTTCTTTGTTTGCATTTATCAATACATATATGCATTGAAATTAAGGTTTATTCTTTTATTTGCATTTATCAATGCAAATATTCAATGAAACTATAGTCTATTTTCTTTATCTACATTTACCAACACAAATGTACACACTTTTATACGTTTAATAGAATTTGTTTAAAATATACTTTGAAAATAAATTTTGTTCTCTTATTTACATTCACCAATGTAAATATAATTTGTAAACAAAACTATTCTTTGTTTGCATTCATAAATGCAAATACTCATTTAAATAAAATTTGTTTCTTTTATGTAAATACACTTTGGAAATGAGGTTCTTTTTACATTCACTCAAATATACTTTTAAATAAAAATAAAAGTTACATTTGTTATTTGCATTCCTTGTTGCAAATAAAACCTTAAAATAAAGTTCATCTTTGTTTGCAATTCACTAATGCAAACAAACCATCAGATTGAAAATTTATTCTTGATTTATAATTTTGATATGAATAAAGATTGTTTGAAATAAAGGATAGAATTTAAAAGTTACATTTTAATAACTAAACATTCATATTTTTTTATCATTAAAGTAAAACAGACAAAAACACTCAATTTGTCTAAATTAAAAGAATGAAACAAAATATCGCATTGGCATATTTTATCAGAATTGAAACACAAATTATTCATTTTTGTAAATTTATATTAGTTAAAAACAATTATTCATTTTTGTTAATTTACATTAGTTAAAAATAATTATTCATTTTAGTCAATTTATACTAGTTAAACCAAATTTTACATTTTGTCAGAAATATTCATTTTTGTCAAAATGAATTAGTTGAAGCAATTTATATATATATATATATATATATATGTATGTCTGGCAAGATATATACTTGTCAAGATAGGTTAGTTAAATCAAAATATTTATCATTTTGTCTCATTAGAATTGCCAAACAAAATAACCATTTTTGTTTAGAGTTTAAATTAGCAAAATAGAAATTGTCAATAGAGACAAAGTTATTATGCTTATTCATTCATTGCAATAGAGATATTTTCTTGTCATCATTATATGTATTGTGTATTTCACTTCCATTCACAAGTTATCCGACTTGTGTATGTGTTTGGGACGATAATTTTCATACATCGCCCAAGTGCACAAATTAGTTTATCATTTGTTTGATGGTTGAAACCCCAAATGGGTGTTGGGATGAAAGTTTACATACACTAATCCCAATATTTAGTTGTATGTTGATCGTTGGATCGACAGGCTGCGATGAGCATTATTATTTAATTTTAACGCTTACACAGTGGAATTTACACTCTGGATGTAGATGGATGATTTAACGATTATACTGATGTATGTGAAATCCATGTAATCCAAATTATATGGTAAATGGTTGAGTCGCATTTCGATTCAGGTGTTCTTTTAAATAAGAATATTTTTACATTTGGTAATTTCTTTTTATATAAAGGATATTCTTTCGTAAAAGAGAAAATATTTTTTTAATCAAGTATATGTTAAAACAAAGAATATTTGTAAAAGATAAAGATTTGTAATATAAAGAATACTTCTCATTCTGAATCTTTATATAAAGAATATTTTTAATGATTATCTTAAATATGTTTTTTTTAAGATTATTAGGATTTGCAATTATATTTCGTGATATGAAATAAATTGCGATGTGAAGTGGATTTATCATGGACGATGTTTTAAACAACAATTGTCCTTTAATCCAATTTACATTGAAATTATTATTTGGAATTTATAAACCTATTTTATAGATTTAAAAGGGCATTTTCTAAAAATCAAGTTTTTCAATTTAATATATTAAATTGGAATTAAGTGGAAATTCGATTGGTAATAATCAGAATGGGCTTCTGTAAAAGAAGACCGATATTATATGTGGAATTTAAGAGCCTTTGCCGTTATTCCATCTATATTATTAGTCCGATACAGAAATTTATATCGATTATGTATTGATTTGATTTCTGTGGAATTCCATATTTTGGAAATTGATTTATAGATTTTATTTTCAGTGTTTATCTTTGATAAAATTAATGAGAATCTTTTAAAAAAAATATCTTATTAAAAGAATACTCGGAGTTGAATGTGGCGTAATGTGTGATTTTCCAATATTTGCTTTCTAATCACAAAATACGCGAGTCATTCAGAAAGACCGGGTTTAACCCATTCTAAATAATCATCACGACGATCAAGAGTCGAAGATGAAGACGGTGATTGAAGACCGAAGGTTTTCACATCGTTGGGATGATGATGATTGGTATCTTGAATTGGGATTGGCCTTCCAAGGCAAGGTATTTAGTAATGATCGTCCAAACGCATTTGGAGATCGACAAACACGTTGTTTCGCTCAGACCCAGAGCGGACTTGTAAATGGATTGTGTGTCTGACATTGTATTCCTTCCTGATGTATTTGTTGAACGCTACTGATTATATATTTCTGTTTGGTGGTGAAGAATTTATTCTTTACTTATCACCCTTCTCTAAGACGTATGAGCTTAGAGGTTATATGTATATTGGTAGATGATCAATAATATGGTAGGGTCTGACAATGTGACATGCTAAGATGCAAATGATCAAGGCTTTGTTGAAATGCAGGCCTTGTGGTTGATGATCAAAGCACAGTCTCCTTAGGCATAGCTTTGTGTATATCGTGACTTTGCGAGCCTCACGCCCCGTTATGAGTCAAAAAGGGGATATGGACCGTAGGGAGTGCACACGTTTCTTTCTAGCTAGGAGTGGTGTTTAGGGTTTTACACGGCCCGACATTTTACTTATGTGGATTATGGATTGAGGTACCTCGGGTTTTTATAGGCCGGAAGTGGTCATATTATAGGTCCAAAGGTAACGGGAAACATGTGTTCAGGCATAACTAATCCACTACCGTTAGGTTGGGACCGGCCCTACCGCATCCAAGGGTTCACTGCGGGGGATCCTGAGGCATTTGCTAGAGTGTCTCGAATCGGAAGAGGACGATCCCTAGCCTCGATTTCATGACAGAAAACCAATTTCCAATACGACATCTCGTTTTCGATTGTATACCTAGTATGGCGACATAGTAGGATGGGGTACTATGCCATCTAAGATTAATACATTTATATTGAAATGTTTTAAATATATATATATATGCACACGAATAATAATATCGTTTTTACGTATCAAGCATCTTTTGACCATTATAAGGCAAAACCCTATCCTCTGGTGTGCGTTGCATTGTGTGATGGGACCTGGGTCGTATAATGGTTTCATTTTTCTATAAAGCATTACGTTATTTGACGATTTACTTTAATTATACACTGGCAATCCAATGGAGTAAACCCGTTCCGCGTTAGCGGCGCGGTCCTGTGATTAGCCTACTTATTAGGTGAGTTAAGTATAGAATTCTCACACCAGTCCCACGACTGACCTGTAGTTTGTTTCACTTTGCAAACTCGGGTGCCCTCTTTCCACACAGGCAGTCGAGTAGCTTTTTGCAGATATAGTTAAGCAGGATCCTGGATTGAAGTCTGAAGCTGGGTCTAGAATATTGATGGCCTTCGCTGAGATTAGTTCTGCTGCAATGTATTTAATTTATTGTAAATGTATCTTCCGCTGTATTATTTATTGATGTACTCTGATATATTCTGTACTCTGATGTAACATTTATTATTGATGTTATAAAAGTCTGTGTTGTTGTTCTGATGTGTTGTATGCCCAAAGTTAACGTACGCGGGTTTTGAACGGTCTCAATCGATCTTGCAATCGATTGAGGTCGGGCGAAATCCGGGTCGTTACAGCTGGTATCAGAGCACAGGTTAGCTCAAATCTTTGGGGTACAACTCATTAGAACTAAACAGAAGACTCATCAGAGGTTGGATTAGTAATATCCAATAAGACTCATTAGAGATAGGATCAGCAGTATCCTAGAATGAGAATACTCATTAGAGATGGGGTTAGCAATGCCCTAGAATGAGTCATAGTGGAAAATTCATAATTAAAATACTTCTTATTATATATATAATTCGATTTTAGAAAATATGATTTTGAATATATAAAAGTTATATATTTTTGAAAATTTAACCAACTAATTGAATGATGATTGTGTTGTGTGAATATGAGTTCAACTAATAAACTTATTAAACAATTAAAGAATGGAAATTAAATTAGTTAAATAAACAACTTTAGCTTCATTTCCTTTTCGAGGACGAAAAGATTTTAAGTGGGGGAGATTGTAACAACCCGCAAATTCTGAACCAATTTAAAATTTTTATTTTAGAAAATTTTAATGAATTTTGAGGTTATAATATAATTTATTATAAATAATAATGGCTAGAATTTATTTTAATCGAAGTTAAAATGAATAAATTTAATTTAAATATAAAAAAAGTTAGAAATGGCGCGGTAGTTTGAAAATTTGATTTTGAACTTTAACCGAATGTACAGGATTCAAAAAAAATCAGAATTGAGTGAAACTAGAAATATTTAAATCTGTTTAATCATATCTTTCTAATGAATCTGAAAAATTGAAATTTCATAGTGGAAATCAAAAGTTATGGCCAATTCAATTTTTAGAAAGGTCGCTGTAGATTTATATATATAATATATATGGCCCAAAGGGCTACTTTTCACATATGAAGGAATTTGGAATCGAAACCACTTCCATTGAGTCTAGAATGATGTTTTTGCATTTAAAAAGTATAAACACTTATATATTTTGAGTTTCGGAATTTATTTGTTTAAAAATGTATTTTTAATATTAAATATATTGGCCTTAAAAATAGTCATTTTTCAAACGACCTCCGTTTTTGACGAAACCACTTTTGTTGGAACCGGAATGTCAAATTATAGCAAGGTTTCAATTTTCAGAATTTTTCGAATTAATATGTGAGCGTGGCGAAAGAAAATGTGTTTTGACTATTTCAGTTAAATTTAAACGACTTGAAAATAGCCATTTTTCAAACAGTCTCAGAATTCGACGAAATTGGTCTTGTTAGAACCGTATCGTCATAAGAAAGCTAAAAATAATTTTTCTAGAATTTTCTGAGGTCGTATGTGGCCCCGGTATATTTATACGTACGGTCAATATTTAATTAATTAATTTTTAATGGAATTTTAAATAAAATATCTACAGATTTCGGAATTGGACCCGGAGACCCATCCCATTGCGTTCAGAAGGCCTCAAAACGTTAAGATCAACAGTAAGCGAGCCCAATTCGGAGACAGCCCGCATTTTCACCTTTATAACACGTTTTTCAATGATTTAATAATAAAATAATATAAAAAAAAAATCAAACCCTAACCCTAAAGAATTGCAGCCGCCGCCTAACTCAAACAATGGTCAGAAACATCCCAAATTCAAACATCAATTTCTCTTATTTTGTTCTATGGAAATCGACAAATTATATACCAAATCGAAGGGAATTCAGAGAGCCTCAAATCTATACTGATAAGATCGGGTTTTGGTGCCCGGATGTCGCGAATTCTGACGAGGAAGTGGCCGCGTTCGGGTTTGGATTTCGAGGCAAGGAGGAGGCCGAGTTGGCTGGGCTTCTAGGCGGTGGTGGCTCGCGGGCGGAGCTTCGGAGTGGCGAAGTCTGATCGGGTCCTAGACTCTCAGATTGAGGTGCGACAGGGGGGGGGGGGGGGTTCAGAGGTGATATTTGGGTTCGGCCATGTCATTATAACGAGGAAGAAGAAGTATATTTTAATATTATTTTATTTATTTAATATCTAATTTATCCGATCTTTAAAAATCAATATCTCTTTCATTCGAGGTCCGTTTCTCGAACCGTTTGTTGCGTTGGACTTGTCTTTCAGAGATCTTCGCGATGATGCAAACCAGAGCTGAATCCGAGACAGTTGAATTTTCAGCCATATCAATGTGAGAATTCTGAATTTTATTATTTAATTAATTATAAATTATTTTTCTTGCGTTAAAAATAATTGTATAATAATGTTAAATCAAATCTGTAATGTTCTGTGATCGATGAATTGTTGATGATTGCTTGTGTTATGTTTGTTGGTCATGTTATGCTAGATCCGCATTGAAATCTCATATATGGTTGAATTTTATTTGTGATTAGAAAATAAATCTAAATTTAGATTTAAATCATATTTTATTCAGATCTAGTTATTCTAATTTATTTTAAAAATATTATTTTTTATTATTCTGAGATGAACAATAGAAGTTGGTTGACAAATAAAAACTTGTTTATATTACATTAGAAGTTGATCGACAAATAAAAACTTTATTTTTGTTTATTTGTTTACTTTGCAACAGAAAATGAACAACAAATAAAACCTTACTTTTATTTGTTTACTTTGCAATAAGATTTGAATGACGAATAAAATATTATTTTATTTGTTTATTTACAATAGAATATGAACAACAAATAGAATATATTTTTATTTGTTTGCATTACAACAGAATTTGGCTAACTAATAAAAATCCTATTTTTGTTTGTTTACATTTAGAACACGGTTTATGAATTACAATAAAAACATTTCTCTTTTACTGTTACCCTAAACATAAGAGGTTATAGAATAACAATAAAATATTAAACTTTATTGTTGATATTACAAACATATTGGAAAATAAAACTTTGTTCACATCATATTTATAAATCAAAGGTCATATTTGAAAACCACCTTTTTGTTTACATTTTTATGTGAATAAAAATCATGTTTTGGGAAATCATAATTTTATTTACATTCTTTATATGTAAATAAGAAATTATTTTCAGCAGTTACGTTTTGTTTGCAAATATATATTAGAGACGAAATTTATTCTTTTATTTGCAATCACCAACATAGATATGTAATATATCACATTTTATACATTGAATCAAATAATAACATATTTATGATTAGTGAATTAAAAATAACATTTTTGTTAAAACATAAGCATTGAAATAAAAGTAACATTTTTATTAAGACCTGATTTGTGAAATAAAAATCACACTTTTATCAAAATTTGATTATTGAATTGAAAATATCACTTTTGTCAAGCCTTGATTATTGAAACGAAAGCAACATTTTGCCAAACCAGATCATTGGAACAAAACTGTTCTTTTATTTGCATTCATAAATATACTTTTAAAATAGAGCTTGTTCTTTTATTCTGCATTCACTAATGCAAACATACACAGAAAATAAAGTTTGTTCTTTTATTTGGAATTACCTATGCAAATATAACTTGAAAATAAAAAGTACATTTTATTTGTGTTCGATAACACAAATAAAACTAGAAAATAAAACTTGTTTCGAAAATAAAGTTTGTACTTCTATTTCCATTCAGCCATGCAAATATGTATAGTAAATAGAAATTGTTCTTTTATTTGCATTTACCAATGCAAATGTATATTGAAACAAATTAGTCATTTGTACTCACCAATGCAATACATACATATATTGAAAATAAAGTTTATTTCTTTGTTTGCATTTATCAATACATATATGCATTGAAATTAAGGTTTATTCTTTTATTTGCATTTATCAATGCAAATATTTAATGAAACTATAGTCTATTTTCTTTATCTACATTTAGCAACACAAATGTACACACTTTTATACATTTAATAGAATTTGTTTAAAATATACTTTAAAAATAAATTTTGTTCTCTTATTTACATTCACCAATGTAAATATAATTTGTAAAAAAAACTATTCTTTGTTTGCATTCATAAATGCAAATACCCATTTAAATAAAATCTGTTTCTTTTAATTAAATAAACTTTGGAAATGAGGTTCTTTTTACATTCACTCAAATATACTTTTAAATAAAAATAAAAGTTACATTTGTTATTTGCATTCCTTGTTGCAAATAAAACCTTAAAATAAAGTTCATCTTTGTTTGCAATTCACTAATGCAAACAAACCATCAGATTGAAAATTTGTTCTTGATTTATAATTTTGATATGAACAAAGATTGTTTGAGATAAAGGATAGAATTTAAAAGTTACATTTTAATAACTAAACATTCTCATTTTTTTATCATTAAAGTAAAATAGACAAAAACACTCATTTTGTCTAAATTAAAAGAATGAAACAAAATATAGCATTGGCATTGTAACGTCCCGTATTTCTGACCATTTATTTGAAATATTTTATTTATTGATTTGAGTTAAGTAATGGGATTTAACCATTTGAAATTAAATATTTAAATTATATTAATAATATCTGAACTACGTCATGTGACAACATAAATGTTTCCCATTTTATGATAACTCTGAAATGCACATTATTAACAATTATGTATATGTAGCACATGCTGAAAGGCGGTCTCCATATGATACCATGGACTCGTACGCTAGAAATTTTTATCTTCGTGGACACAGTATCCAATCAAATCAGTCATGTTTAGATTTAAAACTACATACAACCTTGAACAACCATGTACTGAACGGTGACCCTAGTTGTATAAGTTTGAGAAAATAGAACATTTAAGAACCATAGGGACATTGATCCGAGTTGGTATGCTCTTCCATTCTAATTATTAGTAGATAATTAATAAGTATAAATTTTGTACTTAATACATTTGATTAGTTCATATAAAGGTATTAATACATTTAATTAATGCATAATAATAAAGCACAAACTAAACCAGTGACCACTAATGGAAACTTCAAAAATGATAATATATGCAATTATGATGATAGTTGTGCTACTTAGCCTGTCGGCGGTAGTTATTGCAATCGATGAATTCTCTAGATCTGCACTTAAAGTAATTAAAAAGCAATAACGTTTCAATATAATACCATTAATACAACACAGATAAAAAGAACAGCTAATGAAAGATATATAAGCAATAATCGAAACAAATTTTATTTTCATATATAATCTCTGGTACAAATCTTGTCTGCCATATGAGATACAGGATACATTTCAAAATCCTCAACCGAAATAAACAATCCGACATCTTTTTGTACAGAAAAGAATCTGAAATTCAACAAGAAAAGACAATTCAACAGAAAATCCGCAAGAATGAACAACTATTACAACCAAATCTTTACACCAAATCTGCTAATGAGGTAAACAACTCAATAG
Organism: Allium sativum; assembly: GCA_030737875.1. Taxonomy (NCBI): domain Eukaryota; kingdom Viridiplantae; phylum Streptophyta; class Magnoliopsida; order Asparagales; family Amaryllidaceae; genus Allium; species Allium sativum. The sequence goes on from CM060918.1 coordinate 84,018,405, forward strand.
CACATGGGAAATCCTAAACAAAATCCTCCCACAGAGTCAGGTCTTCCATCACCAGTAAATCGATCTGAAAAGAAAAGAAAAACAGTAAAACAACTGCTATAGAAGCTAAAGAAAATAGGAGAATGGACAGCTTTTGAAAAAAATAATACAACAGCTATAGAAACAGCTATACACAGCTAAATGTTTATACATAAAAATATCATGTACGAGCTGTCCTGCCATACATATACTTGTCACAATTCAAATCTACAAGAAAGAATAAACAATATCTTTTGAACAGACAACTCATAAGCTTCACCAAATCTAGTAGTACGAACCGCTAAAGGGAAAACAATACCTGAATTCATACCATCAATTTACAATTGAAACAGTTAATTCCATGTACAACTCATTCTGCAATACCTATGCATGTCGCAACTCAAATCTGAAATGAAATGGCTCCTTGTACACAGACAAATCCGCACCATTTCTCTGATAAACATCATTTCTATCACCCCACAGTTCGACCACACGACATAACCGAAATGAAAGGGTATGATATCTAAGAATCTAAACACAGCTAGGTCTAGAACTAGGATGTTACAGATCAATATTGACAGGGTTCTTATCAAGAATCAAACTCCAAGTATAAATACACATCCACACTTCGTTTCTGAACACAACAGCAAAAGAATAACCCAATTCGAAACAACCAAAAATCTCAATAGGGAAAAAAATCAAAAACAAAATACTTATCTGAATGGCTCTTCAACTCGTGCTAGGGTTCGGTCTTCGACTTTGAAGCGTTGATGGTCCTTCGTGGGTAGCAGTGGGTGGTGAAGCGACGGCAACACAGGTGGGGAGGCGTTCGATCCTTGCTGGAAGAGAAGATGGTTTCGGTTCCTCCATTTTTGTTTATCGCGGCGGAGAAATGCATCAAGTGATTTGTGTGAGAGGGTTTCGGTGGATTAACTGAAGATAAGGGGTGCGGACCTGATGTGGTTCCGAATGGGCTGAATACAAAGGGTATGGCCCAATTATTTTGGTTTAAATTAAAATGAAAACTAAATAGAGCTTATTAGTTGATTACTTATAGGATTTTAATTAACTTTAGAAAAATCTAACCAATGAAAATTAAAACCATTTCATACTGTAACTTAGTTGGTCTAGTTGATCGGGTTACTCAATTTTAAAACGTAATTAGTTATTTGTTTAATATAATTTAGTTATTAACAATTGTGATTAAGACTATCGTTTTAATTAACGTAATTAATTGAATTAGAATATAGGAGATCAAGGAGAATCAGTTAGGGCATGTATAACGAGATAATTAGTTTAATTAAACAGGATTAGTTTATTTTATAACCAAGGATTAAATTAATTTAACAAAAGGCGTTAATATTCCAATATTTATAACTCGTTCATATATGAACAGAAATGGAGCAAACAACTCGTAATACGATCATGACTACAAGCAGAACAAAACCAGGACAAAGCTGGAGACAGTGAAAATCAAAGGTGAGTTAAACTCACTCAGTAATTCCCGCTTATATTTTATAAGTTGGGTTTCTGTTTTTGTGTGTTATGGTTGTTAGTGTTTGACTGGTTGATGAGATATATTCACATATCATTTGAACTGATGAAATTTAACGTCGTTTAATTTTCAGAAAAATCCAAATCGTTATTTTTAACGTTTGGTTCCAATTAAGGTAAGTTACCTTATTGGTCACGTTATTTTTATAAACGTGTTTTAATTGTTTTGATTGATTGTTGTGGTTGATATCGGATTGTTGTTATAGACTGTTATGAGATCATTATTGAATTGTTTTGATTGATGGTTGAATATTGACCTGAAATTCACCATTTGTTTGGTTGAATCCAATGGGTACTATCGGTTGAGTAGTTGGCAGTACATGGCCTGTGAATTCACCGTTTTATAAATATCGATCTACCGTCAGGTAAATCGACGAGGTGAAGTTATAAAATTTATTTTATAACTAAGAATAGATTTTTAAATCTATTATTTGAATTCAAATTGTAAAAAGAAACCAAATATTTACTATTTATTAATTTAGTTTATATTAAGTTCATAATTGATGTTATAAAGGAAATTTCTGATTTGTAGAAATTAAATAAGTGTTAGGGGTTTGAATAGTCGCTTGAGAGATAATAAAAAGGGATTATTTAAGTTAATTATTTTTAAGAATTATTTGAAAATGGTTAATGAAGTAGTCATGTCTTGGATTAATAGAAATCTGAGCAACAAAATATATCGTTTTAAAGAGATAAAGGAAAGGTAATATCTAGTAAATGATTTCTTAATCATGGATTAAGAAACGATAGTTATACTCGAGAAAGAGATTGTCAAAACAAGAAGTATTAGAAAACAGTTAGATGAGATGCGTTTGGTGTTAATATAAAGATCGGCTTTTAAATTTCAACTGATGTTCATCTGAAGGTAAGACCGTTGTTGGTCAAGGTCTGAGAGGTAAATAAATACCCCAACTTGAACGACTTCGGGATTATCTGAGGATGATATCAGTTTGTAGTGTGAAGGAGGGTAAAAATGATTTATTTTTTCCATATGGGGAAAAATAATGAAATGACAATAAAAAGGGATTGAGTATATATAATGAGATGGGGGGGTTTTGGGCATTTATATTTATATATGTATCCGAAATAAAAGAAATAAAAAGGAAATGGTGGAAAGTAAAAAGGGTACTTTCGAGATGAAAGGAAATTGGAGAGTTAAGTGTTGAAAATGAATTCATTTACAGAAATGAAAGTGGAACAACGTATTCAAGTAATGAAACGAAAAGTGGGTTCGTAGTATTAGTTATGAATGCTAAATTGAGATGATTTTTCCAATAGGGAAGATAAGTGATAAATGTAACAAATGTTTAAACAATGGTAGAATAAAGAGTTGAATGTGGTATTTTCTTAAATCTGGAAAGTGAAAGAGCTTGAGATAATAACCCTAAGTCAAATATGTTATATTTGAAATATTGAAATATTTAAGAATTTGAGATTAACCATCGATAATCCTTTTGAATTAAAAAGGGCCATGTGCTGTTGGTACTGAACTGGTAAACTCATGTCATTCACACAATTATTCATTTGATAGTTAAATCACCGACTATCAAACCTGACCATACGATCGTTGGTACGGAAAGACCGGAATCGAGTATATATTCGAGAACCGTTCCGACCAACAAATACGTGAAGATAGCAGAAGATAATCGAGATGGAGCATTGAAGACCGTGGATCTCCATAAGCGGAAGGATTACTAATAGTCTCTGGTTTAGCGGCCAGAGATAAACTGTGGTTCTGTCGTGGTTGGAATCTACAGGTTACAAGGACTTCTCGCTACTGATCTGTAGGGTGATTCCTAGGATGCAGTAGGAGGGTGCCTTCGGTTCATCCTGTTCCTGGATGACTTGTATGGACGAGTGTCTGACAGAGTATTTCCAAAGGGGTCACGTACGTTGATTTCTTCAAACGTATCATAGTTGGGTCGCTCCCGACCAGGGTATTTTTGTGGAATGTCAATTAGTGATATCCGGTGGATCTGATGATGTGGCATTCAAAGTAAATGGCAGTGTGCTACCAGAAGAAGGTAATTCAGACCTCAAGCCTCATCAACCGGGAGATGACAAAAATCGGGCAGGCAGCATGGCTATGTGGGTCGCTCCCATTAGAGTGTATGATCACCTATCTAGAGAAATTCCTTTTGCTTCTTTAATCTATCGATGCTGTCCCTTTTCGGGAGGCGGTTGCTGATCCCAACCGTCGGTGATATACGTTCGATACACTCAAGCGGAATGAGTGGTCGGTCATGTGTGGGCCGGGTTGTAAGACGTTCTTGTTGAACCCAGTGTATTCGTCTCTAGAGGTACACAGTCGGAAGGTGGTCCCATACCTTGTCAAGTTGGAATCCAATATCCAATAAGCGCCTGCGGTTTTGGTTTGTATACTATATATGGGGAGCATGAGATGCAAACGTTCCTCTAGTTTGATATTTATCTGTATTTAGACATTATTATAATATCAGAAAAGATATTGGTTTCAAGACTTTTTTGGGTTATCATAAAGTAAAAACCGTCCGTGTTTATGTGTGGATTCGGTCTTACGATTATCCTTTTCTTTTGAAAAGATTTCGAACTTTAAAATCATGATTGGATGATTCACCCTAAATACTGTGCGAGTTTATCTCACTCTGGTTCACCAGACTGACCCGGTGTTTTGTAAATGCTCGGGTTAGCCCGGAGTTTACAGGTCCAGGTTATCGAATGCTGTGAAGAGACGGGCTGGAAGAGTTCAGACGTATGATATTATTCCGCTGTGTTGAATATAAGGGCAGATTATTATAACTGTCCAGTGATGTTGCTGTACTCTGATATTGAAGGTTTGTTTAAAGCTCTCAATAAATATTTATTTCTATATTATATTTTGTTCTGCTGCGATGTGAGACTCTGTGTGGTGTCGTGTTCTTCTTCTTCTTCTATTCTAATATTTCTTTCTTTCTTATCTCACCCTCTAACTTCTTTCTATTAATGATCTGGAATGTTCGATGTCTGAATGGTCAACATGGTATTTGATGTTGATTTCCGGAGTCGAAAACCCCAGTTCGTTACATGCATATTTTATCAGAATTGAAACACAAATTATTCATTTTCGTAAATTTTTATTAGTTAAAACCAATTATTCATTTTTGTTAATTTACATTAGTTAAAAATAATTATTCATTTTAGTCAATTTATACTAGTTAAACCAAATTTTACATTTTGTCAGAAATATTCATTTTTGTCAAAATGAATTAGTTGAAGCAATTTATATATATATATATATATATATGTATGTATGTATGTATGTATGTATGTCTGGCAAGATATATACTTTTCAAGATAGGTTAGTTAAATCAAAATATTTATCGTTTTATCTCATTAGAATTGCCAAACAAAATAACCATTTTTGTTTATAGTTTAAATTAGCAAAATAGAAATTGTCAATAGAGACAAAGTTATTATGCTTATTCATTCATTGCAATAGAGATATTTTCTTGTCATCACTATATGTATTGTGTATTACACTTCCATTCACAAGTTACCCGACTTGTGTATGTGATTGGGACGATAATTTTCACACATCGCCCAAGTGCACAAATTAGTTTATCATTTGTTTGATGGTTGAAACCCCACACGGGTGTTGGGATGAAAGTTTACAAACACTAATCCCAATATTTTGTTGTATGTTGATCATTGGATCGACAGGCTGCGATGAGCGTTATTATTTAATTTTAACGCTTACACAGTGGAATTTACACTCTGGATGTAGATGGATGATTTGACGATTATACTGATGTATGTGAAATCCATGTAATCCAAATTATACGGTAGATGGTTGAGTCGCATTTCGATTCAGGTGTTCTTTTAAATAAGAATATTTTTACATTTGAAATTTTCTTTTTATATAAAGGATATTCTTTCATAAAAGAGAAAATATTTTTTAATCAAGTATATGTTAAAAAAAAGAATATTTGTAAAAGATAAAGATTTGTAATATAAAGAATACTTCTCATTTTGAATCTTTATATAAAGAATATTTTTAATGATTATCTTAAATATGTTTTTTTTAAGATTATTAGGATTTGCAATTATATTTTGTGATATGAAATAAATTGCGATGTGAAGTGGATTTATCGTGGACGATGTTTTAAACGACAATTGTCCTTTAATCCAATTTACATTGAAATTATTATTTTGGAATTTATAAACCTATTTGATAGATTTAAAAGGGCATTTTCTAAAAATCAAGTTTTTCAATTTAATATATTAAATTGGAACTAAGTGGAATTTTGATTGGTAATAATCGGAATGGGCTTCTGTAAAAGAAGACCGATATTATATGTGGAATTTAAGAGGCTTTGCCGTTATTCCATTTATATTATTAGTATGATACAGAAATCTATATCGATTATGTATTGATTTGATTTCTGTGGAATTCCATATTTCGGAAATTGATTTATAGATTTTATTTTCAGTGTTTATCTTTGACAAAATTATTGAGAATCTTTTAAAACGAATGCCTTATTAAAAGAATACTCGGAGTTGGAATGTGGCGTAATGTGTGATTTTCCAATATTTGCTTTCTAATCACAAAATACGCGAGTCATTCAGAAAGACCGGGTTTAACCCATTCTGAATAATCATCACGACGATCAAGAGTCGAAGATGAAGACGGTGATTGAAGACCGAAGGTTTTCACATCGTTGGGATGATGATGATTGGTATCTTGAATTGGGATTGGCATTCCAAGGCAAGGTATTTAGTAATGATCGTCCAAACGCGTTTGGAGATCGACGGACACATTGTTTCGTTCAGACATAGAGAGGACTTGTAAATGGATTGTGTGTCTAACATTATATTCCTTCCTGCTGTATTCGTTGAATGCTACTGATTATATATTTCTGTTTGGTGGTGAAGAATTTATTCTTTACTTATCACCCTTCTCTAAGACGTATGAGCTTAGAGGTTATATGTATATTGGTAGATGATCAATAATACGGTAGGGTCTGATAATGTGACATGCTAAGATGCAAATGATCAAGGCTTTGTTGAAAAGCAGGCCTTGTGGTTGATGATCAAAACACAGTCTCCTTAGGCATAGCTTTGTGTATATCGTGACTTCGCGAACCTCACACCCCGGTATGAGTCAAAAACGGGATATGGAGCGTAGGGAGTGCACACGTTTCTTTCTAGCTAGGAGTGGTGTTTGGGCTTTAACACGGCCCGACATTTTACTTATGTGGATTATGGATTGAGGTACCTCGGGTTTTTATAGGCCGGAAGTGGTCATATTATAGGTCCAAAGGGACCAGGAAACGTGTGTTCAGGCATAACTAATCCACTACCGTTAGTTAGGGACCGGCCCTACCGTATCCAAGGGTTCACTGCGGGGGATCCTGAGGCATTTGCTAGAGTGTCTCGAATCGGAAGAGGACGATCCCTAGCCTCGATTTCATGACAGAAAACCAATTTCCAATACAACATCTCGTTTTCGATTGTATAACTAGTATGACGACATAGTAGGATAGGGTACTATGTCGTCTAAGATTAATACATTTATATTGAAATGTTTTAAATATATATATATACACACTAATAATAATATCGTTTTTACGTATCAAGCATCTTTTGATCATTATAAGGTAAAACCGTATCCTCTGGTGTGTGTTGCATTGTGTGATGGGACCTGGGTCTTATAATGGTTTCATTTTTCTAAAAAGCATTACGTTATTTGACGATTTACTTTAATTATGCACTGACAATCCAATGGAGTAAACCCGTTCCGCATTAGCAGCGTGGTCCTGTGATTAGCCTACTTATTAGGTGAGTTAAGTATAGAATTCTCACACCAGTCCCACGACTGACCTGCAGTTTGTTTCACTTTGCAAACTCGGGTGCCCTCTTTCCACACGGGCAGTCGAGTAGCTTTTTGCAGATATAGTTAAGCAGGATCCTGGATTGAAGTCTGAAGCTGGGTCCAGAATATTGATGGCCTTTCGCTGAGATTAGTTCCGCTGCAATGTATTTAATTTATTGTAAATGTATCTTCCGCTGTATTATTTATTGATGTACTCTGATATATTCTATACTCTGATGTAACATTTATTATTGATGTTATAAAAGTCTGTGTTGTTGTTCTGATGTATTGTATGCCCAAAGTTAACGTACGCGGGTTTTGAACGGTCTCAATCGATCTTGTGATTGATTGGGGTCGGGCGAAATCCGGGTCGTTACACCAACACTCTTCTCCCGTTCTGGTTCATACCTGTAATAACCCGAAAATCTGGGTCAGTTTAAAATTTTTATTTTGGCAATTTTAGCGAATTTTGAATATTTAAAATGAATCATTTTAAATAAAAACGAAGGAAAATTTATTTTGGAATTGAAATTCGACGTATATTTTATATACGTCGTCGTTAGAATATAAATATTTATATATAATTATAAATAGAATTGAAAATGGCGCGGTAGTTCGATAATTCGATTTCAAACTTCAATTGAATGTACCGGGTGCAAAACAATCCGGATTTTAGTGAAACCAAAAATGATAGGATCTATTTGATAATATCTTTCCAACGAATTCGAATAATCGAAATTTCATAGCGGGAATCAAAAGATATGTCCAGTTGAAAATTCTGAAGTCGCTATGGAATTCAGGTCCTTAAAAATGGGAATTTTGCAAATGACCTCGGATTTCGACGAAACCACTTTTGTTGGGTCCGTGATGTCAAGTTATTGCTAGGTTCCAAATTTCATAATTTTTCGAATCAATATGTGAGCGTGGCAAAGGAAAACGCGTTTGACCCGTTTCAGTTGATTTTAATCGACTGGAAATTGGCCATTTTTCCAACGGTCTCAGAATTCGACGAAACTAGTTTTGTTAGGACCGTATCGTCAATACGAAGCTAGAAAATATTTTTCTGTAATTTATCAAGTTAGTATGTGACCCCGGTAAATTGAAATGCGCGTTCAAATTCAATATATAGAGTTATATGTTGATTTTGACGAAAACTGATTGTAATGATCGAATCAGCTTGCGATACATATCCCATTGTGTTCGGAATGGGGGTAGAACGCTATGGACGGCAGGCGGTGGACCTCGTATGTAAAAGTCAACTTTTTATAATTAAAATAAATTAAAAATTAAATCCTCTCTCTTTCTCCCCCTTTTCCCGTTCTGGCCCCCCTATTTCATTCGATACAATTCAGAAAAAAAAAGAAAAAAAAGAATCGTATCGAAATCGCGTTGATGCCCCCCCCCCACGCCGCCGCAGGTGGCAGAGCCACCACCACCGCGCCACATCCGTACGCCTCCCCTCCTCATCCTCCTCCTCTTCCCCCTATACGCGACATCGAGCCCCCCCTCGCGCCAGCAACCGCCAGTCCTCCCCTTTCCGCCACCGCAACCGACGTCCTTCCCCCCCCTCCGACCACTCCAGCCCCAAGCCGCACCCTTCCCCCTGACATCAGCTGCGACCCCGCAAAGGATTCCCCCCTCCTCGAAGTCGATCGTGAGAAGACCCCCTTCCCCTCAAACCCCCCCCCCCTTGTAAGTTTTTTTTGTGTTTTATTTTTATTTGTTCTATTTAATTAATTTGGTTAGTTAAATAAAAATCAGTTTTTATATATATTAAGGCATTAAAAAGATTTGATTTTGTTAGTAATTAAAAATATGATTTTTATATTTTTAAAGTATTAAAAATATAATCTTTACTATATAGAAGTAATAAAAATATGATTTTTATATTTTTAAAAGTATTAAAAATATAATCTTCACTATATAAAAGATGTAAAATATGATTTTGGTTTATGTAGAGAAGTAAAAATATAATTTTTATACGATAGGAATATTAAAAATAGCATCTTTATATGTGTAGCAAAATAAAGATTGATTTTGAAAAGATGATATTTTTAGATATTAAAAGACGATATTTTTAGATAGGAAAAGGCGATATTTTGAGATAAGTAAAGATGTAAAAATATGATTTTTACTTCGAGAAAAATATAATTTTTATTTATATAGTAGCATAGTAAAAATTCGATTTTTATATATTGAATAGCATAGTAAAAATTTGATTTTTATATATTGAATAGCATAGTAAAAATTCGATTTTTATATATTGAATAGCATAGTAAAAATTCGATTTTTATATATTGAATAGCATAGTAAAAATTCGATTTTTATATATTGAATAGCATAGTAAAAATTTGATTTTTATATATTGAATAGCGAAGTGAAAATTCGATTTTTAAATATATGAAGTGATTATAAAAATATGATTTTTAAATTGAAAGTGAATAAATAAAATTGTGATTTTTATTTTAAAGATATCAGTATATAAAAATGTGATTTTTACATATGTAGTGAAAGCGGGCAACGAAAGCGACAAAAGGCGAGAACGTTGAAGATTTCTATCAAAGAAGAGTCAAGATGATTGGATAGCTATCGGTGAGAATTTCTCACCTTTCAATTTCTTTTTCTAGTTATATATATATATATACTAGGATGCAGACGGTGCTTAGTAGCACCCGACACAATCGTCCACAGACCATGGACTTGTTTGTTTGATTGCAAAAATTAGTTAGATTATTTGGTTTGAATTGAATGGTTTGGTGAAATGAAATTGATTTGATAGATGTGTGAATGGCGTGGGCCTTCACTAGACCGGGGATAAGGCTAGGCCTTGTCCCGTTTCTAGTATCGTGCCGTTATGCCGCCGAAATTTTCTAAAATAAGTTAGATAAATAAAAATATCATTTTATTTAAAGAATGAACTGAATAGAAATTCATATGTTGGAATAAAATGTTTTATCGTTAAAAATATATTTTTTAACGTGAATGTGAATAAATAAATATTCATTTACAAACCAGACGGTTTGTTTATGTACACCTATTTGAAGGACATTGATTGGGTCGATAAATTTTACACATCGCCCAACTGCACAAATAAAATCTGTGTTTGATTGTTTGAAACCCCACATGGGTGTTGGGATGAAATTTGAAGTTCACTCATCCTGATTGATTAAATATGTCGATCGATGGATTGACAGGCTGTTATAAGCGTTAGATATCTATATTTGATGCTTATACAGTGTAGTGCACTTTGGTTGATGGTTGATTATTTTGCAATACTATTATATGTGTATAATGTATGAAAATCCATATAACTAAAATTATATGGTGATTGATTGGGCCTCATTCCAATTTAGAAAATAAAGAATAATATAAAATAAAGGTTCATGTGTTGACAATACTCATCCATTGAGATTGGTCATGTGTTGAACGAAATATTTTAATAATAGAAATATTTGAAATAGAATATTTGAAAATAGAAATATATGAAGCCGTGTTGATTAGATTGACGCCATTTTGACGTGAACGATATTTATATCGATTTTATTCATTTTAAAATGAATATTGAAAAGTGATTTCGAAATCGAATATTTTGAAATAAAATGAATATTGACAAGTGATTTCGAAATCGAATATTTTGAAATAAAATGAATATTGAAAAGTGATTTCGAAATCGAATATTTTGAAATAAAATGAATATTGAAAAGTGATTTCGAAATCGAATATTTTGAAATAAAATGAATATTGAAAAGTGATTTCGAAATCGAATATTTTGAAATAAAATGAATATTGAAAAGTGATTTCGAAATCGAATATTTTGAAATAAAATGAATATTGAAAAGTGATTTCGAAATCGAATATTTTGAAATAAAGTGAATATTGAAAAGTGATTTCGAAATCGAATATTTTGAAATAAAATGAATATTGAAAAGTGATTTCGAAATCGAATATTTTGAAATGAAATGAATTGAAAACGATTTCGAAATGAAATGAATTGAAAACAATTTCGAAATGAAATGAATTGAAAACGATCTCGAAATGAAATGAATTGAAAACGATCTCGAAATGAAATGAATTGAAAACGATTTCGAAATGAAATGAATTGAAAACGATTTCGAAATGAAATGAATTGAAAACGATTTCGAAATGAAATGAATTGAAAACGATTTCGAAATGAAATGAATTGAAAACGATTTCGAAATGAAATGAAACGATTTCGAAATGAAATGAATTGAAAACGATTTCGAAATGAAATGAATTGAAAACGAATTCGAAATGAATTGAATTGAAAACGAATTCGAATTGAATGGAAAACGAATTCAAATTGAATTGAAAGCGAATTAAATTGAATTCAAATTGAATTGAAATTTGAATTGAATAAGAATGAATTTTAAAACGAATTTATAAAGAAGAATTCAATTTTGCTTTGGATTGAAATGGAAGTTGAAAATTGTTTTTGAAACAAATTTAAAACTATCTATATAATTCGTTTTAAATAGAAATCGACGAAATATATATTATATATATTATATATATAATATAATGGCCTGAATAGAACGCGCCGCGCCGCGGAAGTTCGTGAATTTCGACCATTTATTTAAAACAGACATTACGGGATATCCGACCGTCGGATTCTCCAAAAACCGGAACCGTTGGGTTCGTATCGAAAAGAGCTTTCTAACGAATATTAGAAATTAGAAATCTAACGGTTGGATTTGGAGATACGTCCAAATCAAATTCGAAAAATGTCGTTGTAAGTGCAGTTCGATGACCGTTGATGGAAATCGACTGTACGGGCCTTGATATAATTATTAAAAATAGTAATAATTTGTGTAAAATCATAAGAAGTGGTTTAGAAAGGATTGGGATGAAAAACTCCAGATTTGAAAAGATAAAAATAGATTTTTATCGAAATGAACTAGTTTTGAACTAGAAATATAATTCTATTTATTTTTAAATAAATAAATTGGGTTTGAAAAGGGTTTTAAAAATAACCAAAATTTCCAATGATTGCATTGGAATGGATTTGAATCGAAATTGTCTTCGGAATATTTCGATGTTGGAATTCGTGATTATACAGATGTTGTTATGGAAATTTGAAAGATATATATTTATATCATTATTTCCAATACGACATTTGTTAGTCGTAGAATTTGATATTGAATATAAGCCGATATATTTTCTATTCAGAGCCTTGTATTGAATATCAAATGTGATTTGGGTTTATCGTGAATGGTGTCTTCACTAACACTGTTCTTGAACCCAGTTGAGAAAAGATTAAATCTTTTTATTTAGATTTAATGAAGTGTACCAATTAAATAATATTTAATTGAAATTGAATTGATATTGATTTTTGGGTTTATCGTGAACAGTGTTTTAAATAACACTTGTTCTTTAACCCGATAATTAATGAATGTGATTTTGGGTTTATCGTGAACTGTGTTTTAAATGACACTGATTCTTTAACCCAGTTAAAGATTAAAACTAAGTGGAGTTTTAATGAATCTTTAATTAGATTGAAAAGATCAAAAATGGAGTACCACCAGTTTTGCTCCAGACGATAGTTAAATCTTTAATTAGATTTGAACGTGAAATGGTAATTGAATTTACCGATAACACCGTGGTGTTAGATATGAAGTATAACCAGTTTTACTTCATGGGATGAATAGGTTGGGATTGGGAAATTAAAACAAATGATTACTTCGGTAAGGTTCGCTAATCCCGACTAGTTTGAATTGATATTCAAAAATAGATTAAAGAATAAATTCAAGAAATTTATCTTGGATAAAATTAATGGGAACCTTTCCCTATGAATGTGAAATTTAGAAACTAACTGTCGGTTAGCCAAGCAGAATGGTTTTCTGGATATTGATCTGATGTTGGTTTCGGCCTTCGGGGTTAATATTTGGAGAATTATTCTCTTGATTAATTTACGGTTAGTGACTGATGAATTGGAATGAGGCATATGTTGTGTTTGTGTAACACTTATTTAAAATATACGTGAGTTATTCGGAAAGACCTGGTTTATCCCATTCTGAATAACTGATACGACGATAAGTCGAAGATAAAGACGGTGGTCGAAGACCGGAAGTCTTCACGTTGTTTGGGTGATTACTGATGATCTTGATTGGGCTGTACACCCAAGAAGATAGAAACAGTTGGTGATCGTCCAGACGTACTTGGAGATGGATGGATATGCGAGGAAAGTGCCTCCGGTTTCGTTCAGCCCCAGAACGGACTTGTAAATGGACTGTGTGTCTGACATTGGATTTTAGTCCGTGTGATTGATCTCTATTAAATATATATCTGTTTGGCGGCGGAGAATTTATTCTCTTGCTTAACGCCCTTCTCTGAGACGTACGAGCTCAGGGGTTATATATTGATGGATATCAAACGCATGGAGTGAATTGCCTGTGTGGCATGCCTAAGTGGCAATTGATCAAGGCTTCTGTTGAAAAGCAAAGTCTGGTGGTTATGATCAAAGCACGGCCTTTGTAGCGTAGCTTTGTGTAACGTTTACTTCACGAGTTTCACACCCGGTATGAACCAGAAACGGGAGACGGACCTCAGGGAGGACTTGCGTTTCTTTCTAGCTAGAAGTGGCGTCAGTGGTTTTACACGCCCTGACGAGTTTGACTTATGTGGTTGTTGCTATTGCGAGGCGCCTCGGTTTGATCGGACGATCCGGGTCCGATGGAGTCATTCGTTGGCTCATTTGCGCCCCAAAGGGCGGGGAGACGTATTGTTCAGGCATAATAATCCACATCGGTGGACCGGCCCTGACGATCCAGGGGGCAGTTGCGGTTGTTCCTGAGACATAGTAGGCTAGATTGTCTCGAATCGGTAGAGGACGATCCCTAGCCTCGGTTCATAGATGGAAACCCAATTTCCAAATACGTGATTCTGCGGTTTTATTTGTAGAGCCTAGTATAGCGACATAGTGGGATGGGGCGCTCATGCCGCCTATGATTGATACTTATGATTTGAAGTTGTTTTATACACTATGCACATATAATAGTATCAAACGATTTGTTTTTAACCGTACTAAGCATGTTTGGCTATTATAAGGGAAAACCCTATCCTCGGCTGCGTTGCATTGTGTGATGGGACCTGGGTCTTATAATAGCTTCATTTTTTTTAGAAAAGCATTGCGATGTTTACTTATATGCACTGGTATTCTTGGGAGGAAACCCGTTCCGTGTTATACGGCGTGGTCCCTTGATTTACCTAACTTTAAAATAAAGATTAATAACTGTTTTAGTTCTCACACCAGTCACATGACTGACCTGGAGTTTATTGTTTTAACCTAAACTCTGGGTGCCCCTATTTTCGACACGGGCAGCTAGTAGTTTTGGTTTTGCAGATTTATATTCACAGGATCCTGGTTTACAGCTGGAACGGTATCCTGAAAGCTTTGTATCCGTATATCTCTTCTAGTTGTGTATTGTATTATTTTTCGCTGCGATGTATTTAAATGTAATTTAAATCTCTGATATTTCTGTGTAATATTCATTTATACTCTGTATATTCTTGTAATCTGATGCATTGTTGTAATATACAATGAAATGTTCTTCTGTCTGCGTTCTGTTGTGGCTTGTTCTCGAACTATCCGCCGCTTTCCTTTACGGGGAAGTTTCGGGTTTTCACAGTTGGTATCAGAGCTTTGGTTTACAAAGCTCAGAGAACAAGACACATTAGAACCATACGAAAGAATTCATCAGATATTGGATTAGTAATATCCAATGGGAATGACTCGTTAGAGATGGGATCAGTAGTATCCTAGAACGAGTGTGAAGAGTATATTTTTCAAATGAAAACAATTTTGTTTGAAAATTTAAAATCAATCATTCGTATTTGATTATTTATTTCATATTGATTAGGACAATCCAATATATAAAGATTTTGCGTATGCGTCTAGCTAGCGTGTATTCGATGTTTTGATATATTGGATAGATATAGAGTTACACTCTAGTCACCCGGGGGTGATTCTGATGGTTGATATATCATCATCAGAATTTATATTCGAGTGACGAACGTGTGATATCTATATATTTCCTATTGACTGGTGTGAGAACCAAAACTAATATAGCTAGAATACATTGTTGTGATTTGGCATCAAAACATGATTTTCTTTATATATATATCAAAATTATGAATTTGAAACGTTAATCCACTAATAGATTGATGTTTGTGTTGTTTGTTTAGTTGTTGGTTAAATTTTGAACCATTATGCCTAACTGAATCAAATATTGAATTGTATTGAAAATTGGTCGCATATGCTTGCATATATATGTACTTACCTTGAACAGGTCATAGCAAGGAGGCTAGAGCAGAGAATAAAATTTGTTTGCCCGACAAATAGGTACATGTTTACTACATAATTTACTGTTTTGTTTGGGTGATGATGATTTTATGAGCCTATTGGCTAGCCGCTTGACTTTTTCTTTTTCTTTTTGAGATCTGAAGGACCGGGGAAGCTATTTGAAATTCCCCGATGCTCCCGGTGCAGGGGAGGTTATGGCGAAATTTTTCGAAAATTTAGGGTGTTAGCCAAATTTTTTGAAATTTTGAAAATTCTCAGAAACTGAAAAGTTGGAGAATGGAAGCCGGATCGAACGTAGAGCTGATTAATCAAACCACTTTCGACTTTGTTCCTTTTCGGGGACGAAAAGTTTTAAGTGGGGGAGATTGTAATAACCCGAAAATCTGGGCCAGTTTAAAATTTTTATTTTGGCAATTTTGGCGAATTTTGAATATTTAAAATGAATCATTTTAAATAAAAACGAAGGAAAATTTATTTTGGAATTGAAATTCGACGTATATTTTATATACGTCGTCGCTAGAATATAAATATTTATATATAATTATAAATAGAATTGAAAATGGCGCGGTAGTCGATAATTCGATTTCAAACTTCAATTGAATGTACCGGGTGCAAAACAATCCGGATTTTAGTGAACCAAAAATGATAGGATCTATTTGATAATATCTTTCCAACGAATTTGAATAATCGAAATTTCATAGCGGGAATCAAAAGATATGTCCAGCTGAAAATTCTGAAGTCGCTATGGAATTCAGGCCCTTAAAAATGGGAATTTTGCAAACGACCTCGGATTTCGACGAAACCACTTTTGTTGGGTCCGTGATGTCAAGTTATTGCTAGGTTCCAAATTTCATAATTTTTCGAATCAATATGTGAGCGTGGCAAAGGAAAACGCGTTTGACCAGTTTCAGTTGATTTTAAGCGACTGGAAATTGGCCATTTTTCCAACGGTCTCAGAATTCGATGAAACTAGTTTTGTTAGGACCGTATCGTCAATACGAAGCTAGAAAATATTTTTCTGTAATTTATCAAGTAGTATGTGACCCCGGTAAATTGAAATGCGCGTTCAAATTCAATATATAGAGTTATATGTTGATTTTGACGAAAACTGATTGTAATGATCGAATCAGCTTGCGATACATATCCCATTGTGTTCGGAATGGGGGTAGAACGCTATGGACGGCAGGCGGTGGACCCCGTTTAGAGGTCGTATGTAAAAGTCAACTTTTTATAATTAAAATAAATTAAAAATTAAATCCTCTCTCTTTCTCCCCCTTTTCCCGTTCTGGCCCCCCTATTTCATTCGATACAATTCAGAAAAAAAAAAAGAAAAAAAAAAGAATCGTATCGAAATCGCGTCGATGCCCCCCCCACGCCGCCGCAGGTGGCAGAGCCACCACCACCGCGCCACATCCGTACGCCTCCCCTCCTCATCCTCCTCCTCTTCCCCCTATACGCGACATCGAGCCCCCCCTCGCGCCAGCAACCCCCAGTCCTCCCCTTTTCGCCACCGCAACCGACGTTCTCCCCCCCCCCCCCCCCAAATCCGATTCGAAACCCCCCCCCTCCGACCACTCCAGCCCCAAGCCGCACCCTTCCCCCTGACATCAGCTGCGACCCCGCAAAGGATTCGCCCCTCCTCGAAGTCGATCGTGAGAAGACCCCCTTCCCCTCAAACCCCCCCCCCCCTTGTAAGTTTTTTTTGTGTTTTATTTTTATTTGTTCTATTTAATTAATTTGGTTAGTTAAATAAAAATCAGTTTTTATATATATTAAGGCATTAAAAAGATTTGATTTTGTTAGTAATTAAAAATATGATTTTTATATTTTTAAAGTATTAAAAATATAATCTTTACTATATAGAAGTAATAAAAATATGATTTTTATATTTTTAAAAGTATTAAAAATATAATCTTCACTATATAAAAGATGTAAAATATGATTTTGGTTTATGTAGAGAAGTAAAAATATAATTTTTATACGATAGAAATATTAAAAATAGCATCTTTATATGTGTAGCAAAATAAAGATTGATTTTGAAAAGATGATATTTTTAGATATTAAAAGACGATATTTTTAGATAGGAAAAGGCGATATTTTGAGATAAGTAGAGATGTAAAAATATGATTTTTACTTTGAGAAAAATATAATTTTTATCTATATAGTAGCATAGTAAAAATTCGATTTTTATATATTGAATAGCATAGTAAAAATTCGATTTTTATATATTGAATAGCATAGTAAAAATTTGATTTTTATATATTGAATAGCATAGTAAAAATTCGATTTTTATATATTGAATAGCATAGTAAAAATTCGATTTTTATATATTGAATAGCATAGTAAAAATTCGATTTTTATATATTGAATAGCATAGTAAAAATTTGATTTTTATATATTGAATAGCGAAGTGAAAATTCGATTTTTAAATATATGAAGTGATTATAAAAATATGATTTTTAAATTGAAAGTGAATAAATAAAATTGTGATTTTTATTTTAAAGATATCAGTATATAAAAATGTGATTTTTACATATGTAGTGAAAGCGGGCAACGAAAGCGACAAAAGGCGAGAACGTTGAAGATTTCTATCAAAGAAGAGTCAAGATGATTGGATAGCTATCGGTGAGAATTTCTCACCTTTCAATTTCTTTTTCTAGTTATATATATATATATACTAGGATGCAGACGGTGCTTAGTAGCACCCGACACAATCGTCCACAGACCATGGACTTGTTTGTTTGATTGCAAAAATTAGTTAGATTATTTGGTTTGAATTGAATGGTTTGGTGAAATGAAATTGATTTGATAGATGTGTGAATGGCGTGGGCCTTCACTAGACCGGGGATAAGGCTAGGCCTTGTCCCGTTTCTAGTATCGTGCCGTTATGCCGCCGAAATTTTCTAAAATAAGTTAGATAAATAAAAATATCATTTTATTTAAAGAATGAACTGAATAGAAATTCATATGTTGGAATAAAATGTTTTATCGTTAAAAATATAATTTTTAACGTGAATGTGAATAAATAAATATTCATTTACAAACAAGACGGTTTGTTTATGCACACCTATTTGAAGGACATTGACTGGGTCGATAAATTTTACACATCGCCCAACTGCACAAATAAAATCTGTGTTTGATTGTTTGAAACCCCACACGGGTGTTGGGATGAAATTTGAAGTTCACTCATCCTGATTGATTAAATATGTCGATCGATGGATTGACTGGCTGTTATAAGCGTTAGATATCTATATTTGATGCTTATACAGTGTAGTGCACTTTGGTTGATGGTTGATTATTTTGCAATACTATTATATGTGTGTAATGTATGAAAATCCATATAATTAACATTATATGGTGATTGATTGGGCCTCATTCCAATTTAGAAAATAAAGAATAATATAAAATAAAGGTTCATGTGTTGACAATACTCATCCATTGAGATTGGTCATGTGTTGAACGAAATAATTTAATAATAGAAATATTTGAAATAGAATATTAGAAAATAGAAATATATGAAGCCGTGTTGATTAGATTGACACCATTTTGACGTGAACGATATTTATATCGATTTTATTCATTTTAAAATGAATATTGAAAAGTGATTTCGAAATCGAATATTTTGAAATAAAATGAATATTGACAAGTGATTTCGAAATCGAATATTTTGAAATAAAATGAATATTGAAAAGTGATTTCGAAATCGAATATTTTGAAATAAAATGAATATTGAAAAGTGATTTCGAAATCGAATATTTTGAAATAAAATGAATATTGAAAAGTGATTTCGAAATCGAATATTTTGAAATAAAATGAATATTGAAAAGTGATTTCGAAATCGAATATTTTGAAATAAAATAAATATTGAAAAGTGATTTCGAAATCGAATATTTTGAAATAAAATGAATATTGAAAAGTGATTTCGAAATCGAATATTTTGAAATAAAATGAATATTGAATAGTGATTTCAAAATCGAATATTTTGAAATAAAATGAATATTGAAAAGTGATTTCGAAATCGAATATTTTGAAATGAAATGAATTGAAAACGATTTCGAAATGAAATGAATTGAAAACGATTTCGAAATGAAATGAATTGAAAACGATTTCGAAATGAAATGAATTGAAAACGATCTCGAAATGAAATGAATTGAAAACGATTTCGAAATGAAATGAATTGAAAACGATTTCGAAATGAAATGAATTGAAAACGATTTCGAAATGAAATGAATTGAAAATGATTTCGAAATGAAATGAATTGAAAACGATTTCGAAATGAAATGAATTGAAAATGATTTCGAAATGAAATGAATTGAAAACGATTTCGAAATGAAATGAATTGAAAACGATTTCGAAATGAAATGAATTGAAAACGATTTCGAAATGAATTGAATTGAAAACGAATTCGAATTGAATGGAAAACGAATTCAAATTGAGTTAAAAGCGAATTGAATTGAATTAAAATTGAATTGAAATTTGAATTGAATAAGAATGAATTTTAAAACGAATTTATAAAGAAGAATTCAATTTTGCTTTGGATTGAAATGGAAGTTGAAAATTGTTTTTGAAACAAATTTAAAACTATCTATATAATTCGTTTTAAATAGAAATCGACGAAATATATATTATATATATATAATATAATGGCCTGAATAGAACGCGCCGCGTCGCGGCAGTTCGTGAATTTCGACCATTTATTTCAAACGGACATTACGGGAGATCCGACCGTCGGATTCTCCTAAAACCGGAACCGTTGGGTTCGTATCGAAAAGAGCTTTCTAACGAATATTAGAAATTAGAAATCTAACGGTTGGATTTGGAGATACGTCCATTTCAAATTCGAAAAAGGTCGCTGTAAGTGCAGTTCGATGACCGTTGATGGAAATCGACTGTACGGGCCTTGATAAAATTATTAAAAATAGTAATAATTTGTGTAAAATCATAAGAAGTGGTTTAGAAAGGATTGGGATGAAAAACTACAGATTTGAAAAGATAAAAATAGATTTTTATCGAAATGAACTAGTTTTGAACTAGAAATATAATTCTATTTATTTTTAAATAAATAAATTGGGTTTGAAAAGGGTTTTAAAAATAACCAAAATTTCCAATGATTGCATTGGAATGGATTTGAATCGAAATTGTCTTCGGAATATTTCGATGTTGGAATTCGTGATTATACAGATGTTGTTATGGAAATTTGAAAGATATATATTTATATCGTTATTTCCAATACGACATTTGTTAGTCGTAGAATTTGATATTGAATATAAGCCGATATATTTTCTATTCAGAGCCTTGTATTGAATATCAAATGTGATTTGGGTTTATCGTGAATGGTGTCTTCACTAACACTGTTCTTGAACCCAGTTGAGAAAAGATTAAATCTTTTTATT
The DNA here is from genome assembly GCA_030737875.1 of Allium sativum. Taxonomy (NCBI): domain Eukaryota; kingdom Viridiplantae; phylum Streptophyta; class Magnoliopsida; order Asparagales; family Amaryllidaceae; genus Allium; species Allium sativum. The sequence continues at coordinate 84,039,520 of CM060918.1, forward strand.
TAGATTTAATGAAGTGTACCAATTAAATAATATTTAATTGAAATTGAATTGATATTGATTTTTGGGTTTATCGTGAACAGTGTTTTAAATAACACTTGTTCTTTAACCCGATAATTAATGAATGTGATTTTGGGTTTATCGTGAACTGTGTTTTAAATGACACTGATTCTTTAACCCAGTTAAAGATTAAAACTAAGTGGAGTTTTAATGAATCTTTAATTAGATTGAAAAGATCGAAAATGGAGTACCACTTGTTTTGCTCCAGACGATAGTTAAATCTTTAATTAGATTTGAACGTGAAATGGTAATTGAATTTACCGATAACACCGTGGTGTTAGATATGAAGTATAACCAGTTTTACTTCATGGGATGAATAGGTTGGGATTGGGAAATTAAAACAAATGATTACTTCGGTAAGGTTCGCTAATCCCGACTAGTTTGAATTGATATTCAAAAATAGATTAAAGAATAAATTCAAGAAATTTATCTTGGATAAAATTAATGGGAACCTTTCCCTATGAATGTGAAATTTAGAAACTAACTGTCGGTTAGCCAAGCAGAATGGTTTTCTGGATATTGATCTGATGTTGGTTTCGGCCTTCGGGGTTAATATTTGGAGAATTATTCTCTTGATTAATTTACGGTTAGTGACTGATGAATTGGAATGAGGCGTATGTTGTGTTTGTGTAACACTTATTTAAAATATACGTGAGTTATTCAGAAAGACCTGGTTTATCCCATTCTGAATAACTGATACGACGATAAGTCGAAGATGAAGACGGTGGTCGAAGACCGGAAGTCTTCACGTTGTTTGGGTGATTACTGATGATCTTGATTGGGCTGTACACCCAAGAAGATGGAAATAGTTGGTGATCGTCCAGACGTACTTGGAGATGGATGGATATGCGAGGAAAGTGCCTCCGGTTTCGTTCAGACCCAGAACGGACTTGTAAATGGACTGTGCGTCTGACATTGGATTTTAGTCCGTGTGATTGATCTCTATTAAATATATATCTGTTTGGCGGCGGAGAATTTATTCTCTTGCTTAACGCCCTTCTCTGAGACGTATGAGCTCAGGGGTTATATATTGATGGATATCAAACGCATGGAGTGAATTGCCTATGTGGCATGCCTAAGTGGCAATTGATCAAGGCTTCTGTTGAAAAGCAAAGTCTTGTGGTGATGATCAAAGCACGGCCTTTGTAGCGTAGCTTTGTGTAACGTTTACTTCGCGAGTTTCACACCTGGTATGAACCAGAAACGGGAGACGGACCTCAGGGAGGACTTGCGTTTCTTTCTAGCTAGAAGTGGCGTCAGTGGTTTTACATGCCCTGACGAGTTTGACTTATGTGGTTGTTGCTGTTGCGAGGCACCTCGGTTTGATCGGACGATCCGGGTCCGATGGAGTCATTCGTTGGCTCATTTGCGCCACAAAGGGCGGGGAGACGTATTGTTCAGGCATAATAATCCACATCGGTGGACCGGCCCTGACGATCCAGGGGGCAGTTGCGGCTGTTCCTGAGACATGGTAGGCTAGATTGTCTCGAATCGGTAGAGGACGATCCCTGGCCTCGGTTCATAGATGGAAACCCAATTTCCAAATACGTGATTCTGCGGTTTTATTTGTAGAGCCTAGTATGGCGACATAGTGGGATGGGGCGCTCATGCCGCATATGATTGATACTTATGATTTGAAGTTGTTTTATACACTATGCACATATAATAGTATCAAACGATTTGTTTTTAACCGTACTAAGCATGTTTGGCTATTATAAGGGAAAACCCTATCCTCGGCTGCGTTGCATTGTGTGATGGGACCTGGGTCTTATAATAGCTTCATTTTTTTTAGAAAAGCATTGCGCTGTTTACTTATATGCACTGGTATTCTTGGGAGGAAACCCGTTCCGTGTTATACGACGTGGTCCCTTGATTTACCTAACTTTAAAATAAAGATTAATAACTGTTTTAGTTCTCACACCAGTCACGTGACTGACCTGGAGTTTATTGTTTTAACCTAAACTCTGGGTGCCCCTATTTTCGACATGGGCAGCTAGTAGTTTTGGTTTTGCAGATTTATATTCACAGGATCCTGGTTTACAGCTGGAACGGTATCCGGAAAGCTTTGTATCCGTATATCTCTTCTAGTTGTGTATTGTATTATTTTTCGCTGCGATGTATTTAAGTGTAATTTAAATCTCTGATATTTCTGTGTAATATTCATTTATACTCCGTATATTCTTGTAATCTGATGCATTGTTGTAATATACAATGAAATGTTCTTCTGTCTGCGTTCTGTTGTGGCTTGTTCTCGAACTATCCGCCGCTTTCCTTTACGGGGAAGTTTCGGGTTTTCACAATACCGGGGTGTGAGGCTCGCGAATTAACTGATTGACATAGAAATGTGTTTATTTTTACGCTCATATCTTATCTTTATTGTAAATAAATAAATATTACTTTGGGTATTTTCGTGTGTTTTCACAGGTTGTTAAATAAATGTCTCCTTCATTCAATTAAAGACCAATTGCATAGGAAATGCTACTTCTTGGAATCAACAAATTTTCAATCATAAAGGAAGCTGTAGCACACTAGTAAAGCCTGGAAATTTGGACAGAGTGTCCTGAGTTCAGTCACCGTCAAAGCCCTATTTTTTTGCTGAAGAAAAGAACATATACATTGCCTCCGTTGCTTTGAAGAATAAAGAGACTAGTGCTATATTATATATATATATTTATATATTTATATGTATATAACATATGCACTAAGATTTGAAGAGCTGGACATTTTCTTCTCAAAGAAATCAATTGAAAATCTTGCATAATTACTTGCCATTGAGGAGAAGACTTGACATATATTTACCAGAATGCAACTCAATCAAATGCAACATGTCAGCAATCAAGGAGGGAGAATCTTCATAGAATATCTCAAATCTATATCCATATCTCTTTTATTTGTAAATAGAATATCTCAAGAGATATTTCTTGGCCCAAAAGTCACATAGGATGGAGGCTACATCCTCTAGAAATACCCATTGTATTCATTGTAAAGGGGAGTCCCTTCTTTTGTAATTCTTCTGCCATTAACAACGTTCTTCTCTTTATTTTTCTGCAATTTTCTAATTTCTTAGCAATTAGTGTTGTCTACACGATTAGATTCGGTAGAGCATTAATTGTATTTTTCACTTATTTTCATTAGCGATTGACCATCTGATTAGATTCAGCGGTAATCCTAATTTTTATTTTCTGTTCGTTTAATTCTGTTCTGCAATTTTATTTCCATTGTTCTATTTTATCTTTAATCGTTGAATTTATTACAGATCCGATTAGATTCGAATCTGCAGTGAATTTAGTTGCATCTTTTATTTGTAGTTTCAATTTTTATTTTGTTTTGCAAAATCAACCTCCAAGCTTCGTCTAACTCGCCCAGGAGATTAGATAAATAATTTGATTTTAATTATACCTCCCTGTGTTCGACCTGTATGCTACACACCTGTGCGCTTGCAGTAATTTAATTTAAAATTCGCGCTTTTCTAATTCATAGACTAGCATCGATCATGTTTTTGGCGCCGTTGCCGGGGAGGCAAATATTAAATTTTATTATTTATTTAATTTCCTATTCGTGTAAGTTTTTATTTGTTTTTTCCTTTTGATTTCCTGTATATATAAAATAAATAAATTTGTTGGTTGATTTGGTATTGATCATTGATACCGTAATCTTCTGCACAAGGAAAAAAAAGATAGCCAATTTTCCATTGATTTCTTTTCTTTTCACTTTCTTTCCTCTTTTCAGTACATAATTAGTCTTCCCTTTCTTCTTTTACAAGACACAAAAAAAAATTAATCTTCTATATTTTCTTACCGTCGATTTATTTCTGCCATCCCACTGCAAATCCTCTCCTCCATACACCATTCATCTCCGTTGCCGAGCCAATCTCCCCATCTCCACAATCTTCTATTCATCAACCAAATGTCAACATCATCGTTCAAATCTTCCCATACCCATTTGTTCCTCATACCAAATTCTCCTCCACAAACACGCGATATCTCAAAACCATCTTCATCTTCCAAACCCTCCGCCCCACGTCAAACAGCTTCCACCATCTTGCCATACCACAAAATTCACTACCTTTCAATCTTCACCATTAATTTCCATTTTTTCTTTCTAAAACAGAATAAAAACAAAAGAATTTCCTTTGCATTTTCCTCTGATTTCTCTCCTTTTATCAACTCCCTTCTGATTCTTACCTTCCTTTTACTACAAGTTCAAGGAAAAAAAAAGAGAATATTCAATCTCTTCTCGGCATCATCCTTCCATTACTCACCAAACTTCCTACAGCCGTCAATAGTTCACGTAATCCCCTAACCAACTCCATCCTCTATCTCACGCAATAATCTACTGCGTCCATCCACAGTCATACCAACATCCCAATCCCTCAAGAACAACCGTAACACCAATCACCATATCTTCCACCTCTTCAAACCCCACTTCATCATCAAAAACCAACTCTTAAATGCACCAATCATCAACCATATACAAATCCCTCAACTTCACAACCAACCTTCTGCCACAAAAGCTACCCACTTGAATTCACACCGCCCTTCCCAAAACACTGCAGATCAATTCCCCATCACCACAACTTCGAAACCCAAATCATAACATCGCCACCAAAATCCACAATTCCCTACGTCCAGCGTTCAACCACCATCAAATTCAAAATTCTGCAAACCCCATCACGCAAATCACGATCGACATCATCAAATCGTAATACAAATTCGAACACAAATCGGAAACCCACCATACCATTACACTGCTAACCCTAAACCGATCCGAAATCCAAAAGTCGAAACCCCCAAAGTACCAATCCCAGTCGCCGCCTAGTCCTATCAGCAACCCTAAGACCAACGGGATCCACGCATCACAGACCTCAACAACCACTTCCATCTCAACAACCACATCCATAACCGCACCTCACAAATTGCGAACCCTAGCCCTCAATCAAGTCAAATACCCCTTCAGGCTTCACTTCGAAACCAGTTGGGAACCCCAAAAAAAAGAGATTTTGTAGCTATTTGATCTGTTCGATTGATTTTTGTGGTCCTCTGACGGTTCTCTCGTTTTGGGGAAAGGAGTTTATGGGAGAATTTTTCTCTCAGACTTGTTGGTTTGTGTTTAAGAGAGGGGCTTGTTATTCTTTGGCATATTGTTGGAGTATTGTTTGTATTAGAAGTGTGGGACGGTAGTTATTTTGTTGAGTGGCCCAATTTTTTTCTGTGCGTGATTTTAATTTGTCAAAAATTTTAGTGTGTGGGTCCTTTTCTTGGGTTGACTGAGTGAGTCAAGGGTAGCTTTCCTTTCTAGCTTGTTTTAATTCTGATTTTTTTTAAAATAAATTTCTTTAGCTTGTTTTGAGTTTGAGTAGTTTGTTTCATTTGTTTATTCATCTCGGTGAGTGTTTAGGTTCTGGTTTAGTTTTTTTTTCCTTAATTCCATGTTAGTTTTTTTTATTATTTATAAAAAAAAACTTGAAATCTCAAATCGAACCAAAGGCCAAAGACGAAGAAAGAGTTCAAGCAACGATATAGTAGTCGAGCAAAGCCAAGCGAAAAGTGCCCAAGCAACAAGGATTCATACATTAGTCGATTTGCAAACAGAATTTGAATTGCCAACACAACTGCTCTGGACAGACTACCACACCCTGCTCTGTAACATTTTCTAAACTCTACAGGTTCTGCAGCTTCTTGAAAAATATAAAATTTGCTTGTAAAAATCTTCTGCAGGGGCAGCGGCTTGCTTGTACAATATTTTAATTTTCTGTTATTATTCTGCGACTGTTCTGTGTCTGATATTTTTGAATCTGTTTGTGAGGAACGAATTTCCATAAAAAATCATCACTCTCATCGTTTTTCAGTTATGAAACTTGATTTGACGTTGCAAAATAATATAATTGAAAAATGGTGCTTTGTGAAGTTGACTATCTCATATAATTGGATCGCGGATATATAGTAGTTCAATTTATTGAACTATTAGCAAAAGAGGTTGCATACTACCCGTAAAACATTGGTCGTATCCCTTAGTATTTATACTATACGTGAACGGCCATAAGACCCTCTTCCCCCTTCCAATTGAATCAGTTAATTAATAGAGCACAACTTAGTCTTTTATACTATTTTGAACTAAGAATAACTTCTGTCTTGCCGTGACTTCTTTAAAATGTCTGATTCAAAAAAATCTCTGAGAGAAATGTGGGATAACAATAGGAGTAGACGTCCTCTTGAAGAGTATGAGTACGAAATACAACTCATAAAGCAAGATTTTCCAAAATTTGGTGGGCCCAATATCAACAATTTCCATAATTTTCCAAATGATCAACATTTTCAAAATCATAGATATAATCAAAATGGCGATTTCAATTCAAATTTCAACAATTTCGATTATGGGCCACATCAACATCAAAATAGCTTTGAAACCCAAGATAGCTTTGGTCAATAACAATATGGGGTTGTAAACCAAAATTTCCAAAGTTATAGCCCATCAACATCTTGAAAACAACCAGAATTGCAATTTTCCACCGAATTTCAACAGCTTTGGTTACGAACATAATTTTTATGATCAAAATGATTTCCAATATCATTGCCATTTTTCTGAAGATTCAAACAACCACCACAATGGAGATGATATTGATCATGAAATTGATGTGGACTATAATTTTGAGAATCAAGAAATCCAAAGCGAGAGCTCTCAAATCAACGACTCTACAGAGTGTCATTTTGATGAGAGTGCGGAAAGGCTAAATAAAAAGATGGATGAACTTCTTTGTTTAATGGCGTATTATAAAGAACAACAAGAGCAACAAAATCAAATTCAAACAAGCCTTGAATCAGAATATAATTCAACTCTTAGTGACAACGAAAATTTTCAAATAACGACTTTTGAATTTGAGAATAACCATCTAAATGAAGTTGTTCACAATTCAGCAAGTGATTTGGACTTCGATTCTTTTCAAGAAAAAGATTTAAACTCAGATTTTGATCTTCTTCTTTCAGGCTGTGAAAAACTTGAAATTCTAGAAATTGAACAGAATGAAAATGTTGAATTTTTCAATTCAAATTTGGAAAAGGATTTTAACGAACATGAATTCTTTGGATTGTACGAGGATGAGTTGCCAGATGAGGAAGAAGTAGATTCACGCCACGAGTTCAAAAATTTTAACTTTGAGAAAATTTCAAACGAACTTGAAATTGTCAGTGTCAAAAATACGTTGTCAGATAATGATGAGAAATGTGATCGCATAGTCTTGAATAACACTCAGATTTCAAATTTCACTGAATTTATATACGATCACAAATTTTTGAAAAATTACACTTATAAATTTGTTGAACACATTTGGAATGTTAGCTTTGTAGAAAAACTTCATGTTAGGACGACTCTAAACATTCATTTACTGGACTATAAATCGAGGTATAAAGATGAGATTGTTTAAAACTCTTGCTTGTTAAAAAACATGCCTAGACATAGTGGGAATGGGACCCATCGAGCTAGAACCAAGTGTGGAGGAAAAAGTTGGTGGCAATCCTTGCATCGCAAACACATATATCATTGTAAATACGATCCATTCTTACATATAGTTAGACTGCATTTCATTTTGCAAATAATTTTGCATTTCATCCATCTTTGGGTGCTATCTTTCACATTTAGAAAACGTGTTCACAGTGTGGATACTGTTTAGTTCTAGTGTGGGGGGGAGTCAGCATTTCATTCATTTTCGTTTTTTTTTCTTTCTTTTTCAATTTCATCCATTTAAATAGGACCATCATGCATTTTAGACTGTAGTAACATGCCATTTTTTTTTGAAACATGACTCATTTTAGATTGATACAGCAAAATAAGTTAAGGATTATTACTCAGTTGATAGTATTTTTTTCTCTTAACTTAGATCGAATAAGAAATATAATGAAAAGTTTAATTTTGAGGGATAATAGTGTAACCGGTACATAGGGAGATTCTTAGGTGATGGCCATGAAATCTATTTTATATTGTAGACTTTGTTTAAATAAGTGGAGGACTTAAAATACTTATATTGGTTGTTCGAATCTTTAAAACTAAGTTGTGTTAAGTTGAATTCGCGTAGCTCTCTCTTGTGCTAATATTTTCAATAATAATAAATAATAATCCAAGGGTATCCAACATTGCTTGTATATCAAGCGTTGGTGTGAAAACCCGCCAAGCTCTATCCGACATGTTGTTGACAAAGTCAGCGTTGGAATATCTTGGTCTCATTTTATGAGATTGGACACCTAAGAATTACCGACACGTTGTTGACAAAGTCAAAGTCGGCCTGCACAATCCGCCAAGCTCTTTACCCACTCTCCATTAGTCCGCGAGGCAGTGCATGGGTGGTAAACCTTGGTCTTTTTAGTTAGGTGTATGTACTTAATCATAAATTTTAAAATTTTATAGAATAAAGAATAAGCGATGATGCCCAAACACTTCTTGACCTTATTGATTTGACTAGCCATACATGAGAAAATTAGAATACCACTTTACAAACTGTGCCAAGCAAACTAAGAATCTATTTCATGGCTGCATTATGTTATCAACCGAACCAACTGGCCAAACTAGAATTTAACATTTGAAAACTTGATTTATATTGAAAATTTGTGACAAGTTGAGGTATCTAAAATAAAATCAACTGATTAGAAATTGTTAACTTAAATTGTTGTACCACTTCCCGAAACAAGTCGTGTTTTCATTTTTTCGTTTTTATTTGCATTTTTCCATTGCATTCATATAGTTTCATTAGAATCATAGCATACTGCATTTGGATTTTGTGGGTAGTATCCGCTGAAAACCCTCACGAGACACCACTCGTCCTACTAGGGATACCTAGAGGTTTAACGGCTTGTTGCATACGCTCAATGCAATCGTGTCTCCTACGAAAGTGTGACCTATCTAGTTTAGTTTTTCATTTCTTGTTTTACTCGAGGACGAGTAAAAGATAAGTGTGGGGATATTTGATTGACATAGAAATGTGTTTATTTTTATGCTCATATCTTGTCTTTATTGTAAATAAATAAATATTACTTTGGGTATTTTCGTGTGTTTTCATAGGTTGTTAAATAAATGTCTCCTTCATTCAATTAAAGACCAATTGCATAGGAAATGCTACTTCTTGGAATCAACACATTTTCAATCATAAAGGAAGCTGTAGCACACTGGTAAAGCCTGGAAATTTGGACAGAGTGTCCTGAGTTCAGTCACCGTCAAAGCCCTATTTTTTTGCTGAAGAAAAGAACATATACATTGCCTCCGTCGCTTTGAAGAATAAAGAGACTAGTGCTATATATATATATATATGTATGTATGTATGTATGTATGTATGTATATGTATATAACATATGCACTAAGATTTGAAGAGCTAGACATTTTCTTCTCAAAGAAAACAATTGAAAATCTTGCATAATTACTTGCCATTGAGGAGAAGACTTGACATATATTTACCAGAATGCAACTCAATCAAATGCCACATGTCAGCAATCAAGGAGGGAGAATCTTCATAGAAAATCTCAAATCTATATCCATATCTCTTTTATTTGTAAATAGAATATCTCAAGAGATATTTCTTGGCCCAAAAGTCACATAGGATGGAGGCTACATCCCCTATAAATACCCATTGTATTCATTGTAAAGGGGAGTCCCTTCTTTTGTAATTCTTCTGCCATTAACAACGTTCATCTCTTTATTTTTCTGCAATTTTCTAATTTCTTAGCAATTAGTGTTGTCCACACGATTAGATTCGGTAGAGCATTAATTGTATTTTTCACTTATTTTCATTAGCGATTGACCGTTTGATTAGATTCAGCGGTAATCCTAATTTTTATTTTATGTTCGTTTAATTCTGTTCTGCAATTTTATTTCCATTGTTATATTTTATCTTTAATCGTTGAATTTATTACAGATCCGATTAGATTCGAATCTGTAGTGAATTTAATTACATCTTTTATTTGTAGTTTCAATTTTTATTTGTTTTGCAAAATCAACCTCCAAGCTTCGTCTAACTCGCCCAAGAGATTAGATAAATAATTTGATTTTAATTATACCTCCCTGTGTTCGACCTATATGCTACACACCTGTGCGCTTGCAGTAATTTAATTTAAAATTCGCGCTTTTCTAATTTATAGACTAGCGTCGATCATTAACGCTATACACAAAACTATGCTATTTAATGTCGTGCTTTGATCATCAACGACAAGACCTTGCTTTTCAACAGAAGCCTTGATCATTTGCATCGCAGCATGCCACACTGACAATTCATATCATGCGACTGATGTCTATCGATATATAACCTCTAAGCTCGTACGTCTCAAAGAATGGTGTTAAGCAAGAGAATAAATTCTCCGCCACCAAACAAATATATATTTAATAGAAATCAATCAACACAGAATAAAATCCAATGTCAGACACACATCCATTTACAAGTCCGATCCGGGTCTGAACGAAATCGGAGGCACCTTATTCCTCGTCCCATATGTCCAATACAGGAGAGAGGTCCTCGCATATCCGGTCGATCTACAAGTACGTCTGGACGATCACCACTTATTACCACATCTTGGGTGTACAGCCCAATCAAGACATCAATAATCATCCAGACGATGTGAATATCTCCGGTCTTCGACCGTCGTCTTCATCGTCGACTTATAGTCGTATTAATTATTCAGATTGGGATAAACCCGGTCTTTTCGAGTAACTCGCGTACCTTATAAATAAGTGCTATAAAACATAACATACGCCTCATTCCAATTCATAATATTCTTTTATTCAAATATTCACATCTTTAGAGAAAGGTTCCCATTAATTTTATCAAAGATAAAATCTTTTAAATTCATTATGTAATCTTCCTTTTTGATATCAATTCAGAAGAATTGATTTTATCCTTTCACAAATCTAAACCAAATTAAGGTTTATCAACTAGTCGGGATAGGCGAACTTTACCGAAATAATCATTTATTTATTAATCCCAATCCCAACCTATTCATCCCATGGAGAAAAATTGGTAATACTCCATATCTAACACCCACGGTGTAACGTCCCGTCTTTTTGACCGCTTAAAATTGGTAATTAAACCAACTCAAAACGTTCAAATCAACTGATCGTTATTTAGCTTACAGAGTTTTAAATACAGAATAAACACAGGAAACACATAATAATAAGCAACACAACATTGAACAGTGAAATAAAACTTTTATTTATAAATCATAATTTTGATACAACATTTTTATATACAGTGGTATTAAAATTATACAGTTTGAATATAGAAAAATATTTACTGTTTAGGACTTTAGAGTGCGTCGCCTTTGGAATCCCCAGCTTCGTCAATCTACGAATCCTAAGCGGTAATCTTTAAATCTGTAACACTTGGGTCTGACCCGAGTATTCTATGCAAAAACATAAAACACTCGAGTCAGGATTAAATCATAGTTCAAGTAAATTAAATTCAATAGAAACTGAATTTAATAATTAATCTCAACATCAAATATAGTCTCTGTGCTTATTAGTTTTATTTCAGGTACAATCGGTCATGGAAGCCTGCATATACACACATGTACAAGTACACATGTGCACTGCCCTAGCATCCCGCGACCACAAATAACAAGTGCGTTGAGGTTCATAGGGTTCTCACAATATACACCAAACTGGTAGTTTTGGACATGGCAACTAGCAATAGTACAACAACATGACGTATGTGCATAAGCAAGAAAGAAAGTATACATATGGTGCCGGCCAGAAAACAGCTCAACGGAACGAGCCTAATATCAGCGTAGTGGTTCATAGTGCAAATCTTAGAATGCATACTGAACAGAAAGAAAATGGGTCCATATTGCCAAACTGTACAAGGAAAAATAGAAGTTTCAAATGCCAAACTTAAGATTTTACGTGTTTTAGGGGGTATACATTGTGCTATAAATGGAAGGGTATGTAAATCAAGGCAAAGGTGTGTATTCAGGAAATTAAAAATGCTAATACATGACCGGTTATGTACATATGGCACCTTATTTATTAACTAAATTATATCAGTCCATACAATACATGTATATATATACATGTTGTAACAACCCGCATTCTACGCATCGGAGTATCGTAGAATATTTATTTCTTTCTTATACGAAGTCGTATGGTCATGTGGCTTTGGGAAACGACTATTGGGGTCATTTCCCATGTTCGTGATTTTTGCCGATTTTTAAAAGACCGTTTTGCCACTAGTTGATCTTGTTTCGTCCATAACTTTTTATTGGAAAGGAGTTTTGACCAGAAACCACTTCCATTGGATTCGAATGATGGTTTCTCTTTCCGTAGAGTGGTTACATTAGCCAAACGGACTTACCGTTTGGGAGATATGGCTGAAACAAGGTTTAGAAGGTGAAAAACAGCTTAATTGGGCTAAACCGGGTGATTAACAGCGAGGCCCAATGGGGGATTTCGGGTTTAGAGGTATTTAAGGGCTGCTAGGGTTTAGAAAACGATTTTTCATTCATTTTCCAGCCGTCACAAACCTCTTTTGAGCTCTAGCAATGGCCTCCACCTTCTAAATCACTCCCAAAACATCTTTTTGGCTTTCCTAATCACATATTAGCAAGATCTACACCAAATCAAGGCGGATTAGCATCAAATCAAGATAGGAGCTGCTGCAAAGAAGTGGAATTCGACCCAAACAGAGAGTCATTTCAGATCTATAGTTTACTTTGTGGCTAAGGTGAGTGATTTGCATAGTTCTTCACTAATTATGGCTAATTATGGTAATTAGCGAAGATTAGCGAAATTATGGCTCAGAAAAATCTAGAAAAATTCCTAAAATTCTAAAACATCAGTTTATGCCTTGATATGAATTTGGGTTAATTTCGACTTGTAACAACCCGTATTTTTCGATAACGTGTTAAGACGAGAATCAAGGCAGAATTTAATTTTAAATTCTGAATCAAGTAAAACAGGCTATGCCATTGCGTTCGTCTCGAAAAAATACGCGAAATAGAGTCTGAGTTTTCAAGAATCGGAGTCCGTATGACCAAGATATGGCCTCGCGAAGTTTCACGAAAAATTCCCAAATTAAAGTATACTTAATTAAGTGAAATGGGTTGCGCAGAGAAATATATATATATATTGATATATATATATATATATATAATTGAAAATTGAATAAATAAATATGCAAAAATGTTCAAAACAGCGAATTGGGAGAGGGGAATAACCGAACCGGCCGATTTTTGAGGTCGACCCGAGCTTGCTGGGTCGACTAGGGGTTAATCCAGGGTGTTTGGCTGTCAACCCGTGGGCCGATTCGCTCAAATGCAGATTTTGCATTTGGATGGTTCTCATGGTTCATCTTTAATCTAAAGGCCCTAGATGGTTCCTACACTTGACTTCTTCCCCAAGACATGCTTTGATGGCTTGGATTGAATCTAGGTTTAATCCTATGGCCTAAAACACTTGCCTAATCTATAAATAAGACCCTAACCTATCCTAAATCCTCATTATTCATTCATGCAACTAAACTATGGCAAAATTTTACCTCTCATGGCCTCCACTCTCTTAATAAAATTTCTAAATGGTTTCTATGAGAGATTTTCCATGCATACAAGTGTTTTCAAGCTTGTATGAGTGTCATTAGCTTGCATTCAAGTCAAGTTTCTATCTTTGCATCATAAAGCAAGGGTTTTGATCATTTTAGCTCAAGGGTTTTTATGTTAGAGCTTGCATTTTGGGTCTATTTGATTGCATAAGGGCTTTGTCATATCTTTTGTGCCTTCATAGCAATGTAAGCCCTTTCCCTACTCTTAGATATTAACTATGAAGTTAAATGTTCATGTTGCAAGTTTGGGTTTGATCATTGAGTATGATACATGCTATCATGTCATGCAAGTTTATGAAGTCATTATCTTGATCTTGTGAGCTAAAAGCTACAACCATTATGTTGAAATGTTGCATTAGGCAACATGAGAACCCTCATAACCTTTATGTCAACTTGCATATGAAGTCATAACCCTTATATGATGATATATGCGAGTTACTAGTCATCATTCCATATCTTTTGTCACCATGATTCGCTTATGTGCCAAGTTTGGGTTTATGCATGTTTTGAGGCTTAAGAATGTAACATGCAAGTTAATGAACACATTTGTGCCTCATTTTCCACCATGATTAACTTGTGGCTTAATATCCATTTTTGTCATGCCTTTGCCAAGTCTCTTCTTTTAATCCATTACGTTGTTGCGAACGTATATGCGAGTTTAAAAGCGTTGGGTTATGTTATGGGTAATTTCTAATAACATGAAAATACAACTTGAAAACATGACTTGAAATATAACATGGAAGTTGACATGTAAGTATGCATAAAAACATAAGCTTGGGAATTTACCTATTAAGTTAGGTCTACCCTTTGGGAATTTACCTATTAAGTTAGGTCTACCCAAATGCTTGAAAACTTGTAACATGTTTTGGGAAACATGATGGACATGACACTTAGATAATATAAGTGTGGCCAACTCGAGGTTGGGTTGAGTTTGCAACGTAAAACTACCCGGAACCGACCGGCCTAACTAGTAGTTGCAAACAATAGGACCCAATGTGAGAAGTTGGTCATGTTGTGCTTGAACCCGAGGTTAGACCAAGTTGTGGTGTAAAGCTACCCGGAACCGACCGGCTTAACTAGTAACCACAACAAAGTCTAATGTGAGAGGTGAAGGTGCATTAAGTAATTAGTGTCACATGATAGGGTTAAGTTAATTTGATTAATGACTCTTAACCAAATATGACATGGACAAATGGGTTAAGTAATTTGATTAGGCTAATGATACTTAACAAAACATGACAAGGTTGGGTAGGTTAAGTAACTTGATTTGCCTAATGACACTTAACCATTTTTATATGACTAGTGGATGGGGTTAAGTTAACCAACACTTAATCAATCCAACGCGATAACTTGGTAAGGTTAAGTAAGTTTTCTTAATGACGCTTAACCGAAAAATACGGTTAACGAATGGGGTTAAGATTAGACTCAACTAGTCTAAACATGGAAATCGGATGGGGTTAAGTTAGCCTAGACTTAATTAATCCCACTTGGTAGTTTAATGGGGTTAAGTTAAACACTTAACTAATCTAAACATGATGAATTGATGTGGTTAAGTGACCTATACTTAACCAATCTAACTCGTGAATTTATTGAGGTTAAGTTAACCTATACTTAACCGATCTAACGTGAAAACATGATAAGGCTAAGTCACGAATCGCTTGAATACACTTGACCGATTTGACTGAGTAAATTGATAGGGTCAAGTTAATATATACTTAACCAATCTAGAATGATAATTGCACGAGGTTAAGTCGTGAATTGCTTAATACATACTTAACCAACGTGAGCATGGTTTGTAGGGTTAAGTCTTGGACTTGGATACTTAGCCAATTTTGACATGATTTGAAGACGGGTTAAGTCTTGGACTTGGATACTTAGCCAATTTTGACATGATTGGTAGACGGGTTAAGTCATGAACTTAAGTGACACTTAATCCATTATGTAAACCCTAGTTCTGAGGATAGGGGATAACCGTAGTTAACAAGGATAACGGGAATAAGGCTAAGTGGTAAACCTTAGTTGAGGAATAACTAAGTAATGATTCTTAGTCAAGGAAATTTAGACCAGTTCATAGATAGATGAGTAACCTGATACGGTAGGTCATCGTTTAAGTATACGAGTAGGAGCAAGTATCTGATTTAGATAAAGGCTCCAGCGAACTGGGTAACGAAGCAGCGGCTTCAGGGAACGTAAGGGTATTCTTGGTATCCCTCTATGAGCTGCCAGGTGATTATACTAGGCTCATGAGAGGTTAAGGTCTGCGTTAGAAGAACCAAGAGTATGCCTTGGTTGCTATGCGAGCGACCTAAAGACGGGGATGGATAAGGGATAGTCGACGATACACGGTCGTACCCTAGATAGCATTTCGTCAGACTACCTACCATCTTTGGTCAAGCGTGTACGTACGGAAAGGCAGAGAACACCCAATAGACCATAATTGCTATCTAATTATGGTTGCGGTAAGGCTAGGATTGTGGGTTGGCCAGTAGTGTGTTCTCATACAGGATTTATCCTGTCTTGTCTTTCACAAGTTGAGGGAGGGGTAGCGTGGGACCATAGCCACGTATAGAAAAACAGACCTTAGCATCTGCATCGGCAGATAAATCGAAAGCTCCCGACCGAGTCTTGTATTTCTCGATCTGCCCTGTGACAGGACTCGGATGGCACGATGTGATACATGTGCATACAGTCATGGAAAACGATTCACGATGAATGCGTGGGAAAAAGGGCGCGGTTGACGGTTAGCGTAAATCCCAGTGGCCCTGGGTGGTTGAACCAAAACCGAGGTACGAAAACGTGCAATAGGTAAGCGTAATCCCTAGTGGCCCTAGGTAGCATAAGTCCTAGTTGTACAAACGATAATTCATGTTGGAAGACCCTAGCTAGGTTTAGGGTAACAGTCCAAACCGATCTTAAGGATCAAGGAACTATGTTAAAGTAATGTAGAATCTCATGGGAAAGCCCGTATGGTCTACGGCAAGGGACTGAACATTTACATGGAATAAAACATACAAGTTGAGTAACCTATATATGCGATATATTAGGTTGACATGGACCATTACACGACTTTTGAGTGAGGGTCATTCTTGGTTAACACATGATACGGTGGGGATACTAGTACGGTAGGTGCAGAGCTAAAATGCAGGATAGATATCATGGGACGTTATACGTGATAGATATCTTGGGAATATTATACTTGATAGAAACCTGACGATGTGATACCTTGTTTTATCTTGACATCGTAATTTATCATGACACCTTAGTTTATCTGAGTTCAGTAGTTCATCCTGTTATTTTGATTTAGCTTATCTATCTTGTCATCATGCTTATGTTCATCTCAGTTTCTCATGTCAGTTAACTTTACTAGTTTTTATGCTAATAGTAGATAGGGCTTACTCAGTCTTTTTGACTGACCCGTTTTGTTTCACCTCTCTTCTTCCGTTTCCCCGCCCCCCCCCCCCCCCAAGGTTACAGGGAGGAAATACTGTTGTTTAGTTCGGACTTCTTCTGCTTGAAGGTCATCATGGATGGCTTGGACTTTTCTTGGCTAATGGCTACTTTACTGTTTTTACTTGGGGAATAATTTATGAAAATGTCTTTATGCTTCTTTGCTATTGCAAGACAGGTTTTGATGTACTCTGATGTAAAAGGCTTTAGACCTTATTTATTCATGTTATGAAAGTTTGATTTTACTTCCGCTATTTTTATATGTTCTGTCTTGTGATATTTCTGTGCATGTTTACCAATAATGCCCCTCTAAAGCTAGTGCATTCCTTTGCGAGTGACCCTAGCGGAGGCGGGGTGTTACACGTGGTATCAGAGCTAGGTTGTTACCAGACTGGGCAAAAGTTTTTAAAGACCTTCTGAAAACTATTTGAAAATCGTTTACAAAGAAGCATTTTTTTCAAGAAAATTTTCTTTTAAAAGAAAAAGGCTATTCCCCAAAGGCCATTAGCACTATCCTTGTTTCCTTAATTGAATCTCTTCTCCTTTCTTTCCTCCATCTGTAGTCACAGTGGTTTTAACTGCGACTAGTCTTTTCTATCTACGAAAGTGCTTTCCATGCGATGGAGGTGTTTTTCAAGAGACCAGTGGCCGCGTTATAAGAAAGGATAGTGAGAAAGAGGATAAAGGATACGAGCTTAAGGATGAGCAACTTGTTGGTATGGCTTAGTCCTCAAAGGAGGGAGAAAGATGAACAATGAAACCCATGACGAGAAAGTATCTTTGGTATGGTGAAACGGGACGGATAGTTAAGTATTGTGGGACAAGGACAAGATCATCGTTGTATACCCTCACTAGAGTACCTGAGTAGGGGGATAACATCCTTGTTAAAAATCTAGTTATTCTTTTCTATCATCCCGCCAAGACTTTGTTTTGATCCCCGCATCATTTAAGTCCGCTTCGGTAGTTGAGTCTCTGCACCTTAAGTACTAACGTAATAGAGAATCCCATTTTTGTCTCAAAGTCCTATTGGAGAATCAGTCCATTTATACATGACTTGTTTGGATTTGGGAATGTCTATGCCAAGTGTTGAGTTTGGAAATAATGCTTATGTTTATAAGCTATGGATGGATTCTAGGGATGAAGTGGTTATCCAGTAGGGGGTGCCACTCTCGGTTTTGATAGGAGGGTAGTTAGACCTTTTGACTAGCCTTGGTAATGCCCTCGAAGTATAGGGTAACCTTTTTGAGGTTCTGTCATGACTAGTTACTTAGAATCCCTTGATGCCTTTATTGGAAATTTGAAGCCCGATCGAGTGGTGTTCGCCAATAAGACGGATGGTTTACTTCATTTATGCATAGGTTATAGAGATCACCCTAGTAAGTGCGCACGATAACCTGATTGACATTTGTTTACTTTCAAGAGAAAGTTCTTCTACATGGAATGCCTTATAGTATATAAACGAGATCCAAGATTCACTAGTGAATTTTGGAAAGCTTGCATGAGATCATGAGTACGCAGTCATGTTTGCGCCAAGTATTCTAGAAAAAGGATAAGTGCAAGTGGAACGAGAGGCGACGAAGAAATGAGTTTCAGCTCATGTTATGGAAGCAGGAAATAAGAAGCTACGAAATCGCGAAGTTAAAGGGCGGTCAAGGCACAATGGAAGTAAGCCCGAGGAAATACGACTTTGATGGTCAAAGACTAGATACGCGCATGATATCTCTTTTTGGGAGTATATCCTTGATCCCTGTTTCTGTAGAGCTTACTTGTAGGTTATCTTTTGTGGACATCCTCTCGGTCCTACTTTCTGTTACAAACCCCATAAGGTGTTTGTCTTGTTTATCTTCTCGGCCCTGTTTCAGGGAATTCTAGGTAGAACCCTATGGATGTAAACATGTATTTGAAACATGTTATGATTGATATGGTTGCAAGTGGTTGCTCGTGGATGCGTGAATACACATTAGATACTAGCTCGACTCGGTCACATTTCATATTGCATATGCACGAGTATTTATACTTGTTTATGGATGAAATCGAATGTATTATCATGCGGTTGTTGCATATGAATGAATGATTGTGCACGCATATAGTATCTATATGACTAGGACTATTTGCATACATGTTGGATTCATGGCACTATACATATTTTGCATTAGAAAGATTATTCAGGCCTGATCATTAGCATTAGCTAAGGAACATGTACACACACGTTTTGCATATATTCATACAGCATTAGAAATCATCTAAGGACAATGGTTGCTTGTGGATGATGTTTTGAGTAGATGGATGATGGATGGTAGGATACGTTCTTCCTAACTTGGAGATTTCGGGGATGAAATCCTAAAAGGTGGGGAGAATGTAACAACCCGTATTTTTCGATAACGTGTTAAGACGAGAATCAAGGCAGAATTTAATTTTAAATTCTGAATCAAGTAAAACGGGCTATGCCATTGCGTCGTCTCGGAAAAATACGCGAAATAGAGTCTGAGTTTTCGAGAATCGGAGTCCGTATGACCAAGATATGGCCTCGCGAAGTTTCACGAAAAATTCCCAAATTAAAGTATACTTAATTAAGTGAAATGGGTTGCGCAGAGAAATATATATATATATATTGATATGTATATATATATATATATATAATTGAAAATTAAATAAATAATTATGCAAAAATGTTCAAAACAGCGAATTGGGAGAGGGGAATAACCGAACCGGCCGATTTTTGAGGTCGACCCGAGCCCGCTGGGTCTACTAGGGGTTAATCCAGGGTGTTTGGCTGTCAACCCGTGGGCCGATTCGCTCAAATGCAGATTTTGCATTTGGATGGTTCTCATGGTTCATCTTTAATCTAAAGGCCCTAGATGGTTCCTACACTTGACTTCATCCCCAAGACATGCTTCGATGGCTTGGATTGAATCTAGGTTTAATCCTATGGCCTAAAACACTTGCCTAATCTATAAATAAGACCCTAACCTATCCTAAATCCTCATTATTCATTCATGCAACTAAACTATGGCAAAATTTTACCTCTCATGGCCTCCACTCTCTTCATAAAATTTCTAAATGGTTTCTATGAGAGATTTTCCATGCATACAAGTGTTTTCAAGCTTGTATGAGTGTCATTAGCTTGCATTCAAGTCAAGTTTCTATCTTTGCATCATAAAGCAAGGGTTTTGATCATTTTGGCTCAAGGGTTTTTATGTTAGAGCTTGCATTTTGGGTCTATTTGATTGCTTGAGGGCTTTGTCATATCTTTTGTGCCTTCATAGCAATGTAAGCCCTTTCCCTACTCTTAGATATTAACTATGAAGTTAAATGTTCATGTTGCAAGTTTGGGTTTGATCATTGAGTATGATACATGCTATCATGTCATGCAAGTTTATGAAGTCATTATCTTGATCTTGTGAGCTAAAAGCTACAACCTTTATGTTGAAATGTTGCATTAGGCAACATGAGAACCCTCATAACCTTTATGTCAACTTGCATATGAAGTCATAACCCTTATATGATGATATATGCGAGTTACTAGTCATCATTCCATATCTTTTGTCACCATGATTCGCTTATGTGCCCAGTTTGGGTTTATGCATGTTTTGAGGCTTAAGAATGTAACATGCAAGTTAATGAACACATTTGTGCCTCATTTGCCACCATGATTAACTTGTGGCTTAATATCCATTTTTGTCATGCCTTTGCCAAGTCTCTTCTTTTAATCCATTACGTTGTCGCGAATGTATATGCGAGTTTAAAAGCGTTGGGTTATGTTATGGGTAATTTCTAATAACATGAAAATACAACTTGAAAACATGACTTGAAATATAACATGGAAGTTGACATGTAAGTATGCATAAAAACATAAGCTTGGGAATTTACCTATTAAGTTAGGTTTACCCTTTGGGAATTTACCTATTAAGTTAGGTCTACCCAAATGCTTGAAAACTTGTAACATGTTTTGGGAAACATGATGGACATGACACTTAGATAATATAAGTGTGGCCAACTCGAGGTTGGGTTGAGTTTGCAACGTAAAACTACCCGGAACCGACCGACCTAACTAGTAGTTGCAAACAATAGGACCCAATGTGAGAAGTTGGTCATGTTGTGCTTGAACCCGAGGTTAGACCAAGTTGTGGTGTAAAGCTACCCGGAACCGACCGGCTTAACTAGTAACCACAACAAAGTCTAATGTGAGAGGTGAAGGTGCATTAAGTAATTAATGCCACATGATAGGGTTATGTTAATTTGATTAATGACTCTTAACCAAATATGACATGGACAAATGGGTTAAGTAATTTGATTAGGCTAATGATACTTAACAAAACATGACAAGGTTGGGTAGGTTAAGTAACTTGATTTGCCTAATGACACTTAACCATTTTTATATGACTAGTGGATGGGGTTAAGTTAACCAACACTTAATCAATCCAACGCGATAACTTGGTAAGGTTAAGTAAGTTTTCTTAATGACGCTTAACCGAAAAATATGGTTAACGAATGGGGTTAGGATTAGACTCAACTAGTCTAAACATGGAAATCGGATGGGGTTAAGTTAGCCTAGACTTAATTAATCCCACTTGGTAGTTTAATGGGGTTAAGTTAAACACTTAACTAATCTAAACATGATGAATTGATGTGGTTAAGTGACCTATACTTAACCAATCTAACTCGTGAATTTATTGAGGTTAAGTTAACCTATACTTAACCGATCTAACGTGAAAACATGATAAGGCTAAGTCACGAATCGCTTGAATACACTTGACCGATTTGACTGAGTAAATTGATAGGGTCAAGTTAATATATACTTAACCAATCTAGAATGATAATTGCACGAGGTTAAGTCGTGAATTGCTTAATACATACTTAACCAACGTGAGCATGGTTTGTAGGGTTAAGTCTTGGACTTGGATACTTAGCCAATTTTGACATGATTTGAAGACGGGTTAAGTCTTGGACTTGGATACTTAGCCAATTTTGACATGATTGGTAGACGGGTTAAGTCATGAACTTAAGTGACACTTAATCCATTATGTAAACCCTAGTTCTGAGGATAGGGGATAACCGTAGTTAACAAGGATAACGGGAATAAGGCTAAGTGGTAAACCTTAGTTGAGGAATAACTAAGTAATGATTCTTAGTCAAGGAAATTTAGACCAGTTTATAGATAGATGAGTAACCTGATACGGTAGGTCATCGTTTAAGTATACGAGTAGGAGCAAGTATCTGATTTAGATAAAGGCTCCAGCGAACTGGGTAATGAAGCAGCGGCTTCGGGGAACGTAAGGGTACTCTTGGTATCCCTCTATGAGCTGCCAGGTGATTATACTAGGCTCATGAGAGGTTAAGGTCTGCGAACCAAGAGTATGCCTTGGTTGCTATGCGAGCGACCTAAAGACGGGGATGGATAGGGGATAGTCGACGATACACGGTCGTACCCTAGATAGCATTTCGTCAGACTACCTACCATCTTTGGTCAAGCGTGTACGTACGGAAAGGCAGAGAGCACCCAATAGACCATAATTGCTATCTAATTATGGTTGCGGTAAGGCTAGGATTGTGGGTTGGCCAGTAGTGTGTTCTCATACAGGATTTATCCTGTCTTGTCTTTCACTAGTTGAGGGAGGGGTCGCGTGGGACCATAGCCACGTATAGAAAAACAGACCTTAGCATCTGCATCGGCAGATAAATCGAAAGCTCCCGACCGAGTCTTGTATTTCTCGATCTGCCCTGTGACAGGACTCGGATGGCACGATGTGATACATGTGCATACAGTCATGGAAAACGATTCACGATGAATGCGTGGGAAAAAGGGCGCGGTTGACGGTTAGCGTATATCCCAGTGGCCCTGGGTGGTTGAACCAAAACCGAGATACGAAAACGTGCAATAGGTAAGCGTAATCCCTAGTGGCCCTAGGTAGCATAAGTCCTAGTTGTACAAACGATAATTCATGTTGGAAGACCCTAGCTAGGTTTAGGGTAACAGTCCAAACCGATCTTAAGGATCATGGAACTATGTTAAAGTAATGTAGAATCTCATGGGAAAGCCTGTATGGTCTACGGCAAGGGACTGAACATTTACATGGAATAAAACATACAAGTTGAGTAACCTATATATGCGATATATTAGGTTGACATGGACCATTACACGACTTTTGAGTGAGGGTCATTCTTGGTTAACACATGATACGGTGGGGATACTAGTACGGTAGGTGCAGAGCTAAAATGAAGGATAGATATCATGGGACGTTATACATGATAGATATCTTGGGAATATTATACTTGATAGAAACCTGACGATGTGATACCTTGTTTTATCTTGACATCATAATTCATCATGACACCTTAGTTTATCTGAGTTCAGTAGTTCATCCTGTTATTTTGATTTAGCTTATTTATCTTGTCATCATGCTTATGTTCATCTCAGTTTCTCATGTCAGTTAACTTTACTAGTTTTTATGCTAATAGTAGATAGGGCTTACTCAGTCTTTTTGACTGACCCGTTTTGTTTCGCCTCTCTTCTTCTGTTTTCCCCCCTAGGTTACAGGGAGGAAATACTGTTGTTTAGTTCGGACTTCTTCTGCTTGAAGGTCATCATGGATGGCTTGGACTTTTCTTGGCTAATGGCTACTTTACTGTTTTTACTTGGGGAATAATTTATGAAAATGTCTTTATGCTTCTTTACTATTGCAAGACAGGTTTTGATGTACTCTGATGTAAAAGGCTTTAGACCTTATTTATACATGTTATGAAAGTTTGATTTTACTTCCGCTATTTTTATATGTTCTGTCTTGTGATATTTCTGTGCATGTTTACCAATAATGCCCCTCTAAAGCTAGTGCATTCCTTTGCGAGTGACCCTAGCGGAGGCGGGGTGTTACACGACTAATTTTGCAAATCCCGGAATTTGAGGGATTAAGGGGTGATTAGTGGAAATTAGCGAATTTATGCATGTTAAAAATCTGGAAAAATATATATAAATTTCTAAATATTATTTTAGGCCTCTGTTAGAAAATTTGGCTGATTTGGTTACGTTTTGTTAATCCTACCATTAGATTTTCTTAAACGTGATTAAGGGGAAAACATGGGTTTTGGGTATATTTGATCCATTTTGACATATAAATTCATTGTTTTGGTGTTTGTGGTTAGTTTACTATGTTGCTATGACTGTTTGGAATGATTTGTGGTTGATTAGTATAGTTAGATTGGTCGAAAACGCCGTCGAATGACGTAAACAAGTTGCTGGAAAAAGTTGCAGAAAGTTGTGCAGGGTTTCGGATCGGATCGGATATAGGGGCTCGGATCGGATAAGTGAACTGGGCAAGGGATTCGATCAGATCGTAACTTGACACTTGAGAAATATGGCAGAAAGGAAGGCCATGCTAGCAATATTGGGATCGGATCGGATAAAGGAGGGGGATCAGATCGGCTAAAGGAGGAGGATCAGAGCGGCTAAAGGAGGAGGATCGGATCGGAACAAATGAAGGGCAAGGGAGCTGATCGGAGCGGAAGCATGAGCTGGATGGGAGATGGCACTCGACCCGACCCGAAGTGAGACACCCGACCCGACCCGAAGTGAGACACCCGACCCGAACCGACATGATGGAGTGGACCCGAACCGAACCGTACCTGAGGAAGACTATGCACCAACGCAACGCAGTGGACCCGACCCGAACCGATGACTTGAAGGGGAATCCGACCCGACCCATTATTGACCAATAACCCGAGATGCAAAGGTAGTCCAAATGGAAGTTAGAGCTCAGGATCCAGTTGGGAACCAATGAGTTCACTTCATGGTTGGGCTTTGCTGCGGGACGTGTGCAAAGGGGTTGTCGGTATTCATAACTTTGGTTGACCACTGAGAGATGGATGGTGGGCTTGTAGTGATAGTTACACAGGATTGGATTCCGTCATGGCCCAAAGTATTAGGTGACCAAAGTAGTGGATATCGTATACTTTACGCACTGAGTGAGAGATGTGAGGATGGTTGTTATGCTTGATTGTTTGCCATCACTATGACATGCACACCCCCACCCCCGTTACCTTTACACCATTTGAAATGGCACCTTAGAGTGTTGTACAGTATGTAGTGCTAACTCTTTGGTTGCAGGTCCAGGTTCAGGTATGATTGGATTATACCTGTTATTGTTTTGTTTAGATGCTTATCGTTCATACCAGGCTTTATGTCTGACCCAGAGTTTTATGTCTCCTCTTATTACTCTAGGTGCTCACACGAGCAAACTAGAGACAGGTTAGCTGGTGGTGCGCGAGTAGCTGATCTGGGGACGAGCAGGAGGCTTCCACGTATGATATATATAGTATTCTCCCTGTGTTGTTGAAGATCACTGCTTGGGCATTAGTTGTGCATCTTCTACTTTACCTTTCTTTTGTTTAGAGACAGTAAATTTGGAAAGTTGTAATAAGCTGTATTTGGATTTCCGCTGCTATGTTGGTTTAGTTTTCAGCTTATGCACTGTCTCGCCTGTTTTATGTCAAGTATATTATTATTATTATTATATTTTGTTCCATGCGCTGTGAGACATTCTACAGGTTCTTTAATTAGTTCATTTCCTTCTTTCTCTTTCTTCTGACGACCGTTCCGTGCTAACAGGACATGTGTACAGCGCACTTTTGGAGTAAATGTCGGTTGGTGCGTGGCGGGTTGTCACATTTTGTATCAGAGCTCTAGGTTGCGTAGTTAACCTAGGGAAAGACACTAGGGAGAGATAGTACGTATACGAGAGCGCGTATTTGTGATTACTTTGGTTTTCAAAAGCCATATATATATATATATATACATACTATAGGTAGTATAAGAATGAAGTCGTACTGCACTAGCACCATTATGGGATCGTTAATCGTTTCCCCTTTTACAGATTGATGATGACCCGATATGCTAGAGGTGTTGGTAGGGGAGCAAATAATGGGAATGATGCTGACATGAGGGCGATGTTTACTGACCTCATGAGGGACATGCTTAGAGAAGTGCAAGGGGCAGTTCCCAATCCCGGAAATGGTGGTGGTTCAGTAGTGCAGGCGCCTAGGGTCGATTTCGCCAAATTGTGCAAGGATTACACTAACCTTGGTGGGAAGCCGTTCCACAGAACGGAGTCGGCCACAGATGTTCAGGATTGGTTGGATAGCTGTGATCGTATCTTCGAAGACTTGGATATCGAGGATGCGGTGAAGAGAAGGCTAGCGTCTGGTCAGCTGCAAGGGCGAGCGATGAATTGGTGGAATGCCATTAGAACAACTACTCCAGAAGATCAAGTTACTTGGAATCAGTTTAAGACTCGCTTTTGTGATAAGTTTATTCCAGCTGCTCATAAATCAGAATTGTTCAGGAAGTTCTTGGAGCTTAAGCAGAAGGGTAGAGCAGTCTCGGAGTATATCGCTGAATTCGACACTTTATCGCAATATGGATGGTCCCTTATCGATACAGTCAAAAAGAAGAACGATAAGTTCATAACTGGCTTGGATGGGTACTTGGGGGAAAGACTTATAAACCATATCGATGAGACGTTCGAATCTATTGTAGGAAAGGCATTAAGGTCAGAGAGCCTTTTCCCTAAGTCTAAGACCGAAGTTGCTATTGCATCTACAGAGGAGCCAAAGCCGTAAGCAGGCGGTGAAGGCAAGAAGAATTCTCAGAACAAGAGGAAGCAGAACTCGACCAAGGATGGTCAGAATAAGAAAAATAAGAAAGATAGCAAATGCTTTAGTTGTGGCAAGAAGGGCCACTATGCCAGAGATTGTTGAGAAAAGCTTGGGGAAAGGTAGTGCTTTAACTACGGCCAGGCGGGACATCACAAGGATGAGTGCCCACAACCTCCTAGGGAGAAGAAGATTGTGAAAGCGTATGCTATCAACGCTATTCCTTCTTCGTCAAATGCCCCAACTGCGGCGCAGAAGGAAAAATGTGTCGTTATTCGAGATATGCTTTCTATTTAAGATGTTTTGATCGGGTTTTGTTTGACAAACCTGAGCTAGTCGATAGACCTTTAGTAGTGACGAACCCGATTGGTGGTTCGACTAGTTTTGGCATGATTTGTTAATGTGGTCTTATCGAGGCATGGATGTATGTTTCCTTGTGATTGCTTTATTTTGGGCTTTACTGGGTTTAACATTATTTTGGGGAGTCGATCTACTCCAAAGGAATAGGGTGTTATTAGGTACCTACCTAGTGATGGCGATAGTAACTGGAGTTAAGAAAGCTATAAGGTTACCATTGTAATAAGTTCTAGTTGTCTCTGGGAGGCAAATGAGTACTCCAGTGCTAGATTGTTTTGCTAGTATCACCTCACGTGGGTTGTCCGAACTCGGAGGAGATGTTCCTTAGGTGCTTGTTTGATATTGGTTTAGGCCTTTGGGGCTTGTGCTTGGGGAATGTCGATTTCGACTAAGATGGTTTGCGTGAGGGGTAAATAGTTGTTGTGATTTTTCATTGGATGATATCTTGGTTTACTCGAGGAGTGATGGGCAGACGGAACATGATGAGACTGTTCAATGGTATAGACTGCCCAGAGTTAGACTCGATAGGGTAATGAGATTGCTCGAGTGGGACTCGGGAAAGATGCAAAGTAATGGATTGTTTAGGACCCTATGTTGATGTTCTCTATTGGATAGTAGAACTTTGAAGGAATAGGATGTGTTCGTTGATCATGGAAGATACAACGAAGATTAGGGCGATCCAAGTTGGACTTGAACTCGTAAAAGAAAATGGGTGTTCGTTGATCTTGGAGATGCAACGAATAAGGAGACGACTCACGTTGGACTAGAGTTTGTCACTAATGGATACTCAAGACTGGGTCTGAGTTATAGATTGACTCGAGTTGGACTCGAGAAGGCTGCAAGGAATTGGATTCGGCTTAAGTTGGACTCGAGAGGGCAGCAAGAAAATGGATAGACTTGGGTTGGACTCAAGTATTTTAGGCGGACTAAAAGAAGGGGTATTTGGGGACGCCCGTTACCCTGGATCCATTGGACGTGATCTAGTTATCCTTGGAGGATAAACGTACGTTGGACGTACGGTAGTCCATAGGGAGGCGGGGCTT
The DNA here is from genome assembly GCA_030737875.1 of Allium sativum. Taxonomy (NCBI): domain Eukaryota; kingdom Viridiplantae; phylum Streptophyta; class Magnoliopsida; order Asparagales; family Amaryllidaceae; genus Allium; species Allium sativum. The sequence goes on from CM060918.1 coordinate 84,067,630, forward strand.
CCATTGGCCTGGGATTGGTTGGACCAGTCAAGTAGGCGTCGGTGTATGTATGGAGGTTGGGCTTCCATTAGTTATTGATGTTGGTTGGACCAGACATACTAGAATCGACATATTGGGATTGGTTAGACCAATCATGTAGGTGTCGATGTGTTTATCAATTTAGCAGGTGATAGGTAGGACTTGTTTGATGGATGTTATGGTTGTTATGTTGTTCCTATTTTTCTTCCCTTGAGTAGACTATCACCTGTAGGGTTCCAGCGATGGGGAACAAAGTGATTGTAGTAGGACCATGAGCCAGTGCAGTAGAGTCGTCATGACTCGAAGGGCAAATTGGACATAGTAAGTGATTAGCAAGGCTATGAGCCAGTGCAGTGGAGTTGTTATGACTCCATGGGGCAGAGTGATCATAGTAAAGGATTTAGGCGCGGTAATAGTTGCATTGAGTAGGAGACATGCCAGTTTAGGGGTTTCGTCTCTAGGATGGAAGCAACTAAAGTATAACATAGGATATGATTTCGGGCCCAAGAGTGAATTGGATTCAGAAACACTAGTAAGCTTGACGATTAGATCGATTTTGATTGAGTGGATTGTTTCCAGTTAGAAGGACGATCCTAATCTATTGGAAACCATCTCTAGGGTAGAGATGGGTATCAATGGAAAGAGAATGATCAAGTAAGTATTTGATCGAGAAGGATGACTTCGAAAGAATAAGGGACTAGTTGTACCCAATGCAGATGGACTGAGAGATGAAATGCTTAGAGCATATCATCACTCGAAATTGACTATTAATCCCGGTGGTAACAAAATGTATTGAGACATGGATTAGACCTACTACTGGGAAAGGATAAAGAAAGACGCTGGGAAGTTTATGTCCAAATGCATAAATTGCCAATTAGTTAAAGCTGAGCAAAAAGAAGCCTAGTGGTTTGTCACAACCGTTGGAAACAAGTCTCAATGGATTTCATTGATGGTTTACCAAGGACTAGGTCAGGTCATGATGGTATTTGAGTGAATTGTATATTAGAGAATGAAGGCTACCCAAGATAGACAGAAGACTTATCTCGATAAGAGATGAAGAGATTTGGAATTCTTCGTTGACAACTTGGTGTTCGTCAAGACCTCTCCATTGAGAATGTGATTCGGATTGGTTGGAGAGGTAAGTTAGCACCAAGATTTGATGGTCCATTCCCAGTCCTCGAACAAGTTGGGAATTTGGCGTATGAAGTAGAGCTACCTGACAAGATGGCGGGAGTTCACAACGTATTTCATGTTTCCTAGTTAAGGAAGTTGTGCAAGACCCTAATGTGGCTATTTCACCAGATCAGTTGGACGATATCGAGGTTGAACCCGGGGCGGTTGAGAACCGCAAGCCTATGCGTATTGTTGGGAACGATACGAAGCAGCTTCAAAGTAAGGCGGTGAAACTAGTCAAAGTCCAGTGGGGTGAGAATGAAAAAGACTGTACTTGGGAAACAGAGAAAGATATAAGGAAGAAGTATCCAGAACTCTTTGCCTGGTAAGGTTTTGATAGTGATAGTTTCTTCCCTTGTTAGTAAACCGCATGCTAGGATAGACTTGTTTTGCAGGTTTGATGGTTGTTTTATGGTTGATAAGCATGCGGGACCCTTTGTATGTTTTGGTTAGGGAATTTCGGGGGCTAAATTTCTTAAGGGGGGAGAATGTAACAACCCGCATTCTACGCATCGGAGTATCGTAGAATATTTATTTCTTTCTTATACGAAGTCGTATGGTCATGTGGCTTTGGGAAACGACTATTGGGGTCATTTCCCATGTTCATGATTTTTGCCGATTCTTAAAAGACCGTTTTGCCCCTAGTTGATTTTGTTTCGTCCATAACTTTTGATTGGAAATGAGTTTTGACCTGAAACCACTTCCATTGGGTTTGAATGATGGTTTCTCTTTCCGTAGATGGTTACATTAGCCAAACGGACTTACCGTTTGGGAGATATGGCTGAAACAAGGTTTAGAAGGTGAAAAACAGCTTAATTGGGCTAAACCGGGTGATTAACAGCTAGGTCCAATGGGGTATTTCGGGTTTAGAGGTATTTAAGGGCTGCTAGGGTTTAGAAAACGATTTTTCATTCATTTTCCAGCCGCCACAAACCTCTTTTGAGCTCTAGCAATGGCCTCCACCTTCTAAATCACTCCCAAAACATCTTTTTGGCTTTCCTAATCACATATTAGCAAGATCTACACCAAATCAAGGCGGATTAGCATCAAATCAAGATAGGAGCTGCTGCTAATGTAACGACCCGGGAAAAAGCGACCTTGGTTATCCGATATATAACACCTATCGAACAATCAAAAGTCGAAATTACCGGATAGTCCAAGAAAGAAATTAGAGGGTGAGGATAGATAAGATAGAAAATTAGAACAGAAGAAGAAGAAGAACACAACAACATCAGAGTAACACGAATCTCACAGCGGAACGAATAAAATATAATAGACAACATATCTTGAAATCAAAGTAGTACATATATATCATACCATTATCAGAGTACAACACTTTCATCACAGCGGAATAATCAATAGCTAGAAAAATCTTGAAGCCTCCTGCTCCAAGCTCTTCAAGCATACCTGTAAATCCTGACTACTTGACTGCCCATACAAATTTGGGCACCCAAGAGTTTAGGGAAAACAAAACAAAATAAACTCTGGGTCAGTCATGGGACTGGTGTGAGTAAACTCAAATCATTTGGTTTAACTTTCAAAATCCTTTTGAAAGAAAAGATAATCGTAAGACCAATCCACACATAAACACGGACGGTTTTTACCTTACGATAACCAAAAACACTTTGGTAATCATATATTATCTGATATTATAATAATGTCTAATCACAAGTAATTAAAATCTAGTAGAACGCTTGCATCTCACGCTCTACATATATAGCATATAATCAAAAACCGCGGGCGCTTATTGGAGATTGGATTCCAACTTGACAAGGTATGGGACCACCTTCCGAACGTGTATCTCTAGAGGCAAATACACTGGTTTCAACAAGAACATCTTGCAACCCGGCCCACACATGACCGACCGCTCATTTCGCTTGAGTGTATCGAATTTATATCACCGACGGTTGGGATCAGCAACCGCCTCCCGAAATGGGACAGCATCGATAGATTTAAGAACAAAAGGAATTTCTCTAGATAGGTGATCATACACCCTACTTCGGAGCGACCGACTTAGCCATGTTGCCTGCCCGATTTTTGTCATTTCCCGATTGATGAGGCTTGAGGTCATAACGTATCTTTTGACAGATCACACCTCCATTACTTTGAATGCCACATCGTCATACCCGCCAAATCACAAATTGATTTCACCAAAAATACCACGGGTATACAGCTAAGAGAAACGAATTCCTCCGCCACCAAACGTAAGTACGTTTGAAGAGATCAACTTACGCGATCCTTTGAATATACTCTGTCAGACATTCGTCCATTCACGTTTGTCCTGGGACTGGACAAACCAAAGGCACTATTCTGTAAATAGGATAGCCCTTGCATAACTCCGTCTTCAATATATTCAGCATACTTGATTCGCAACGCTTATGCCAATACGGAGTGGTTCTCTGGATAATAATCCGACCGGTCTCTCCATATTAACAACGTAAAATGGTCAAAACTTTGATAGTCGGTGATTTAACTATCAAATGAAAACATGTCGGTGTGCAACCAACGATATTATTTCCCGAAAGAAATTCTATCGAACAATCATCATTTCATTCATTCGTTCATTTCCCTATTCCTGTTGTTTAATGTTTCTTATTCACTATGTTTAGAAAATATATATCATTATCATTGGAAAACATTTCCATCTCTTGTTTCTATATTCAGAAAAACAATCCTGCTACTCATTTGGAAAACATTTCCAAATCCCCTTCATTTGATTAAATAGATGTTTGAATAAACATCACTATGCCAAATCTCCTTCATTTGGTTTCCACTTAAACACCTTTCACTATCGAACCTTAACCATTTCTTAGTTAAAACGAAGCCAATCAAGTTGGGGTATAATTACCTCTCAGACCTTAACTGAACGACATTTCTAACTTCGAAATAGACAAAGTTCAACTTTCCAATCTTTTAACACACTTCCTTACATTGCCCTCGGATTCGATTTATGAATCCACTTCCTTTTCAGAAATCACTTGATTATAACAATGATGTTATCATTCCCTGTATCCGAAATATAATAACTTTATAAATACTTTGATAACGAACTAAATTATTAACTCATACTCGGTTAACTCTAAGTTGTAACTCTTATTCAATTTACTCTTATTCTATTTAACTCTTACTGGACTAACCCTTGTTCAGATAACTCGGTCTGATTTACTCATTTTGACCCACTTACTTGATCAGTTCAACTGGACTAACTTAGCTTAATTAACTCGACTAAATTACTTTTATCGATTAACTAATATTTGACTTGACACCATTCGCTCGACTCTAGATCGCAGCGATCACAATGGTTACGCCTGATTCCCTCAGGAAACATCCGTCCGCCTTAGGCTATCTGCAGCCCTGCGAATTACGCTAGCAGTCATGCTCACTGGTAGCTTACCTTAAATGACTACTTCTGTTTAACTCTATCTCGAATAACTAAATTCGAGCAAATCTCATTGAATAACTAATATTCAATCATCCCTTATTCGATTACTATATTTGGATAACTCTAGTTCGATTAGACTCTAATCGATTATCTCTAACTGATTAACTCTAATTGGTTAACTCTAACTAACTAACTCTAAATGTTTACTCCAACGGTTTAACTCTACGGCTTAACCCTAACGGTTTAACTCTAACAGTTCGACTCTAACGGTTTAACTCTAACGGTTGATCTCAATCAATTTGTTCTATTGGATTAACTCTATTGGATTAACTTTCTTGGATCAACCCATTTCAAATAACAAATATTCAATAAACTCCCTTTCGAATAAACTGATATTCGATAGCTTTACTTCGAATAACTCTTATTCGATAAATTCTCTTTCATACATATTCAGTTTCAAATATCGATGTGGAAATCGATTTTTACTTCTCTATATAAGTCTTGACTTATATACCCTATTTACCCAAAGATAAATAACTAAATTAATTTATAAAACTTTATTTATAAATTAACCTTCTCACTTTATCTGTTAAAACAGATCTCTCTTAAATTCTCTCTTTGAATTCATATTCTGCTTACCCGGGTGCGAAGCACGGGTCTAAACTCTCCTTAGTGTAAAATTCTCCTTTATTACACTTTTATCCATTTTCAAGTATTTCATTTTTCTATTTAATTCCAAAATAAATAATTCCTTTTATAACTCAGTTCATTTTCTAAATTCATTTTTCCTTTTAGTCCATTTGAAATGTTTACAAATATTTCTTCCTAATTTCATTTGTAACTATCTCTCAGATGTTTCTCTTTTTGTTCCTTTTGTAATTATTTTACAAATATTCTTCTATATTGGTTTTACCAATATTTTTCCTCTATTTCTTTGATTTACAAAATGATTTTTCTTTATAAACCCGTTTTCCTTTCATACATAAAATCTATTGATTATATATATATAAGTAATCTATTTTCAAATATACTTTGAAAATCTCCCGTTTCATTTTCTCGTATCACTTATGGTGTAAAAATATCAAATCAAAATGATCGGTCATCATTCAAACACACAAAATCAATAACGGATGGTATAACACATCATATATCAAAATATATGAAAAGCGGTAAATAAATGTTGAGGAACCCAGTTGGGTCCCTCCAACCTGTTCCCCTGCATCCACAGATGTCAGTCAACATATATAGCATGAAGGAAAAATATTCTGATAACCAGAATCAATATTCCGATACGATTTATATATATCGTTATCGATGTTTTCAATCAACTGACTAGCAGTTCAACCAAACAACCAATACATAGCAAATCAGTCAATATTTATCAATTCTAAAAATACTTTATAAAAATATAAAGGGTTCAGAGTTAGTGAGATTTACTCACATTGGTTGATGATCGTTAAATGACGATATTCGTCCGTCGGTTCAGATTGGACAATTTATTTTGCAACAAATTGTAACGGGCTCCAATCTACTCGCGATCAGTTCCAATGTGTAGCTCTCGTTCATACGATCCCGACGGATCTTGTTTTTGTCCAATTCTGATTACGTACGAGCCAATTATTGAATTTACAAATTTCAATACTATAAAATCTAAATTAAACTAAACCTTTTTAAAATAGTTGGGCCTCACTACTTACCAAACCAGGCCTAAACTCTTTCAAACATGACCCATCAAACACCCGCCTTCCCCAAATAAGAATACGCAATGTCTGCTCCTTTCAATTACTCCATAGCCGCTACTTTGATCCCTTCCGTTACCCTTAATCCATCACAAATTCGAAAATGGTCTCCATCATTTTACTTCTCTTGCTAAGCTCTCCCACGCCATACCCCTTTTACCCAACTCGTCGCCAGTTTGAGTACAGCCTCCGTCACGTAAAAACCACCAAGGTGCGACACTTTTGAAGTTCGATCCTTCCCAAACTGCATACCCAAGTTCGAATTCCTACCACGAGTCCAAATCCGTACTTGAAAACTTGAATCGATGCTCGGAGGACCAGAAATCGAAAGCCCTAGACCCACTGCTCAAAACTCGAGCAACATATATCTGCATCGAGTATGATAAAACGGGTACTGGACTGAAGATGGGCTCGCCAGGAATCCAAAAATATATATATTATGATTTTAGGATTTTTGTTGGGTTTTATTTTGATTTTGGAAGTTGAGGTTTCACTGTAGAAAATTTCTCTGAGTGGCGGCGTATAGTTTTAGTTGTGGAAAAATATCTTAGGGTTAGGCTGATGATAAGGGTATTATATAGAATGGAAATAATATTTTTTTATTTGATTATTTTATTTATTTTTAAGCCAACGCTATTTTCCTAAGTCCTCTAAAATTCCTGTGATCACATACAATACCCAAAAATAACAAAAACTGACAAGCAGCTAGAGTTTGACATTACGGATCCAATGAAACTTGTTTCGTCGAATTCCGACTCCATATGCTCACACAACGTATTTTTAACGATCCAAATACTGACTGTTTCTCACTCTAAAAATCCGTACGGCCACATACGGGCTCTAAAAATCACGAAACTTGGAATCTAACAATAATCTGACGCTGTGGATCCAACAAAATTAGTTTCGTTGAAATCCGACTTCGTTTGCAAAAGTGGCTATTTTTAAAGTCCTAAATAGCCCTTTTAAATATATAAATATATTTAAAAACAATTAAATTTAATATTTAAAAATAAATATTATCGTATATATTCACATACGATATACCACAGCTTTAAAATAATTATATTAGAGTTTATAACTCGATATTCAAATTCCAGTATTAATTCGATATTCAAATTATATAGAAAATCCATTTATAACGTAAATAAAGCGTTGCAAAATATAAAGGAATTTCATAGCGACTATTTTAAAATTTGATTTGGACGTAAAACAAAATCTACACCACGAAATCTCGATTTTTCTCTTCCACTAGGAAGATATACTCCACCAGCTCCACACGTTTCTTGTTTCACATAAATCCGGCTTAAAACGAATCCTGTATAACCAGTTGAAGTTCGAATCGCCAAATAGCGAACTGCAGCGCCATTTCGAGCTCTATTAAAATTATAATTTAAATTATACGTTCAAACAGCGTTTATAAATATATTCGTCAATATAATCCAATATAAACTGAATTATATATATAATTTATACTGCCCATTCCCACAATATTGTGAATTCAACTATTTCTGACTATTTCAGAAATGAATATATTATTCTATTATTTAATTCAATTAAATATTCACTATAATTCAATTAAACGACCCTTTAATTCTCTAAGTCACTATTCAAATAATTAAATTAATTAATTATTCTGTTGCTGAAAATGCGGGTCGTTACATTCTTCCCCCCTTAAAATAATTTCGTCCTCGAAATTGCTAAGGTAGAGAATAACCCTATTAACTCGTTTCGAATTATTCGTTTACTGCTTTAATTTCAGTTTCAACTGAATTTATTTATTTCAATTAATTTATTACTTCATTTCTATAAACGAAATTTTTCAAAACTCCTGAAAATTTTCTAACACTCGAAATTACTAAAAAATTTCGCCAGCACCTCCTTTGTACCGGGAGCATCGGGAAAATTCCCAAACTGCCACACAGGCCTCTCCAATCCAAAAGAAAATCAAACAGCCAAGCGGCTTGCCAATTCGGCTCATAAATCTCCAAACTCATATGAATATAAACGTGTACCTTTTTGTCAGGCATTCAACTCTGCTATCAGTTTAGCATATACCAATGTATCCCCAATCCATTTTTATCTCCAACACAGCCATTTGCTTATAACCAAGCCAAATTCCAATCAAACTGCAATCCCAATCTCAATTCGAAATTATTACTCAACAACCCATTTCTATTCCAGATTATCTCTAATCCAGCCCAATTCTACTTGATAGCATTCTATTTCAATTCAATTCAATTTCCACTGAACTGGGTTCAATCCAATTTCAAATTTGCTTTCACAAATTTCTATTTAATTTGTGTTTATTCCAAATAATCTGTTCCTGGGAGTTCTTAAACAGCTTAGCCTTTTCCAAAATCAAATCATTCATTTGGAAAATCAAAATAATTTGTTTTCTCAAAACAATTCAAAAACAAAATCTTTGGTAGTAATCCGTCACTTACAAACTCGAAAATGAGCACCGATGATGTCCGGATCAACATCGGAATTTATTTTCCAGTTATCGAAGTGAGTTCAATACTATAGCACTTTCAAAACCCATTTTTAAACATTTCCATTTTGAAATTCATTTCAAAATATCCCTTTTCAATGCTTGTAACAAATTTAAAATCTCCCAGGATTTTAAAATTCACATATATTCAATTTAATTCCATTTACAATGCTTATTCAAATTTTAGCAATTTTAATTCCAATTCTGAACTTAAATTCAGATTTAATTCATCTTATTTCATATATTTCACTTATATGAATTTTGTTTTGTTATTTACATAACCATTTCACATTTTATAATCTTATTCGATTATAATAACAACCAACACATCCAATATATGATAATATTTCAAATAACTATACTTTGCTTATATCAAAATATAATTTGGGTAAAATTATTTCATTTACCCTTTTTTTTCCAAAACATATCGTGATGACCCATCGTATTCGAGTGTTTATAAACTCCTATCGATACAGTGGATCAAACTGATCGACCAGAACTCATAAGCAACTCAACCAATGAATTTCCATGATATAAAACCATTTTATATCAAATAACAAATACGTTCACTCGTATATATACACTCAAACTCAGTCTAGGGCATTACTAACCCTATCTCTACCGAGTCACGCCACAGAGCCAAGGTAATACTTAACCTCGCTCTGATACCACTGTAACGACCCGGGAAAAAGCGACCTTGGTTATCCGATATATAACACCTATCGAACAATCAAAAGTCGAAATTACCGGATAGTCCAAGAAAGAAATTAGAGGGTGAGGATAGATAAGATAGAAAATTAGAACAGAAGAAGAAGAAGAACACAACAACATCAGAGTAACACGAATCTCACAGCGGAACGAATAAAATATAATAGACAACATATCTTGAAATCAAAGTAGTACATGTATATCATACCATTATCAGAGTACAACACTTTCATCACAGCGGAATAATCAATAGCTAGAAAAATCTTGAAGCCTCCTGCTCCAAGCTCTTCAAGCATACCTGTAAATCCTGACTACTTGACTGCCCATACAAATTTGGGCACCCAAGAGTTTAGGGAAAACAAAACAAAATAAACTCTGGGTCAGTCATGGGACTGGTGTGAGTAAACTCAAATCATTTGGTTTAACTTTCAAAATCCTTTTGAAAGAAAAGATAATCGTAAGACCAATCCACACATAAACACGGACGGTTTTTACCTTACGATAACCAAAAACACTTTGGTAATCATATATTATCTGATATTATAATAATGTCTAATCACAAGTAATTAAAATCTAGTAGAACGCTTGCATCTCACGCTCTACATATATAGCATATAATCAAAAACCGCGGGCGCTTATTGGAGATTGGATTCCAACTTGACAAGGTATGGGACCACCTTCCGAACGTGTATCTCTAGAGGCAAATACACTGGTTTCAACAAGAACATCTTGCAACCCGGCCCACACATGACCGACCACTCATTTCGCTTGAGTGTATCGAATGTATATCACCGACGGTTGGGATCAGCAACCGCCTCCCGAAATGGGACAGCATCGATAGATTTAAGAACAAAAGGAATTTCTCTAGATAGGTGATCATACACCCTACTTCGGAGCGACCGACTTAGCCATGCTGCCTGCCCGATTTTTGTCATTTCCCGGTTGATGAGGCTTGAGGTCATAACGTATCTTTTGACAGATCACACCTCCATTACTTTGAATGCCACATCGTCATACCCTCCAAATCACAAATTGATTTCACCAAAAATACCACGGGTATACAGCTAAGAGAAACGAATTCCTCCGCCACCAAACGTAAGTACGTTTGAAGAGATCAACTTACGCGATCCTTTGAATATACTCTGTCAGACATTCGTCCATTCACGTTTGTCCTGGGACTGGACAAACCAAAGGCACTATTCTGTAAATAGGATAGCCCTTGCATAACTCCGTCTTCAATATATTCAGCATACTTGATTCGCAACGCTTATGCCAATACGGAGTGGTTCTCTGGATAATAATCCGACCGGTCTCTCCATATTAACAACGTAAAATGGTCAAAACTTTGATAGTCGGTGATTTAACTATCAAATGAAAACATGTCGGTGTGCAACCAACGATATTATTTCCCGAAAGAAATTCTATCGAACAATCATCATTTCATTCATTCGTTCATTTCCCTATTCCTGTTGTTTAATGTTTCTTATTCACTATGTTTAGAAAATATATATCATTATCATTGGAAAACATTTCCATCTCTTGTTTCTATATTCAGAAAAACAATCCTGCTACTCATTTGGAAAACATTTCCAAATCCCCTTCATTTGATTAAATAGATGTTTGAATAAACATCACTATGCCAAATCTCCTTCATTTGGTTTCCACTTAAACACCTTTCACTATCGAACCTTAACCATTTCTTAGTTAAAACGAAGCCAATCAAGTTGGGGTATAATTACCTCTCAGACCTTAACTGAACGACATTTCTAACTTCGAAATAGACAAAGTTCAACTTTCCAATCTTTTAACACACTTCCTTACATTGCCCTCGGATTCGATTTATGAATCCACTTCCTTTTCAGAAATCACTTGATTATAACAATGATGTTATCATTCCCTGTATCCGAAATATAATAACTTTATAAATACTTTGATAACGAACTAAATTATTAACTCATACTCGGTTAACTCTAAGTTGTAACTCTTATTCAATTTACTCTTATTCTATTTAACTCTTACTGGACTAACCCTTGTTCAGATAACTCGGTCTGATTTACTCATTTTGACCCACTTACTTGATCAGTTCAACTGGACTAACTTAGCTTAATTAACTCGACTAAATTACTTTTATCGATTAACTAATATTTGACTTGACACCATTCGCTCGACTCTAGATCGCAGCGATCACAATGGTTACGCCTGATTCCCTCAGGAAACATCCGTCCGCCTTAGGCTATCTGCAGCCCTGCGAATTACGCTAGCAGTCGTGCTCACTGGTAGCTTACCTTAAATGACTACTTCTGTTTAACTCTATCTCGAATAACTAAATTCGAGCAAATCTCATTGAATAACTAATATTCAATCATCCCTTATTCGATTACTATATTTGGATAACTCTAGTTCGATTAGACTCTAATCGATTATCTCTAACTGATTAACTCTAATTGGTTAACTCTAACTAACTAACTCTAAATGTTTACTCCAACGGTTTAACTCTACGGCTTAACCCTAACGGTTTAACTCTAACAGTTCGACTCTAACGGTTTAACTCTAACGGTTGATCTCAATCAATTTGTTCTATTGGATTAACTCTATTGGATTAACTTTCTTGGATCAACCCATTTCAAATAACAAATATTCAATAAACTCCCTTTCGAATAAACTGATATTCGATAGCTTTACTTCGAATAACTCTTATTCGATAAATTCTCTTTCATACATATTCAGTTTCAAATATCGATGTGGAAATCGATTTTTACTTCTCTATATAAGTCTTGACTTATATACCCTATTTACCCAAAGATAAATAACTAAATTAATTTATAAAACTTTATTTATAAATTAACCTTCTCACTTTATCTGTTAAAACAGATCTCTCTTAAATTCTCTCTTTGAATTCATATTCTGCTTACCCGGGTGTGAAGCACGGGTCTAAACTCTCCTTAGTGTAAAATTCTCCTTTATTACACTTTTATCCATTTTCAAGTATTTCATTTTTCTATTTAATTCCAAAATAAATAATTCCTTTTATAACTCAGTTCATTTTCTAAATTCATTTTTCCTTTTAGTCCATTTGAAATGTTTACAAATATTTCTTCCTAATTTCATTTGTAACTATCTCTCAGATGTTTCTCTTTTTGTTCCTTTTGTAATTATTTTACAAATATTCTTCTATATTGGTTTTACCAATATTTTTCCTCTATTTCTTTGATTTACAAAATGATTTTTCTTTATAAACCCGTTTTCCTTTCATACATAAAATCTATTGATTATATATATATATATATATAAGTAATCTATTTTCAAATATACTTTGAAAATCTCCCGTTTCATTTTCTCGTATCACTTATGGTGTAAAAATATCAAATCAAAATGATCGGTCATCATTCAAACACACAAAATCAATAACGGATGGTATAACACATCATATATCAAAATATATGAAAAGCGGTAAATAAATGTTGAGGAACCCAGTTGGGTCCCTCCAACCTGTTCCCCTGCATCCACAGATGTCAGTCAACATATATAGCATGAAGGAAAAATATTCTGATAACCAGAATCAATATTCCGATACGATTTATATATATCGTTATCGATGTTTTCAATCAACTGACTAGCAGTTCAACCAAACAACCAATACATAGCAAATCAGTCAATATTTATCAATTCTAAAAATACTTTATAAAAATATAAAGGGTTCAGAGTTAGTGAGATTTACTCACATTGGTTGATGATCGTTAAATGACGATATTCGTCCGTCGGTTCAGATTGGACAATTTATTTTGCAACAAATTGTAACGGGCTCCAATCTACTCGCGATCAGTTCCAATGTGTAGCTCTCGTTCATACGATCCCGATGGATCTTGTTTTTGTCCAATTCTGATTACGTACGAGCCAATTATTGAATTTACAAATTTCAATACTATAAAATCTAAATTAAACTAAACCTTTTTAAAATAGTTGGGCCTCACTACTTACCAAACCAGGCCTAAACTCTTTCAAACATGACCCATCAAACACCCGTCTTCCCCAAATAAGAATACGCAATGTCTGCTCCTTTCAATTACTCCATAGCCGCTACTTTGATCCCTTCCGTTACCCTTAATCCATCACAAATTCGAAAATGGTCTCCATCATTTTACTTCTCTTGCCAAGCTCTCCCACGCCATACCCCTTTTACCCAACTCGTCGCCAGTTTGAGTACAGCCTCCGTCACGCAAAAACCACCAAGGTGCGACACTTTTGAAGTTCGATCCTTCCCAAACTGCATACCCAAGTTCGAATTCCTACCACGAGTCCAAATCCGTACTTGAAAACTTGAATCGATGCTCGGAGGACCAGAAATCGAAAGCCCTAGACCCACTGCTCAAAACTCGAGCAACATATATCTGCATCGAGTATGATAAAACGGGTACTGGACTGAAGATGGGCTCGCCAGGAATCCAAAAATATATATATTATGATTTTAGGATTTTTGTTGGGTTTTATTTTGATTTTGGAAGTTGAGGTTTCACTGTAGAAAATTTCTTTGAGTGGCGGCGTATAGTTTTAGTTGTGGAAAAATATCTTAGGGTTAGGCTGATGATAAGGGTATTATATAGAATGGAAATAATATTTTTTTATTTGATTATTTTATTTATTTTTAAGCCAACGCTATTTTCCTAAGTCCTCTAAAATTCCTGTGATCACATACAATACCCAAAAATAACAAAAACTGACAAGCAGCTAGAGTTTGACATTACGGATCCAATGAAACTTGTTTCGTCGAATTCCGACTCCATATGCTCACACAACGTATTTTTAACGATCCAAATACTGACTGTTTCTCACTTTAAAAATCCGTACGGCCACATACGGGCTCTAAAAATCACGAAACTTGGAATCTAACAATAATCTGACGCTGCAGATCCAACAAAATTAGTTTCGTTGAAATCCGACTTCGTTTGCAAAAGTGGCTATTTTTAAAGTCCTAAATAGCCCTTTTAAATATATAAATATATTTAAAAACAATTAAATTTAATATTTAAAAATAAATATTATCGTATATATTCACATACGATATACCACAGCTTTAAAATAATTATATTAGAGTTTATAACTCGATATTCAAATTCCAGTATTAATTCGATATTCAAATTATATAGAAAATCCATTTATAACGTAAATAAAGCGTTGCAAAATATAAAGGAATTTCATAGCGACTATTTTAAAATTTGATTTGGACGTAAAACAAAATCTACACCACGAAATCTCGATTTTTCTCTTCCACTAGGAAGATATACTCCACCAGCTCCACACGTTTCTTGTTTCACAGAAATCCGGCTTAAAACGAATCCTGTATAACCAGTTGAAGTTCGAATCGCCAAATAGCGAACTGCAGCGCCATTTCGAGCTCTATTAAAATTATAATTTAAATTATACGTTCAAACGGCGTTTATAAATATATTCGTCAATATAATCCAATATAAACTGAATTATATATATAATTTATACTGCCCATTCCCACAATATTGTGAATTCAACTATTTCTGACTATTTCAGAAATGAATATATTATTCTATTATTTAATTCAATTAAATATTCACTATAATTCAATTAAACGACCCTTTAATTCTCTAAGTCACTATTCAAATAATTAAATTAATTAATTATTCTGTTGCTGAAAATGCGGGTCGTTACAGCTAAGCAGTGGAATTCGACCCAAACAGAGAGTCATTTCAGATCTATAGTTTACTTTGTGGCTAAGGTGAGTGATTTGCATAGTTCTTCACTAATTATGGCTAATTATGGTAATTAGCGAAGATTAGCGAAATTATGGCTCAGAAAAATCTAGAAAAATTCCTAAAATTCTAAAACATCATTTTATGCCTCTGATATGAATTTGGGTTAATTTCGACTAATTTTGCAAATCCCGGAATTTGGGGGATTAAGGGGTGATTAGTGGAAATTAGCGAATTTATGCATGTTAAAAATCTGGAAAAATATTTATAAATTGATAAATATTATTTTAGGCCTCTGTTAGAAAATTTGGCTGATTTGGTTAAGTTTTGTTAGTCCTATCATTAGATTTGCTTAAACGTGATTAAGGGGAAAACATGGGTTTTGGGTATATTTGATCCATTTTGACATATAAATTCATTGTTTTGGTGTTTGTGGTTAGTTTACTATGTTGCTATGACTGTTTGGAATGATTTGTGGTTGATTAGTATAGTTAGATTGGTCGAAAACGTCGTCGAATGACGTAAACAAGTTGCTGGAAAAAGTTGCAGAAAGTTGTGCAGGGTTTCGGATCGGATCGGATATGGGGGCTCGGATCGGATAAGTGAACTGGGCAAGGGATTCGATCGGATCGGAACTTGACACTTGAGAAATATGGCAGAAAGGAAGGCCATGCTAGCAATATTGGGATCGGATCGGATAAAGGAGGGGATCGGATCGGCTAAAGGAGGAGGATCAGAGCGGCTAAATGAGGAGGATCGGATCGGAACAAATGAAGGGCAAGGGAGCTGATCGGAGCGGAAGCATGAGCTGGATGGGAGATGGCACCCGACCTGACCCGAAGTGAGACACCCGACCCGACCCGAAGTGAGACACCCGACCCGAACCGACGCGATGGAGTGGACCCGAACCGAACCGTACCATAGGAAGACCATGCACCGACGCAACGCAGTGGACCCGACCCGAACCAATGACTTGAAGGGGAATCCGACCGACCCAGTATTGACCAATAACCCGAGATGCAAAGGTAGTCCAAATGGAAGTTAGAGCTCATGATCCAGTTGGGAACCAATGAGTTCACTTCATGGTAGGGCTTTGCTGCGGGACGTGTGCAAAGGGGTTGTTGGTATTCATAACTTTGGTTCACCACTGAGAGATGGATGGTGGGCTTGTAGTGATAGTTACATGGGATTGGATTCCGTCATGGCCCAAAGTATTAGGTGACCAAAGTAGTGGATATCGTATACTTTACGCACTGTGTGAGAGATGTGAGGATGGTTGCTATGCTTGATTGTTTGCCATCACTATGACATGCACACCCCCGTTACCTTTACACCATTTGAAATGGCACCTTAGTGTGTTGTACAGTATGTAGTGCTAACTCTTTGGTTGCACGTCCAGGTTCAGGTATGATTGGATTATACCTGTTATTGTTTTGTTTAGATGCTTATCGCTCATACCAGGCTTTATGTCTGACCCAGAGTTTTATGTCTCCTCTTATTACTCTGGGTGCTCACACGAGTAGACTAGAGACATGTTAGCTGGTGGTGCGCGAGTAGCTGATCTGGAGACGAGCAGGAGGCTTCCACGTATGATATATAGTATTCTCCATGTGTTGTTGAAGATCACTGCTTGGGCATTAGTCGTGCATCTTCTACTTTACCTTTCTTTTGTTTAGAGACGGTAAATTTGGAAAGTTGTAATAAGCTGTATTTGGATTTCCGCTGCTATGTTGGTTTAGTTTTTAGCTTATGCACTGTCTCGCCTATTTTATGTCAAGTATATTATTATTATTATATTTTGTTCCATGCGCTGTGAGACATTCTACAGGTTCTTTGATTAGTTCATTTCCTTCTTTCTCTTTCTTCTGACGACCGTTCCGTGCTAACTGGACATGTGTACAGCGCACTTTTGGAGTAAATGTCGGTTGGTGCGGGGCGGGCCGTCTCACATGCAGACTGTTAAATTATGTAAATGCCGGAAGTAAATGGAAGGGACCCAATACATACAACTGGTGTACAGGTCGAGTACACAACCATAATGAAAGCAGGGAACCAGATTGTACCCAAGAGCAACTGTCACTAGGGTGTATAACCTCATGTATACACACAAATAAACTGGGTTGATCAGGTCCAGTAACAAGGTCATAAATACAAGTGCAAGTCAGAATATCAAAATGGATAAGGGCCGGGTTCAAACTAGTCACCTGAAAGAGCAGGTCAAATATGGACGCACCGACACACAAAGGCTAGTGAACATCACAAGGTCAGAGTATTAAGGGCAACACAAGTAAACATGAACCAAATCTGGTTGATCTTCTTTACAGTGGGAAGGAATATACTTATCGTTATTGCAAGTATGAGAAGTTAAATCCTTAACAGACTTTTGAATAACGTTAATATCACATGCCAACTCTCACTATCTTAATCTTGGTTTCCAAAATATACAAAATAAAGGTTTAGTACCTATACCTATCAGTCTTATTTTTAAGGAACAATGGTCACAACACTAGCTAACCAGGTACCTTGCTACAGGTCATTTTACACAAGTCATTAGGTTGACAATCAATCCTAAATATGTATTCAAACCCCAACAAACCGACAGAAGTTCCAAGGAGGCCATGGTGTATGTGTATTTTTATTATGTACTAATACAAGTGGTTACAAAATCATATTTTTGGTTCAAATGATATTACTGCAGTATAAGGGAATGCACAAATGCAGTCTCGAAAGTAACATTGGGTTTTGGTCGAAAACACTACTGTCTTAATTCAATAGTGACTCATTTGGTTTAAAAATATGACACGCTGCTACATAATATATATATATATATGTATGTAACATACAGCTTGCATAAGGGAGATAGCTTAAATATTTCAGATACAGTAAAAATCTGGAACAAGTAAGACAAGGTACATATACATATTTATATGTCAGTTCCACGCTATACACTTCCATTATGTACCAAATGTCTTAATTTAAAACAAAAACTTGAGGTCAGTCTATTAGCTCATATGTCTATACTGATGCATGCGTGGATTTTTATCTCAAAAATATGAACAGTGAAATCGAGTTGCACATCTGAGATAAAAGAGTGCCCTAAAGTTTCCCCATCCCCATTTACAAATGAATTATGTGTTCCACAGTTTAAATAACACTGCAAATTTTTCCCAAGTTCAGTTTCACCCCAACCTAACAAACAACGTATATATAGTCCCTGGTTTTTAAATAAATAGGCAGGTGTGCACACATCCAATAATCATGTAAAACTTGGTAAATAATCCAACATGGACTGAAATAGCAGTGGTATATATATATATATATATATATATATATATATATATATATATATATATATATATATGCAGAAATTTGGTACCGATATCATCGAAATTGGCTTTGCAAATTTCAGCGAGAGAACAAAAATAAGTGGATGCATATAGACGTCTCGGCTTACATGCATAAGAGGACACATACCCATGCTAAACTACAAAATTAGTGTAGATGCAGTTGAATGAAGTGAACCATATTTTTTTTATATAATGGTGAGACGACTAAATTTGATTATTAACGTTCTCATGTTAGTCAGTCTTGAAATCTACTCTATTTGGTTTGTATTATATAACGAACGAAGATATAATTTTTTTTTGAATGAACACTATTTCTCAACCACAGACCCTTATCCCCATAACGTATTCAGGTGTACACTAAACAAAGCGGGTTTAAATATTTGTCCATAGGGATGGAAATGTTTCATGTTCACCATTACTAATTGAAATCAGCCCAAATGCTAAGTGTACAAACACCATGAAATCCGGAACCCAATACACAATTTAAGCATAATTTAACTTAAATATGGATTTGAATGTTCACTTCATGCATATATAGTCATAGACACCTGTATGTATAAAATAAACATTGGAAAGGAAATTCGAGTTCAGTTGAGTGACTAAGACTCAACACAACCCAGAATACATATATACACATATAACATATGTATATACACAAACAGTTAAGGAATGTTGGTCAGTACTTCAATAGCTACAGCAAATGACAGTACAAAGGCCTAGATGAATTCGGGTAAATCTAGAAAGTAGTCACACAATCGAAATTAGCTATTTAGTTTAAATTGAAATCAATTACTCGATATAAGATTTAATCGGGAGTGAGATGCTCACCTCCGACAGCGCGACGAATCGAACCAGGAAGAGGCTTCCAAACGATTAGTCGACCATTGATGCCTTCACTGCACAGGAAGCACCAGCTTGGAGGAAGCGTGAGCTTCGATGATGGATGCTTGAATATGAAGACGGTGGAAAGATGGTAACTTCGATTTACTGAGTGGCGCGAGGGTGAAGTGGCGGTGACAGCGCTGCAAAGGGAGGCAACAATTGATCTAGGGTTGCGATTGGTCATCAATTCACGGTAAAACAATTAGCGATGTATGGTGGGTTTGGTAGAAGCGGTGCGACGAGGGAAGGAGGCGATGCAGCTAGGTCAGACACGACAGGTCACTTTGGGGAAAAAGAATTCATTTTGGCTATTAACATGAATTTCGGAGAGGACCGACTGGAATTGGAAAGGGTAAATTTATTTTGGCTGAAGGAATGGTAATGAACATAGAAGGGAACAGTGATTTTTATAGAAGAGAACCGTGGGAAGCAAGGAATAAAGGTAGGCTGCATTTTGGGTGGGTGGTTTCTGCAATTACTTGACACTGAAGTAATAAAATGTGAACCCTATGTAATTTGATTCTAACGACATTTACGTTACACTTTTTTTTCCGTCATAAACGAACTCCAAACGCTACGAAATTTGACAATGCTGCTACGTTTTCATATTTTGAATCTAATAAAATTAGTCTGGTCATTGCCTGACTTTGCTAGTATACACCATATTTTATTTTTATCTTATGTATCGGTTTATCGATTTTATTTCGTTTGTGTACCGATAAATCTGTTCGCTTCCAAATTTGAAAGTTAAATTTATATATATGAATATTCGCATATCCAAGCTACCTTTCCATATATTTTTAACAAATAAATATCCAATTCATTTAACGTAAATAACATATATTTCGAATTCATCCATTTATATTTTTCAGTTTGAATTTCAAATCCAATCCAAATTTGATCAAATATTCATATTTAATAATAGATACTTGATTCCAAACCAAGTATTCTGAATAAAATGTTGAAATCCAATTTACACATAAAACCATATATATATATACGATTTTAAATTTAGAACTCACGTATCAATATAAAACTGATTATAAATAGTTAAATCTTTAACTAATCCCTTACTCCATTTGTCAGAATTTCCGGGTCGTTACACATAGTGTTATCAGTAAATTTAATTACCATTTCACGTTCAAATCTAATTAAAGATTTAACTATTGCCTAGAGTAAAACTGGTGGTACTCCATTCTCGATCACTTCTCAAATTTGGCAAATTTAATTATCACATTAACTTTTCAATCTAATTAAAGATTCATTAAAACTCCAACTTGGTTTTTAATATCATAACTCATTACTTTATGATCATTCAACTTTTAGTAAAATTAATTCTATCATTTACCGGGTTAAAGAACTAATGTCATTTAAAACACAGTTCACAATAAACCCAAAAACATCTTCCATCAAAATGGAATCTTCACGGAAATCATAATAGTATATAATCGATATAAATTCCGTATCAAACTAATACTATAAGTGGAATAATGGCAAAGCCTTTTAAATTCCATATATAGTAATGGTCTTCCTTTATAGAAACACATCTCGATTATTACCAAATCGAATTCCATTCAATTCCAATTTAATATATAAAACTGGAAAACTTTACTTTGGAAAATTTCCATTAAATCTTAATAAAAAGATTTATAAATTCCAAATCATCTCTTTACTGTTAATTGGGTTAAAGAACAAGTGTTATTTAAAACACCATTCACGATAAACCCAAAATTCTAATTTCATTTAATTTTCAATTAAATATTAATTAATTGGTACATTTCACTAAATCTTATTTAAAAGATCATTGTTTTCTCAATTGGTTTAAGAAAAGTGTTAATTAAGACACAATTCACAACAAACCCAAAATCCACATTAATATTAAATACAAGGCTCTGAATAGAAATTATATCGGCTTATATTCAATATCAAATTCTGAAATCAACAAATATCGTATTAGGAATAACGATATATATATATCTTCCAAATTCCTCCACAATATCCGTATAATCACGGAATCCAATATCGAAATATTCCTAAGATAATTTCGATTCAAATCCATTCCAATTTATACATTGGAAAAATTCTGGTTATTTTAAAACCATTTCTCTGTCCAATTTATTATTTGAAAATAGTAGATTTTATTCTAGTTAATAACTAGTTCATTTCGATAAAAATATATTTTATCTTTTCAAACTTGGAATTTTCCATCCAAAATCTTTCCAAACCATTTATTATGATTTTACATAATTTTTTCCATGTTTTTAATAATTTTATTAAGGCCAGTACGGTCAGTTTCCAATAACGGCAACTGAACTGCATCCATAGCGACCTTTTCTGAAATTGATTTGGACATATTTTAAAATTTGACCATTCAAATTTAAATCTCTTATATTCGTTGGAAAGCTCTTTTCGATACGAACCTAACGGTTTTGGTTTTAGGATAATCCGACGGACGGATCTCTCGTCACATCAATTCGAAGTCAATGGTCAAAATTCGCGAACAGTCGTGGCGCGGCGCGTTCTATTCCGGCCATTTAATATGTATAATATATTATATGTATATTTCGTCGATTTCCATTTAAATCGTATTTTGTAAATCGTTTATAAATTCATTTTAAAATGATTTCAACTTCATTTTCAATTTTTAAATCAAAATTGAATATTCTATTTCATTATAATTTTAAAATGATAATATTTTCAAAATATCAGATTTTGAAATCAATTCTTCGCGATATTCATTATAAAATGAATAAAATCGATCGATAAACCCGTTTGGGTAAAATGGCATTTAACTATTCAACTCGGCTTCATATTCATTATAGTTAGGAATATTTCAATTTTTTTTGTGTCCATCCAAAATCGGACATCAAAATCATATTCTGCTTCTTCACTGTATATTATTTTAAATCTATAATTAATATTATTTTAAAACTTTACAGAATATTATTTTAAAACTATACAATATATATTATTTTAAAACTATTCGTTTTTTCTGAATTAGATTCAGACTCAATCAATTACCATACAAATATATTTATATGGATTTCCATACATCGCATATATTCACAATAATGATAAATAATCATTAAACATCCACACATTATCCAGAGCGAATTCTACCACAGTATAAACACTAAAATAAATAAATAACGCTTATACAGTATGTCAATCCACCGATTGACATATAATTAAATTCAGGGGAGATGTGAATAAATTACCATCCCCAGACCCGTGTGGGGTTTTCAAACGATGACAGTCTATTCAAAATCATCACTGGTTAATTACTTTAACCAGTCCTAATTCGATTTGAATTATTTTTCTGATTTATCAATTTTCACTGTTCAAATTATAAATAAATATTTATAATTTAATTTCAGTTACCACATTAATGTTAACATTATTTTTAATATGTTAATCATCACAATAATCACAATCAATTTTCAACACAAACAAATTTCCACAATACAATCCAAACAAACAATCGTGGTTTGTACAATAAATGGTGTCAGGGGCTACTAATCCCCTTCTGCAACCTAGTATATAGTTAACTGTAAAATAATTAGAGTGAGAAGGAGTTCTCGCATTGGTTTCCACTCTATCAATCTTTATTTGATGATTTAATAACGTTTGGATTTGAATTCGCCTCAAATTCGCATTGGAGCTTCCAGTTCGTTCAAGAAGAAAGCAGCTGCGGTTTAAAGTTTGACCGCATGAGATAAAAGATGAGGGCTTTGACCCCTTTTAATCAATCTTTTTTAATTTTATTTAATTTCCAAAAATACTTGTTTATTGATACGAACTCCAAATCGAACCCAACGCTATCGTCCCTAGCTAAATACCCCCATTCCGAAGACAATGGGATATAACCTATAAGCCAATTCAATCATTTTGATCAGTTTTCATCAAAATTAAAATATAAATCAATGAATATCGAATTTAAATGAACATTTTAAATTACCGGGGCCACATACTGACTTCGAAAATGCAGAAAAAATAAATCTAGCTATGTTTTGACGATACGGTCCTAACAAAACTAATTTTGTCGAATTTGGAGATCGTTTGAAAAATGGTCATTTTCCAGTCGATTAAATTTAAACTGAATTGACAAAACACTTTTAAATTCACCGCGCTCACATATTAATTCCAAAAATTATGAAATTTGAAACCTAACAATAGTTTGACATTCCAGATCCAACAAAAGCAGTTTCGTCGAAAACGGAGGTCGTTTGCAAAATGGCTATTTTTAAGGGTTATAATATAGTATTAAAATATATATAAATTCTATAGCGACTATTTTAAATTTTAAACTGGACATAACTTACAATATATAAAGTGAAATCTCAATTTCTTACGTTCGTTAGAAAGATATAGCTAAACAGATTCAAATGTTTTTGGTTTTACTGAAATCTGATTTATATTGAATTATATATATTCATTTGAAAATTAAATTCGAATTTTCAAACTACCGCGTCATTTCAAACTCCATTTATAATTAAAATAAATTTATTCATTCTAACTTCATTTAAAATAATTTTTTAGTCATTATTATTTAAAATAAATCATTTTAAATATTCAAATTCTATTTAAATAGCTAAAATAAAAATTTTAATTTGGTTTTGAAAATCCGGGTTGTTACAATCTCCCCCACTTAAAATCTTTTCGTCCTCGAAAAGGAATGGAGCTGAAAGTTGTTTAACCAACCAACTCAACTTTCATTCTGGCTTTCATTCTTCAACTTTTCAGTTTTTAAGAATTTTCTAATTTGTCAAAAATTTGACTAACTCCCTAAATTTTCGAAAATTTTCGCCATAACTCCTTTGTACGGGGAGACCTTTAAAACCGTAACTAGCCTCACAGGGCCCTCACCAATCCAAAAGAAAATAAAAAGCCAATCGGCTCATAATATCGTCAATCCCAAAAAATTAGTAAACATGTACCTATTTGTCGGGCATACAATTTTATTCCTCTTCTTAGCTTCCATGCTATGACCTGTTCATTGTATACGCATGTACATATATGCAATTCCAATCAATTTTCAATTAGTTCAATATTTTATTCGATTTGGCTTAATTTACCTTTCATTCTCTTATTAGTTTTATCATTCCAATATTTTAATTAATTGAACTAATAATCACACATAGCAACCAGAAATCAATTAGTTAATTAAATTTTCAAATACATAACTTTAATATATTCAAAAATCATCTTTTTGGTTCCAAATAACAACAATAACCCTATCTAAATTTTGGTTCTCACTCCAGTCAGTTGGAAATATATAGATATCCCACTTTCGAAACTCGAAAACATACACTGATGATGAGGCCTCATCATCAGAATCATCTCCGGGCGACTAGAGTGTGATTCAATATCTATATAGTGTCTGAGGCTTCGAATATACATCTCGTCAGGCATATACTCGAAATCTCCCTATGTTAGATTGTCCAAATTCAATTTAAAATAAAATATTCAAATAGGAATAAATAATATATAATTTTAAAACTAAATTTAATTTTAAAAATAACACTCTTCACACTTGTTCTAGGATACTACTGATCCTATCTCTAACGAGTCATTTTTATTAGATATTACTAGTCCAATTTATGATGAATTCTTTCGTTTGGTTCTAATGTGTCTTGTTCTCGAGCTCTATAAACCAAAGCTCTGATACCAAACTGAGTTATCCCAACGAAATCCGGTAGGCTTTGCAACTATCCCTTCATCCCTCAAAGTAGCAGTAAAACCCACTGTGGTTCCCACTGATATCTCAAAACTGCTTTTACGACCAGCCTCTCGACTGCTCAACCAACCCTCAAAAGGGACACGTAAGGGTAAGAGTCCACTATCTGCCACCAAACACCATGGCAAGAACCCCTTAGCATGCGTACCCAGCCTCTACCAGCAAACAACTAAGATACCAAACTGAGACGACCCAAACTTCCTCATAAAGGAAATCCCGGATTGAATTGAGGACACGACAATCAGAACACAAACAGAAGAACATTTCATTACTATTACAACAATTACATCAGAGTACAAGATATCAGAGTATAAATGAATAATATACATAAGAAAAATATCAAAGATTAAAATACATTACATAGCAGCGGAAAAATAATACATAACACAACTGAAAGAAATACACGAATACAGAGCTTTCCAAATATAGTTCCAGCTGTAAACCAGGATCATGTAAAAAGAAATTTGCATAAACCAAAACTACTAGCTGCGCGTGCGAAAAATAGGGGCACATAGAGTTTAGGTTAAAACAATAAACGCTAGATCAATCATGGGACTGGTGTGAGAACTAAAATAGTTATTTAAAACTTTACTTTAAAAATAAAGTAAATCAAGGGACCATGCCATATAACATGGAACAGGTTTTCTCCCAAGAATACCGGTTCATAAACAGTTTATAAACAACGCAATGCTTTTCGAAAATGAAGCTATTATAAGACTCAGGTCCCATTACAAAATGCAACGCAAGCCGGAGGATAAAGTTTTCCCTTATAATAGCCAAACACTACAACAAAAAAGGCTTTTGATGGCGTTTAAAAAACGCCATAAAAAGAATTCATAGCGTTTTTGAGGACACTGTGTATCGACATGCAGTGAAAAGCAAGTAGAAAACCATGGCTGTAAATAAACGCCATGAAAAGAAGAAATGACAGCGTTTTCACTGTGCTGTTAATACATTTCATGGCGTTTATGTTAATTTTGTATAGCTTTTTCTTAGCAGTTTTTTAATGCCAATAAATTGTGAAAACCCGTAACTTCCCCGTAAAGGAGAGCGGCGGATAGTTCGAGAACAAGCCACAACAGAACGCATACAGAAGAACATTTCATTGTATATAACAACAATGCATCAGATTACAAGAATATACAGAGTATAAATGAATATTACACAGAAATATCAGAGATTTAAATTACATTTAAATACATAGCAGCGGAAAATAATACAACACACAACTAGAATGAGATATACGGATACAAAGCTTTCCGGATATCGTTCCAGCTGTAAACCAGGATCCTGTGAATATAAATCTGCAAAACCAAAACTACTAGCTGCCCGTGTCAAAATATGGGCACCCAGAGTTTAGGTTAAAACAATAAACTCCAGGTCAGTCATGTGACTGGTGTGAGAACTAAAACAGTTATTAATCTTTATCTTTAAAGTTCGGGAAATCAAGGGACCATGCCGTATAACACGGAACGGGTTCCCTCCCAAGAATACCGGTGCATAAAACAAACAGCGCAATGCTAAATAAAGAAAAATGAAGCTGTTATAAGACCCAGGTCCTATCACACAATGCAACGCAAGCCTGGGGATAGGGTTTTTACTTATAACAGCCAAAGAATGCTTGATACGGTTAAAACAAATCGTTTGATACTATTATAAGTGCATAGTGTATAAAACAACTTCAAATCATAAGTATCAATCATAGGCGGCATGAATGCCCCATACCACTATGTCGCCATATATAGGTTATACAATCAAAATCGCAAAGTCACGTATTTGGAAATTGGGTTTCCATCTATGAACCGAGGCAAAAGATAGTCCTCAACCGATTCGAGACGCTCTAGCCCGCCCCTCAGGCAAGTACTCTGTCAAGCCTTTGGATCGTCAGGGCCGGTCCACCGATGTGGATTAAACTTAAACCCTGAACATGCGTTCCCCCGCCCTATGGGGCGTAAATGAGCCAACGAATGACTCCATCGGACCCGGATCGTCCGATCAAACCGAGGCGCCTCGCAACAGCAACAACCACATAAGTCAAACTCGTCAGGGCGTGTAAAACCACTGACGCCACTTCTAACTAGAAAGAAACGCATGCCCTCCCTGAGGTCCGTCTCCCGTTTTTGGTTCATACCGGGTGTGAAACACGCGAAGTAAACGTTACACAAAGCTACGCCACAAAGGCCGTGCTTTGATCATCACCACGAGACTTTGCTTTTCAACAGAAGCCTCGATCAATTGCCACTTAGGCATGCCACACAGGCAATTCACCTCATGCGTTTGATATCCATCAATATATAACCCCTGAGCTCGTACATCTCAGAGAAGGGCGTTAAGCAAGAGAAAAAATTCTCCTCCGCCAAACAGATATATATTTAATAGAGATCAATCACATGGACTAAAATCCAATGTCAGACACACAGTCCATTTACAAGTCCGTTCTGGGTCTAAACGAAACCGGAGGCACCTAGTACCCCGCATATCCATCGATCTCCAAGTACGTCTGAACGATCACTAACTGTTTCCATCTTCTTGGGTGTACAGCCCAATCAAGATCATCAGTAATTACCCAAACGACGTGAAGACTTCTGGTCTTCGACCACCGTCTTCATCTTCGACTTATCGTCGTATCAGTTATTCAGAATGGGATAAACCCGGTCTTTCCGAATAACTCGCGTATATTTTAAATAAGTGTTACACAAACACCACTTACGCCTCATTCCAATTCATCAGTCACTAACCGTAAATTAATCAAGAGAATAATTTCCCAAATATTAACCCCGAAGGCCGAAACCAACATCAGATCAATATCCAGAAAACCATTCTGCTTGGCTAACCGACAGTTAGTTTCTAAATTTCACATTCCTAGAGAAAGGTTCCCATTAATTTTATCCAAGATAAATTCCTTGAATTTATTCTTTTGAATTTCGATTCAACTAGTCGGGATTAACGAAACTTACCGAAGTAATCATTTGTTTTAATTTCCCAATCCCAACCTATTTATCCCATGAAGTAAAACTGGTAGTACTTCATATCTAACACTACAGTGTTATCGGTAAATTCAATTACCATTTCACGTTCAAATCTAATTAAAGATTTAACTATCGCCTGGAGCAAAACTGGTGATACTCCATTCTCGATCATTTCAATCTAATTAAAGATTCATTAAAACTCCACTTAGTTTTAATCGTTAACTGGGTTAAAGAATCCGTGTCATTTAAAACACGGTTCACGATAAACCCAAAGTCACATTCATTAATTATCGGGTTAAAGAACGAGTGTTGTTTAAAACACTGTTCACGATAAACCCAAAAATCAATATCAATTCAATTCCAATTAAATATTATTTAATTGGTACACTTCATTAAATCTAAATAAAAAGATTTAATCTTTTCTCAACTGGGTTCAAGAACAATGTTAGTGAAGACACCACTCACGACAAACCCAAATCACATTTGATATTCAATACAAGGCTCTGAATAGAAAATATATCGGCTTATATTCAATATCAAATTCTACGATTAACAAATGTTGTATTGGAAATAACGATATAAATATATATCTTTCAAATTTCCATAACAACATCCGTATAATCACGAATTCCATCATCGAAATATTCCGAAGACAATTTCGATTCAAATCCACTCCAATGCAATCATTGGAAATTCTGGTCATTTTTTAAAACCCTTTCGAATTCAATTTATTTATTTAAAAATAAATAGAATTATAATTCTAGTTCAAAACTAGTTCATTTTGATAAAAATCTATTTTTATCTTTTCAAATATGGAGTTTTTCATCCCAATTCTTTCTAAATCATTTCTTATGATTTTACACAAATTATTGATATTTTTAATGATTTTATCAAGGCCCGTACAGTCGATTTCCATCAATGGCCATCGAACTGCACTTACAGCGACCTTTTTCAAATTTGATTTGGACATAATTCCAAATCCAACCGTTAGATTTCTAATTTCTAATAATCGTTAGAAAGCTCTTTTCGATACGAACCCAACGGTTCCGTTTTTAGGAGAATCCGACGGTCGGATCTCCCGAAATATCCGTTCGAAGTCAATGGTCGAAATTCGCGAACTACCGCGGCGCGGCGCGTTCTATTCAGGCCATTATATTATATATATAATATATATAATATATATTTCGTCGATTTCAATTTAAAACGAATTATATAGATAGTTATGAATTCGTTTCAAAAACATTTTCAACTTCCATTTCAATTCAAATAAAAATTGAATTCTTCCTTATAAATTCGTTTTAAAATTCATTTCTATTCAATTCAAATTTCAATTCAATTTGAATTCATTTCAATTCGCTTTCAATTCAATTTGAATTCGTTTTCAATTTAATTCAATCCCAAAGTCGTTTTCTATTCGATTCAATTCAAATTGGTTTTCTATTCGATTCAATTCAAATTGGTTTTCTATTCGATTCAATTCAAATTGGTTTTCTATTCGATTCAATTCAAATTGGTTTCCTATTCGATTCAATTCAAATTGGTTTTCTATTCGATTCAATTTAAATTGGTTTTCTATTCGATTCAATTCAAATTGGTTTTCTATTCGAATCAAATTCGTTATATATTCAAATCAAATCAAATTCGTTTTCTATTCAATTCATTTCGAAATCATTTTCGATTCAATTCATTTCGAAATCGTTTTCTATTCAATTCATTTCGAAATCGTTTTCAATCCAATTTATTTCGAAATGGATAAAATCGATATAAATATCGTTCACGTCAAAATGACGTCAATCTAATCAACACGGCTTCATTTATTTCTATTTTCAAATATTCTATTTCAAATATTTCTTTTTCAAATATTTCCTATTCAAATATTTCTATATTAAAATATTTCGTTCAACACATGACTTATCTCAACGGATGAGTACAGTCAACACATGAACCTTTATTTTATATTGTTCTTTATTTTCTAAATTGGAATGAGGCCCAATCAATCTCCATACAAAGTTAATTGTATGGATTTTCATACATCACACGTATATCATAGCATTGAAAAATAATCAACCATCAACCAAAGTGCACTCCACTGTATAAGCATCAAATGTAGATATCTAACGCTTATAACAGCCTGTCAATCAATCGATCGACATATTGAATCAGTTAGGATGAGTGAACTTCAAATTTCATCCCAACACCCGTGTGGGCTTTCAAGCAATCAAACACAGATTTTATTTGTGTAGTTGGGCGATGTGTAAAATTTATCGACCCAATCAATGTCCTTCAAAGAGGTGTACAAAAACAAACCGTCCGGTTTGTAAATGAATATTTATTTATTCGCATTCACTATATTCATATTCCCGTTAAAAATATTTTATTTTAACATATGAATTTCTATTCAAATATTTTATTTTTCTAACTTATTTTAGAAAATTTCGGCGGCATAACGGCACGATACTAGAAACGGGACAAGGCCTAGCCTTATCCCCGGTCTAGTGAAGGCCCACGCCATTCACACATCAATCAAATCAATTTCATTTCACCAAAAAATTCAATTCAAACCAAAGCATCTAACTAATTTATGCAACCAAACAAACAAGTTCATGGTCTGTGGACGATTGTGTCGGGTGCTACTAAGCACCGTCTGCATCCTAGTATATATATATAACTAGAAAATGAAAATGAAATTGAAAGGTGAGAAATTCTCACATAAAGCTATCCAAACATCTTGACTCTTCTTCGATAGAAATCTTCGTCGTCATCGCATCTTCGTTGTTGTAGCCACTACATATGTAAAAATCGAATTTTTACTTCGTTATTCAATATATAAAAATCATATTTTTATTTCGAAGTTCAATATATAAAAATCATATTTTTATTTCGAAGTTCAATATATAAAAATCATATTTTTATTTCGAAGTTCAATATATAAAAATCATATTTTTATTTCGAAGTTCAATATATAAAAATCATATTTTTATTTCGAAGTTCAATATATAAAAATCATATTTTTATTTCGAAGTTCAATATATAAAAATCTATTTTTATTTCGAAGTTCAATATATAAAAATCATATTTTTATTTCGAAGTTCAATATATAAAAATCATATTTTTATTCTGTAACCAAACATTAGATTTTTATACGACTAAAAATCGTATCTTTACCTTAATCAAAATCGTAACTTTACCTTAATAAAAATCTAAACTTTACCTTAACAAAAAAAAATCGGTTTTTATGTTAAATAAAAATTGTAAAAACTCACTGTTGTTGTTTTTCTCTTTCCACTTGAACCCGAAGTCGTTGTAACCCATCTTGTTTGTACCCTCACCCATATCACACTGACACAATCTGTCGGAGACTGACCAGAGGGGGGGGGTGCTGCGTGGATCGAATAGGGGGTGCTCACAGTAGCGATGGTGGGGGAACAGAGGCGACGACAGTCGATTTGGGGGCTAGGGCATAGGGCTTTGTGGAGGTTCACGACATTAGGTTGAAGAGGATAGGGAGGAGAGAGGAGGAGGCGATTAGGAGGGGGCGCGTTGAGGTCGGGGAGGCGACGAATCGGAGTGAGGCGTCCAGGCTGAGGTGCGGCATCGTTTGGAAGCGGCGTTTTTTTTTTCTGTTTCTTTCTGTTAAACGAAAACGGGGGGTGGGGGGGGGCAAAGGTTATAGGGAGGAGAGGGTTATATTTTTTTTTTTTATTATTTTATTATTTATCATTAAAAAGCAACTTTTATTTTCGACCTCTAAACGAGGCCCACCGCCTGTCGTCCATAGCGTTTTACCCCCATTCCGAACACAATGGGATATGTTGCATAGGTTGATTTGATCGTTTCGATTAGTTTCCGTTGAATTTACCTTTAAATCACTATATTGAATTTTAGACGTACATTTCAAATTACCGGGGTCACATACTAACTAGGAAAATTCCCGAAAAATATTTTCTAGCTTCGTATTGACGATACGGTCCTAACAAAACTAGTTTCGTCGAATTCTGAGACCGTTAGAAAAATGGCCAATTTTCCAGTCGATTAAAATCAACTGAAATGGTCAAACACGTTTTCCTTTGCCACGCTCACATATTGATTCGAAAAATTATGAAATTTGGAATCTAGCAATAATCTTACATCACAGATCCAACAAAAGTGGTTTCGTCGAAATCCGAGGTCGTTTGCAAAATGTCCATTTTTAAGGGCCTGAATTCCATAGCGACTATTCAGAATTTTCAACTGGACATATCTTTTGATTCCCGCTATGAAATTTTGATTATTCGGATTCGTTGGAAAGATACTATCAAATAGATCCTATGATTTCTGGTTTCACTAATATCCGGATTGTTTTGCACCCGGTACATTCAATTGAAGTTTGAAATCGAATTATCGAACTACCGCGCCATTTTCAATTCTATTTATAATTATATATAAATATTTATATTCTAACGACGACGTATATAATATATACGTCGAATTATATTCA
This sequence comes from Allium sativum, assembly GCA_030737875.1. NCBI lineage: Eukaryota > Viridiplantae > Streptophyta > Magnoliopsida > Asparagales > Amaryllidaceae > Allium > Allium sativum. The sequence goes on from CM060918.1 coordinate 84,100,273, forward strand.
AAATAAATTTCTCGTCGATATTATTTAAAATAATCCATTTTAAATATTCAAAATTCGTCAAAATTGCCAAAATAAAATTTTCAAACTGGCTCGCATTTTACGGGTTATTACAATCTCCCCCACTTAAAACTTTTCGTCCCCGAAAAGGAACAAAGTCGAAAGTGGTTAGATTATTCAACACTATGTTCGATCTGGCTTGCATTCTCCAACTTTTCGGTTTCTGAGAATTTTCAAAAATTTCAGAAATTTGGCTAACACCCTAAATTTTCGAAAAATTTCGCCATAACCTCCCCTGCACCGGGAGCATCGGGGAATTTCAAATAGCTTCCCCGGTCCTTCAGATCTCAAAAAGAAAAAGGAAAAGCCAAGCGGCTAGCCAATAGGCTCATAAAATCATCATCACCCAAATAAAACAGGAAATTATGTAGTAAACATGTACCTATTTGTCGGGCAAACAAATTTTATTCTCTGGCTCTAGCCTCCTTGCTATGACCTGTTTAATGATATATATGTATATGCAAGCAAATGCGACCAATTTTCAATACAATTCAATATTTGATTCAGTTAGGCATAATGGTTCAAAATTATCAAACAAATAAACAAACAACACAAACATCAATCAATTAGTTGATTAGCTTTTCAAATTCATAATTTTAATACATATACAAAAATCATGTTTTTAATGCCAATTCACAACAATAGGCCCTATCTAATTTTTGGTTCTCACACCAGTCTAATGGAAATATATAGATATCACACCTTCGTCACACGAATATAAATTCTGACGATGAGTACTCAACCATCAAAATCATCTTCGGGCCACTAGAGTATGATTCTATATCTATCCAGTATATTAAAACTTTAAATACACGTTTGCAAGGCGTATATGCAAAATCTTTATATATTGGACTGTCCAAAGTCAATATAAATAAATTATCAAATACGAATAATTGATTTAAATTTTCAAAACAAAATTTGTCTTCATTTTAAAAATATACTCTTCACACCCGTTCTAGGATGCTACTGATCCCATCTCTAACGAGTCAATCTAATTGGATATTACTAATCCAATATCTGATGAATCCTTTCGTATGGTTCTAATGTGCCTTGTTCTCTGAGCTTTGTAAACCAAAGCTCTGATACCAACTGTAACGGCAAGGAATTTTGCTCGGTCCGAACCAGTCGCTAAACCGACCCAGACCGTTCGAAACGCCCTATCGTTTGAGAACAGGACAAAACAGAACGCATACAGAAGAACGTTTCATTGTATATTACAACAATGCATCAGATTACAAGAATATACAGAGTAAAAATGAATATTACACAGAAATATCAGAGATTTAAATTACATAGCAGCGGAAAATAATACAATACACAACTAGAAGTAGATATACGGATACAAAGCTTTCCGGATATCGTTCCAGCTGTAAACCAGGATCCTGTGAATATAAATCTGCAAAACCAAAACTACTAGCTGCCCGTGTCAAAATAAGGGCACCCAGAGTTTAGGTTAAAACAATAAACTCCAGGTCAGTCATGTGACTGGTGTGAGAACTAAAACAGTTATTAATCTTTATCTTTAAAGTTCGGTAAATCAAGGGACCATGCCGTATAACACGGAACGGGTTCCCTCCCAAGAATACCGGTGCATAAAACAAACAGCGCAATGCTAAATAAAGAAAAATGAAGCTGTTATAAGACCCAGGTCCTATCACACAATGCAACGCAAGCCGGGGGATAGGGTTTTTACTTATAACAGCCAAAGAATGCTTGATACGGTTAAAACAAATCGTTTGATACTATTATAAGTGCATAGTGTATAAAACAACTTCAAATCATAAGTATCAGTCATAGGCGGCATGAATGCCCCATACCACTATGTCGCCATATATAGGTTATACAATCAAAATCGCAAAGTCACGTATTTGGAAATTGGGTTTCCATCTATGAACCGAGGCAAAAGATAGTCCTCAACCGATTCGAGACGCTCTAGCCCGCCCCTCAGGCAAGTACTCTGTCAAGCCTTTGGATCGTCAGGGCCGGTCCACCGATGTGGATTAAACTTAAACCCTGAACATGCGTTCCCCCGCCCTATGGGGCGTAAATGAGCCAACGAATGACTCCATCGGACCCGGATCGTCCGATCGAACCGAGGCGCCTCGCAACAGCAACAACCACATAAGTCAAACTCGTCAGGGCGTGTAAAACCACTGACGCCACTTCTAACTAGAAAGAAACGCATGCCCTCCCTGAGGTCCGTCTCCCGTTTTTGGTTCATACCGGGTGTGAAACTCGCGAAGTAAACGTTACACAAAGCTACACCACAAAGGCCGTGCTTTGATCATCATCACGAGACTTTGCTTTTCATCAGAAGCCTCGATCAATTGCCACTTAGGCATGCCACACAGGCAATTCACCCCATGCGTTTGATATCCATCAATATATAACCCCTGAGCTCGTACGTCTCAGAGAAGGGCGTTAAGCAAGAGAATAAATTCACCGCCGCCAAACAGATATATATTTAATAGAGATCAATCACACGGACTAAAATCCAATGTCAGACACACAGTCCATTTCCAAGTCCGTTCTGGGTCTGAACGAAACCGGAGGCACCTAGTACCCCGCATATCCATCGATCTCCAAGTACGTCTGGACGATCACTAACTGTTTCCATCTTCTTGGGTGTACAGCCCAATCAAGATCATCAGTAATTACCCAAACGACGTGAAGACTTCTGGTCTTCGACCACCGTCTTCATCTTCGACTTATCGTCGTATCAGTTATTCAGAATGGGATAAACCCGGTCTTTCCGAATAACTCGCGTATATTTTAAATAAGTGTTACACAAACACCACTTACGCCTCATTCCAATTCATCAGTCACTAACCGTAAATTAATCAAGAGAATAATTTCCCAAATATTAACCCCGAAGGCCGAAACCAACATCAGATCAATATCCAGAAAACCATTCTGCTTGGCTAACCGACAGTTAGTTTCTAAATTTCACATTCCTAGGAAAAGGTTCCCATTAATTTTATCCAAGTTAAATTCCTTGAATTTATTCTTTTGAATTTCGATTCAACTAGTCGGGATTAACGAAACTTACCGAAGTAATCATTTGTTTTAATTTCCCAATCTCAACCTATTTATCCCATGAAGTAAAACTGGTAGTACTTCATATCTAACACTACAGTGTTATCGGTAAATTCAATTACCATTTCACGTTCAAATCTAATTAAAGATTTAACTATCGCCTGGAGCAAAACTGGTGATACTCCATTCTCGATCATTTCAATCTAATTAAAGATTCATTAAAACTCCACTTAGTTTTAATCGTTAACTGGGTTAAAGAATCCGTGTCATTTAAAACACGGTTCACGATAAACCCAAAGTCACATTCATTAATTATCGGGTTAAAGAACGAGTGTTGTTTAAAACACTGTTCACGATAAACCCAAAAATCAATATCAATTCAATTCCAATTAAATATTATTTAATTGGTACACTTCATTAAATCTAAATAAAAAGATTTAATCTTTTCTCAACTGGGTTCAAGAACAGTGTTAGTGAAGACACCACTCACAACAAACCCAAATCACATTTGATATTCAATACAAGGCTCTGAATAGAAAATATATCTGCTTATATTTAATATCAAATTCTACGATTAACAAATGTCGTATTGGAAATAACGATATAAATATATATCTTTCAAATTTCCATAACAACATCCGTATAATCACGAATTCCAACATCGAAATATTCCGAAGACAATTTCGATTCAAATCCACTCCAATGCAATCATTGGAAATTCTGGTCATTTTTTAAAACCCTTTCGAATTCAATTTATTTATTTAAAAATAAATAGAATTATAATTCTAGTTCAAAACTAGTTCATTTCGATAAAAATCTATTTTTATCTTTTCAAATATGGAGTTTTTCATCCCAATTCTTTCTAAATCATTTCTTATGATTTTACACAAATTATTGATATTTTTAATGATTTTATCAAGGCCCGTACAGTCGATTTCCATCAATGGCCATCGAACTGCACTTACAGCGACCTTTTTCAAATTTGATTTGGACATAATTCCAAATCCAACCGTTAGATTTCTAATTTCTAATAATCGTTAGAAAGCTCTTTTCGATACGAACCCAACGGTTCCGTTTTTAGGAGAATCCGACGGTCGGATCTCCCGAAATATCCGTTCGAAGTCAATGGTCGAAATTCGCGAACTACCGCGGCGCGGCGCGTTCTATTCAGGCCATTATATTATATATATAATATATATAATATATATTTCGTCGATTTCAATTTAAAACGAATTATATAGATAGTTATGAATTCGTTTCAAAAACATTTTCAACTTCCATTTCAATTCAAATAAAAATTGAATTCTTCCTTATAAATTCGTTTTAAAATTCATTTCTATTCAATTCAAATTTCAATTCAATTTGAATTCATTTCAATTCGCTTTCAATTCAATTTGAATTCGTTTTCAATTTAATTCAATCCCAAAGTCGTTTTCTATTCGATTCAATTCAAATTGGTTTTCTATTCGATTCAATTCAAATTGGTTTTCTATTCGATTCAATTCAAATTGGTTTTCTATTCGATTCAATTCAAATTGGTTTCCTATTCGATTCAATTCAAATTGGTTTTCTATTCGATTCAATTTAAATTGGTTTTCTATTCGATTCAATTCAAATTGGTTTTCTATTCGAATCAAATTCGTTATATATTCAAATCAAATCAAATTCGTTTTCTATTCAATTCATTTCGAAATCGTTTTCTATTCAATTTATTTCGAAATCGTTTTCTATTCAATTCATTTCGAAATCGTTTTCAATCCAATTTATTTCGAAATGGATAAAATCGATATAAAAATCGTTCACGTCAAATGGCGTCAATCTAATCAACACGGCTTCATTTATTTCTATTTTCAAATATTCTATTTCAAATATTTCTTTTTCAAATATTTCCTATTCAAATATTTCGTTCAACACATGACTTATCTCAACGGATGAGTACAGTCAACACATGAACCTTTATTTTATATTGTTCTTTATTTTCTAAATTGGAATGAGGCCCAATCAATCACCATACAAAGTTAATTGTATGGATTTTCATACATCACACGTATGTCATAGCATTGAAAAATAATCAACCATCAACCAAAGTGCACTCCACTGTATAAGCATCAAATGTAGATATCTAACGCTTATAACAGCCTGTCAATCAATCGATCGACATATTGAATCAGTTAGGATGAGTGAACTTCAAATTTCATCCCAACACCCGTGTGGGCTTTCAAGCAATCAAACACAGATTTTACTTGTGTAGTTGGGCGATGTGTAAAATTTATCGACCCAATCAATGTCCTTTAAATAGGTGTACAAAAACAAACCGTCCAGTTTGTAAATGAATATTTATTTATTCGCATTCACTATATTCATATTCACGTTAAAAATATTTTATTTTAACATATGAATTTCTATTCAAATATTTTATTTTTCTAACTTATTTTAGAAAATTTCGGCGGCATAACGGCACGATACTAGAAACGGGACAAGGCCTAGCCTTATCCCCGGTCTAGTGAAGGCCCACGCCATTCACGCATCAATCAAATCAATTTCATTTCACCAAAAAATTCAATTCAAACCAAAGCATCTAACTAATTTATGCAACCAAACAAACAAGTCCATGGTCTGTGGACGATTGTGTCGGGTGCTACTAAGCACCGTCTGCATCCTAGTATATATATATAACTAGAAAATGAAATTGAAAGGTGAGAAATTCTCACATAAAGCTATCCAAACATCTTGACTCTTCTTTGATAGAAATCTTCGTCGTCATCGCATCTTCGTTGTTGTAGCCACTACATATGTAAAAATCGAATTTTTACTTCGTTATTCAATATATAAAAATCATATTTTTATTTCGAAGTTCAATATATAAAAATCATATTTTTATTTCGAAGTTCAATATATAAAAATCATATTTTTATTTCGAAGTTCAATATATAAAAATCATATTTTTATTTCGAAGTTCAATATATAAAAATCATATTTTTATTTCGAAGTTCAATATATAAAAATCATATTTTTATTTCGAAGTTCAATATATAAAAATCATATTTTTATTCTGTAACCAAACATTAGATTTTTATACGACTAAAAATCGTATCTTTACCTTAATCAAAATCGTAACTTTTCCTTAATAAAAATCTAAACTTTACCTTAACAAAAAAAATCGGTTTTTATGTAAAAATAAAAATTGTAAAAACTCACTGTTGTTGTTTTTCTCTTTCCACTTGAACCCGAAGTCGTTGTAACCCATCTTGTTTGTACCCTCACCCATATCACACTGACACAATCTGTCGGAGACTGACCAGAGGGGGGGGTGCTGCGTGGATCGAATTGGGGGTGCTCACAGTAGCGATGGTGGGGGAACAGAGGCGGCGACAGTCGATTTGGGGGCTAGGGCATAGGGCTTTGTGGAGGTTCACGACATTAGGTTGAAGAGGATAGGGAGGAGAGAGGAGGCGATTGGGAGGGGGCGCGTTGAGGTCGGGGAGTCGACGAATCGGAGGGAGGCGTCCAGGCTGAGGTGCGGCATCGATTGGAAGCGGCGTTTTTTTTCTTCTTTTTTCTGTTTCTTTCTGTTAAACGAAAACGGGGGGGGGGGGGCAAAGGTTATAGGGAGGAGAGGGTTATATTATTATTATTATTATTATTATTTTATTATTTATCATTAAAAAGCAACTTTTATTTTCGACCTCTAAACGAGGCCCACCGCCTGTCGTCCATAGCGTTTTACCCCCATTCCAAACACAATGGGATATGTTGCATAGGTTGATTTGATCGTTTCGATTAGTTTCCGTTGAATTTACCTTTAAATCACTATATTGAATTTTAGACGTACATTTCAAATTACCGGGGTCACATACTAACTAGGAAAATTCCCGAAAAATATTTTCTAGCTTCGTATTGACGATACGATCCTAACAAAACTAGTTTCGTCGAATTCTGAGACCGTTAGAAAAATGGCCAATTTTCCAGTCGATTAAAATCAACTGAAATGGTCAAACACGTTTTCCTTTGCCACGCTCACATATTGATTCGAAAAATTATGAAATTTGGAATCTAGCAATAATCTTACATCACGGATCCAACAAAAGTGGTTTCGTCGAAATCCGAGGTTATTTGCAAAATGTCCATTTTTAAGGGCCTGAATTCCATAGCGACTATTCAGAATTTTCAACTGGACATATCTTTTGATTCCCGCTATGAAATTTTGATTATTCGGATTCGTTGGAAAGATACTATCAAATAGATCCTATGATTTCTGGTTTTACTAATATCCGGATTGTTTTGCATCCGGTACATTCAATTGAAGTTTGAAATCGAATTATCGAACTACCGCGCCATTTTCAATTCTATTTATAATTATATATAAATATTTATATTCTAACGACGACGTATATAATATATACGTCGAATTATATTCAAAATAAATTTCTCGTCGATATTATTTAAAATAATCCATTTTAAATATTCAAAATTCGTCAAAATTGCCAAAATAAAAATTTCAAACTGGCTCGCATTTTACGGGTTATTACATAAATATATTTTGCAGCGATTTTATAATGCTAAAAAAAAATCTCAGCGTTTCTTACATGCTGTTAAAAGAATCTATAGCGTTTTTTTTTGTTGTGATATTTTTTTATAGGGATTATGGTTTGTTATAATTGTTTTCACGTCAAAATTTAAAAAAACTTTTTACGGCGTTTTATAAACGCCATTGAAAAAAACACCATGAAAATTTTCAATGATGTTAAAAAAACACCGTAAAAAGTCACAAAATCAACCTAGCTGCTTATACCAATTTAAAATCTGCATATTATATAGATGCCCCAATTCGAAATTACCATGTCATACTGATAGCATATTTTATTTTGATCACATAATTCGTAACCAACAAATAAAATTTTATAACTAAAACATGCAGTATTCTTACATCAATAACACACAATAGGTCCACAATAGTTCATAAAATAGTAGTGTTATACCAAACATACACATATACATAAGTAGTAGCGACCAAAATATAGTACTACATATAGTCTTACAAACCAAAATATTCTTACAAACCAAAATATAGTCTTCGCACATGACTAACTTCGGCCCATTTAGTTTTCCATCAACGTCATCATCCATGTATCTGTAAAGCAAAAAAATCAATATTGTTAGTACGTTCAAAAGCTAAGTTAATCATAAAAAACAGTTGGTAGCTTCCAAAATGCACGAGAACATGTCAAAAATTGCTAGTTATATTGAAACTCCAATTAGACAAGATGCGATTCAACATAGATTTTTTTTATCAAAAATTGCAAAAGCTCTTGTGAAAGTGAAAGCATCAGATAATATATACTCTGCAGATGGCACAAAAGTTCCTGTACAAGTAAAAGTTCCTGTAAAAATTGCTAATTAAAAATTATCCATCCATCTTGTTCAACATTTTAATCTAACATTGTTTCTGGAGTATATTACAAATGAAGCTTTACAAACAGAACAAAGAAGAAATGTGCATATTTTATCAACCAAAACCCAATTGCCTTAACAAATTAATCGATATTACTTGTATTTAGTTAAAGAGCTGCAGGAATAGCTGCAGGAGATTTTGTTTTAACGGATAACGTTAATGATACGAGTACAAAGTTTTGGTGTACCAGAACGACTTCATGATTATAATAAGGTTGAAGGAAAAACAAGAGATATAAGTAGGAGCCAAAAATGATTATGGTTATAACAAGAGTGAATTCAACAATAGCAAAAAGGCTTAGAGCAAGATAAAGCAAACCCAATGGTAAACAGGTTCAAAGCAACATAAAAAGGAGTAAAATTAACATGCAAAAAAGGGATTACAGTTGTTAACTGTTACGAGCTGAGTAAATCCGTTTGTGTTTGTTGCCATTCTTTTTGCCAGCAAAACATTTTGAAAAGTACTTGTATTCTGTACTCATAGATTAATTGAATAATGCTATTTCCAATGAATGACGTTTTACTGCTTAATCAATGTCTATACATGCAAGTCTAAATTCAATGAAATTTGTTCAAGTTTTACATGCTTTTTGCATTAGAAAACTATGCTATATAAATACAAATCATGATATAATTATGCTTTTATTCATCTATGACGATGTTATGAGAATGTTATTTACTGAGTCACAATGGTGCAACAAGCCAGATATTGCAAAGAGAGGAAACTGCAGTTAGAAACCATGACAGAAAAGCCATGGTTCTAAGGTAGAGTAAATAATTTTTAATTTGTTAAAACTGAACTCATAAGAAAATAGCCATGGTTGGCATTGCTATTATCTTGATTTACTGAGTGATAAATTTGAGGCAGTTAGTTGTCTTTGTCTTTGCATCAGGCCAAAGTCCAGCTCTTTTACACCAGTATCCACATGCTTGTGGCACTATATAAATTTATGGTTCCCGTCATACTGCTGTACTGACAAGAACATGAGACATGTTTAGCTAATATGTTTAAAGCTTATTCCAGCAAAATGAACAAATGGCTTCTCCAGGTTCACTATATAGCAGACTATGGAGAAGTGAAGCAAGAAAAATTGCTGAATGGATTACCGCCTGACATTGTAACTTTCAAAAAATTTCATGTACCGTTTGTATGAAGATACAATTTTCTGTTCTTTGCTTGGTGTGCTTTTGTTCTCTCCTTTAAACAGAGATCATGTGATATTCGCCTTTTGCTATTTGTGCAGCTTTTTATGTTACAAGAAAGCTGTATCTCTCCTGTATTATAGATCAATGATGCAACAAAATAGGTTGAAGATTTAAATGTATATTGGTTAGAAATTTTTTACAGCTTGTACCAGTTTCAAATTGAGTCTGATATGTGTCGAGAGATAACATAAGTCATATGATTTGGACCCCCTTTAAAATTTGATCTCTCAAATTATGAGTTGATTCAATTCATGAAATCTGATTCAAAATTCAATTAAAATAACAAATTAGAGGATTCATTTGGACTCCTTCATGGTATAATGTTCTGTGTATCCTTCTCTCGTTACTTTATTTTCAGGTCATACAGCAACTAATAGAGCAGCCATACTTGATCCTTCTCTAATAAGAGCTGGTCGATTAGATCGCAAAATCGAGTTTGCTCATCCTGCCGAACAAGCGAGAGCACGAATCCTTCAGGTCAATCTCATTCCAAGGGCCCTGTCTTCACATCCCCGCTAGTAACATTTTTTTAAAGAAAAAATAGGGCACTTTTTTTCGATTGACTAGTGTTACAATGCTTTGGACTGAGGTTGAAGAGGTTATAAGTTCTAACTCTCAAGACATCAAAATGAATAGCTTGAATAAAGTATGCTTACATATTGTACAAAAAAATTTATAATATTATTTCTATTTTTCGTTAAGGAGAACTCGCTATCAAACACTCTAGAGTCTAGACATACGCTCTAGAGACCATGGGTTTGCCAACATGAATAAAAATATATATTAACCATGAATAAAAACTTTAGTAATTCTCAACTGACCATGAATAAATAATTTACTAACCATGTTCCCAACATATTTGTCTAGTGGTGGTTGAATCACATACTGTTGGCATCAGTTTGCCATGTTCAATTTTCATAAAGCTGAATACTATTTGAAATAATTTCTTTAACATAAATTTTAGAAACTTAAAAGAAAAATTAAACATTATAGTTACATTATTTTAAATTCAAACTGAACAAAATACATATACCGTTTTAATGTTATTATTGATCACCACTGCTAACAAGCTCGTGAAATTATAGGTATAAAGATAAATGGGTTTGTATGCAAGCCCGTGGTGAACGTAACAGGGGCGGACTTCTCATTCATGGGCATAGCCAGAGCAGGGAACACAAGCAACATGTTTGGTTGACTGCTCACAGCCGCCAATGTGCTTCAAATACCAGGACTGAACACACTGGAAGTGTCCATGGCAAGAATAGACTGTGCAATAGGGGGCATCAACCCACCTCACACCCACCTACGTGCGACTGAGATCGTCTACGTTCTACATGACTCCTTGGATGTAGGGTTCTTCGCCACTGCTAACAAGCTCGTGGCAAATACCACTGTCAGAGGGGAAGTGTTATCTTTTCCAAAGGGCCTAGTTCATTTTTAGAAGAATAACGGGGTCGTGCATGCTGCTGTGATTGCTTCTTTCAATAGTCATTTAGCAGGGACACCGCCTGTGCCCGACAATGTCCTGGCTAAGGCTTTTCATATTGGTACCAAGGAGGTTCTTAAGAACTAGTCTAGATTCTCACCTAATCCTTGATTGCTGGGTAGTTATCATTATTCATATTTCTTTTTCCAATTGCACATCTATTGTTCTTCCCCTTAAAAACTGATAGGTAAAACAACTTAAACAACCTTATAAACTGACAGTTAAAACAAAATGCAGAGACAGTGGACTATAGAGTAATTGATACTATATAAATGATTGTATAGGAACGTGACAGTATTGAAAAAAAAATGAACCAATGCACAGTAGTGAGGATACAAATTAAGTTGGTCAACTTTATTAAAAGTTCATCCATACACAGACGATAATTAATGTGCTTAGACCAATGTTTATAACCAACTGTAAGTTCGATAAAAGATTTTATTTTATTTTATTTGCTTGTCTAACCATGCATACAAAACAGAGAGAGATTTGAGCAGTTTCTGCCTCTATTGAATGAATGGTCCTAACTCCAAATCAAGAAATGAAAGAGGAAATGGTGCATTTACCTGATTTTTCATTAACGCTTGAACCATCGCCTTTAATTCTGAAATTTGATTTTGCATTTGGATTGTCTGTTTATCCCTAGCATGTGACAAAATTGCCTTGGTGGCGGTCATGCCTCTTCCCATTCCTCTTAATCGTCCAGGTCTATCGGGTCCAAGCACTTGAGATAGCGCATCGCCTTTGTAACCGATTATTAAGCCCGAATGTGATCCATCGACAACACTTTTAATTTTTTCCTATAGAGATTAACATTGGTATTGTATGCACTAACATCAAACTATCACATTATTGTTGAAAAAAAGTGCTTACAATTTTATCAGCAACAACGACATTCACTGGTTTGCCATCTTTTCTAATATGAGATTTGACTCACACATCAACCCTAGAGACCGGAGAATCGTTGTTCTCCTCTTTCTACATTCAAGCGATCATTAAAAAAAAACAAATCATATTAGCTACTTAATAAATATTATGGTAAATTAATTATTTCTTGTTACCAAATCTTTAGCCAATCGAGCCATCCCTCTAGGCGGCTTGTATGCAGCATCTGATTTTGTTGAAGGGCTTTGAGTTTATCACTTACCATATGAAATATTCAAAAACAAATAAAAGATTATACAGAGAATTAACATCACTATTCATAAACTAGTGTAAGCCAATATTTTGTAACTGTGAATGTTTGCATTTCACTAATAGCTAAAACTGAATTGAAAGTGGATCACATACACACAAAAAATCATAGAGACAAAAATATATTTTGAATGGTTCACCTTAAATTCCGGATTTGTTTTCAGCTTAATAAACTTCTTCCACTCCGTCGTGGTTTTGATGTTATCTGGTTTCAGCTGAAGTCTCTCCTCTTCGTTTTTTGCCTTAACTAGTTTGCGAACAAATATGCTTTTTGAAGATCGAAAAATACATCCCATTTGAGAAAAATATAGGCATTTTTTGCCATTCTTCGTTTAATTTAAATCTCGCCCGCGAAATTAAAAGGTTATGTAAAAAGAAAGAAGTTATACAAGAGAAACAGTTTTTGTCAGGTTTTATTTGGTCTGTTGACAATGTATTCTAGTTCATTATGCCAATAAAAAAAACGTAAGTTACACTGCTAAAAATATCATTGAAAAACATATTGAAGAAAAATAAACTACTAGAACTTTAGTCACACTGTCTTACCAGAAAGATTAAAATGTTTTTGAGTTGGATCCTAAAAATTGCAGCATTTTGAAACTGTGATTTTGAGCAATCCGGACAAAAGCTTGCATTCAAAGTAAATAAAATAGGTAAGATGTGTAAAGTGTTGTGGTCGAAGTATCCGCTAGTAAGGCCCTACCTTTACAGTGACCAACTGGTAAACGAAAACAGATGCATGCAGTCTATAAGTATTATATTGATGAGGTTAATACATGGATGCACCCATTAAACAAACATGTTAACTTTATTTCTTCCAGAACAGAAACTGATAGCGTTCTTCGAGTTATACTACCAACTTTCATGTACATACCAACAAGAGTGGCCATATATCATAATCTTGCAACCTTGTGTTATTTATTTGAAATTATGATCAACGCTTATGTAGGAAAAAACAGCAGATTACAAGTGAAGACTTCACATAAATGCACTTCTGAATTTGCTAGTACACTTCAAAATATTTCTTATTTGATAAGGAATGCACGCACACATACACACACACACATACACACATATATGTATATGTATATGTATGTATGTATATGTGTATATAGGTATACATATATATCAGTTAATCTATGCAGTTGTTTTTTAAATTAATTCTCAGCCCGAATATTTTATGCATCGTTTCTTTATAGGCTTCTAACTCGTTGGGCCGAACAAAATGCTCAATTTTTTTTCTGTGATCGTTAACCTGACGAAAAAATAAATGAGTTGTGTTCCATAAAACACTTTGTGCTTAAAACCCTTGCATAAGGCTGCTGTATACCCGCATAGCTATATTCACATCAACATTCATGGTTAGCTTATGACGATTATATATAAAATATATTACAAAATTACGTATATAAATTGTTGCATGAAATTTAATTGTGCGCATACCTGTACTACATGGATCTCAACATATGGTTTATTTAATCTTATCTGTTGCACCGGCCGGTTAGAACCAATAAACATTAATTTCTTCTATGTATATGTTTAATATGTTTATTTCACTAAATAAACATACACCACATGTTATATGTTTAATTAAAATTAAAAAATATGGACATCGTTAAAAAAATTGTAATATATATGTATATGTATATGTTCAATATAATTTTATTTCCTCTATGAAAAATAGCCTAAGCATGCGTTTTTAGTTCAAATATGATATTGTATACTATTAAAAACCGCATCACGTACATTTGGTAGCTAAAACGATTTACTTTTCATTAGCGGTAGAGATAGTAACTAGAATATCAAAATATATTCTAGATATCATTTAATATGTTTTATATTTCCTCTATGAGAAATAATCTAGGCATGCATTTTTAGTCCAAATACGACATTATTACTGAATACATTCACTTAATACTTTTTACAAGTGGAAATTTAACTATATAAATGCGCAACCATAAATGAAATAAGGAAATACTGAATGTCTTATCAGCCTTGAACTCATGTTGGATTTTTTTGGCCTAGTATAAAGTCTGGTTGTCTTGTTATTTTTCTTGTTATTATATATACATATAGTTGGATGCTATTTCAGACCAGTTCAAAGTTAGTCATTATGCAGATTTTCAAAAAGCAATTGTTGGATGCATGCAGGTTATCAAGAGTCAATTTTTGTCTCCAACATCGAGGTTATTAAGAGTCTTACGCTAACGTATATTAATATTTTTTGTACTATCAAACTAACCAAATTTGTTCACAAGATTGCTTGGTGTGAATGGTGGAAAGTTACGGATGGATGAGAGGATGGACTTAAGCATGAGTGATCTTGACTTAATCCCTCTCATTATACAGGTTTACCTATTGTCAGCACTGTTTATATATTTCATACTAAAATGGCCTGTTAATTTGGCTTGTTAACTCTGAACACATCCCTAATTTGGATACCGGAATAGATTCCATGAGGCAGTTATTTTTTTCAATCGTCTAATTTTTAAGCTTTTAAATCAAGAGCCTGAATTTATTTCCTTTCAGTCGCTTTGTGCCATACACTATTTTCCTGTCCAATCATGGATATATTGTTTGATAAGCATACTAAGGTTTGATCTGAATCATATTTAATTTTGAGCTGTCAGTTTTTGTTTTCCCCTTTGGCTGGGTTGTACCCCCCTCCCCCCACCCCCGCGCACCCCCCACTACATGCGAGGAGGGGTGTGTTGTAATGTGGTTTGTGGTCGATGTGTCAGTATTTTTAGTATCATTCTTTAGCTATTAAATTTTCAAAACCATTTCTTCCATTCCCATTGCTGTTGTTCTTGCTCTTATTTCTTGCACATAAATAGCTATATAGCTCTGCAAGGCATAAAACCTACTACCGTCTGGCCTACTTAGGACCGACACAGTTGCATTAATTCATGTCCTCACGCATTTGTGAGCACCTTAATCCCTATTTTAATTTACATAGCGAAAAGCATTTAACACGTCCTTCTCGTATTATATTTGATCTCAAGCCTAGTTGGTAAACATTGACTAGCCAATGCCAATTTGTAAGGTTAAGCCTTCCTAATTGTCCAAAAATGTAATTTTTTAAGAGGAAAATGATGCATTTTGAGATGACATGATAAAAAAGAAATATTGAAATGTTGATATCTGATTAGCACAGAAATGTGTTTATTTTTATGCTTATATCTTATCTTTATTGTATATAAATAAATGCTACTTTGGGTATTTTGTGTGTTTTTACAGGTCATTGATTAATTGTCTCCTTCATTAAATAAAAGACCACTGATAAGAAAAAGAAGCTACTTTCCCATCTCAACAAGTTTTCAATCATAAAGGAAGCTGTAGCACATTGGTTAAGGCATGGAAATCTGTACAGAAAGACCTGGGTTCCATTCCCATCAAACTCTCTTTTTTGCTAAAGAATGGAACGCGTTCACACTGCCTCCCTTACTTTGAAGAATTTATGGATTAGTGATTTATGGTGTATATATAAATTCATATGTATGAATATATGATATACACCAATAAATATTTCAGGAATTGAAAGTATTCTTCATAGATAAATCAAAGGAAATCTTTCATTTTTACTCTCCATAAAGATGAAGATTTGATTAGATAGATGCCAATTATGATGCCAATCAATTTACCAATCAACTTCAATTCTCTTGGAAAATGCCAATCAATTTGCCACATGACCAGTCAAAAGAGGAAAGCTACATGGAATATTTCAAGTTTATCTTATCTCTTTTATTTGTGAATATATTATTTTCAAGAGGTTGAGTCATGGCCCATTTGTAATTAGGGTTAGGGTTTGGTTGTGTCATATAAATACCCTTGTAATGTCATTGTAGCCACCATCTCCATTTTTCTGTATTCTCTTCTCCATTAATAAAAGTTCTTCTTCTTTTTATTATTTCTGCATTTTTCTTCCTTAGCAATCGGTGTTGTCTTCACAATTAGTTTTGGAAGAGCACCAATTGTATTTTACATTTTTTGTTAGTAATTAGTCGTTTGATTAGTTTCAATGACAATCCTAATTTATTTTTTTGTTGTTCTTCTTTTCCTGCAATTTTACTTTCTGCATTTTATTTCTGTTTTGCATTTTAATTTCCAATTGATAATTGTGATTTGATCGTCGGTTCAATTAGATTTGTTCTGAATTGGATCGCAGTTTCAATTTTTATTGTTTTCAAAAACCAACCACGAAAATCGTCTAACTCGCCCAAGAGATTAAATAATTTGATTTTAATCTACCTCCCTGTGTTCGACCTGTATGCTACACACCTGCACGCTTGCAGTATTTAATTTAAATGTCGCACTTTTCTGATTCATAGATTAGCGACGATTTTGATTGACACAGAAATGTGTTTATTTTATGCTCTTATTTCTTATCTTTTGTATATAAATAAATATTACTTGGGTATTGTTTTGTTACTTTTACAGATATTCCAACCCAGCCCGCATGCAACCAGAAAAATAGAGAAATGGAGATCAAATTGGTATATATTTACATTTTGAAGAATTGTAGATGAAGATCTCACATCTAGTTGCTGTTGGACAAGAAAATGATTTGTAGAAAGACCAAGAATTTCTCAAATCAAGGGAAGCTTGTCAAAGAACCAAGAGGAAAAGAAGAAAGGCAAAAAATTTAATAGATTTAACTAAGGCCCATTTGAAACTCTCATTGTAAACTCTTTTGTGAATTCCCTAAGGCCCATCTATCATTGTATTAGGGTTAGGGTTAGGGTTAGGGTTTGGCTATCTATCCTATAAATACCCTTGTAATGTCATTGTAGCCACCATCCATTATTCTGTATTCTCTTCTCCATTAATAAAAGTTCTTCCTTTTTACTATTTCTGCATTTTTCTTTCTTAGCAATAGGTGTTGTCTTCACAATTAGTTTTGGAAGAGCACCAATTGTATTTTACATTTGTTTCATTAGTGATTAGTCGTTTGATTAGTTTCAACGACAATCCTAATTTTATTTTTGTTGTTCTTCTTATTTTGCACTTTTATTTTCTGCATTGTTGTTCTTGTTTTGCAATTTACTTTCTTTAGTGATTAATCGTTGATTAGATTCAACGATAATCCTAAGTTCGCAATTTCAGTTTTTTTTTTATTTCAACAAAATCTCCAGGCTTCGTCTAACTCGCCCAAGAGATAAGATAAATAATTTGATTTTAATTTACCTCCCTGTGTTCGACCTATATGCTATACACCTGTGCGCTTGCAGAATTTTATTACAAATATCGCGCTTTTCTAATTCATAGGTTAGCGACGATCAAGTTTTTGGCGCCGTTGCCGGGGAGGTAACGATTAGATTTTATTATTTATTTAATTTCCGATTCGTGTTAGTTTATTTTATTTTCTTCTTGTTTTTGTTTAGCTAAAAAAAAATCTTGATTGGCAGATTTTATTTCCAATATCATTTTTCTGAAAATTCAAACAACTACCACATTGGAAATAATATTGATTGTGGAATTGATGTGGACTATAATTTTGAAAATCAAGAAATCCAAAACGAGAGCTCTCAAATCAATGATTCTGAAGAATATCACCTTAACATTCTTAGAGATAGGGTAGAAAAGCAAGATAGACAGCTTGGTGAAAAAGTTAGACAACTTGATGAACTTCTTTCTTTAATGACATCTTTTAAAGAACAACTCGAGCAACAAAATCAAATTCAAACATGCGATGATTCAGAAAACAATCCATTCTTTACTGATATTGAAAATTTTTAGATTACAACTTTGGAAATTGAGAATGACGATTTAAATGAAGTTGTTCACATTTCAGTAAATGATTTAGACTTCGATTCTTTTCAGGAAAAAGATTTAAGCTCAGATTTTGATCTTCCTCTTTCAGACTGCGAGAAACTTGAAATTCTAGAAATTGAACAAAATGAAAATGTTGAAGTGGAAATGGAGTTTAACGAACATGAATTCTTTGGATTGTACGAGGATGAGTTGCCAAATGAGGAAGAAGTGGATTCACGTCACGAGTTCGAAAATTTTAACTTTGAGAAAATTTCAAATGAACTTGAAATTGTCAGTGTCGAAAATACGTTGTCAATTAATGATGAGAAATGTGATCACATAGTCTTGAACAACACTCAAAGTTTAAATTTCACGATTGCAACTGAGTTTACATACGACCAAATTTTTTTGAAAAATTACACTGACAAATTTGTTGAACACATGAACTGTTTTTGGAATGTTAGCTTTGTTGAAAAACTTCATGTTAGGACGACCCTGAACATTCATTTACTAGACTATAAATCAAGGAATAAAGATGAGATGGTTTTCAAAAACTCTTGCTTGTTAGAAAACATGCCTAGATATAGTGGGAATGGGACTCATAGGGCTAGAACCAAGTGTGGGGGGAAAAGATGGTGGTATTCTTTGCATCGCATGCACCGCAAACACATATATCATTGTACATATGATCCATTCTTACATATAGTTAGATTGCATTTCATTCTACAAATAATTTTGCATCTCATTCACCTTTGGGTACGATCTTTCAAATTTAAGAAACATTCACAGTGTGGACACTGTTTAGTTCTAGTGTGGGGGGGGGGGGGGAATCTGCATTTCACTCATTTTCGTTTTTTCTTTATTTTTCTTCCTTTTCATTTTTCATGCATTTAGATAGGACCATCATGCATTCAAGATTGTACGAACATACCATAATTTTTTTTTGGAAAATACGACTCATTTTCAATTGATACAACAAAATAAGTTTACAATTTTTAGCCAGTTGATAGTATTTTTCTCTCTCAGCCAAGTTCGAATTTGAAATATAATGAAAAGTTTAATTTTGAGGGATAATAGTGTAACCGGTACATAGGGAGATTCTTAGGTGATGGCCACGAAATCTATTCTATACTGTAGACTTTGTTTAAATAAGTGGAGGACTTAAAATACTTATATTGGCTTTTCGAATCTTTAAAACTAAGTTGTGTTAAGTTGAATTCGCGTAACTCTCTTTTGTGCTTATAATTTCAATAATAATAATAGTAATCCAAGGGTATCCAACATTGCTTGTATATCAAGCATTGGTGTGCAAACTCGCCAAGCTCTATCCGACATGTTGTTGACAAAGTCAGCGTTGGAATATCTTGGTCTCATTTTATGAGATTGGACACCTAAGGATTACCGACACGTTGTTGACAAAGTCAAAGTCGGCCTGCAAAATCCTCCAAGCTCTTTACCTACTCTCCGTTAGTCCGCGAGGCAGTGCATGGGTGGTAAACCTTGGTCTTCTAAGTTAGGTGTATGTACTTGAACATAAATTTTAAAATTTTATAGAATAAAGAATAAGCGATGATGCCCAAACACTTCTTGACCTTATTGATTTGACTAGCCATACATGAGAAAATAATAATACCACTTTGCAAACTGTGCCAAGCAAACTAAGAATTTATTTCATGGCTGCATTATGTTATCGACCGAACTAACTGGCCAAACTGGAATTTAACATTTGAAAACTTGATTTATATTGAAAATTTGTGACAAAGTTGAGGTATCTAAAATAAAATCAACTGACTAGAAATTGTTAATTTAATTTGTTGTACCACTTCATAAACAAGTCTTGTTTTCATTTTTGCTTTTATTTTGCATTTGTCCATTGCATTCAGTGGTTTCATTAGAATCATAACATATTGCATTTGGATTTTGTGGGTAGTATCCGCTGAAAACCCTCACGAGACACCACTCGTCCTACTAGGGACACCTAGAGGTTTAATGGCTTGTTGCATACGCTCAATGCAATCGTGTTTCCTATGAAAGTGTGACCTATCTAGTCTAGTTTTTTCATTTCTTGTTTTACTCGAGGACGAGTAAAAGATAAGTGTGGGGTATTTGATTGACACAGAAATGTGTTTATTTTATGCTCTTATTTCTTATCTTTTGAATATAAATAAATATTACTTGGGTATTGTTTTGTTACTTTTACAGATATTCCAACCCAGCCCGCATGCAACCAGAAAAATAGAGAAATGGAGATCAAATTGGTATATATTTACATTTTGAAGAATTGTAGATGAAGATCTCACATCTAGTTGCTGTTGGACAAGAAAATGATTAGTAGAAAGACCAAGAATTTCTCAAATCAAGGGAAGCTTGTCAAGGAACCAAGAGGAAAAGAAGAAAGGCCAAAAATTTAATAGATTTAACTAAGGCCCATTTGAAACTCTCATTGTAAACTCTTTTGTGAATTCCCTAAGGCCCATCTATCATTGTATTAGGGTTAGGGTTAGGGTTAGGGTTTGGCTATCTATCCTATAAATACCCTTGTAATGTCATTGTAGCCACCATCCATTATTCTATATTCTCTTCTCCATTAATAAAAGTTCTTCCTTTTTACTATTTCTGCATTTTTATTTCTTAGCAATAGGTGTTGTCTTCACAATTAGTTTTGGAAGAGCACCAATTGTATTTTACATTTGTTTCATTAGTGATTAGTCGTTTGATTAGTTTCAACGACAATCCTAATTTTATTTTTGTTGTTCTTCTTATTCTGCACTTTTATTTTCTGCATTGTTGTTCTTGTTTTGCAATTTACTTTCTTTAGTAATTAATCATTGATTAGATTCAACGATAATCCTAAGTTCGCAATTTCAGTTTGTTTTTATTTCAACAAAATCTCCAGGCTTCGTCTAACTCGCCCAAGAGATTAGATAAATAATTTGATTTTAATTTACCTCCTTGTGTTCGACCTGTATGCTACACACCTGTGCGCTTGCAGAATTTTATTACAAATATCGCGCTTTTCTAATTCATAGATTAGCAACGATCAATATCTAGGCTGAAAAAGTTATGGATTGCGGTGTAAACATTCAAAAAACGAATACCGTAGGCATTGCACCAATGAAGGATTGATCGCTACAACCAAATTATCCCTGCTCTTAGAGAGAATGGACCCATGTAGGTCTGCTAAGTTCCCCTTAAGGGCAGGGAAATTTTTTTTTAGGGTATGTGAGTCCTTCGTATAAAGCATGAGAAGTCTTAGTATAAAGACAATTCAAATATTCAAAATGCATTAATGATTCACAAAACATCGAACTGACAAGCAATCCTCGTTTTACTTCAATGGTAAATATTATGCATTTTAAAAAATTAATATTAATAGACCATAATATAAAATTTTGAGATGTTTGCTGAATATTTATAAATATGTTATTTTGTAATATTGTGGCTCTCTACGGATATCTAGGGTTTAACTACCTCGTTGTTGTGGACCAAAAAGAAGCCTCAATTTATAATGACCTCTGACAAGAATAACTGAACTAACTCTCAAATGAAGGTGATCGCCTTCTTACACTAGGTGACACCGTCCGTAGCCACATACATCATAAATAAACCATAGATCCAGTCAACACTAAAGCCAACAGTATTGGGTACACTAAAGTAAAACTCATTGTGTACAACATTATGATGGACATGGTTGCAGGAATAAAGACTTTTAATATCAGGTAGCCTAATCAAATTACCAACTATTTTCATGAGAAAGAACCAAAGTATTATCAACATAATCCATCATGCCCTCTATTGAACAACCAGACTTAGCAATCAAGTTTTCAATTGAAAATAAATAAAAGTAGTTTTAATATATCTACAAAAACAACCATCTTGAAATACCAATAAAAAACAAAAAGGAAATGAAGAGGTAACCGAATTTTGAATGCATTTAGGGAAAGTAAATGAATTTTGCTATAAATTAATAAAGACTTTTTAATGCAATTTTGATTTTAGAAAGTTATAGTTTTTATTTATGCTTGGAGGATAGTCCCAGAAAAAACGGTTTTTACGCTTCTTAACAATCATAGATGGAAGAATAACATGGATGGTCTGCCTACTAGCAACATTCAGGACATTAAAAACATCAATATATTTCCTTAGGCCAAAGCGGATTTTTGGCACTGGCTTCCTAATTCAAGTGGATATTTTGATTTTAAGTCTACTTGGAAGCATGTGAGAAGTAGATCAGCGGAGCTGAGCTGGTGTAAGATGATTTGGAACTAGTTTTGCGCCCCTAAAATGTCCATAAACACTCTACTTGAATGTACATAAAAGTAAATACAAAATATATATTTAGCAAGCGGAACAACACTATTGATCCTACCTGTAAGCTTTGCAACCAACACAATGAAGACAGAGTGCATTTTTTTTAACTATCAATATTCGCTCAACTTTTGGCACAAAATAAAAAATAAACCAAGAGTGACAAAGATCAGTAGTCCTATTCTCAATCAAATTGTGGTTGACCTAGATAATCTTAGACTAATTAATCAAATGTACAGGCAGCTCAGTATGGCAATTACAGTGACAATGTGGCATACATGGTGTGAACGTAACGATGTTGAAACTCCTATCAACATCAGGCTCATGACCATCATATTTGATTGTAAGACCTACTTAATCAACTTACAATAGACAGTTCAAAGATGACTGGTCAAGAATATACCTTTTCTGAATTCAGCTTGCTTCCCCAACCAATTGATAACACAAGGACTTAACCCTCTGAATCAGGAAAGAACAATTTCACTAGCTATGTTCTTCTATGTTGCTCGAGATCCCCTTCTATGGCTACGCAGATGTTGTCCGTCTAACCTGAATTCAGAAAAATTAATTTATACACAGTTTCTAAGTCATGTAAGAAATGAAATACAAATTATCCTAAATTGAAAGCTGAAACTTCAATTCTGAGTTCCAATTAGAAATTTCCTACATTGTTTTCATGTATAAAAAGTAAACTCGAAAATTTGTTGTTGATCTTGTGGAGCTTTCAACAAAGGATAGGGCGAACGCTTGCTTTCACCGGCAAAAGAGGATAGAACAACGGAGACCGACGCGAAGGTGGAAATTTGACCTGGACGAAGAAATTAGGTACGTTGCTTTTCTCGGTGGGCAAAGGCATATGAAGAAATTTGGGGGAAAATGTATGAAAATTTTGGGGGAAAACATATGAAATGGAGGGAAATGAAAATAGTTTAGCGCGCTAATTATTGATAGCGGTGGAGATGGAAACTTAAATTATTTTAGGGGAATGTGGAGCGTTTACAGCAACAAGTTAAAAAACGCCATAGGCCGCTGCTAGGAAAGTTGACTTTTGTTGTAGTGAAACATGCTTGGTACGTTTTAAAACAAATCATTTGATACTATTATAAGTGCATAGTGTTAAAAAAACTTCAAATATAAATGTATCAATCATAAACGGTATGGGTACCATATATCATGTCGCCATACTAGTTCTACAATTAAAACCGCACAATGTCGTATTGGAAATTGGATTTCCATCATGAACCAAGGCAAGGGATCGTGTTGTATATAACGCAGTTTTATACACAATTACATGATTTTTGTTTGATGATAACAAACAAATATATATTATTATAAATGTGTTTGTTATTGTAATGTTTTATATATACAACACAGATAGGAATATAATATTTGAATTGAATATTATATTTCTAACATTCAAACAGTACAACTCTGTATAACTCCACTATTTAAACATTCACTGTATATTGTACTTGTATATAAACAGAATATAATAGACAAGTTCGTTTGACAACAATAAAATGATATTTTATTTCAATCAAATTTGTTTATTACATATATCTGTACAATTCTCTCACAGCTCCTCAGTACAGTTCATTCATTGTCACTCAGTCATACATACACACAACATATATACAGTTACATTTCATATATATCCATTTTCACTTGTATATACAGACTCATACATTCATTGACACCACACACTGTCTTCTGTCTTCACAGCTCTCTGTCAGTCCAGTCATCGTCTGCTTACCTGTCACAATGAAGCACACACACAGTACACTGCAATAGAATTTAAACTGAACATATGCAAATATAAATTTTATTTTAAAATTTTTTATTTGCCTCAGATTTCGGTGTATTTCTCATCATTTTTCTGACTTGATCTGATTTGTAAAACCATCAATCTGTGTCTAGACAGCTTGTGATATTCACAGTGATACACTGTAAATACCACAAGGTAGACAGTATGTATATAAAGTGCAGGGACAGAAAAATTTGTCTGATGGCTGCATATACACACATGTATAAAATATACATATGTGTACTGCCTCGCCAATCAGTGTGCAGCTGAGGAGGAGCCACGGGGACCATCTCGACTCAGTGCAACACTCAAGCCAAAAATACAAAAAGTCAAATCAGCAAAATGGACGAGCAACAATAAAGCAAGTACACATACACACACGTCAAAATGGTCAAAGGAATGGGTGCAACTACAAAATGGCAACATGGAGCATAAAGTATGGTTCAGCATGACCAAGCAAGTAGAAGATCAAGCAGGTCAAAGTGTCGAGCAAGAAATTTCATGTATTAGTCAAAGCTGAAATACACATGGAGCTACAAGACAAGCACAGTGGCACACAAGCAGGAAATATATGCTTGCCAAGCTCAGGTTGGATAAATTTTTCCAGCCCAAGCAATGAAAGTTTACATGGCAGGATACAAGTGTCGAGCAGATTCACAATACATGCAGCAGTTTTATTTTTCTATGGTTAAGAATGCATATGGGGAAACAAGGCAGAATGAAATTCAAAGCAAGCAGATTCATAGTGCACAATGTACATACAAATGCGTCGAGCCAGATTGACAAGCCATAAATGGACAGAACATCAACATGTACACAACTGTGTACACAGCAAATGAAGTGGTTCAGATATAATCAGATTCATGTTCATGAAGCATGGAGGGTGAAACATCATGGCAGCCTAAATGCAAATATCAGCATGGAGAATGCATGTTTCATGTGATAACAGCAATTACAGAGATGCAGCATTATTAACATTCAATTGTTGCAGTGTCAAAGTGATTCAGCTTAGCTATTATGAAAGTCAGGGCAAGATTGCAAATCCAAAAATTTCAAGCCATAAGTTCAGCAGCAATGTTGAAGAGTTAAGCACAGTGCAAAAACAAGTAATTGCAGCTTTCATTTCAGCATGGCAATTCATATATGGTGCAGTTTTTTTTAAATGTATATGTGCAAAGGCAAAGCAACACAACAGCATGGATAGCATGATCTCAGCATGAAAAACAGCAACTTAAACAAGTGGTGGTAACATGTAAAATGAGCCAGACTGAATCATGTGAATATGACATTTCAGGAAGGAGTAATGCAGCTTTGAAATCAAATTAATTCTTTCCAGACTTACACAATCAATCATGGAAAAATAAAGATTGGATTCAATTATTTTTGGTATGGTGACTAGGCAGAATTAAATTCAGCAATTATAGGAAACAAGTTTTTTCTTTCATTTTTGTTTCCTGAAATGGTTCAATCGAATTCAATCATGCATGGACCACAAGAATAAATCAGAATTTTTCAAGGAAATCGGCTTTTAAATGGGCAAGTATCTTTTGCCATATTCAATGAAATTCAAGGAAATTTGTCAATGCCAGAAATCACACAAGGAACTATTGGAAACATTTTTTTTTTGTTTCCTGTTTTAATTTTGCAAATCAGGAAATCCAAACAAGTTCTCAGAAAATCTATCTTTCAAGTGAGCCACAAATTTACTTTCCAGAAATCAACACTGAAATCTCGGCACGTTATTAATCAAGCAATTTCACTCCATGCCGTGGCAACAAATTCAAAGTCAAGCCGAGAATGAAAAGGGAGTACCACAAAAAAATCAGGCCAAGTCATTTTTTATGAAATCAGAGTTTCAAATATAGGATTTTAATTATCCTATATAACACGCACATCATCACAGGCAACATCGGTCGAAACCTCAAGCAAACAATCTCAAGCAAGAATTAAAATTCGATTTCAGAAAACTCACATTTTTTATCCATCGTTTCGATAGTCCGAAAGCACCAAAATTCGATCAAGCGAAATAGAGGAAGCCACGGAGTAATCAAAGACAAGGAGAACAAATTCCAGAAGCCATCGATTTGATTTGGGGATGATTCCTTTGAAACCCTAGAGAGCCGTCGCCATTTCTAAACACAAAAAGGAAAAGAGATCGTGAAATAGAGAATGGTGAAACCAATTGAAGTGGCCGGCCTATTTTCCACTTGACTAGGCCTAAGTCTTTTCAAACAAAGGGGATGACCCCTTTTTCTCTTTAACTCCTTAATGTTCTAAGACTTTAAAGTTTTGGTGTTTTTCTTGTTTTTACATTTTATTTCTGTAATTTTGTAAAACAAACGAACAATTACTAGAGTCTGTGAAAAACTAGGGGTTTCAGTCAGGGTGGTGATTGACAGTCCACTAGAGTCTGTAAATCTAGGATTTTCTGATTACGGGGTTGTAAACAGGGAAATCTGATCGAGTGGATATCGATCAGTCTAAGGTTTTGAGCGTAGGGTTTGAATAGGAGCAGGGTTTGCGAGTGTACATGGTCTTGTATGCGGGATCTGTTCTATCACCTAGTAGAAACCTTAGAAATGCAGCAGTAGGCAGGGTTTTGCCGAAGCTGGGTATATCTGTGTGTGATTTATTTTCTGCATTTCTGTTTCTGCTATATTCTGTGATATATTTATTTTCATTTATCTCGTTTGATTTTTAATTCAGTTAAAAACTGTGAAAAACCCTATTCACCCCCCCTCTAGGGTTATTCTAGATCCAACAGTGGTATCAGAGCTGGTTTAAGGTAACAGCATGATAGGGGGTTCTCGCTATATGATCATGTGGCGAAGTATTGACTCTTGCCCCTACATGCCCGTGGGTGGTTGTCCGTGTTGAGAGGCAGGACGTGAAACCAGTGTCTGAGGTATCTTTGGTGGCCACCGGGGTGATTTAAAATTCCTCGTAAATAGAGACACCCAGTGGTATCAGAGCCAGGTATTCTGTTAACTCTAGAGTAATGGTGATTCCTAGTTGTCAGTCGATAGAGAGTCAGTCCAGCTCATCTCCAACTATTTTTAATGGAACAGATTTTTCAAACTGGAAATCCGAGATAGAATTTTATTTAAAATCTGTTAATATTAAATGTTGGGATACTATTATAAATGGGAGTGATATGTCTGATAATAGAAACATTGTTTTCGATTCTCGTGCTATGAATATCATATTTGATTATCTCAGTACCGAACAGTTTATTCACGTGTCTCATTGTTTGACTGCGCAGGATGTCTGGAGAACTCTTAACAAGCTCTATGGAAAAACTGATGACTGCTCAAAACCCCAGAATGTCAACTCAAATTCAGATCTGTGCTTAAAAGGAGAAACAGATGGATCAAACGATGGAGAATCAACAGATGCTGAAACTGAAAATCTCACATACGAAGATTTGGTTTATATGTGCACTGATTTAACTAAATCTTTTGATAAACTCCAATCTAAAAACAAATCTCTGAAATCTATGAATTCTGAGTTAATTGGCAAAATTGATGATTTGGAATCACAACTTAAATCGTTTGAAAACTCTTCGAAGTCTGATTGTAAAAATTGTCTGAAATTGGAAACCAATCTTGTTCATCTCAATAAAAATATTCAAAAGTTTGAAAAAGAAATTTTTATCTTAAAAGAAAACAAGATTGAGTTATCAAGTTTGAATAATTTTTTACAAAAGGAATTTGAAATTTTGAAGACTGATATATATTCCAAATTTGAAATTGCTGAAAAAGAAAATTTGTTGAAATCTGATTTGATTTTGAAAGAACTGGAAAACGAGATTGAAAAATCCAAGAAATTTGGGTTTGAAAAACAAAAACTTTTTGAATCTGAGATTGCTGAGTCCCAAACCAAAATAAAGTTACTCAATGATGAAAATTTGGTTTTGAAATCTGATTTTGAAAGATGTGAGATCACTAAAAATCGTTGTTCAGATTTATTGGAAGAAAATAGTGATCTTAAAACTGAAATTCAACAACTTGAAACAATCTTGTCTAATTTTTCAAACGGGGAAAAATCTTTGAATATGTTGTTGAAAAACCAATTTTCTGTTCGAAATAAACGTGGACTTGGGTTTGGGAAAAATAATGTTTTTGAAAAACAAAATTCAAATGATTTGAAAAATCCTTCAAACTTCTTTCAAAAGAATCAACTTGATAATTTGAACTCTGATAAATTCAAAGGATTTTTAAATCGTAAACGTGATGTGAATTTGTTTGATAACAATCCATTTAAATCATTCCAGGCCCCAAAAAGAAATACAGTGAATTCATTTAATTTCAAACAGATTTGGGTCCCTAAAGGTACTTTGGTAAATTCTGATGGATTGTTATATAAACAAGTTTGGGTACCTAAAGCTGTGAACACAACTATGAGTGGTTTTACTAATTTTGTTAGACCACTCGATTCTATAAATTCATAGGTACCAAAGGATGGCTGAGGAACTGTTGTGGTGGAAAGAGGATGTTTTCAAGCTGTTGTATATTTTTCTATATCTTTCAGAGTTCCTTGGCCAAGCTTGTTGAGCTAGAGATTTATTTACTCACGTCAATTTCAGGTATAACCTCTAAACTCAACCTTTGTAAACTTTTTTCTTTTTCTTTGTGTATTCCTCCTTCTACCCCTTCTGTTTATTTTCTATATCTCATATGTTTATCTTTCTTTGTCTGTTTGGTTTGTCACTGTCATATCATTGTAAAAAAAAAAAAAAAAAAATCTGTGCTTTCTAAAACTTCCAATTGTAGACTTCATATTTTCTGGAAATTCACTTCATTTGTATGAAACTCTAACGTTTTTAATCATTTCCAGATCTTGAATTTAAATTTGTAAATATCTGCAATTGTTTTGAAGTTTATTTTCAAATTGCTGAATTCATAACAGTGTTGATGTATTCTTGTAATATCTTGAACACTGTTAATTTGAATTCTAAATTTTTGAAGTTCTGAATATTCAATGAAATTTCACACACCTTTGCTGTTCTGAGTTTATTCTAATTCATTTTTAGAAAAGCTCAAAATATTATACTCATTACAGCACTCTGCTATTTATCAGTTGTGATGATTTCATTAATTTTTAGATTGACTTGTACATTTTTGGATTGGCTTGAATCTCAGTGATACATCTTGGAATTCATCTTTATTCATGATTATTATGGTTGAAATTAGTTTGTTTGAAATCATCTGAAATTCTTGATATTTTGAATATCACACACCTCTTAAAATTTGAAATAATCAACCTCGTGTGACTGATTCATTATATCTCAAACTTGACATTGATTCAAGTGATTTCAAATAAATTATTATTTTTTAATTTCTTGTATCATGAATACCTCTCAAATTTGATGTAAATGATCTGATATTTTCTCTTGGGCTTGTAAGAAATAGTTTTGAGAAATTTTTGAAAAGTTCTTTTTGAAAATGGTCTTTGAAAATCATTGATATTTCATGATTAATTGATTTAAATATTTATTTGTTTTAAAATCATTTGAAATTATTGATTTATTGAATCACACACATATCTTGAATCTGACATTAATAATTTGGTGTGATCGATTCATTGAATCTAGAGTATTTCATATTCATCAAATGATTTAAAATAAATGGTATTTTTAATCTTGGATCATGAATCATCTTATGTGACCATCATTCTAACAAGTTTGTTTTTGAAACTATTTTTGTGCTGCTCTGATATTGCTTTCAAATAACTGCCTGTTTTGATTTGTCTGTTGCTTGCCAAATTTGTAAATCTTGTCTGCGTGGGCTCTGTGTTTGAAACTCTTTGATATCCTTGTTCGTCTCAAGTGTCAATTTTTAATCCTCGAGAAGAGAGAACAATTGGTATCAGATGTGCAGTTTTTTTTGTCTTGCTGTATTTTTTTTAATTCTCTCGTGCTTTGTAGAGATCTTTCTTATCCCTCTTGTAATTGTTTTTCAATTTTAAAATTATTTATTGATTATTCATTCAGAAATTGAAATCAATATCCAAATTGTTCTGTATTTATAATTCATCAAAATATATCAGAATTTGAAATTGTGATGAATTATGACTGCAATATATTTGACAACAAGAGGAGATTTTATCTGGATTTTCATGATGGTTGAATATTTATTATAATATCTTTGAACTGGCAATTATTTCACGGCCATCTTCATTACTTATCATCCTTCTGCCATCCGTTATGATTTTATATAAATGTGGAGAGTTTAATTTTTCTTAAAATCATTTTAAATAAACAGTGAAAATATTTGTGATGGAATTGTGGTTATATTATTATTCAGAATTAGTGATAATTGAAAATTTTCAATAATCCCGGTACAGTTGGTCATATTTCATAATAAAATTAATTTAGAAATTTATTTCACAGTCCATTTCTGTACCTACCACATTTTCTATCATCCATATATTGGTTTTATACCAAGGAGTGTTTCTTTTTAAAAGGTGAAATGATAAATATATATAATAAATATATAAGTGTGTCTCTAACCTCATTTAAAAATCCAAGCTCTGGTCATGCATGGTTAAGAGACA
Source organism: Allium sativum (assembly GCA_030737875.1). Taxonomy (NCBI): domain Eukaryota; kingdom Viridiplantae; phylum Streptophyta; class Magnoliopsida; order Asparagales; family Amaryllidaceae; genus Allium; species Allium sativum. The sequence continues at coordinate 84,131,124 of CM060918.1, forward strand.
ACTTATAATTTAAGCTGCGACTGATCACATTTAAAAATCCAAGATCTGGTTATGCGTGGTCAGTGTGCTCTTAAATAAAATAAAAGGGAAAAGGTAATAATATGCTAAATTGAAATTAATATGAAATTCTCCTTTGTGTATAAACCAGCCTGTCAATCCATTTTCTGTCTGTGAAATGTGTTGAAATCTTATGACGTATTATGATTTGTTGATTGATGGGTATTGGGATTTGAGATTATTCGATTTTGTCACTTAAATTGAATTATTAACTATAGTCCAAATTCATCACTGTTTTTTTTGTGCTTCAATTTTATAAAAATCCTTTGAAAATAATTGGAAATGAATTGTTTTAAAACTCTCTCCATTTTATATAAAATTCATCGTATATCCGTCATTCTCTAAAATGTGAAATGTGCCACCTGTTCTTAGAATATTATGATTTTTGTTTGACTAATTGAGATTTATGATGACCATTCCTCCTCTTAAGCTGAAATTATATTTTTTAGTCATCTTTCATCGATATTTTAAATTCTATATCCTTTTGATGATAACAAAAGGGGGAGAATGGATTAGATTTTGATTTATGAGTGAATATTTTATAAATATTTTAAAATTCTGAATCCTTTTACATTCTTTTCACTCATGCACAGTTATAGGGGGAGTTTCTGTTGTAGGGGGAGCTAATAAATAGGGGGAGTTCAGAATTCACTATCAAACACATTTATTGTAATCAAAATCTTTTATTTGTTTGTCATCATCAAAAGGGGGAGATTGTTGTATATAACGCAGTTGTATACACAATTATATGATTTTTGTTTGATGATAACAAACAAATATATATTATTATAAATGTGTTTGTTATTGTAATGTTTTATATATACAACACAGATAGGAATATAATATTTGAATTGAATATTATATTTCTAACATTCAAACAGTACAACTCTGTATAACTCCACTATTTAAACATTCACTGTATATTGTACTTGTATATAAACAGAATATAATAGACAAGTTCGTTTGACAACAATAAAATGATATTTTATTTCAATCAAATTTGTTTATTACATATATCTGTACAATTCTCTCACAGCTCCTCAGTACAGTTCATTCATTGTCACTCAGTCATACATACACACAACATATATATAGTTACATTTCATATATATCCATTTTCACTTGTATATACAGACTCATACATTCATTGACACCACACACTGTCTTCTGTCTTCACAGCTCTCTGTCAGTCCAGTCATCGTCTGCTTACCTGTCACAATGAAGCACACACACAGTACACTGCAATAGAATTTAAACTGAACATATGCAAATATAAATTTTATTTTAAAATTTTTTATTTGCCTCAGATTTCGGTGTATTTCTCATCATTTTTCTGACTTGATCTGATTTGTAAAACCATCAATCTGTGTCTAGACAGCTTGTGATATTCACAGTGATACACTGTAAATACCACAAGGTAGACAGTATGTATATAAAGTGCAGGGACAGAAAAATTTGTCTGATGGCTGCATATACACACATGTATAAAATATACATATGTGTACTGCCTCGCCAATCAGTGTGCAGCTGAGGAGGAGCCACGGGGACCATCTCGACTCAGTGCAACACTCAAGCCAAAAATACAAAAAGTCAAATCAGCAAAATGGACGAGCAACAATAAAGCAAGTACACATACACACACGTCAAAATGGTCAAAGGAATGGGTGCAACTACAAAATGGCAACATGGAGCATAAAGTATGGTTCAGCATGACCAAGCAAGTAGAAGATCAAGCAGGTCAAAGTGTCGAGCAAGAAATTTCATGTATTAGTCAAAGCTGAAATACACATGGAGCTACAAGACAAGCACAGTGGCACACAAGCAGGAAATATATGCTTGCCAAGCTCAGGTTGGATAAATTTTTCCAGCCCAAGCAATGAAATTTTACATGGCAGGATACAAGTGTCGAGCAGATTCACAATACATGCAGCAGTTTTATTTTTCTATGGTTAAGAATGCATATGGGGTAACAAGGCAGAATGAAATTCAAAGCAAGCAGATTCATAGTGCACAATGTACATACAAATGCGTCGAGCCAGATTGACAAGCCATAAATGGACAGAACATCAACATGTACACAACTGTGTACACAGCAAATGAAGTGGTTCAGATATAATCAGATTCATGTTCATGAAGCATGGAGGGTGAAACATCATGGCAGTCTAAATGCAAATATCAGCATGGAGAATGCATGTTTCATGTGATAACAGCAATTACAGAGATGCAGCATTATTAACATGCAATTATTGCAGTGTCAAAGTGATTCAGCTTAGCTATTATGAAAGTCAGGGCAAGATTGCAAATCCAAAAATTTCAAGCCATAAGTTCAGCAGCAATGTTGAAGAGTTAAGCACAGTGCAAAAACAAGTAATTGCAGCTTTCATTTCAGCATGGCAATTTATATATGGTGCAGTTTTTTTTAATGTATATGTGCAAAGGCAAAGCAACACAACAGCATGGATAGCATGATCTCAGCATGAAAAACAGCAACTTAAACAAGTGGTGGTAACATGTAAAATGAGCCAGACTGAATCATGTGAATATGACATTTCAGGAAGGAGTAATGCAGCTTTGAAATCAAATTAATTCTTTCCAGACTTACACAATCAATCATGGAAAAATAAAGATTGGATTCAATTATTTTTGGTATGGTGACTAGGCAGAATTAAATTCAGCAATTATAGGAAACAAGTTTTTTCTTTCATTTTTGTTTCCTGAAATGGTTCAATCGAATTCAATCATGCATGGACCACAAGAATAAATCAGAATTTTTCAAGGAAATCGGCTTTTAAATGGGCAAGTATCTTTTGCCATATTCAATGAAATTCAAGGAAATTTGTCAATGCCAGAAATCACACAAGGAACTATTGGAAACAATTTTTTTTTTTTTTTTTTTTTTGTTTCCTGTTTTAATTTTGCAAATCAGGAAATCCAAACAAGTTCTCAGAAAATCTATCTTTCAAGTGAGCCACAAATTTACTTTCCAGAAATCAACACTGAAATCTCGGCACGTTATTAATCAAGCAATTTCACTCCATGCCGTGGCAACAAATTCAAAGTCAAGCCGAGAATGAAAAGGGAGTACCACAAAAAAATCAGGCCATGTCATTTTTTACGAAATCAGAGTTTCAAATATAGGATTTTAATTATCCTATATAACACGCACATCATCACAGGCAACATCGGTCGAAACCTCAAGCAAACAATCTCAAGCAAGAATTAAAATTCGATTTCAGAAAACTCACATTTTTTATCCATCGTTTCGATAGTCCGAAAGCACCAAAATTCGATCAAGCGAAATAGAGGAAGCCACGGAGTAATCAAAGACAAGGAGAACAAATTCCAGAAGCCATCGATTTGATTTGGGGATGATTCCTTTGAAACCCTAGAGAGCCGCCGCCATTTCTAAACACAAAAAGGAAAAGAGATCGTGAAATAGAGAATGGTGAAACCAATTGAAGTGGCCGGCCTATTTTCCACTTGACTAGGCCTAAGTCTTTTCAAACAAAGGGGATGACCGCTTTTTCTCTTTAACTCCTTAATGTTCTAAGACTTTAAAGTTTTGGTGTTTTCTTGTTTTTACATTTTATTTCTGTAATTTTGTAAAACAAACGAACAGTTACTAGAGTCTGTGAAAAACTAGGGGTTTCAGTCAGGGTGGTGATTGACAGTCCACTAGAGTCTGTAAATCTAGGATTTTCTGATTACGGGGTTGTAAACAGGGAAATCTGATCGAGTGGATATCGATCAGTCTAAGGTTTTGAGCGTAGGGTTAGAATAGGAGCAGGGTTTGCGAGTGTACATGGTCTTGTATGCGGGATCTGTTCTATCACCTAGTAGAAACCTTAGAAATGCAGCAGTAGGCAGGGTTTTGCCGAAGCTGGGTATATCTGTGTGTGATTTATTTTCTGCATTTCTGTTTCTGCTATATTCTGTGATATGTTTATTTTTATTTATCTCGTTTGATTTTTAATTCAGTTAAAAACTGTGAAAAACCCTATTCACCCCCCTCTAGGGTTATTCTAGATCCAACAGATCGTCCTTCCCGAATTCGAGACTCTCTAGCCCAAGCCTCAGGACTCGTGCTTAGTCAAGCCCTTGGATCTTTAGGGCTGACCTCCCTTACGTTTGAGGATTAGTTATTCCAGAACAATACGTTTCCCCGCCCTTTGGGCGTAAGTCTGGTCAGTATGTCGACCATATCATCCATCGGCCCCGTAGCGGCCGATATATCCAAGGTACCTCGCTTTCCATCGTCCACATAAGTAAACATGTCTGGGCTTCATACCATGACACCACTCCTAGCTAGAAAGAAACACATGTTCTCCTTGCTGTCCTCTCCCGTTTCTGGTTCATACCAGGGTGTGAGGCTCGCAAATTAACGCTATACACAAAACTATGCTATTTAAAGCCATGCTTTGATCATCAACCATAAGACTCTGCTTTTCAATAGAAGCCTTGATCATTTGCATCTTAGCATGCCACACTGACAATTCACGCCATGTGACTAAAGTCTATCGATATATAACCTCTAAACTTGTACATCTCAGAGAAAGGTGTTAAGCAAGAGAATAAATTCTCCGCCACCAAACAGATATATATTTAATAGAAATCAATCAACACAGAATAAAATCCAATGTCAGACACACATCCATTAACAAGTTCGTTCTGGGTCTGAACGAAACCGGAGGCACCTTATTCCTCGTCCCATATGTTCAATACATGAGAGAGGTCCTCGCATATTCTGTCGATCTCCAAGTACATCTGGACGATCACCACTTATTACCTCGTCTTCGGTGTACAAACCAATCAAGACATCAGTAATCATCCAAACGATGTGTAGATCTTCGGTCTTCAACCACCGTCTTCATCGTCGACTTATCGTCGTCTTAATTATTCAGAATGTGATAAACCCGGTCTTTCTGAATAACACGCGTATCTTATAAACAAGTGCTATAAAACACAACATGCGCCTCATTCCAATCCACAATATTCTTTTATTCAAATATTCACATCTTTAGGGAAAGGGTTCCCATTAATTTTATCAAAGACAAATTCTTTTAAATTTATTCTTTAATCTTCCTTTTTGATATATTATCCTTTCACAATTCTTAACCAAATCAAGGTTTATCAACTAGTTGGGATTACTGAACTTTAACGAAGTAATCATTTATTTATTAATCCCAATCCCAACCTGTTCATCCTATGGGGAAAAACTGGTAATACTCCATATCTAACACCCACGGTGTTATCGGTAAATTTAATTACCATTTCACGTTCAAATCTAATTAAAGATTTAACTATCGCCTGGAGTAAAACTGGTGGTACTCCATTCTTGATCACTTCTCATATTTGGCAAATTAACTATCATTAACTTTTCAATCTAATTAAAGATTCATTAAAAGTCCAACTTGGTTTTTAATATCATAAATCATTACTTTATGATCATTCAATTTTTAGGAAAATTAATCCTATTATTTACCGTGTTAAAGAACCAATGTCATTTAAAACATAGTTCACAATAAACCCAAAATCATCTTCCATCAAAATGGAATCTTCACTGAAATCATAACAGTATATAATCGATATAAATTTCTATATCAAATTAATACTATAAGTGGAATAATGGCAAAACCTTTTAAATTCCATATGTAGTAACGGTCTTCCTTTACAGAAACTCATCTTGATTATTACCAATCGAATTCCATTCAATTCCAATTTAATATATTAAACTGGAAAACTTTAATTTGGAAAATTTTCATTAAATCTTAATAAAAAGATTTATAAATTCCAAATCATCTCTTCACTGCTAATTGGGTTAAAGAACTGCTAATTGGGTTAAAGAACAAGTGTTATTTAAAGCACTATTCATGATAAACCCAAAAATCCAATCTCATTTCAGTTTCAATTAAATATTAATTAATTGGTACATTTCTCTAAATCTTATTTAAAAATTCATTCTTTTCTCAACTGGGTTTAAGAAAAGTGTCAGTAGAGAAACCATTCACGACAAACCCAAAATCCACATTAATATTAGATACAAGGCTCTGAATAGAAATTATATCAGCTTATATTCAATATCAAATTCTGAAATCAACAAACATCGTATTGGGAATAACGATATATATATGTTCCAAATTCCTCCACAATATCTGTATAATCACGGAATCCAATATTGAAATATTCCGAAGATAATTTCGATTCAAATCCATTCCAGTTTATACATTGGAAAAATTCTGATTATTTTAAAACCATTTCTTTGTCCAATTTATTATTTGAAAACATTGGATTTTAGTCTAGTTAATAACTAGTTCATTTCGATAAAAATATCTTTTAACTTTTCAAACTTGGAATTTTCCATCCAAAATCTTTCCAAACAATTTGTTATGATTTTACATAATTTTTTCCATATTTTTAATAATTTTACTAAGTCTAGTACAGTCGGTTTCCAATAGCGGCCACCGAACTGCATCCATAGCGACCTTTTCTGAAATTGATTTGGACATACTTTGAAATCCGACTGTTCAAATTTAATTCTCTTATATTCATTTGAAAGCACTTTTCGATACGCACCCAATGTTTTTGGTTTTAGGAGAATCCGACGGTCGGATCTCCCGTTGCATCAATTCAAAGTCAATGGTCGAAATTCGCGAACAGTCGCGGCGCGACGCGTTCTATTCAGGCCATTTAATATATATATATATATTTCATCGATTTCCATTTAAATCGTATTTTATAAATCATTTATAAATTCATTATAAAACAATTTCAACTTCATTTTCAATTTTTAAATCAAAATTGAATGTTCCATATCATTATAATTTTAAAATAATAATATTTTCAAATTATCAGATTTTGAAATCAATTCTTTTCGATATTCATTATAAAATGAATAAAGTCAATCGATAAAACCGGTCGGGTTAAAATGGCGTTTTACCACTCAACTCGGCTTCATATTCATTATAGTTAGGAATATTTCCACATTTATTTGTGTCCATCCAAAATCGGACATCAAAATCATATTCTGCTTCTTCACTGAATATTATTTTAAATCTATACATAGTATTATTTTAAAACTTTACAGAATATTATTTGAAAACTATACAATATATTTTATTTTAAAACTATTTTTATTTTTGAATTGGAATCTGACTCAATCAATTACCATATAAATATATTTACATGGATTTCCATACAACGCATATATTCACAATAATGATAAATAATCGTTAAACTTCCGCACATTATCCAGAGTGCATTCTACCACTATATAAGCATTAAAATAAATAAATAACATTTATATAGTCTATCAACCCATCGATTGACATATAATTAAATTCAGGGGAGTTGTGAATAAATTACCATCCCCAGACTCGTGTGGGGTTTCAAACAACAACAGTCTATTTAAAATCATCACTGGTTAATTACCTTAATCAGTCCTAATTCGATTAGAATTATTTTTTCGATTAACCAATTTTCACTGTTTAAATTATAAATAAATATTTATAATTTAATTTCAATTACCACATTAATGTTAACATTATTTTTAATATGTTAATCATTATAACAATCATAATCAATTTTCAACACAACCAAATTTCCACAGTACAATCCAAACAAACAATCATGGTTTGTAAAATAAATGGTGTCAGGGGCTCCTAAGCCCCATCTATAACCTTGTATATATTTAACTGTAAAATAATTAGAATGATAAGGAGTTCTCACGTTGGTTTCCACTCCGTCAATCTTTATTTGACGATTTAATATTGTTTAGATTTTTATTCGCCTCAAATTCCGAGTTGCTCCAGATTTGTTCAAGTCAATTCTATGTTGTAGATATGGAATTTAAGATTCCAACGCTTTTAGTTTCACTCCATTCTGATTTGATTTGAGAATGTTATGATAATTTAAACTTTCGATTACAATTTAAAATACTTGTAACATAATTAATTTTATAAACCTTTCTCTGTCACCTTAACATAAATTTAGGCCACACTAATTTTCTTTGCTCCTGAGTCGTCTTTCTCCTTCAGTAACTACGAACCCAACCTCGTCTTCAAACCCTTCGAGACGCACACATCCCCGAGCTCTGTGACCACGATCGGCCATCACCCTTCAACTCGTCGAAGCGCCAGCTCCCTCCGCCGCCAACCACTCGTAGTTTGCCACCCCAAATGCGCCAGAATTTGACTTTGAACTTCGGCTCTTTGTAGCCAAAATCCGAGATGCTCACCCAATAAAAATCGATCATACCCGTTCACAATGAAGATCTCACCTAGCTCTAGAGCATTGAATTGGGAGTTTTTGATATTAGGTGATGTATTAAGAGAATTTCATGGAGGAAGAATGAAGCTTCTCGTTCGTTCAAGCAGAAAGCAGCGGCAGTCTAAAATTTGACCGCGTGAGATAAAAGATATGTCCCCCTTTAATCAATTTTTATTTTATTTAATTTCCAAAAATACCTGTTTGTTGATACGAACTCCAAATCGAACCCAACGACTGTCGTCCCTAGCTAAATACCCCCATTATGAACATAATACGATATGTCCCGTAAGCTAATTCTAATCAGTTTTAATCAAAATTAAAATATCAATCAATGTATATTGAATTTAAACGTACATTTTAATTTACCAAGGCCACATACTGACTCCGAAAATTACAAAAAATAATAATCTAGCTATGTTTTGATGATACGGTCCTAACAAAACTAGTTTCGTCGAATTTAGAGATCGTTTGAAAAATGGTCATTTTCCAGTCGATTACATTTAAACCGAATTGACAAAACACTTTTAAATTCACCGCGCTCACATATTAATTCCAAAAATTATGAAATTTGAAACCTAACAATATTTTTACATTTCGGATCCAATAAAATTGGTTTCGTCGAAAACGGAGGTCGTTTGCAAAATTGCTATTTTTAAGGGCTATATATTATAGTGAAAATAAGGCTAAGGTCCCTAAAACTTATTGAAATACACGCCACATCCCTGTTATGTTTCATTTTCAATCCCGCCCCATATTTTCACTTGGTCCTCCTCCTTTCCAGGGACTTCCGCCTTCCCACTTCAAACATTACGCCTTCTACGTATTTCTGCCAAAAAAAATGCGCCTCCAAGTAAAATAAAAATAAAAAATCTAAAATCTGGAAATAATCCCAGAAGTCCATGAAAAGAAAAAAATAGTTGCATATATGTATGCAACTATTTCCTATGGTTGCATACATATATGCAACTTTTTGAATACGCATACACATATGTTCAGACGCCTCTTGAATAACCGCATACATATATGCAGTTTTTCTGTATATCTGCATACATATGTGCATATATGTGAAAATATATGTAAAAGTGAAAAAGTTGCTCGTGCGTGTGATGTTTTCAAATAAATGCTTGGGAAGATGCATGTACTTACAATATGCGCATACATGTATGCATTTGTACTGCAGTTTTGACGCAGAATTGAAATAAAGGCATACATGTATGTAACTAATTGAATTATATGCATCTTTTGATGCATTTTACTGCATTTCGTTGTTTTTGTGTAATTTTTGATCTTGACATTGTTTTTGATGTTTTTTCACCTGAATTTTTTCACGATTAATTTTTTTAATTAATTACGAATTAATGTTTTTTTTTTGTTTTTTTAGTGTACTTTCGAAAAAATAGGGACTAAATTTACAATAAGTTTATGACCGGACTTGAGCCTAATTTAAAACGTTAATAGGGACCTATAAAAAATGCACCCTATATTATATTCTATGGCGACTATTTTAAATTTTAAACTGGACATAATTTACAATTTATAAAGTGAAATCTCAGTTTCTTACATTCGTTAGAAAGATATAGCTAAACAGATTCAAATGTTTTTGGTTTTACTGAAATCTGATTTATACTGAATTATATATATTCATTTGAAAATTAAAATAGAATTTTCAAACTACCGTGCCATTTCAAACTCTATTTATAATTAAAATAAATTTATTCGTTCTAACTTCATTTAAAATAAATTTTTATCTTTATTATTTAAAACAAATCATTTTAAATATTCAAAATCCATTTAAATAGCTAAAATAAAAAATTTAAATTGGTTCTGAAAATCCGGGTTGTTACACATGCGTAGTAGGTCTTATTTTTCTGGATAAGTAGAGATTACGAAAAAGTCATTCCCTTGTACATTTCTATAGAAATGTACTATATGAAAGGTAGCCCCTTTCCAACATTATATGGAATCCATTCTCCGTATGTGCATATGCTAATTTTTTTTGTAGAGTCTACCATACCCAAAGATTAATAATGGTAATGATCATGGATATTTTACGGTCTTATTTTAATATGATTTTATACAATGGGTCAATAGAAATAATATCGCTATTTTACTAATGTAAGGTAAAAATTCGGCATTTTTTATGTGTGGCATGGTTTTATGAGATATCTTTTCTTTCTAAAGAATGTATTGTTTATTAGATAAATAAATTGTTGCGGTGTGAGTTTTCCCGCTTTGGTATTGCAGACTGATCTAGGTGTTATTTTCCTTGATTCAAAGGTCAGACCGAGTACTTTTATTTCGATCAGAATAATATTTACCTATACTTTGTAATTTTTTTAATTTTTTTGTGTATTTGTGTGTGTATATATCAATTTTACATAATTATTTAATAAAGTTTTATTATGATAAAAAAGGGACGGTTTGGCTTAAGTCCTTCTTAAGTTTCAAAATACACCAAACATCATTAACAAAAAAGTATGTAAATTATGTCCTTAAAATTAATTTACCAAATAATTGCATAACTTATGCAATTATTCAATGAATAATTGCAGACATTATGTAATTATATTAAAAAGTAATAGGCAATCCCGCAACTATTCTATAAAAATTTGAGTAAAATTCTGCAATTATTCATAAAAAAATGCACAAATATCCAAAATTATTCAAAGAATAATGGCAGATATTTATATAAAATTTGGGTAAAACTACGTAAATGTTGCAGTTATTCGCTAAATAATGATATAATTATACATGACTATTCAATAATTAAATTCTAGGAATTGAATTTACAATCATTTTATAGAATCAGTTTTCATGTATTAAGTTTGATTTTGAAAACCTATGCCTAATATTCATTGATATACATATATATAATCTATCTTTAAATGATTTTACAATGATCAATTTATTTTACAAAGAAATGGATTTTCAAAGTTAAACAAATTTATTTTTTTCCAAAAATACAAAGAGTTGTCGGCATGCTCTACCCCTATATGTCAACATATTAACCGTGATTTCCAAGAAATAAATTTCAAAAGAAGCGTACTTTCATATTTTCTCTTCGCACATGGACATGACCATTGTCCCCTATAAATGCCATATGTAACGTCCCGCATTTTCTGTGACTGGATATTTAATATATTTTATTATATTAAATGCCAAATTAGAATTATAAATGGAATTATAATATATAATTTGTTTATTAGAAACGAAGTTGAATATATAATTTATATTTATATTTAAAACGAGCTCGAAACAAGGCAGTAGTACGTAATATTGAATTTTGAACTTCAATTGAATATACAGAATCCATTTTAAGTCGGATTTCTATGAAACAATAATTGTTTGAGTCTAATTAATAATAATTTTCTAGCGGAAGAGAAAATTCGAGATTCCATCTTATAAATTGTAAGTTATGTCAAAATCAAAATTTAAAATAATTATTGTGGATTCCTTAATAAATTATAATGTTTATTTTATTTAATAAATAGAAATTTGGATATCGTTAAATTTGAAAATATTATCGTTAAGCTATAAATTTCATATTCGCTTTTATTGGAAGTGATATACTATTTTATTGGGATATATATGATAATAATAATTTATTATTAAATTGGAAATTTTTGGAATTTTATAATATTATATCAATATTATATAAGCGTTATAAATAACTGTTTTTCAAACAGCCTCTTTTCCAATGAAACGAACTTTATTGGAATGTGTATAGTTAATTATTGCTATATTTCTAGTTTGAAAATAAACGGAGTTGTTTTATCGGTAGACGAAATTTAAGGGTAACCGATGAATAAATTGAGATCTAAATAACGTCCTTTTGCAAATGGAGTCCGTTTTCCATGAAATTTAATTCATTGGGACCGCAACGTCAAAACGTAGTAGTGTATTTATTTTCATTGCATTTGGAGTTTGGACATAGCCGTGTGTATCTTAAACGTTAACTTAAATAAGGTGATAAATTAAATAACCAAATTAAAATGAAAACGTCAAATCAAACAAAAATTTATATATAAATTAAAAATATCAAATTCCTATTTCTTTATGTCTAGTAACCATCCACCTTGTCATAAGCCTGCAAGGTCCTATCCAAATCAATAGCACTGCCTCAATTGTCACCTAGCACTGTCTAAAGTTTACTCAATACAAGATATTATTGCATACTTGTGTAATGTAGTTTATTTTCCCCTAGAGTCCAGCCACCGAATACTGTATATGCAAATATAAAAATCTAGGAAGAATTTTGCAAATTAAAATAAATCTTGGACTTTGATCACACCCTAACCCATCTACCATAACCTATCGACCGTAGTAACCTGAAATGAAAGTTTAGGCTTGTCCATTTTCAATTGTACAAACCTGCAAAACCCATACCCCATTCATTTTCAATTGTACAAAAATTTCAAAACTTAAGGACTAAGAGATTAGGCAGTACACACCTAAGTTGAATAACGCAGCCATCCTACAGAAATGAAAACACACTGGTCTACTGTATAAATTTGAAGCCTACCCTCTACCGATATTACAAAGATAGCTTAAGGACTGTATTTCCTTTTCACCATTTCCATCACTACAAAACCCATAACCAGATCGTAACATTTATGAAAACATAATATATCTAAGAGTATGGCTAAAACAGAGTGGAATAATACGTGATAGTTATCCCCTCCATTTCCCTATATATAGGGCGTCTTCTCCACTTTTTCTCCAGAAAACAATTGAAACCATCACCAATTCATTTGTAGGTTTTACAAAAAAATATATTCGCAAATGATGTGTAAACTGAAACATATGTGTTATTGGAGACCAACTGCTCTGTGAAGGGTTGGCCAGTTTTTGTCGTGGCCTTTCATTTGAATAGCAAGAATGGAAGTTGAGAAACCCAGAGAAGGGAGAACTAGCAAGCACGAATTAGTTCGGTAGTCGAATAGGAGATTGGTGAGAGGTCTGCTGGTGTTGGACAGCGGTCCGACGGAGAACAGATGGTCGGCATGCTGGTGGGTACTCCGGTGGTCAGGGAGGTTGCGCGGGTGACGGAAGACGTGATACGAAGGGGTGTTCCGGCAAGGCTGGCGAAGTCCTGAGGCGGTTCCAGTGGGCTTGAGTTAGAGAAATGGACGGGTAATGGTGAGGGACGGTTTTGGCATTCACGAGAGAAAAATAAAGAGGGAGTAGCAGCTTTAAGGTAGAGAATGGAGAAGAAATACTTAATGTGGTCCTAAATGATATTAATGGGCCTAATCATGCTTAATTATTTAACGTAAGCAACTTCTTAATTTTATATTAAGTTATCAATATAATATAACATAACCAGTTTGTTTACAACATTTGACTAAACATGTTTTAAAGTCCTAATCCATTTTAATGTGACCAAGCCTAACTCCTAGTAGTGTGCTTTTTACATATGATATGGTCTCGTAACTGAGAAGGTCCAGTCCATGCCTAATTATAATTATACACAGCCTAATCATGTTTAGTATTGGACCTAATTAAATTTTAATTTGCTTAATCCTAATCCTATTCTAACATTAGTAGTATACATATTGGCCTTTAAAAATAGATTAGTAATAACCCGAAAATCTGGGCCAGTTTAAAATTTTTATTTTGGCAATTTTAGTGAATTTTGATTATTTCAAATGAATTATTTTAAATAATAACGACTAGAAATTTATTTTGAATATAATTCGAATGTATATATTCGTTTGAATCGTCGATAGAATATAAATATTTATTTATATTTATAAAAGGAATTGAAAATGGCGCGGTAGTTCGATAATTCGATTTCAAACTTCAAATGAACATACCGGGTGCAATATAAACCGGATTTTAGCGAAACCAAAAATAATAGAATCTAATAGAGAATATCTTTCCAACGAATCCGAAAAATCAAAATTTCATAGCGGGAATCAAAAGATATGCCCAGTTGAAAATTCTGAATAGTCGCTATGGAATTCAGGCCCTTAAAAATGGAAATTTTGCAAATGACCTCGGATTTCGACGAAACCACTTTTGTTGGGACCGCGATGTCAAATTATAGCTAGGTTTCAAATTTCATAATTTTTCGAATCAATATGTGAGCGTGGCAAGGGAAAACGTATTTGACCAGTTTCAGTTGATTTTAATCGACTGGAAAATGGCCATTTTCCAGACGGTCTCAGAATTTGACGAAATCAGTTTTGTTAGGACCGTATCATTAATACGAAGCTAGAAAATATTTTTCAGGAATTTTTCGAGTTAGCATGTGACCCTGGTAATTTGAAATGTGCGTTTAAATTGAATATATAAAGAATTATACTTTAAATTCAATGGAAACTGATCGAAATAGTCGGATGAGCTTATGATACATATTCCATTGTGTTCGGAATGGGGGTAATTAGCTATGGACGACAGGCAGTGGGCCTCGTTTAGAGGTCGTATGAAAAAGTCAACTTTTTGTAAATTAAATAATTAAAATAAAATTCCCCTTCCCTCTTCCTTCTAACTCCTCTGCCCCCCCCCCGTTCAAAATCATTCGAAAAAAAAACCCTGACAGCGTCGATCGCGCCCCCCTATCGCCGCCGATCGGAGTCGCTCCGATGAGCAGCCGCCGCCCCCTCTCCTTCTTATCCACCTCGTCCTCCTCCTTCTTCCCCAATCGCAGAAACCCCCTGTATCGCGAGCAGCCGCCGCCCCCTATCCCCTTCTCCGACGCACCCACCACCCCCTCCATCTTCGACCGACGCTCAGATCGAGACCCCCCGTCTTCCTGCTATAAGTTTTTTTTATTTACTTAGTTTATTTATTTATTTTAAGGTAATATGTTTTATTAAAAAATGCAATCTTTATGTAGTGAATAACCTATAAAAATATAATCCTTTATATTCATGTAGCGAATAAAAGATTTGACCTTTATTGAAGAAAGATCGGATGTTTAGTCAAGGAAAGACGAGATTTTTATATATTGAATAGCAGAGAAAAATTCGATTTTTATATATTGAATAGCAGAGTAAAAATTCGATTTTTATATATTGAATAGCAGAGTAAAAATTCGATTTTTATATATTGAATAGCAGAGTAAAAATTCGATTTTTATATATTGAATAGCGAAGTAAAAATTCGATTTTTATATATTGAATAGCAGAGTAAAAATTCGATTTTTATATATTGAATAGCAGAGAAAAAATTCGATTTTTATATATTGAATAGCAGAGTAAGAATTCGATTTTTATATATTGAATAGCAGAGAAAAAATTCAATTTTTATATATTGAATAGCAGAGTAAAAATTCGATTTTTATATATTGAATAGCAGAGTAAAAATTCGATTTTTATATATTGAATAGCAAAGTAAAAATTCGATTTTTATATACTGAATAGCAAAGTAAAAATTCGATTTTTATATATTGAATAACGAAGTAAAAATTCGATTTTTATATATTGAATAGCGAAGTAAAAATTCAATTTTTATATATTGAATAGCGAAGTAAAAATTCGATTTTTATATATTGAATAGCAAAGTGAAAATTCGATTTTTACATATGTGGAGAATACGGGCAAAGAAAGTGACAAGAGGCAAGAACGGCGGAGATTTTCTACATATGAAGAGTCGTGGCTTTGGATTAGCTATTCTGTGAGAACTTCTCACCTTTAATTTTGTTTTTCTAGTTAATATATATATACTAGGATGCTGACGGTGTTTAGTAGCACCCGACACCCGTCGTCCACAGACCATGGACAGCTTGTATGCTTATTTGTTTGATTTTGATGTGTAGTTAATTGTGTGATGTGATGTGAAATGAAATAAAATATTTATATAGTTAAAAATATTTTATAGTTAAAAATAGAATTTTTAACGTGTATATGAAATGAAATAAAAATAAACAAATCGGACGATTTGTTTATATACACACATTTGACTGATATTTATTGGGACGATAAATTTTACACATCACCCAACTGCACAAATAAAATCTGTGTTTGATTGTTTGAAACCCCACACGGGTATTGGGATGATATATGACATACACTAATCCCAATAATTAATTGTATGTCGATCGATTGATTGACAGACTGCTATGAGCGTTAAATATTTATATTTGATGCTTATACAGTGTAGTATGCACTTTGGATGATGGTTGATTATTCATCGTTGTTATTGTGTACATGTGGTGTAGAAAATCCATATAATTAACATTATATGGTAATTGATTGGGCTTCATTCCAGTTTTGAATAGAAATATTTGAATAGAAACATTTGAAAAAGAAATTTTTGAAAAAGAAATATTTGAATAGAAATATTTGAAGAAAAAATATTTAAAATAGAATATATGAAGCCGTGTTGATTAGACTTACGCCATTTTGACGTGAACGATATTTATATCGATTTCATTCATTTTATAATGAATATCGAAAGTGATTTCAAAATCCGATATTTTGAAAAGAATTGAAATTCGAACTGAAACTGAATAGAAATGAATTCGAATTGAAATTGAATATAAATGAAGTCGAATTGAAATTGAATATAAATGAATTCGAATTGAAATTGAATTGAACTGAAAATGAACTGAAATTGAATTAGAAATCAATTTGAATTGAAATCAATTTGAAATGAATTTAAAACGAATTTATAAGGAAAATTTCAATTTTGATTTGAATTTGAAATGAAGTTGAAATCGTTTTGAAAACGAATTTAAAACGATTTATATAATACGTTTAAAATGGAAATCGAAGAAGTATATATTATATATATATATATTATAATGGCCTAAATTGAACGCGCCGCGCCGCGGCAGTTCGCGAATTTCGACCATTGACTTCGAATGGATATTGCGGGAGATCCGACTGTCGGATTCTGCTGAAACCGGAACCTTGGGTTCGTATCGAAAAGAGTTTTCTAACGAATATTAGAAATTTGAAATCTAACGGTTGGATTTGGAATTATGTCCAAATCAAATTTGGAAAAGGTCGGTGTAAGTGCAGTTCGATGGCCGTTGATGGAAGTCGACTGTACGGGCCTTGATAAAATTATTAAAATAGTAATAATTTGTGTAAAATCATAAGAAATGATATATGAAGAATTGGGATGAAAAATTCCATATTTGAAAAGATAAAAATAGATTTTTATCGAAATGAACTAGTTTTGAACTAGAATAATAATTTATTTATTTTTAAATAAATAAAGTGAGTTTGAAATGGGTTTGAAATATAACCAGAATTTCCAATAATTGAATTGGAATGGATTTGAATCGAACTTGTCTTTGGAATATTTCGATGTTGGATTTCGGGATTATACAGATATTGTTATGGAAATTTGAAAGATATATATATATATATATATATATCGTTATTTCCAATACGATATTCGTTAGTCGTAGAATTTGATATTGAATATAAGCTGGTATATTTTCTATTCAGAGCCTTCTATTTGATATCAAATGTGATTTGGGTTTGTCGTGAATGGTGTCTTCATCAACACTGTTCTTGAACCCAGTTGAGAAAAGATTAAATCTTTTTATTTAGATTTAATGAAGTGTAACAATTAAATGATATTTAATTGGAATTGAACTGGCATTGATTTTTGGGTTTATCGTGAACAGTGTTTTAAATAACACTTGTTCTTTAACCCGATAATTAATGGAATGTGATTTTGGGTTTATCGTGAACCGTGTTTTTAAATGACATTGATTCTTTAACCCAGTTAAAGATTAAAACTAAGTGGAGTTTAATGAATCTTTAATTAGATTGAAAAGATCGAGAATGGAGTATCACCAGTTTTACTCCAGGCGATAGTTAAATCTTTAATTAGATTTGAACGTGAAATGGTAATTGAATTTACCGATAACAGCGTGGTGTTAGGTATGAAGTATTACCAGTTTTACTTCATGGGATGAATAGGTGGGGATTGGAAATTAAAATAAATGATTACTTCGCTGTGGTTCGCTAATTCCGACTAGTTTGAATTGATATTCAAAAAGGAGATTAAAGAATAAATTTAAAGAATTTATCTTTGATAAAATTAATGGGAACCTTTCCCAAAATATAAGAATATTTGAATAAAAAGAATATTCTGAAGTGGAATGAGGCGTATGTTGTGTTTGTGTAACAATTTTATAATATATACGCGAGTTATTCAGAAAGACCGGGTTTATCCCATTCTGAATAACTGATTCGACGTGGTGTCGAAGATGAAGACGGTGGTTGAAGACCGGAGGTCTTCACGTCGTTTACTGATGATCTTGATTGGGCTGTACACCCAAGAAGATGGAAACAGTTGGTGATCATCCAGACGTACTTGGAGATCGATGGATATGCGGGGTACTAGGTGCCTCCAGTTTCGTTCAGACCTAGAACGGACTTGTAAATGGACTGTGTGTCTGAAATTGGATTTTAGTCTGTGTTATTGATTTCTATTAAATATATATCTGTTTGGCGGCGGAGAATTTATTCTCTTGCTTAATGCCCTTCTCTGAGACGTACGAGCTCAGGGGTTATATACAGATGGATATCAAACGCATAGAGTGAATTGCCTGTGCGGCATGCCTAAGATGCAAATGATCAAGGCTTTTGTTGAAAAGCAAAGTCTTGTGGTTGATGATCAAAGCACCGCCTGTGTGGCATAACTTTGTGTAACGTGAATTCGTGAGCCTCACACCCCGGTTGTGAACCAGAAACGGGAGAGGACCTCAGGGAGGGCATGCGTTTCCTTCTAGCTAGGGTGGTGTCAGTGACCTACCAGCCCTGACATTTATATACTTTTCACCTGTGTGGTTGTTTCTGTTGCGAGGCGCCTTGGTTAGATCGGACGATCCGAGTCCGATGGAGCCATTCGTTGGCTCATTTACGCCCCAAAGGGCGGGGAAACGCAGTGTTCAGGAATTTAATCCACATCGGTGGACCGGCCCTGTCGCTCCAAGGCTTGACCGAGTACTTGCCTGAGACATGGGCTAGAATGTCTCGAATCGGTAGAGGACGATCCCTGGCCTCAGTTCATAGATGGAAATCCAACTTCCAAATACGTGACATTTGCGGTTTTATTTGTAAAGCCTAGTATGGCGACATAGTAGGATGGGGCGCTTATGCCGTCTATGATTGATACTTATGATTTGAAGTTGTTTTATACACTATGCACTTATGATAGTATCAAATGATTTGTTTTAAACGTATCAAGCATTCTTGGCTATTATAAGGTAAAAACCCTATCCTCCGGCTTGCGTTGCATTGTGTGATGGGAACTGGGTCTTATAATAGCTTCATTTTTCCTTATTTAGCATTGCGCTGTTTGTTTTATGCACTGGTGTTCTTGGGAGGAAACCCGTTCCGTGTTAGCGGCGTGGTCCCTTCATTTACCTAACTTTAAAATAAAGATTAATAACTGTTTTAGTTCTCACACCATTCCCAAGACTGACCCGAAGTTTATTGTTTTAACCTAAACTCTGGGTGCCCTTATTTTGACACGGGCAGCTAGTAGTTTTGGTTTTGTAGATTCATATTCACAGGATCCTGGTTTACAGCTGGAATGATATCCGGAAAGCTTTGTATCCGTATATCTCTTCTAGTTGTGTATTGCATTATTTTCCGCTGCTATGTATTTAAATGTAATTTAAATCTCTAATATTTCTGTGTAATACTTATTCACTTATACTCTGTATATTCTTATATTCTGATGGAATTGTTGTAATAAACAATAAAATGTTCTTCTGTCTGCATTTTGATGTGGCTTGTTCTCGAACTATCCGCGCTTTCCTCACCGGGGAAGTTACGGGTTTTTACAGTTGGTATCATAGCTTTGATTTACAAAGCTTAGAGAACAAGACACATTAGAACCATACGAAAGAATTCATTAGATATTGGATTAGTAGTATCTAATGGAATGACTCGTTAGAGATGGGATCAGTAGTATCCTAGAACGAGTGTGAAGAGTAGTATTTTTGATAAATTAAAGTTAAAACAAATTTTGTTTTGAAATTTAAATAAATTATTCGTATTTGAATATTTATTTTAAATGAATCTGTACAATCCAATATATAAAGATTTTGTATATATGTCTTGCAAACGTGTGTTCGAAGTTTTAATATACTCGGTAGATATAGAATCCCTCTAGTGCCCGGGGATAATTCTGGTGGCGGGGCACCATCGCCAGTATTTATTTTCGAGTTTCGAAAGTGAGATTTCTATATATTTCCAATTGATTGGTATGAGAACCGAAACTAGATAGGGCTTATTGTTGTGATTTGGCATCAAAAATGTGATTTTTGACTATATATCAAAGTTATGAATTTGGAAAGCTAATCCACTAATTGATTGATGGTTATGTATTTCGTTTATTTGTTTGAAATTTAGAACCATTACGCCTAATTGAATCAAATTGTGAGTTATATTGAAAATTGGTCGCATTTGCTTGCATATACATGTACTTACATTGAACAGGTCATAGCAAGGAGGCTGGAGCAGAGAATAAAATTTGTTTGCCCGACAAATAGGTACATGTTTACCATAATTTACTGTTTTGTTTGGGTAATGATGATTTTATGAGCCGATTGGATTTTTCTTTTTCTTTTTGAGATCAGAAGGCCTATAGGGAAATTTCGGGATTTTCCCATGCTCCCGGTGCAGGGGAGGTTATGGCGAAATTTTTCAAAAATTTAGGGTGTTAGCCAAATTTTTGAAATTTTTGAAAAGTTCTTAGAAACTGAAAAGTTGAAGAACTTAAGCCGTAGTGAAAACATTGGAAGTTGAGTTGATTTGTGAAACAACTAGCATCTTTGTTCCTTTTTGGGGACGAAAAGTTTTAAGTGGGGGAGATTGTAATAACCCGGAAATCTGGGCCAGTTTAAAATTTTTATTTTGGCAATTTTAGCGAATTTTGATTATTTAAAATGAATTATTTTAAATAATAACGACGAGAAATTTATTTTGAATATAATTCAAATGTATATATTCGTTTGAATCGTCGGTAGAATATAAATATTTATTTATATTTATAAAAGGAATTGAAAATGGCGAGGTAGTTCGATAATTCGATTTCAAACTTCAAATGAACATACTGGGTGCAAAATAAACCGAATTTTAGCGAAACCAAAAATAATAGAATCTAATAGAGAATATCTTTCCAACGAATCCGAAAAATCAAAATTTCATAGCGGGAATCAAAAGATATGCCCAGTTGAAAATTCTAAAAAGTCGCTATGGAATTCAGGCCCTTAAAAATGGAAATTTTGCAAACGACCTCGGATTTCGACGAAACCACTTTTGTTGGGACCACAATGTCAAATTATTGCTAGGTTTCAAATTTCATAATTTTTCGAATTAATATTTGAGCGTGTCAAGGGAAAACACGTTTGACCAGTTTCAGTTGATTTTAATCGACTGGAAAATGGCCATTTTTCAAACGGTCTCAGAATTTGACGAAATCAGTTTTGTTAGGACCGTAGCGTCAATACGAAGCTAGAAAATATTTTCCAGGAATTTTTCGAGTTAGTATGTGACCCTGGTAATTTGAAATGCGCGTTTAAATTGAATATATAGAGAATTATACTTTAAATTCAACGAAAACTGATCGAAACAGTCGGATCAGCTTACGATACATATTCCATTGTGTTCGAAATGGGGGTAATTAGCTATGGACGACAAGCGGTGGGCCTCATTTAGAGGTCATATGAAAAAGTCAACTTTTTGTAAATTAAATAATTAAAATAATTAAAATAAAATTCCCCTTCCCTCTTCCTTTTAACTCCTCTGCCCCCCACCACCCTCCGGTTCAAAATCATTCGAAAAAAAAACCCTAATAGCGTCGATCGCCCCCCTATCGCCGCCAATCGGAGCCGCTCCGATGAGCAGCCGCCTCCCCCTCTCCTTCTTCTCCACCTCGTCCTCCTCCTTCTTCCCTAATCGCAAAACCCCCCTGTATCGCGAGCAGCCGCCGCCCCCTATCCCCTTCTCCGACGCACCCACCCCCCGCCACCTTCGACCGACGCCTAGATCGAGACCCCCCCACCCCTCTACCTACTGTAAGTTTTTTTATTTATTTTTTATTTACTTAGTTTATTTATTTATTTTAAGGTAATATGTTTTATTAAAAAAAAATGTGATCTTTATGTAGTGAATAACCTATAAAAATATAATCCTTTATATTCATGTAGCGAATAAAAGATTTGACCTTTATTGAAGAAAGATCAGATTTTTAGTCAAGGAAAGACGAGATTTTTTTATATTGAATAGCAGAGAAAAAAATTCGATTTTTATATATTGAATAGCAGAGTAAAAATTCGATTTTTATATATTGAATAGCAAAGTAAAAATTTGATTTTTATATATTGAATAGCAGAGTAAAAATTCGATTTTTATATATTGAATAGCGAAGTAAAAATTCGATTTTTATATATTGAATAGCAGAGTAAAAATTTGATTTTTATATATTGAATAGCAGAGAAAAAATTCGATTTTTATATATTGAATAGCAGAGTAAAAATTCGATTTTTATATATTGAATAGCAGAGTAAAAATTCGATTTTTATATATTGAATAGCAGAGTAAAAATTCGATTTTTGTATATTGAATAGCGAAGTGAAAATTCGATTTTTGTATATTGAATAGCAAAGTAAAAATTTGATTTTTATATATTGAATAGCGAAGTAAAAATTCGATTTTTATATATTGAATAGCAAGGTAAAAATTCGATTTTTTTATATTGAATAGCGAAGTAAAAATTCGATTTTTATATATTGAATAGCAAAGTGAAAATTCGATTTTTACATATGTAGAGAATACGGGCAAAGAAAGTGACAAGAGGAAAGAATGGCGGAGATTTTCTACATATGAAGAGTCGTGGCGTTGGATTAGCTATTCTGTGAGAACTTCTCACCTTTAATTTTCTTTTTCTAATTAATATATATATATACTAGGATGCTGACGGTGTTTAGTAGCACCCGACACCCGTCGTCCACAGACCATGGACGGCTTGTATGCTTGTTTGTTTGATTTTGATGTGTAGTTGATTGCGTGATGTGAAATGAAATAAAATATTTATATAGTTAAAAATATTTTATAGTTAAAAATAGAATTTTTAACATGTATATGAAATGAAATAAAAATAAACAAATCGGAAGATTTGTTTATATACACACATTTGACTGATATTGATTGGAACGATAAATTTTACACATCGCCCAACTGCACAAATAAAATCTGTGTTTGATTGTTTGAAACCACACATGGGTATTGGGATGATATATGACATACACTAATCCCAATAATTAGTTGTATGTCGATCGATTGATTGACAGACTGCTATGAGCGTTAAATATTTATATTTGATGCTTATACAGTGTGGAATGCACTTTGGATGATGGTTGATTATTCATCGTTGTTATTGTGTACATGTGGTGTAGAAAATCCATATAATTAACACTATATGGTATTTGATTGGCTTCATTCCAGTTTTGAATAGAAATATTTGAATAGAAATATTTGAAAAAGAAATATTTGAAAAAGAAATATTTGAATAGAAATATTTGAAGAAGAAATATTTGAAATAGAATATTTGAAAATAGAAATATATGAAGACGTGTTGATTAGATTGACGCCATTCTGACGTGAACGATATTTATATCGATTTCATTCATTTTATAATGAATATCAAACGTGATTTCAAAATCTGATATTTTGAAAAGAATCGAAATTCGAACTGAAACTGAATAGAAATGAATTCGAATTGAAATTGAATATAAGTGAATTCGAATTGAAATGAATATAAATGAATTCGAATTGAAATTGAATTGAACTGCAAATGAACTGAAACTGAATTAGAAATCAATTTGAAATGAATTTAAAACGAATTTACAAGGAAAATTTCAATTTTGATTTGAATTTGAAATGAAGTTGAAATCGTTTTGAAAACGAATTTAAAACGATTTATATAATACGTTTTAAATGGAAATCAACGAAGTATATATTATATATATTAAATATATAATATAATGGCCTGAATAGAACGCGCCGAGCCGCGGCAGTTCGCGAATTTCGACCATTGACTTCGAATGAATATTGCGGGAGATCCGACCGTCGGATTCTCCTGAAACCGGAACCGTTGGGTTCGTATCGAAAAGAGCTTTCTAACGAATATTAGAAATTTGAAATCTAATGGTTGGATTTGGAATTATGTCCAAATCAAATTTGGAAAAGGTCGTTGTAAGTGCAGTTCGATGGCCGTTGATGGAAATCGACTGTACGGGCCTTGATAAAATTATTAAAATAGTAATAATTTGTGTAAAATCATAAGAAATGATATGTAAAGAATTGGGATGGAAAACTCCATATTTGAAAAGATAAAAATAGATTTTTATCGAAATGAACTAGTTTTGAACTAGAATAATAATTTATTTATTTTTAAATAAATAAAGTGAGTTTGAAATGGGTTTGAAATATAACCAGAATTTCCAATAATTGAATTGGAATGGATTTGAATCGAACTTGTCTTTGGAATATTTTGATGTTGGATTTCGGGATTATACAGATGTTGTTATGGAAATTTGATATATATATATATATATTGTTATTTCCAATACGATATTTGTTAGTCATAGAATTTGATATTGAATATAAGCCGGTATATTTTCTATTCAGAGCCTTGTATTTGATATCAAATGTGATTTGGGTTTGTCATGAATGGTGTCTTCATCAGCACTGTTCTTGAACCCAGTTGAGAAAAGATTAAATCTTTTTATTTAGATTTAATGAAGTGTAACAATTAAATGATATTTAATTGGAATTGAACTGGCATTGATTTTTGGGTTTATCATGAATAGTGTTTTAAATAACACTTGTTCTTTAACCCGATAATTAATGGAATGTGATTTTGGGTTTATCGTGAACCGTATTTTTAAATGACACTGATTCTTTAACCTAGTTAAAGATTAAAATTAAGTGGAGTTTTAATGAATCTTTAATTAGATTAAAAAGATCGAGAATGGAGTATCACCAGTTTTGCTCCAGGCGATAGGTAAATCTTTAATTAGATTTGAACGTGAAATGATAATTGAATTTACCGATAACACCGTGGTGTTAGGTATGAAGTATTACAAGTTTTACTTCATGGGATGAATAGGTGGGGATTGGATATTAAAATAAATGATTACTTCGCTGTGGTTCGCTAATTCCGACTAGTTTGAATTGATATTCAAAAAGGAGATTAAAGAACAAATTTAAAGAATTTATCTTTGATAAAATTAATGGGAACCTTTCCCAAAATATAAGAATATTTGAATAAAAAGAATATTCTGAAGTGGAATGAGGCGTATGTTGTGTTTGTGTAACACTTTTATAATATATATGCGAGTTATTCAGAAAGACCGGGTTTATCCCATTCTGAATAACTGATTCGACGTGGTGTCGAAGATGAAGATGGTGGTTGAAGACCGGAGGTCTTCACGTCGTTTGGATAATAACTGATGATCTTGATTGGGCTGTAAAACCAAGAAGATGGAAACAGTTGGTGATCGTCCGGACGTATTTGGAGATCGATGGATATGCGGGGTACTAGGTGCCTCAAGTTTCGTTCAGACCCAGAACGGACTTGTAAATGGACTGTGTGTCTGACATTGGATTTTAGTATGTGTGATTGATTTCTATTAAATATATATCTGTTTGGCGGTGGAGAATTTATTCTCTTTCTTAACGCCCTTCTCTGAGACGTACGAGCTCAGGGGTTATATACAGATGGATATCAAACGCATAGAGTGAATTGCCTGTGTGGCATGCCTAAGATGCAAATGATCAAGGCTTCTGTTGAAAAGCAAAGTCTTGTGGTTGATGATCAAAGCACCGCCTGTGTGGCATAGCTTTGTGTAGCGTGAATTCGCGAGCCTTACACCCCGGTTGTGAACCAGAAACGGGAGAGGACCTCAGGGAGTGCATGCGTTTCCTTCTAGCTAGGGTGGTGTCAGTGACCTACCAGCCCTGACATTTATATACTTTTCACCTGTGTGGTTGTTGCTGTTGCGAGGCGCCTCGGTTGGATCGGACGATCCGGGTCCGATGGAGCCATTCGTTGGCTCATTTATGCCCCAAAGGGCGGGGAAACGCAGTGTTCAGGAATTTTAATCCACATCGGTGGACCGGCCCTGTCGCTCCGAGGCTTGACTGAGTACTTGCCTGAGAGATGGGCTAGATTGTCTCGAATCGGTAGAGGACGATCCCTGGCCTCGGTTCATAGATGGAAATCCAACTTCCAAATACCTGACATTTGCGGTTTTATTTGTAGAGCCTACTATGGCGACATAGTGGGATGGGGCGCTTATGCCGTCTATGATTGATACTTATGATTTGAAGTTGTTTTATACACTATGCACTTATGATAGTATCAAATGATTTGTTTTAAACGTATCAAGCATTCTTTGCTATTATAAGGTAAAAACCCTATCCTCCGGCTTGCATTGCATTGTGTGATGGGAACTGGGTCTTATAATAGCTTCATTTTTCCTTATTTAGCATTGCGCTATTTGTTTTATGCACTAGTGTTCTTGGGAGGAAACCCGTTTCGTGTTAGCGGTGTGGTCCCTTGATTTACCTAACTTTAAAATAAATATTAATAACTGTTTTAGTTCTCACACCAGTCCCAAAACTGACCTGGAGTTTATTGTTTTAACCTAAACTCTGGGTGCCCTTATTTTGACACGGGCAGCTAGTAGTTTTGGTTTTGCAGATTTATATTCACAGGATCCTGGTTTACAGCTGGAATGATATCCGGAAAGCTTTGTATCCGTATATCTCTTCTAGTTGTGTATTGTATTATTTTCCGCTGCTATGTATTTATATGTAATTTAAATCTCTGATATTTCTGTGTAATACTTATTCACTTATACTCTGTATATTCATGTATTCTGATGGAATTGTTGTAATAAACAATGAAATGTTCTTCCGTCTGCGTTCTGATGTGGCTTGTTCTCGAACTATCCGCGCTTTCCTCACCGGGGAAGTTACGGGTTTTTACAAGATTGCACCAACTCTTGGACTAAAATTTAATGATATAAAACATCATAGCTAGTACCCTGGAAATGGAAACGTAGATACTGTTTGCCAGAGATTTTACAAAAAAACTGGAAGAATGTTAATGAAATTTCACGGAGCTATTAATGACCTAAGAGTAATTGAGAAGTTTAGGATAAGAATCTTTTTAAATGTTAACATGACTAGCTAGTACCCAGTTTCTGGTAACAAAATAACGTGTCCTGTAATAATATATATAACCATGTGTAGAGTATTGCCTAATCGAGATTTGCATTGCATTAAATAATTATAATTAATATACTTATAATATTAATTAAAAAGGGCTTTAGTATAGTAATTTTCTTTTTTACATATAAATGTCATGACGTTGTCGTACAGCGCTAAAACCGGATGAAACAAGTGGTGTCAGGACCATATCAACTAGCACAACATTGTGGAGCTGTTTTGGATGGAGTTCAAAGCTGGAATTTTAATTAAAGTAAACATCCGTTAATTTAATCAAAATAGACTATTTCAGCGACGGACGAATCAGGTGAGTTCAACTCACTTAGTTTTTATCGCACTTATATTTTTTATAAGTCGGGTTTGAATATTTGTGTGCTATGGTTGTTAGTTGTTTGATTGATGCTGAATATAATTATATGTGTTGACTGAACTGATTGAATTAAATGTTTGTTTAATTTAATTTAAACCAATCGTTATCTTTAACGATTATTACCAAATGAGGTAACTTTCCTCGTTGGTTACGTTTATTAAAATATAAGCATATTAAACTGAAATATGGACGTTTAGATTGCTGTTATTGTTGACTGTTAAATATTATATATAATGTTGCTTTGTTCTAACATATTTGGATGCAGGGAAAAACAGGTTGGAGGGATCCAACTGGATTCCTCAATTTTATTGTTTATTTTCATATCACAATTATATGAACTGTTTAACCAGTCTGATTAGATGACTGCTTTGATCATTAATCGTTGAATCTAAATTCAACGTTTGTTTGTGGTTAACCAATGGGAACATATTGGTTGGGTAACTAGCGGCACATGGCCTAAAAATGAACCATTTTATGAAATGTCTATTTATCATTAGATTAATCAAAAGAAGTGAAGTTATAAAAGTCATTTTATAACTTAAGATGGTTTTTGAAATCTAGTATTAATGTTTATGAAAAGGAAATTAATATTTGCTATTTGTTGTTTAAGTTTATATGGATTTACCAAATGATTTTTGTAAAGAAAATTCATATGTTAATGAGATTTAAAAGAAGTTAAGCAGAAATTTACCTAAGAGTTAAGAGGGGTGTTTATTGTTTTCAAGGAATAATTAAACTGGGCTTATGTTGGAAAAAATTATCATTTATTTAAATAACAACCCCAGTAAGTGGAATTAATTAAATTAATTGTATTATTAATTAATTTAAATGGTAACGTGAATTGGAAATGATTAACAAATTAATCAAGTTTGAGTTGACTGAGTCAACTGAATCAAATATTAAATTAATGGGAATAGTTGATGGTAAATAAAACATTTTTATAAATGTTGATATTTGGTTATTTTTGATTTAATAATAATCAAGGTAATAAATCTTGGGATTTAAATGTATTAATGGAGATTTATTAAAATACAAGTCCTGTTATAACTTAATAAAGTTTAAAAGCAAATTACATTAATAGCATTACAAGTTAAGTTTAAATTCAAGTTTTAATTGAATTCTTATTTAAATTCTATTTGATTGGATTTATAAAATCCAAGTTGAACAAAGGTGTTATGAAACCCAAGTTTTATTAAGATATTATTGGAACGAGTTATTAACGGTTTCCAAGAGATGAAATTTGAAGAACTGGAATCTAACTGGGAATTGGTTGAGTTAAATGATACTCTGAGTATTGATCTGATGTTGGTTTTGGCCTTCGAGGTTGATATTTAGGGAATTATTTTCTTACTGATTTATAGTTAGGCACCAATGGGAGTATGTAATGGAAATCGAAATGAAAAACCCAAGTTTGAATTAAAATGGTACAGAGAGTTAAGTTATTAAGATGCAATCTACATTCGCGATATAAAATAGGAAATGAGATTTAATCGAGATCTAACCAAATGGGTTTGAAATAAACTTATTTGAAGTTTAATAAGGAATTCTATTAAGATGTGTATATAATGTTTCAAGGATTGAAAAGTTAATAGAGACGATTAAATAGTGGTTACTTAATACTTAAATTAAGTAAAAAAAGTGAGTTTTAAATAAGATTTCCAAGAGAGGATATGATATTGAAATCATGTTTTGGAACGGGTAGTAAAAGAAATCTGTGGAGTAATTAGTGAAATGGGATTTTTGTTTGATAAACTCCTATCTTTCTAAAGATAAGATTGTTGTTAATTCAAGGTTTGAGAGGCAAATAAAATACCCCAACTTGAAAGACTTCATGATTATCCAAGAATGATATTAGTTTAGAAACGAGAGTAGTCGAGAGAAATAAAAATTTGAACTTTGATGAATGCTATTATAAAATAAAGTTTGAAATGTTTTAAGTTGAATAAGATGATTTTGAATAAAATAGTATTTTTGAAATAAGAAATAAAAAGCTTTGTTTCAAATAAGTTTTAAAGGGTTTAAGTAACGATAGAAAAATTAAAAAGGTCGTGTGATGCTAAGTACTGAACCAGTGAACTCGTTTTATTTTTATGGATGGATGTATGTTTATTTGATAGTTAAATAACCGACTATCAAACCTGGCCAATTATCAATATTTGGTACGGAAAGACATGGATCAAATTTAGATTCGAAAAACATTCCGACCAAAAATACATAATCGTGGAAGAGATCAAAAGATGACCGAGATGGAGCATTTGAAGACTATAGGTCTTCATAGAACGGATGTATTGCTTATAATCTCTGGTTAGCTCCCAGAGATAAACCGTGATTCTGTCGTGGTTGGGATCTATGGGTTGCAAGGACTACTCGCTACTAATCTATAGGGTGATTCCTAGGAAGTGGTAGGAAGGTGCCTTCGGTTGTCCAGTCCCAGGGCAATGTGTATGGATGGACCTGACGAAGTGTCATTCAAAGTGAATGGTGGCCAGATGCTCGAAAAGAGAATTATAACTCAAGCCTTACAACCGTAAAATGACAAAAATCGGGCAGACAACATGGCTATGTGGGTCGCACCCTTTAGGGTGTATTGTCACAATTTAGAGAATATTCATATTTGTTACTTCTTTCATTTCTGTATCTCCCAGGAACTACGGTGGTCGCGACAAA
This sequence comes from Allium sativum, assembly GCA_030737875.1. Taxonomy (NCBI): domain Eukaryota; kingdom Viridiplantae; phylum Streptophyta; class Magnoliopsida; order Asparagales; family Amaryllidaceae; genus Allium; species Allium sativum. The sequence goes on from CM060918.1 coordinate 84,161,700, forward strand.
AGTCGTAAGGTGACAATATATTCGATACACTCAAGAGAAATGAGTGGTCGGTCATGTGTGGCCAAGTTGCAAGATGTTCTTGTTGAACCCAGTGTATTCCTCTCTAGAGATACACTATCGGCAGGTGGTTCCATACCTTGTCCTAGTCGGAATCCAAACTCCAATAAGAGCCTGCAATTTTGTTTGTATACTAAATATGTGGAGCGTGAGATGCAAGTGTTTTGCTAGATTCTATATATTTGTATTTAGAGACTATCATAATATCAGAGAAAAATATGGGTTTCAAAATGTTTTGGGTTATTGTAAGGTAAAAACTATCCGTATTTATGTATGGATTTGGTCTTACGATTATCATTTTCTTTCTAAAAGATTTTTGAACTTTAAAATCAAGTTGGATGACCCCCTTAAACTTAGTGTGTTGTTCCCACTCTGGTTCACCAGACTGACCCAGTGTTTGTAATGTTCGGGTTAGACCGGGTTGTGTAGGTTTAGGTTATTGGCCAGTACGAAGTTCAGAAGACATGCTGGAGCGTTTAGACGTATTAGTATGTATTCCGCTATGTATTGTATATGAGGATAGATTTTTATAACTGTCCAGATTGTCTTGATAGAGGTACTCTGATTGTAAGTATTTATTTCAAGTTTTCAATAAAGATTTGTTTCTATATTATATTTTTTCCGCTGCGATGTGAGTATTTGATTCCGTTGTCTTCCCTTCTACTTTGTTCTTCTATTCTAATATTTGTTTCTTTTCTTACCTCATCCTCTATATTCTTTCTCATAACATTCTGGTGTTTTCGATGCTTGAATGTTCGACATGGTGCTTTGTGTCGATTTTTGGGATCGAAAATCCTTGGGTCGTTACGGTGGTATCAAAGCTATTGGTTTAGTAATAACCTTGGCTCTGTGGCGTAACTCGATAGAGATGGGGTTAGTAATACCCTAGATTGAGTTAAGTTATATACGAGAGTACGTATTTGTAAATTTTATATAAAAATGTTTTGTATGTGTTATTTGTTTAATTCAATTTTGAATTGATGATGGACACGATATTGTTTTTTAAAGAAGATCAAATAAAATAATTTTCCCAAACTATATTTTTATATAGAAAAGGAATAATTTTATCAAATCAGTATGTTATTGGTGTGCTTGGTTGATTTAGATAGAATTCAAATTGAATTTTAAAATTTGAATAGTTTAATATAGCAAAAGGTAATTTCAATACAAAATCAGAAAATGAGAATTTTAATTCGGAATTTAAGTGAATCAGAAGTGGATTCTGGAATGGAAGTAAACTAATGGAAGAAATTCAATTAGTTAATTCAATATGGGAATGGAGCTTAAATTGGTTAAGTGGAGTTAAAGATATTAGGATCAAACAAAATAGATTGTAATTTGTAAATTAAATATAAATTGTTTGATTTGATTATGTGGATTATGCATTATTGGTTGGTTATTTGTTAGATGGATTAAATAAATTCATCGAATGATTCAATAGAAATGAATAAATTAAAAACTAAGGAAAGAGATTTAGTATAATTAGAACTAAATGATATAACCCGATATTTGTTATAAATTGAGTTAAGTGCAGAACCAGAAGGCTATGGGAGTTAATTGGTCACATAGATTGGGGTACCGGTTGAAATAAGATGAAGAGCCGTCAGTGCTTTGCTTTGTAATTGGAGTTTGGTTGCCCAAGAAAAAGGTAAACCTTAACATTATTGATTAAGTGATTAATTTTAATCCTTGGGTTGGGTAGCCGCTTGGCATTTGTTTTCTTTTGATCGATGGGAGGCCCGGAGTGGCGAGTTGTAGTTGTTTGGATTGAACAGTATAGAGGAAATGCTAGTGAAATTTTTGTGAAATTTTAAAACTTAGAATATTTTTGATTAATAATTTTGAATAATTATTTTTGAAAATAATTGGGATTTGAGTAATCTTCTCACTTAGCAATTTTAGGGACGAAATTCTTTTAAGGGGGAAGGAATGTAACGTCCCACGTTTTCTGTGACTGAATATTTAATATATTTTATTATATTAAATGTCGAATGGGAATTATAAATGGATTTATAATATATAATTCATTTATTAGAAATGAAGTTGAATATATAATTTATATTTATGTTTAAAACGAGCTCGAAACGAGGCGGTAGTTCGTAATATTGAATTTTGAACTTCAATTGTATATACAGAATCCATTTTGAGCTGGATTTCTATGAAACAAGAATTGTTTGAATCTAATTAATAATAATTTTCTAACAGAAGAGAAAATTCGAGATTTCGTCTTATAAATTTTAAGTTATGTCAAAATCAAAATTTAAAATAGTCGCTATGGATTCGTTAATAAATTATAACGTTTATTTAATTTATTAAATAGGAATTTGGATATCGTTAAATTTGAAAATATTATCGTTGAGCTATAAATTTCATATTCGCTTTTATTGGAAGTGATATACTATTTTATTGGGATATATATGATAATAATTATAATTTATTTATTATTAAATTGGATTGTTTTGGAATTTTATAATATTATATCGATATTATATAAGCGTTATAAATAACTATTTTTCAAACAACCTCTGTTTCCAATGAAACGAACTTTATTGGAATGCGTATAGTTAATTATTGCTATATTTCCAGTTTGGAACTAAACGGAGTTGTTTTATTGATAGACGTAATTTAAGGGTGAACCGATGAATAAATTGAGATCTAAATAACGTCGTTATGCAAATGGAGTCCGTTTTCCACGAAATTTATTTCATTTGGAGCGCAACGTCAAAACGTAGCAGTGTATTTATTTTCGTTGCATTTGGAGTTCGGACATAGCAGTGTGTATATTAAATGTTAACGGTAAACACCGTTATAAATTAAATAACCAAATTAAAATGAAAACGTCAAATCAAACAAAAATTTATATATTTATATATAAATTAAAAATATCAAATTCTTATTTCTTAATGTCTAGTAACCTTCCACCTTGTCACATGCCTGCAAGGTCCTATCCAAATCAATAGCACTGCCTCAATTGTCACCTAGCACTGTCTAAAGTTTACTCAACACAAGATATTAGTGCATACTTCTGTAATGTAGTGTATGTTTCCCTAGAATCCAACCACCGAACACTGTATATGCAATTATACAAATCTAAAAAGAATTTTGCAAATTAAAATAAATCTTAGAATTTGATCACACCCTAACCCATTTACCATAACCTATCGATTGTAGTAACCTGAAATAAAAGTTTAGGCTTGACCATTTTCAATTGTACAAAACTGCAAAACCCATACCCCGTCCATTTTCAATTGTACAAAAATTGCAAAACTTAAGGACTAAGAGATTAGGCAGTACACACCTAAGTTGAAAAATGTAGCCATCCTATAGAAATGAAAACGCACTAGTCTACTATCTAAATTTGAAGCTTACCCTCTACTGATATTACAAAGATAGCTGAAGGACTGTATTTCCCTTTCACCATTTCCATCACTGCAAAACCCATAACCAGATCGTAACATTTCTGAAAACCTAATATATCTAAGAGTTTGGCTAAAACATAGTAGGATAATATGTGATAGTTATCCCCTCCATTTCCCTATATATATAGGGTGTCTTCTCCACTTTTTATCCAGAAAACAATTGGAACCATCACCAATTCATTTGCAAGTTTTACAAAAAAAAATCGCACAAATGATGTGTAAACCAAAACATATATGTTATTGGAGACCAACTGCTCTGTGAAGGGTTGACCAATTTTTGTCGCGGCCTTTCATTTGAACAGCAAGAACGGAAGTTGAGAAACCCGGAGAAGGGAGCACTATCGAGCGTGGATTAGTTCAGAAGTTGAGTGGGAGATTAGTGAGGGGTCTGCTAGTGTTGGACAACGGTCCGACGGAGAAAAGATGGTCGGCATGATAGTGGGTACTCCGGTGGTCGGAGAGGTTGCGCGGGTGATGGACGACGTGAGAGGAGGGGTGTTCCGGCAAGGCTGGCGAAGTCCTGAGGCGGTTCCAGTGGGCTTGGGTTCGAGAAACAGACGAGTAATGGTGAGGGACGGTTTTGGCATTCACGAGAAAAAAATAAAGAGGGAGCAGAAGCTTTAAGGTAGAGACTGGAGAAGAAATACTTGACGTGGTCCTAAATGATATTAATGGGCCTAATCATGCTTAATTATTTAATATAAGCAACTTCTTAATTTTTATATTAAGTTTTCTATATAATATAATGTAACCAGTTTGTTTACAACATTTGACTAAACATGTTTTAAAGTCCTAATCCATTTTAACATGACGAAGCCTAACCCCTATTTGTGTGCTCTTTACATATGATATGGTTCAAAACTGAGAAGGTACAGTCCATGCCTAATTATAATTAGACACGGCCTAATCATGTTTAGTATTGGACCTAATTAAATTTTAATTTGCTTAATCCTAATCCTATTCTAACATTAGTAGTATACATATTGGCCTGTGAAAATAGATTACACCAACTCTTGGACCAAAATTTAATGATATAAAACATCATAGCTAGTACTGAGGAAATGGAAACGTAGATACTGTTTGCCGGTGATTTTATAAAAAAATTGGAAGAATGTTACTAAAATTGCACGGAGCTGTTACTGGCCTAAGAGTAAGTGAGAAGTTTAGGATAAGAATCTTTTTAAATGTTAACATGACTAGCTAGTACCCAGTTGCTAGTAACAAAATAACGTGTCATGTAATAATATATATAACCATGTGTAGAGTATTGCCTAATCGAGATTTGCATGCATTAAATAATTATAATTAAGATACTTATAATATTAATTAAAAAGGGTTTTAGTATAGTAATTTTCTTTTTTATGTATAAATGTCATGACATTGTCATACAGTGCCAAAATCGGATGAAACAAGTGGTGTCAGGACCGTACCAACCAGCGCAACATTCTGGAGCTATTTTTGACGGAGTTCGAAGCAACTGGAATTTTAATTAAAGTAAACATCCGTTAGTTTAATCAAAATAGACTGTTTCAGTGATGAACGAATCAGGTGAGTTCAACCCACTCAGTTTTCATCCCACTTATAATTTTTATAAGTCAGGTTTGAATATTTATGTGCTATGGTTGTTAGTTGTTTGATTGATGCTAAATATAATTACATGTGTTGACTGAACTGATTAAATTAAAAGTCTGTTTAATTTAATTTAAACCGATCGTTATGAGGTAACTTGCCTCGTTGGTACGTTTATTAAAAATTAAGCGTATTAAACTGAAATACGGACGTTTGGATTGGTGTTATTGTTGACAGTTCAATATTATATATAATTTTGCTTTGTTCTAACGTATTTGGATGTAGGGAAAAATAGGTTGGAGGGATCCAACTGGATTCCTCAAATTTATTGTTTATTTTCATATCACAATTATATGAACTGTTTAACCACTCTGATTAGATGGTTGCTTTGATCATTAACTGTTGAATCTAAATTCAACGTTTGTTTGTGGTTAACAAATGGGAACATATTGGTTGGGTAACTAGCAGCAGATGACCTAAAAATAAATTGTTTTATGAAATGTCGATTTATCGTTAAATTAATCAGAAGAAGTGAAGTTATAAAAGTCATTTTTTAACTGAAGATGGTTTTTGAAATCTATTATTAAAGTTTATAGAAAGGGAAAAAATATTTATTATTTGTTGTTTAAGTTTATAAGGAATTACCAAATGATTTTTGTAAAGAAAATTCATATGTTAATGAGATTTAAAAGCAGTTAAGCAAAAATTTACCTAAGAGTTAAGAGCGGGATTTATTGTTTTTAAAGAATAATTAAATTAGGATTATGTTGGAAATAGATTATCATTTATTTAAATAATAACCCCAGTAAGTGGAATTAATTAAATTAATTATATTATTAATTAATCTAAATGGTAAGGAGAATTGGAAATGATTGACAAATTAATCATGTTTGAGTTGACTGGGTCAACTGAATTGAATATTAAATTAATGGGAATAGTTGATGTTGAATAAAACATTTTTATAAATGTTGATATTTGGTTATTTTTGATTTAATAATAATCAACGTGGTAAATCTTGGGATTTAAATGTATTAATGGAGATTTATTAAAATACAAGTCCTGTTATAACTAAATAAAGTTTAAAAGCAAATTACATTAATAGCATTACAAGTTAAGTTTAAATTCAAGTTTTAATTGAATTCTTTTTTAAATTCTATTTGATTGGATTTATAAAATCTAAGTTGAACAGAGGTGTTATGAAACCTAAGTTTTATTAAGATATTATTGGAATGAGTTATTAATGGTTTATGAATAAAATAAAGATCCAAGATATGAAATTTGAAGAATTGGAACCTAACCAGGAATTGGTTGAGTTAAATGATATTGCGAGTATTGATTTGATGTTGTTTTCGGCCCTCGGGGTTGAAATTTAAGGAATTATTTTCTTACTGACTTATAGTTAGGGACCAATAAGAGTACGTAATGGAAATCGAAATGAGAAACCCAAGTTTGAATTAAAATGGTACAGATAGTTAAGTTATTAAGATGCGATCTACATTCGCGATATTAAATAGGAAATGAGGTTTAATCGAGATATAACCAAATGGGTTTGAAATAAACTTATTTGAAGTTTAATAAGGAATTCTATTAAGACGTGTATATAATGTTTAAAAGATTGAAAAGTTAATAGAGACGATTAAATAAGGGTTACTTAATTCTTAAATTAAGTAAAAAAGTGAAGTTTGAAATAAGATTTCCAAGAGAGGATATGATATTGAAATTATGTTTTGGAATGGGTAGTAAAAGAAATACGTGGAGTAATTAGTGAAATGGGATTTTTGTTGATAAACTCCTATCTTTCTGAAGATAAGAATGTTGTTAATTCAAGGTTTGAGAGGTAAATAAAATACCCCAACTTGAAACTTCATGATTATCCAAGAATGATATTAGTTTAGAAACGAGAGTTGCCAAGAGAAATAAAAATTTGAATTTTGATGAATGGTATTATAAAATAAAGTTTGAAATGTTTTAAGTTGAATAAGATGATTTTGAATAAAATAGTATTTTTGAAATAAGAAAGAAAATGCTTTGTTTCAAATAAGTTTTAAAGGGTTTAATTAACGATTGAAAAATTAAAAAGGCCGTGTGGTGCTAAGTACTGAACCAGTGAACTCATTTTATTTTTATGGATGGCTGTTTGTTTATTTGATAGTTAAATAACCGACTATCAAACTTGGCCAATTATAGATTGTTGGTACGGAAAGACCGGGTTCAAATTTAGATTCGAAAACCATTGCAACCAGCAAATACGTAATCGTAGAAGAGATCAGACGATGATCGAGATGGAGCATTTGAAGACCATATTTCTTCATAAAACAGAAGTATTGCTTATAATCTCTAGTTATCTCCCAAAGATAAACTATGATTCTATCATGGTTGGAATCTATGGGTTGCAAGGACTACTTGCTACTAATCTATAGGGTGATTCATAGGATGTGGTAGGAGGGTGCCTTCGGTTGTCCAGTCCTAGGGCAACGTGTATGGACAGACCTGACGAAGTGGAATTCAAAGTGAATGGTGGCCAGATGCTTGAAAAGAGAATTATAACCTCAAGCCTCACAACCGGAAAATGACAAAAATCGGGTAGGTGGCATGGCTATGTGGGTCGCATCCATTAGGGTGTATTGTCACCATCTAGAGAATATTTGTATTTGTTAGTTCTTTCATTTCTATATCTCCCAGGAACTATGGTGATCACGAAAAAAGCCGTAAGGTGACAATATATTCGATACACTCAAGAGAAATGGGTGATTGGTCATGAGTGGCTAGATTGTAAGATGTTCTTGTTGAACCCAGTGTATTCCTCTCTAGAGATACACTATTGGCAGGTGGTTCCATACCTTGTCATAGTTGGAATCCAATCTCCAATAAGAGCCCACAGTTTTGTTTGTATACTATATATGTGGAGCGTGAGATGCAAGTGTTCTGCTAGATTCTATTTATTTGTATTTAGACACTATTATAATATCAGAGAAAAATATGGGTTTCAAAATTTTTTGGGTTATCGTAAGGTAAAAACCGTCCATATTTATGTGTGGATTTGGTCTTACGATTATCATTTTCTTTCGAAAAGATTTTTTAACTTTAAAATCAATTTGGATGACCCCTTAAACTTAGTGTGTTGTTCCCACTCTGGTTCACCAGACTGACCTGGTGTTTGTAATGCTCGGTTTAGACCGGGCTGTGCAGGGTCGGGTTATTGGGCAGTACGAAGTTCAGAAGACATGCTAGAGGAGTTTAGACATATTAGTATGTATTCCGCTGTGTATTGTATATGAGGATAGAATTTTATAACTTTCCAGATTGTCTTGATAGAGGTACTCTGATTGTAAGTATTTATTTCAAGTTTTCAATAAAGATTCATTTCTATATTATAATTGTTCCGCTGCGATGTGAGTATTTGATTCCGTTGTATTCTCTTATACTTAGTTCTTATATTCTAATATTTCTTTCTTTTCTTACCTCATCCTCTAGATTCTTTCTCATAACGTTCCAGTGTTTTCGATGCTTGAATATTCGACATGGTGCTTTGTGTCGATTTTCGGGATTGAAAATCCTTGGGTCGTTACACCTTACTTCCAAATGAATTTTCAATGAATAATTTCTCATTTTATCTCTCCTCCCTTTACTCTACTTTTCTAAAATCAAATTATACTCAAACTTTGTTAAAATTCAACCGTAATCAAAATTCATTAACATTGGTTTGATCCTTATCATGCATTTCCTTATCTCTCCACTCTCTCTTGTTAAATCAAGATCAAAGTGTTATTAAAGAGTTATAGGATTAATTGCAATCAAAGATTAATGATCTGGGTCTAAATCTCTATCCCTATAATTGTAGGTGTGAACAAGCCCTAAATCAATTAGGTGTCGCTGAGCCTCGGAAATCAGTTGGGTATGTTTGTAGTTTCGGAAATCTAATAGATCCGGCCATGTAACACCCCACATTTTTAGGTATAATTAAAAACGAAATAAAATATATGAAAATATGCTTAGGATACGTAAATAATGGTGATGCATAAGGAGAATTAATTAATACATGGAAGAGAAGAAAAATTAGTTCGATAATGGCGTATGTTACGGAAAATATAGTAAAATAAGGATAAATAATTTAAGAAACAGGAATTAGGTCAAATGGACATCACCATTGCGTTCCTCTCGAAAAAATACACGAAATAGAATCCGAGTTTTCGAAAATCGGAGTCCGTATGACCAAGATATGGCCAAAACAAGATTCAGAAGGTTTTGGTCAGCCCAGAACTGGGCAGGTCAACCCGGGGGTCGACCTGTGGCCCAGGTCGACTGGGGAGTCGACCTGGGAGTCGACCTCCCCCCCAGGTTGACTGGGGAGTCGACCTGGGTGTCCACCTGGGGGTCGACCCCCCTGGTCGAGCCAGGTCGGCCTGGGTGCACCTGGATGGGTTTTTCGGCTGTTTTGGTGAGTCTGTGACGAATTCTCATGGTTCTGATCTGTTTTAGGGTTTATCTAAAGGCCTAAAACAACTAACTACACCTATAAATAGACCCTAAGACCTAGCCTCCTCTACACACAATTCTATTCTGCTTCTTCTCTGCCTCTGTCCTAATAAAAATAAAAATGGCGTCGCTACTCTGCTAGAATCAAAACTAGAAGCTAATCAACATCAACCTAAGCAATTCAATTCAAATTTGAGATAAAAGCTTCTGCAACAATTCTGCAACAACTAAAGTTCTTTCTTTAATCCAATTAAGGCAAGTACAGTTATTTTCCACTATAAACGTTAATTCTGATTTTGACATGAATTGTGAATCTGAATCTGAGACTGTATATCTGTCAGATCTGTTTTTCTGTGACTGTTCTCTATCCCTTTCTGCTTCCTTTCTGTTTCTATAGCCAGGCTACCACGAGCCTGTGCCTAACCTCATAAGAGATTAACGTATGAACGCAAATTTTGGGACAAATAATGAATGATGCGAAATTTGACAAGGCTGATTTGAACATATGACTTTAGATCCGAGGCATAAAATATATTGACATATGACTTGGGATTAGATGCATGAATTTGACTGGAGACGTGTAATTTATATATGTTGTATGCATAGTGTACGTTGTAATATAGATCTGTAACTAATTAGAGAAATGAACATATGTTATTTAGATCTGTAATTAATTAGAAAAGTAAGCATATGTTGTAAACTAGTTTTAAACCTATGCATATTCTGTGATAAAAGAAGAGAGGAACCATTGTAAGATTACTTATGATTTGAGACTTTGGACAAAATGCAGATAAAAGTCAAGATCTAATTTTTAGGAGATATAATTTAAAGATTTAGATTGTTGGGTATATTTTGCATAATGATTCATAAGTTGAAAGAAGAAGGATATGGAAACTTAGGTGTAAAGATTTACATTAATTAGGATATCTATTATTGTGATCACACCTAAATAGGGATTCTTGGATATATGGCATGCATTGAAATTAATGGTTATATTTGGTATAATTTATATGTGAATCTGCTGTAAAATGCTAGTTTAACAAAAATTGGAACATATGTTATATGTCCACATTCTGCGCTATGTAACTTTATGCAAAACATGGAGTATATGTTCATCATGAAAATTATGTAGGCATATGAATTTAGGCCTAATTTATGACTAGGCAAGGCATGTAAATAGAACCTTTAGAAATATTAGATTTGCTAAATCTGCTAATTTGCCAAGTTGCCTAAACTGCTAGTTTTGTTATATTGCCTAGACTGCTAATTAGATTGAAATGCCAAATCTGTTAAATTTGTCTGTTGAGATGCCTAAACTGTTATATGCCAAAATCTGCTAAGTTGCTAAATCTGTTAAATCCGTTAAGTCATATAATCTGGAAAATCTGCTATCTGCTAAAATCTGTTATCTGCTGTGTTGATATAATCATCCTGTTATTGATATAATCTGAATTGGCATATATATATTGGACGTGCGCATAAACGGTAAATTATTAATTAAATTGGCCGCAAAGATAAACATGGCTAACTCGAGGTTAGAATGAGTTTGCGGCGTAATTCTGCCCGGAACCGCCCGGCACATCCAGTGGCCGCAAACAATAGGTTCTAATGTGAGAAGTTAGTCATAACCTGCTTAAGACATGAGGTTAGGTCTGGCTTGTCGCAGAAGTCTGCCCGGAACCGCCCGACCCATCCAGCGGCCACAAGCTAGCGACCTAATGTGAGAGGTCTGGGCATTAATAATTAATTAATGCAAATCTAAGATAAGAATGACGTCTAAAACGTATTGGGGAAAATAGGGATAAACCAACGGGATTAATAGGTGTTACACTTGGTATCAGAGCTAAAGGTTACCAGATTAGATAAAAGTTTTTGAAAACTATTTTCAAAAAGGTTTTAAAAGGAAGTATTTTAAAAATTAAAGCTTATTTTGAAAAACATGATCCCCAAGATCCATATATCTTTCTTTCAGTCCTTTTTGTATTGAACCTTTCCTTTTTCGTTTCAGCATGTCTGAAGCATCTGAGTTACCAGAGGGTGTCCATGTACCCGGTTGGTTTCGTCAATATCTTGAGGCTAGGACCGCCGCTGCAGGTCCAGCAAATGATCCCCCACCCCCTCCTCGTGCAATTGCTTTCTCAAAGATTTGTAGAGATTTTAGGGCCATGGGTGGAAAGGATTTCAAAGGAACTGAATCATTCGTAGAAGGAGGAATTGGCTCAAAGAAACTGAGGATCTATTCGTTATCTTCGAGGTGGACGATAGGCAGAAGGTACAGTTGGCGGTATGGTTGCTCAAAGACGAAGCTTCCTACTGGTGGGAAGTCACTAACGCCGAGAGGCCGGTCGAGACATGGATGGATTTCAGAACAAGGTTTGAGACAAAATTCCTCTCGCAAGCTGAATGAAGTTTACAACTGGAAAAGTTCTTATCTCTTAAGCAAGGAAGTATGACGGTCAAGGAATACGTCAACCAGTTCAACCAACTGGCTAGGTTCGGATTGGATTTAGTCAACACTCAGCATAAAAAGGCTCTCCTCTTTGTTAAAGGATTGAACGAGCCACTGCACAGCTTAGCCATGACCCACGTACCTATGGGAGCGACTTACGAGAAATTGGTGGACATGGCACTACTGCACGAGGAAGACAAGGGCCCGAAAGAGAAAAAGAAGGAAGAACCACCGAATAAGAAAGCGGGGCCCAAAAAGGAAACACAAAGGAAGGATGAGAAGACTGAAGATAAGAAGGGGAAAAAGTGCTTTACTTGTGGAAGCTCGACTCATCTGAACAAGGATTGCAGAAAAAGGAAGGGCGCTTGCTTCAACTGTGGGGAGATGGGACACTTCACTAGGGACTGCCCGAAGAGACAAGGACAAGGAGGGCAGGCGAATAATCTTGAGGCTGGTGGCTAGGATAGAAATAGGAAAATTTCTATAGTAGGTTTAATTTCTTTATCTGATTATGGAGTTAAGACTTTTTCTGATTCTGGTATTTTGATTTTGTAATCGATACTCTGCACTTTAATACTAGTATTATTTCTGAATTCCGCTGTAGGCTCAGACCCATAAGGGTTATGGCTCATCTATTTGAGATTAAGGTTTGAGGGATATCTGTGTTAGGCGTCAAATATGACGCATATATTCTGAGTTTTTGTGGGATATGATTTTATCATGCTTAGCTTCCTAAGAATCATTAGGGAACCTGATCTGTATTAGTAGTCTGTAAATATCTGAATAATTCTGATTTCCAGTTTTGACATTGTCTAAAGAAGGTAATCCTCTGAGTGTCAATCTGATATTGATTTCAGTCTTTGGGGTTGATACTTAGGGGAATTATTTTCTCAACCATTGTCTAGTGGGGACCAAGTCTTCGTTCTATCTGTACTCGCTTCCATCACTAGACTCTATCCTATCGATCGAGTGTTCAACTTATAGATAGGAATCCTAATGGGTGTAAACATGTGTTTGAGACATGTTATGTTTGATGGTTGCAAGTGGATGCAAGTGGTTGCTAGTGGTTGCTCATGGACGCATATACACACACTAGGCACTAGATCGGCTCGAAAACACTCTCATACTGCATATGGATGTGTGAGCATTTTCAATTTTTGTGGATGCAAATTGATTGACTCAGCATATGGATGTTGCATATGACTGAATGGTTGTGCACTCATATAGAAATGATATGTATCGAGTAGGAAAATTGCATACATGTTGGACTCATGGCACTGGCATAATTCGCATTAAGGAGGTCAACTGAATCAGTGGACCGCCTGATCTTTGCATTAGACAAGGAACATATACACATACTTCTTTCATATGTTCATACAACATTAGAAATCTCTTAAGGACAATGAATGCCTGTGATTCGTGATTGAGTAGATGGATGATTGGATGGTAGGACACATTCTTCTTAACTTGAAGATTTCGGGGACGAAATCCTTTAAGGAGGGGAGAATGTAACACCCAGCATTTTTAGGTATAATTAAAAACGAAATAAAATATATGAAAATATGCTTAGGATACATAAATAATGGTGATGCATAAGGAGAATTAATTAATACATGGAAGAGAAGAAAAATTAGTTCGATAATGGCGTATGTTACGGAAAAGATAGTAAAATAAGGATAACTAATTCAAGAAACAGGAATTAGGTAAAATGGACATCACCATTGCTTTCCTCTCGAAAAAATACGCAAAATAGAGTCCGAGATTTCGAAAATCGGAGTCCGTATGACCAAGATATGGCCAAAACAAGATTCAGAAGGTTTCGGTCAGCCCAGAACTAGGCAGGTCGACCCGGGGGTCGACCTGGGGCCCAGGTCGACTGGGGAGTCGACCTGGGAGTCGATCTCCCCCCCCAGGTCAACTGGGGAGTCGACCTGGGGGTCGACCCCCCTGGTCGAGCCAGGTCGGCCTGGGTGCACCTGGATGGGTTTTTGGGCTGTTTTGGTGAGTCTGTGACGAATTCTCATGGTTCTGATCTGTTTCAGGGTTTATCTAAAGGCCTAAAACAACTAACTACACCTATAAATAGACCCTAAGACCTAGCCTCCTCTACACACAATTCTATTCTGCTTCTTCTCTGCCTCTATTCTAATAAAAATAAAAATGGCGTCGCTACTCTGCTAGAATCAAAACTAGAAGCTAATCAACATCAACCTAAGCAATTCAATTCAAATTTGAGATAAAAGCTTCTGCAACAATTCTGCAACAACTAAAGTTCTTTCTTTAATCCAATCAAGGCAAGTACAGTTATTTTCCGCTATAAACGTTAATTCAGATTTTGACATGAATTGTGAATCTGAATCTGAGACTGTATATCTGTCAAATCTGTTTTTCTGTGACTGTTCTGTATCCCTTTCTGCTTCCTTTCTGTTTCTATAGCCAGGCTACCACGATCCTGTGCCTAACCTCATAAGAGATTAACGTATGAACGCAAATTTTGGGACAAATAATGAATGATGCGAAATTTGACAAGGCTGATTTGAACATATGACTTTAGATCCGAGGCATAAAATATATTGACATATGACTTGGGATTAGATGCCAGAATTTGACTGTAAACATGTAATTTATATATGTTGTATGCATAGTGTACGTTGTAATCTAGATCTGTAACTAATTAGAGAAATGAACATATGTTATTTAGATCTGTAATTAATTAGAAAAGTAAGCATATGTTGTAAACTAGTTTTAAACCTATGCATATTCTGTGATAAAAGAAGAGAGGAACCATTGTAAGATTACTTATGATTTGAGACTTTGGACAAAATGCAGATAAAAGTCAAGATCTAATTTTTAGGAGATATAATTTAAAGATTTAGATTGTTGGGTATATTTTGCATAATGATTCATAAGTTGAAAGAAGAAGGATATGGAAACTTAGGTGTAAAGATTTACATTAGTTAGGGTATCTATTATTGTGATCACACCTAAATAGGGATTCTTGGATATATGGCATGCATTGAAATTAATGGTTATATTTGGTATAATTTATATGTGAATCTGCTGTAAAATGCTAGTTTAACAAAAATTGGAACATATGTTATATGTCCACATTCTTTGCTATGTAACTTTATGCAAAACATGGAGTATATGTTCATCATGAAAATTATGTAGGCATATGAATTTAGGCCTAATTTATGACTAGGAAAGGCATGTAAATAGAACCTTTAGAAATATTAGATTTGCTAAATCTGCTAATTTGCCAAGTTTCCTAAACTGCTAGTTTTGTTATATTGCCTAGACTGCTAATTAGATTGAAATGCCAAATCTGTTAAATTTGTCTGTTGAGATGCCTAACCTGTTATATGCCAAAATCTGCTAAGTTGCTAAATCTGTTAAATCCGTTAAGTCATATAATCTAGAAAATCTGCTATCTGCTAAAATATTTTATCTGCTGTGTTGATATAATCATCCTGTTATTGATATAATCTGAATTGGCATATATATATTGGGCGTGCGCATAAACGGTAAATTATTAATTAAATTGGCCGCAAAGATAAACATGGCTAACTCGCGGTTAGAATGAGTTTGCGGCGTAATTCTGCTCGGAACCGCCCGGCACATCCAGTGGCCGCAAACAATAGGTTCTAATGTGAGAAGTTAGTCATAACCTGCTTAAGACACGAGGTTAGGTCTGGCTTGTCGCAGAAGTCTGCCCGGAACAGCCCGGCCCATCCACCGGCCACAAGCTAGCGACCTAATGTGAGAGGTCTGGGCATTAATAATTAATTAATGCAAATCTAAGATAAGAATGACATCTAAAACGTATTGGGGAAAATAGGGATAAACCAACGGGATTAATAGGTGTTACAGGCCAAGCCTTGGAAATCTATTCAGTGTGCTTAGTAACTCCGAAAATCTATGTGACTCTACCTAGAGGTTGAAAATTCTAAAGGGTGTCTCTCGTAACCTTGAAATCAGGTTTCTAATTGATATTGTAGTAAAGAAACATCGTACAAGGAATTGAGCAGAACTAGATGTATAATAACCCCGACCCAGTATAAAATCCTAGTGTGTTAATTGCATCATTATAAGTATAATCTTAAAAGATTCCAAAAAAACCATATAAATAAGGAATTACTATTTACCTTCCCTCAATTCTACTATTAATTTAGCCTCAAAGTCCTTATTTTGTAAACTGACACCTCATTCAAATAAAAAATCGCATTATTTATGAACATATTACTTCAAATTTTTTTAAACCTATTATAACTAAAATTAATTACTTATAATTAGGAAATGAATTGAAAGTAACCATACCCTATCAACCGTGAAATATTCAATCTAAAAATTGAATATGATCATCATTATTCTTATCTTCTTCCATATCATTAATATCATCTTCTCTATTTTCTTCCAACTCATCTTATTCTAAAGCAAGTCGCTATCAAATTGTTCACTATTCTGCAATAAAATAAAAAAATCCATTAAACTAATAAAAGATACAAAAAATATGCTACAAAACGTCAATGAAAAAACAAATCACCTTGTAAATAAGAAATAAATAATCAAGTTGTACCTTTTGTATTTTTATTTTTTAGGTAATAATAAAGAGTTTTGCGGCTATATGCTACGTCCTTTCAAATAGGAAAAGCTCCACTACTTTCAGTTACACAAAACGACCATGTTAAATCATTCCAACCAGCCCATTGCTACCTTATTCACCATTTGAATTTAACAACCCTCATTTACATATGTGAATGGATATTCATTACTATGGGTAAACAATTTATTACCTATACCATAATTCTCCTAAATTTAAAATCTAAAGCTCTCAAATTCTAAATCTAAAGCAAATAAGACAATGCACATATTATTTCTTTTCTTCTTTCATTTAATACTCCAATGATGGTTATAGAGAATATTTATAATCTTATATCATGATTAAAGTTCAAATAAGATTTGCAATTACCCATATAATCTAAACAAAAATATTCAAACTAAACTAGTCTCAAAGAACATTATTCTTTTTAGGTTGATGTGACACAAATGAAAAACATTGAAACTACATCTAAAATGAAATAAAAGTTCACACTAAAAGCTTGGCTACCAAATTTTGATTCAATACCTTCTTTTGTCTCCCCTCTTCCTTTGTAATCACAACCCCCTACCCTCAATTTTCTGCTTCCACAATTAGCCGACTCACTTGTTAACGACGACAATCCCATCTCATCTTCATCACGCACCCCACCTCCACTCTCTGTCCATTATACTTCTCTCTCCCTAGATCTCAACTGTCTAGACCACCAACTGAACTGACAAACACCGCCGTGATGCTAGCCATCGTAAGACCTTGCCTTTCCATGCTTCCAAGATTGTCAACGACAGCTTTATCACCTATTATACCCAAAAGCCCTCATCACGTTAACCACATACCAGTCACTCTGGTTCCAAATCAAATTTATTTTTAATTCTCATTATCAAACACTAACCTTAATCTGATATAGATGAACTTGACCCATTTCCTGACCACATTTGCAAAATAAACTAAAATGCCACTTGCTGGTTAGGGTAGAGAGATGTGTTATGAGGCCAAATTCATTTTTGAGAAATGCCAGGAGAGGACGTGGCAATAAAGACCTTTGTTTGGATGCCTCATCATGGCTGTAAGGCGATATTATATTGTAGGAGTCCAATGAGAGGAGTATTGGGTGATGTAGATATTCAAGTTCCTTATAGTGTAGGTTATGCATTTGCTAAGATAGGAATACCAGAGTGGATACAAAGAGGTTTATGTCCCAGTTGCTTCTATTCCAATTATTTGAATTAGTACACTAATTTACATACTATTTTAAATATTATGTCTGGTTTCAATCTCAAGATAAGCAAATTTGGTTTATTTTTAATACTACATGCTGATGCCATAATGTATGTTCAAAAAGCTTCCATTTTGCTACAATCTATTAATGAGTGAATTAATAATAAGTGTGAGAAATACTAATAGTAACAAGTGGAAATATTAATAGTAACATGTGGATATACTTCAGATCACTTAAAAGGATAAGAAAGGTAAAAAACAAAAAAAAGGTCAAAATATGTCACATTTACTTCACCGTAACATGTAAAATTGTCAAGTTCATGTATTTGTTTCATTATATATATCCTACTCAACGCCCAAAACATAGTTATCATTACATGAAATAAAACAATAAACCCTCGTTCTTAGTAAAATCTTTGGGTATTGTCTGCCTATTGTAGACAAATAAATAAAAAATTGAAACGGTTTGTTTGGAGTGTGGTAATTTATCTTTTTATAGAGAAATTGAAGACGACGGCGCACACATCGGAGTGTGTTCTGAGATTTGAATGCAAACAATATGATTATTTTAAGAAAAGCGAACATGGAAGGTGAAGGTATATTAGAAATAAAAAAGTTGTATATTGTATGTAGATTTGGTTTTGATCGCTCTACCATTCGATGGATTAGTATCAGTTTTAGGTAGTTTGATTTACTTACTGATTGATCATATGGTCCTTTCTCTTTTTAGCTAGTGCTTAAGATATATTACAACAAATTGTTTTTCTAGATGATTCCACTATCCAAATTAAAGTGATTTAATTTTTAAAAGAAGTACCTTGTTGGAATCAGTATAAATTTTGTGGATAGAATGTAACTTTTTTAATTGTGTACCCAGAAGACAGCGACCACAATGAATTATGGCATGAACGCATTGGCCCTCTTGTTTCCATACCTCGGATTGGTGAGAGAGTGTTTCATTTTCCTCAAGGACAGTTGAAAAAGGCATGTACTTGCTTCTTTTTCAGTTATTAGTATTATTATTATGATTCCAAATTGTCAATTTGTATGTTTAGGGTTCGTTTAAAGTATAATTTCAAAATCATAATTAACATAGACTGAAGTTGACATTGGTTCAGACAACAATGCACAATTTCCTAACTATAATCTGCCATCCAAAATACTACATGAAATAGTGAAGTATGATCTTAAGGTTTGTTTATCCGTTCTATTATTCAAATAAGCGCTTTTTTTCTAGTGATATTATTCTTAATATATGTCGTGGTTTGATGATAGCCATAATTTTACAAACTGAAAAAGAAATAGATGAGTTGTTTGCTGATATAATACTACTACCCATATTCGAGGTTATTATTTAATGAGTTTTTATAGTTTTATATGTATTTTTGGGTAGAACTATGATTGTTTTATTATTAAATTTAAAGAAGAGCTTTTGAATCGAATTGGAAAGGAAAGTGGTAATTCCGAGAGAACCTAGGGCATCATTTTGCAAGATTCTATTGTCTTCAAATACAAATGGGAATCCACGAGTCATCATTTTCAAGAGAAATGCAGATGTATGCTTTCCTATATTGGTTTGATTCAGATATCAGTTAATTAAATATTTTAGTTCCAACACGCAAGATTACCTTTGTTGTAATTACATTTCCTAAATATCCATAGATGCAATCCAACTACAATTAGAATCCGTGTTATTTGGTTAATTTCCCATGTCAGTTATTTTATGATGTTTCGGTACCGATTATCCAAATGTGTCATTGTTTGCTCTATTTTTGTCAACAAATAAATGTGTTGTAACTTTGTTTTTGTATATATAGATTTTTTTTGCAATCCCTCCTGCAAAAGAGCTTGTGGCAAAGGGCCTACATCTGAATGAGTGGACATTTTGCCATGTTTATTTAGGTATTTATGATATTTTAAAGAATATGTAGACTTATCAAGTTTTTAAATTTTATATTAAATATGTTCATATCATTTCTTCATTTGTCTAAGAACAATAATAATTATGTGTTTCTTACTATTATTTTCAAAACTACTACTTCTTTATCATGTCCATGGAGAGGTTAGTTACCGACTAAAAATTTATTATTCAGAGATCTAAGCATAATTATTTTTGGTAAATTACATGATGGTTTAACTTTCTTCTTTCATATTAGGCAAACACAAAAGGCATATACTCATGGTTGCTGACTGGAAAAAATTCATGAAAGAAAAAAGATTTGTTCCAGGCGATGCTTGCATTTTTATTAGGTATTACTTGCTTCCTATACAAATATCTGAAAGTTGTCCGATTGTGAATTTATAATCTTATCTGTAACTTTCTCAGAGGAAGAGACGGTGGCTTATATATATCAGGTCACCATGCAAAAAGGCTCGGCAACTCTGTAATGCCTAGAATTGTGTCTGTATGGGGCATGAAGATAATGGTTATGTTGGTTTTGTTTATAATTGTTAGATCCAATACTTCCAGCTATACAGTTCCATATTGGTGGAACATGGAGTCATTAAAAAACAATTCAGTGAATACAATATATATGATGAAGTTTGAAGGAAATCAACTTCAAACAATTTCCAAGAAGAGTGGTAAATGAATTTTTGAACCATGGTTAATATTTAAAATTTCTATCAATGTTTTAAAATTTTAACTTCTTTTAAAATGTAGTTCTACATGTGTTGCTGCTAAATCTGAAGATTTAGAATTGAGGGTGTGACCAGGTTCCTTGTGTAAGTGCCTAAAGGTTATCAAAATTTTCTTTGTGCCGACTTCATAATATTGTACTATTAGATATGATGCAAAAGTGTACATTAGTGTGAAACAATTGGTCTCTAAGCCAAATATTTTGGTTTTAGTATTTCTTTAGGTAAGTAATATAATAGAGATAAAAAAACTTAGGGAACATGAATCATGTTTTACAGATTAACTGGGCTGACAATGGGAGGTATGAGGGGCCAAAGAGGGTTTCACCTTTGGATCTGTAACCATTGCCAACCTAGGCGGGAGATTCATTGCGACATAATACTCAAACAAGTAAACTATTCGGTTCTAACATTATTCAATGTGCAACCACTATGAATAATACTTCAACTGATTTTGCGTCTGGAACTCTATCAAGCAACAGATTACAATCAGGAGCTTCAATGATCTGATGTCTAAAACAGGGGGCTGGGAAGTAGTTTATAGGAAATAAAATGGAATGTTAAATTTATGATGAAATTAATTGTTATCTTTTTTTTTTTTGAGATTGTTATTTGAGTTGTTAAAACTATTGTTCCTTTTTTTGCCTAGTATTGTTAGGCTAATACCTATTAAAGTCAAATGACATTTCTAGTTTATTTTGAATCTTTTATGTGTTGTGCTTACTGCATTGGTTTTGGGTATCATTCTAATAGATATGACTGCATATGTCCATGATTCTTGTAGTGGTCGTGGAATGTTTTTCAAACATTCTTAATATCTAAAGGATTTATTTTTTATCCATCTCGAAGGTCGGGTAGTTAAATTGAAATCATGTATTGAAATTTATGGTGTCTATTTAAGATAACTTGCAAGCCTAGCATTTTATGCAGATGGTATTTTAACTGAAATAGAACTTGAGTTTGCACCTGGAGGTGCTAACCTCACGTATATTTAGCCTCTCGAAATCCGTCTG
The DNA here is from genome assembly GCA_030737875.1 of Allium sativum. Taxonomy (NCBI): domain Eukaryota; kingdom Viridiplantae; phylum Streptophyta; class Magnoliopsida; order Asparagales; family Amaryllidaceae; genus Allium; species Allium sativum. The sequence continues at coordinate 84,183,135 of CM060918.1, forward strand.
TTTAGTCAAATTCCGCACTATTTTCTATTTTCGTTTTCCTGATATTGTGGCAACAATAACGTTGCAGGAGTAACAATAACGAACTATGGCATGAACGCATTGGCCCTCTTGTGTCCATACCTCGGATTGGTGAGAGAGTGTTATATTTTCCTCAAGGACAGTTGGAAAAGGCATGTACATACTTCTTTTTTCAGTTATTAGTATTATTATTATGATTCCAAGTTGTTAATTTGTATGTTTAGAGTTCGTTTAAAGTAAAATTTTAAAATCATAATTAACATAGATTGAAGTTGACAATGGTTTGGACAGCAATGCACAATTGCCTAACTATAACCTGCCACCCGAAATACTATGTGAAGTAGTGAAGTACGATCTCAAGGTTTGTTTATTGGTTCCCTTCTTCATATGAGCATTTTTTCTCAAATGACACTATTCTTAATATATACCGTGGTTTGATGATAGTCATAATTTTACAGTTTGGCAAAGAAACAGATGAAGTGTTTGGTGATATAATATTATTGCCCATATTCGTGGTTATTATTTAATGAGTTATACTTTTGTAGTTTTATATGTATTTTTGGGTAGAATTATGATTGTTTTAATACTAAAATTAAAGAAGAGCTTCAGAACTGAATTGGAAAGAAGTCAAGTGGAAATTCCGAGAGAAGCTAATACATCCTTCTACAAGATTCTAACGTCTTCAGATACAAACGGGTATCCAAGGGTCGTCATTTCCAAGAGACATGTAGATGCATGCTTTCCCCTATTGGTTTGATTCAGATATCTTAGTTAATTAAATATTTTAATCGTAACATGCAAGATTACCTTTGTTGTAATTACATCTCCTAAATATCCATAGATGTAATCTAACTAAAATTAGAATCTGTGTTATTTGGTTAATTTCCCATGTCAGTTTTTTCCCATGTCGGTTATTTTTGGATGTTTCAATACTAAATAACCAAATGCGTTATCTTGTTTTCTCTATTATTTTTCAATAACTAAATGTGTTGTAACTTTGTTTTTGTATATACAGAATTTGTTTGCAAAGCCTTCTCCACAAGAGCTTGTGGCAAAGGACCTACATGGGAATGAGTGGATATTTTGCCATGTTTATAGAGGTATTTATGATATTATAAAAAACATATAAACTTATCAAGTTTTTAAATTTTATATAAAATATGTTTATATCATTTCTTCATTGGTCTAAAAACAATAATAATTATTGCCATGTGTGTCTTACTATTATTTTCAAAATTACCAATTCTTCATCATATTCGTGGAAGGTTAGTTACTGCCTAAAAATTTATTATTCAGAGATCTAAGCATAATTATTTTTGGTAACTTACATGATGGTTTATCTTTCTTGTTTGGTATTAGGCAAATGATAAAGACATATCTATACTCATGGATGTTGAGTAGAAAAATTCACGAAAGAAAAAATATTTGTTAAAGGCGATGCTTGCATTTTTATTGGGTACTACTTATTCCCTATTCAATATCTGAAAGTTGTCCGATTGTGACTATATAACCTTCTCTATAACTTTTTCATAGGAAGAGACGGTGGATTATATATAGTCGGTCGCTGTGCAAAAGGGCCCGACAACTCTGTAATGCCTATAATTGTGTCTGTACGGAGCATAAAGATAATGGTTATGTTGGTTTTGTTTATATTTGTCAGATCTTGTACTTCTAGCTTTATAGTTCCATATTGGTGGAACATGGAGTCAATAAAAAACAATTCAGTGCATATGATGTATATGATGAAGTTTGAAGGAAATGATCTTCAAACGATTTCCAAGAAGAGCAGTAAATGAATTATTGAACCATGTTTAATCTTCAAACTTGCTATCAACATTTTAAATATTTTAACTTCTTTTAAAATGTATTTGCACATGTGTTGTTATTAATCTGAAGATTTAGAACTGGGGGTGTGGCCAGGGTCCCTGTGTAAGCACCTAAAGGTTATCAGAATTTTCTTTGTATCGACTTTATTATATTGTAGTGTTTAATATGATGCAAAAGTGTATGGTAATGTGAAATAATTGGTTTCAAAGCCAAAATTTTGGGTTTAGCATTACTATAGGTATGTAATATAATAGAGATAAAAAGCCTAAGGAACATGAATCATGTTTTACATGTCAACTGGGCTGATAGCGGGAGGTATAAGAGGCAAGAGAAGGTTTCACCATCGGTTTTGTTACCATTGTCAACCTCTAGGCGGGAGATTCATTGCAACACAATACTCAAAAAATTAAACTGTTCGGTTTTAACATTGTTCACTGTGCAATAACTATGAATAATACTTCATCTGATTTTGCATTTGGAGCTCCAGCAAGTAACAGGTTACAATCAGGAGCTTCAACGATTCGATGTCTCAAATAGGGGACTGGGAAGCATTTTATAGGAAATAAAATGGAATGTTAAATTTATGATGAAATTAATTATTATCTTTTTTTGAAATTGTTATTTGATTTGTTAAAACTGTTGTTCCTTTGTTTGGCTGGTATTGTTAGGATAATTGCTATTAAAATCAAAGGACATTTCTAGTTCGTTTTAACTCTTTTATGTGTTGTGTTGGCTACATTGGTTTTGGGGTATCATTCTAATTGATATGACTGCATGTGTCCATGATTCTTACAGTGGTCATGGAATGTTTATCAAACTTTCTCAATATTTGAAGGATTTAATTTTTATCCGTATTGAAGGCGTTAGATATTTTGTCAATACACAATTGTACTATAATTAGATGGTAACAACGATCAATGTTACTTAATTATGCAACAATAATCATGTCAAACTATGTTTACAGTAATGACAGAAAGCGTGAACGATTGTGAACTAGATTCGAGTGGTACAGAACCGTCTCCAACAGACAGGAAGAAGAATAGTTTAGTAATGTCTGAGTCCAGAAAGGATTCTATTTCCTTGAAACAATATTGTCATCCTATGCACTGATTTACATAATAGCAATTTGTTTCCCAGGTAAAAACAGACCAGCCCCATAGGGTAGTGCCAACAAACAGAGCTTTGATGAACTGAAGTAGATTTGTAACAACCCGTGTTTTTATAACGTGTAACAACAATAAATCAAGGCAGAATTAATTTTTAAAATAATAATCAAGGGAAACAGGTTACGCCATTGCGTTCGTCTCGAAATTCTACTTGGAAACGAGTCCGAGTTTTCGAAAATCGGACTCCGTATGACCAAGTTATGACCATTCGAAGTTTTCAAAAAATTTCATATTCAAAACAGACTCAATTCGAATTCAAAATTCGAATTTCAAACCTCCAATTGGACTGGGCGGGAAAAATCCCGCCCAGGACTAGGTCGACCTGGGGGTCGACTATGTAGTCGACCTACCTAGGGCCAGGTCGACCATAGTGTCGACCTGGTGCCCGAGCCCATTTCTGAAGCTAGATTCACTCTGATGTATGTGGCCCCATTTCTGCCCACATTCGTTGACCGGACCCTATAAATACATCCCCTAACACCAGTCTCTCTACACCAAATTTCTTTCTGACCTTATGCTACTCTGATTCTGGCTGAAAAGTTTGAGAGAGGGACTGCTTCTACTACATTGAGACTGCGTTAAAGGAATTGCTGATTAGGGGACTTCTATTAGGACTTGACTAAGCAACATACAACTCTCTTTTTCTAATTCTCGAACCACGATCTGTAAGCCCCCGTTATTTTCAAATTTAAATTGTAAATGTATTATGAATATGATGTAAATTGAAATTGGACCTATGTATGATGACTGTTTACAATCATTCTCGTTCATCTTGGATCTTAACTCTTGAATATTACTATGACATTGATTTGGGGCCTATTCATTTGTAAATCAAAAAGAGAAACCCCTCTTATTATCATGTTGAACCTGTTATTAGCCACATGTTTATGATTATCACCTTATGACAGTCGTTACCATGACTATACTACCACCTTGTGACAACTGTTATTTTGACTAGTACCTTATCTTGCTAGATTTGGAATCTTTATGTTTGAGGCCAATATTTCATATGCCAGTAATGTTTTATTTCAAGTCATATCATGCTATGCTAGTAATCACTCTTGCCACCTTATACCCATTTCTTTTTATGTCACTCCCTAACTAGATTTATTTGTGTCAATTCGAACCTTCGTGCGATGGGAATACGATTTGGGTAGATTAGGTAAAATATGAATTAGCTTTAAACTTGAACATGTACATTATTATGACTTGAACCTGAATATGGCCATGAACTTGACACGATTTGACATAAAACATGACTTGAAAACTCGACATGAATCTAAACATGAAAACTGGAATGTGGGCATGACAGTTAGATAAACTTGAAAATGGCCAACTCGAGGTTGGGTTGAGTTTGCAGTGTAAATCTGCCCGGAACCGCCCGGCAAATCCAGTGGATGCAAACAATAGGATCCAATGTGGGTAGTTGGTCATATCGCACGTAAAAACCCGAGGTTAGACTATGTTGTGGTATAAATCTGCCCGGAACCGCCCGGCAAATCCAGTAACCACAACAGTTAGTCTAGTGTGAGAGGTTGGCGTGCACTAATGAATTAATGTCACATGATAGGGTTAAGTCATGAACCACTTGAATACACTTAACCAACTTGACACGATGACTTGATAGGGTTAAGTCATGAATTGCTTGAACACACTTAACCAACTTGATACATGATATGGATAGGGTTAAGTCACGAATTTGAATGACAACGCTTAACCCATTAGAAACCCTAGTTACGCGGTCCTTTTCAGCAGTAACCCGCTTAGATGTATCACGATACCCTGGGACTAGGCAGGGTGGGGCACGATTACTGGGCTGATTGTAAGCGACCAGAACGACGGCTGCGTAGGTGCGCCATTGTAGGTTCAGGCGGGCTATGGTCGTGCACGTAGTCCTGAGTTGAAAAAGCAGGCATTGGGCACCCGTAGATTTACACTGTGCGTGCTTGATTCGAGTCGGTGGTTGGCACCATAGGACTTGATACACCCTACGGTGGACCTAGCACAGGTAACTACATTTCTGGATAGGGCCGTATGACACAGACACATGACGAGCTAGGACTTGTTGGGAGCCGATCGATTAATAGATCGTACCGTAGGACCCTATAATGGGTCACTTCATGACACTGGGCTAAGGGATCATTTCATGGTTAATACTTGACATGGGTTAGAATACTAGTACAGTTGGTGCAGCGAACCTTGAACATGCGATGCCAGAATTGACTTATCTTGTTATCTTAATTACCCAACTAGTTCTGTTATCATCCTTATGTTTAATTCCAGTTTTCACATATCATGTTACCTTTACTAGTTTTCATACTGAAAGTCACTAGGGCTTACCAGTCTTTATGACTGACCCATTTTCTTTCGCCCCTTTTTCTTTCGTTTGCCCCCCAGGTTCTCAGGGAGGAAACACTAGCTCTTAGCTTGGATTCAACTTGCTTTCTGACAACTCATGTACGGTTTGGTCTTGGGCTATGCTATGGCTGCTTCTGCTATTTATGGGGAATAATTTACTTTTGTTTTAAAGTTTATGCTTCTTTACTATGAACTCGATGTAATGGAATAATTTGTATCTTGGATATATGAGCTTTTGACTCTTTTCTTGGAAATAATAAAAAGTTGGTTTTTAATTTCTATCGCTGCTTTATTTATGTTCTGCCTTGTGATATCTCTGTGCCTGTTTACCTAGATAATACTCCACCAAAACTAGTGCATTCCCTTTGTGAGTGACCCTAGCGGAGGTGGGGTGTTACAATTTGGTATCAGTACAGAAGGTTACCAAGCTGGGCAAAAGTTTTAAAAACCTTCTGAAACTGTTTTCAAAACCATTTATAAAGAAGCATTTTTCAAGAAAAGTTTTATGTTTAAAAAGGTTATTCCCCAAGAAGCCATTAGCACTTCCCTTTGTTTCCTCGTTTGAATCTTTTCTTTTCGTTTTTCAGCATGGCCGATCTTAACCTTCCTGAGGGAATACCCGTGCCTTGATGGTTCCGAAGGTACTTAGAAGTCAGGGCCAACGACGGGGCACGACAGACATCCCTCTTCCTCCTCCCCCAGTGGCTGCGTTCCTCCTCCTCTTGGTACCGCCTTTGCCAAAATATGCAAATACTTTAAAGCAATGGGCGGCAAGAACTTCGTTGGAACTGAAACCTTCGTTGAGGCATGAAACTGGCTAAAGGAATCAGAAAACTTGTTCATTATCTTTGATATGGAGGACTATAGAAAAGTTCAGTTGGCAGCATGGTTGTTGAAAGAGGAATCTGCATTTTGGTGGGAAGTCACCAACGCTACCAGGCCAGTTGAGACTTGGGCAGACTTTAGAGAAAGGTTTGGGCTCAAATTCCTATTGTCGCAGAGAAGAACCTTCAGATGGAGAGGTTCCTAGCACTCAAGCAAGGGGATATGTCTGTGAGGGAGTACGTGAATAAGTTTAATCAGCTTGCTCGGTTCGGTTTGGATTTGGTCAACATAGCCCAGAAAAAGGCTGTACACTTTGCTCGAGGATTGAACGAACCACTACACAGCTTGGCCGTAACTCATATACCCATGGGGGCGACCTTTGAAAGCTTAGTGGATATGGCTCTACTCCATGAGGAAGACAAGAATAGCAAGAAGGAGGTTAAGCCTAATGAGACTCAGAATAAGAAGGCTGACTTCAAGAAGGGGAACAACAAGAATAATAAGAATAACAAGAACAACAACAAATCACGTGAGATGAGGAAGTGCAACTTCTGTGGTATTACAGGACATCTAGCTAAAGACTGTAGAAGGAAGAAGAGGACGTTGGGCGAATGCTTTCATTGTGGAGATACTGGACACAACAGCAAGGATTGCCCTAAGAAGCAAGGGCAGGGGCAAGGGCAGTCTCAGCGAGCAGGACCTTCTGGAGGGCAGTTGCATGCTCTCAACACCGCTCCAGCTCCTGACCGAGGTAGTAATATTTCCGTAGAAAGCCTTGTTTACATTTCTGACTTTCCTATTCGAACTTTATTTGACTCTGGTGCATCACATACTTTTATTTCTTCTGATATTGTTAAAAATCTGCACCTAAGTACTAGTCTGGTTGAGGATCCCGTTATAGTTTCAAATCCAATTGGGGGCTCCGCCCATTTATCTATGATGTGTGTGGATCTGAGGATCTCTATCTTAAGCGTAGAATTCACGTGTAATGCTTATGTTCTCGGAATTATGAGATACAGTTTGATCCTAGGTATGGACTGGCTGTCTGATTATGGAGCCATTCTTGATTGTGAACGAAGAGTAGTGAGGCTCATGAATCGCCTTGGTAATACCCTTGAAATTTCTTGTAACCCTAAGGGTCCGGTCATGTTATGTTATCTTGAATCCCTTGACTCGTCCGACGATAATTTGCAATCTGTAAGAGTGGTCCGAGAATATCCAGATGTCTTTGATGAAGTGAGGGGATTACCTCCTAAACGTGAGATAGAGTTCCGAATTTATCTTGTTGATAATGCCAAGCTAGTTTCATTGCCCGTTAGGCACATGGCCCCGTGAGAAAGAAGAGAGCTCAGTAAACAAATCAACGAGTTGCTTGAGAAAAATTTCATAAGACGAAGAATTTCTGAATGGGGTGCTCCGGTAGTATTCGCTACTAAGGCGGATGGATCGCTTCGTCTGTGCGTAGATTATCGTGAGTTAAACAAGCTGACTAAGAAGAATAGGCACCCACTACCAAGAATCGACGATCTGTTTGACCAGCTTGTGGGATCATCTGTTTTCTCTCAACTCAAACTAGCCACAGGATTCCATCAACTCAGAGTGGCTGAGGATAACATTGACAAAACTGCGTTTAGGACTCCGGATTGGTTCTTTGAATGGCTCGTTATGCCGTTTGGGTTAATGAATGCACCTGCATACTTTGTAGATTTGATGAGCAGGGTGTTTCGGGAGTTCCTTAACAAGTTTTTGGTAGTTTTCGTGGATGATATTTTGATCTTCTCAAAAGATGAAGAAGAGCATGCTAGGAATCTCAACGAAGTCATGGAAACGCTTAGAGCACACCAGTTAAAGGCTAAGTTCTCCAAATGCCATTTTTGGAGGAAGGAAGTTCGGTTCCTTGGACATGTAGTTTCTAAGCAAGGCATAGCCGTGGACCCCGCAAAGGTAGTTGCGGTACAGGACTGGAAAATTCCTAAGAATGCAACGGAGGTGAGGAGCTTTCTCGGTTTGGCGGGCTACTACAGGAAGTTCATTAAGGACTTCGCTAAGATTTCAGCCCCTCTTACTAAGTTAACAAAGAAGAACCTACCTTTTACATAGGACATAGAATGTGACGCTGCTTTTCAGAGACTTAAGAGAGCCCTCACCACAGCTCCAGTTTTAGCACTACCCGATGGAGGTAAGATGTTTACGGTGTACACTGATGCATGCGGCACAGGGTTAGGCGCTGTCCTAATGCAAGAAGGAAGAGTAATATGCTACAGGGCAGACAACTTAAAGTTCATGAGAAAAACTATCCCATGCATAATGTGGAGTTGGTCGCGATTGTTTTTGCACTTAAAGCTTGGCGCCATTATCTTCTAGGGGAGAGGTTCGAGCTGTATACAGACCACAAATCGCTTAAGTACCTCTTCTCAGAGAAAGACTTGAAACTAAGACAACAGCGGTGGATGGTGTTCTTGCCATCATATGACTTCGATATAGCTTATACCCCTGGCAAGGGTAATGTAGTGGCAGACGCGCTAAGTAGAAAAAGGCTGACTTTAAGCCCCTTGTTTGTTGAAATGAAAAGCCTTGAGTTTATAGAAACCTTTGATTTTACACCTGCTGTTGAGTCATTGACTGCTACGTTTGCATCTCTTGAGTTAAGACCTACACTTCTAGATCAAGTAGGGACTTCATAGAAGGAAGACCCACAAATAGTCGAAACCAAGGACAAGCTGATTAGGGGTGAGACGTCAAGTCACCTTAGTAGGTATGCCATAGATGACAAGGGATGGCTAAGGCGCGATGGAAGACTATGTGTCCCACAAGTGGGAGACTTAGTAAGGAAAGTTCTCGAAGAGGCGCATCACTCAAAGATGACTATACATCCCGGAGGAGATAAAATGTACAGGCATATGAAACGCATTTTCTTTTGGGCTGGAATGAAAAAAGACGTGGCAGAGTTCGTCTCGAAGTGCATGGTGTGCCAACAAGTAAAGGCCGAGTCGAAGAAGCCCGGTGGACTATTACATCCTTTGGAGGTTCCGCAATGTAAATGGGAGAGTATCTCGATGGATTTTGTGGATGGACTGCCTAGGTCTAGGAGGGGAAATACTAGCATATGGGTCATAGTTGATAGACTCACGAAAAGCGCTCACTTCATTCCGGTGAAGGCAAGAGGACCGCATCAGGGCTAGTGTATATTTACCTTCGAGAGATAGTACGATTGCATGGAGTTCCTTATAGTATAGTTAGTGATCATGACCCGATATTCACTAGCCAATTTTGGAATAGTCTGCAAGAAGCAATGGGAACACGACTGAACTTAAGCACGGCCTATCACCCACAGACGGATGGACAAACCGAAAGGGTAAATAGGGTACCAGAAGATCTCCTGAGGCTATGCATTCTTGACATTGGTGGTACTTGGAAAGACCATCTTCCTCTCATGGAGTTTGCATATAATAACAGTTACAAAGCTAGCATCGGAATGGCACCGTTCGAAGCCCTATATGGAAGACCGCGCAAGTCACCAACTTGTTGGTGGGAGACGACAGACAGACTTATACTTGGGCCCAACATGATAAGGGACACTTCTGAGAAGATTGAGTTGATACGAAGACGAATGAAAACGGCCCAAGATAGACAGAAATCTTATGCGTACCAGAGAAGGACAGACTTAGAATTCGAAGTCGAAGATATGGTCTTTATAAAGGTTTCTCCGTTACGCAATGTAGTTCATTTTGGAGCAGTTGGAAAGCTAGCACCAAGATTTGTAGGACCGTTCCCTATCATTGAGAGGATTGGACGGATGGCTTACAAGGTAGACTTACCCGAGAAGTTGTCTGGAGTACACAATGTCTTTCACGTCTCGCATCTCCGGAACTGTTTGCATGAGTCAGCCGAAGTGGTTGAGCCAAGCATCCTTGAAGACGTGGAAGTGGAAGAAGAAGCAACATTGAGGCGAGTTCCGATTCGTATCTTAGGAACGGAGATTAAGAAGCTAAGGAATTGAGCAGTCAAGCTAGTGAAAGTGCAGTGGAGTGAAGCCCAAGAGGACGCAACTTGGGAAACTGAAGAAAAGATACGCGCGCTTTACCCATTTCTTTTTGAGGGTACATTCTTGATCTCTTTTTCCTTGAAAACCTTTTTGTACCATGCTTCTAATATCTATGTTTGTCTTGTTATCTTCTCAATCTTATCTTGAGAACCTTAGGTAGAACCGTATGGATGTAAACATGTGATTGAAACATGTTATGGTTGATGGTTGCAAATGGTTGCAAGTGGTTGCAAATGGTTGCTAGTGGATGCATGACACACATTAGGCACTAGATCGGCTCAGTCACATTTTCATGTTGCATATGCATGGGTGCTTATACTTGTACATGGATGGAACTTGTTATGCTATCACTTGAATGTTGCATATGGATTAATGACTGTGCATTCATATAGAGATTATAAACTATGCTAGGAATTTGCATACATGTTGGATTCATGACACTAACTTATTTTGCATTAAGGAGGTTTACTGAATCAGTAACCGCCTGATCTTTTGAATTAGATAAAGTTCATATACACACACTTTCTGCATATGTTCATAAAACACTAGAAGTCTTTTAAGGACAATGGTTGCCTGTGGATGATGCTTTGAGTAGATGGTTGATTGGATGGTAGGACACATCCTCCCTAACTTAGAGATTTCGGGGACGAAATCCTTTAAGGAGGGGAGAATGTAACATCCCGTGTTTTTATAACGTGTAATAACAATAAATCAAGGCAAAATTAATTTTTAAAATAAGAATCAAGGGAAACGGGTTACGACATTGCATTTGTCTCGAAATTCTGCTTGGAAACGAGTCTGAGTTTTCGAAAATCGGACTCCATATGACCAAGTTATGACCATTCGAAGTTTAAGAAATTTTCAAATTCAAAACAGACTCAATTCGAGTTAAAAATTCGAATTTCAAACCTGCAAATGGACTGGGCGGGAAAAATCCCGCCCAGGACCAGGTCGACCTGGGGGTCGACTATGTAGTCGACCTACCCAGGGCCAGGTCGACCATAGTGTCGACCTGGGGTCGACCTGGTGCCGGAGCCCATTTCTGAAGCTAGATTCACTCTGATATATGTGGCCTCATTTCTGTCCACATTCGTTGACCTGATCCTATAAATACAGGCCCTAACACCAGTCTCTCTACACCAAATATCTTTCTAACCTTATGCCGCTCTGATTCTGGCTGAAAAGTTTGAGAGAGGGACTGCTTCTACTACGCTGAGACTGCGTTAAAGGAATTGCTGATTAGGGGACTTCTATTTGGACTTGACTAAGCAACAAACGACTATCTTTTTCTAATTCTCGAACCACGATCTGTAAGCCTCAGTTATTTTCAGATTTAAACTGTAAATGTATTATGAATATGAAGTAAATTGAAATTGGACCTATGTATGATGACTGTTTACATTCATTCTCGTTCATCTTGGATCTTGACTCTTGAATATTACTATGACATTGATTTGGGGCCTATTCATGTTGTAAATCAAAAAGAGAAACCCCTCTTATTATCATGTTGAACCTGTTATTAGCCACATGTTTATGATTATCACCTTATGACAGTCGTTACCATGACTATACTATCATCTTGTGACAACTGTTATTTTGACTAGTACCTTATCTTGCTAGATTTGGAATATTTATGTTTGAGGCCAATATTTCATATGTCAGTAATGTTTTATTTCAAGTCATATCATGCTATGCTAGTAATCACTCGTGCCACCTTATACCCATTTCTTTTTATGTCACTCCCTAACTAGATTTATTTATGTCGATTCGAACCTCCGTGCGATGGGAATACGATTTGGGTAGATTAGGTAAAATATGAATTAGCTTTAAACTTGAACATGAACATTATTATGACTTGAACCTGAATATGGACATGAACATGACACGATTTGACATAAAACATGACTTGAAAACTCGACATGAATCTAAACATGAAAACTGGAACGTGGGCATGACAGTTAGATAAACTTGAAAATGGCCAACTCGAGGTTGGGTTGAGTTTGCAGTGTAAATCTGCCTGGAACTGCCCGGCAAATCCAGTGGCTGCAAACAATATGATCCAATGTGGGTAGTTGGCCATATCGCATGTAAAAACCCGAGGTTAGACTATGTTCGTATAAATCTACCCGGAATCGCCCGGCAAATCCAGTAACCACAATAGTTAGTCTAACGTGAGAGGTTGGCGTGCACTAATGAATTAATGCCACATGATAGGGTTAAGTCATGAACCACTTGAATATACTTAACCAATTTGACACGATGACTTGATAGGGTTAAGTCATGAACTGCTTGAACACACTTAACCAACTTGATACACGATCTAGATAGGGTTAAGTCACGAATTTGAATGACAACACTTAACCCATTAGAAACCCTAGTTACGCTGTCCTTTTCAGCAGTAACCCACTTAGATGTATCATGATACCCTGGGACTAGGCAGGATGGGGCACGATTACTGGGTTGATTGTAAGTGACTAGAACGACGGCTGAGTAGGTGCGCCATTGTAGGTTCAGGCGGGCTATGGTCTTGCACGTAGTCCGGTGTTGAAAAAGCAGGCATTGCGCACCCGTAGATTTACACTGTGCGTGCTTGATTCGTGTCGGTGGTTGGCACCATAGGACTTGATACACCCTATGGTGGACCTAGCACAGGTAACTACATTTCTGGATAGGGCCATATGACACAGACACATGACGAGCTAGGACTTGTTGGGAGCCGATCGATTAATAGATCGTACCGTAGGACCCCGTAATGGGTCACTTCATGAAACTCGGCTAAGGGATCATTTCATGGTTAATACTTGACATGGGTTAGAATACCAGTACAGTTGGTGCAACGAACCTTGAACATGCGATGCCAGACTTGACTTATCTTGTTATCTTAATTACCCAACTAGTTCTGTTATCATCCTTATGTTTAATTCCAGTTTTCACATATCATGTTACCTTTACTAGTTTTCATACTGAAAGTCACTAGGGCTTACCAGTCTTTATGACTGACCCATTTTCTTTCGCCCCTTTTTCTTTCGTTTCCCCCCCAGGTTCCCAGGGAGGAAACACTAGCTCTTAGCTTGGATTTAACTTGCTTTCTGACAGCTCATGTACGGTTTGGTCTTGGGCTATGCTATGGCTGCTTCTGCTATTTATGGGGAATAATTTACTTTTGTTTTAAAGTTTATGCTTCTTTACTATGAACTCGATGTAATGGAATAATTTGTATCTTGGATATATGAGCTTTTGACTCTTTTCTTGGAAATAATAAAAAGTTGGTTTTTAATTTCTACCGCTGCTTTATTTATGTTCTGCCTTGTGATATCTCTGTGCATGTTTACCTAGATAATACTCTGCCAAAACTAGTGCATTCCCTTTGTGAGTGACCCTAGCGAAGGTGGGGTGTTACAAGATTACAGAAACTAGATCGAAGGATTACTTTGAAGAAAAAGAAGTAATGCGAGTATATTAAAAGGTGAATTCTGTCTCGTTTTGGGCAATGTATTTATAGGCTGGAGGAGATGCCTATCTGGGCATTTATAACCGTTGGAATTGGAAAGGTTGCGACCCTTTAACCAGGTGGTCATTAATGTGCGTGCGCTCAGAATTCAAATGGTTGTACCCATTCAGTTGAATGGACATGCCTTTCAAATTCGAAGAAAAAAAATCTCGTTTTAGCGCACTAGCCCAAGCAGGAACCGTTAACTCTATTCAATCAAGAGACCCGAAGAGCCCCAAGGCCAATTGCCCAATCTTTGACACTTTAATATATTATTGTATCAAGGCCTAACCTCACATTCCTCTATAAACCCTCTTCTTTTTATTTTATATAAGCCTATATGCTTGTAATATATAAGAGAGGGTTCTATTTATATTTTGAGGATGTGGGACTAAAGTTGTTATCTCTTTTTCTTCGCAAATTCCTCTTTCTCTTGCACATTTATTTATAACAATCCCCCACATGAATGAGCAGTCGTTCTTAGTTTCACGAACCATTTATCGCATCAGTTAATGTTGCACATGGGCCTTGAACTTTCCTAGTGATTACTTCTTTGAATCACAGGCGAATCAGTAGACATAGGCTATCCTTGAGCTATAAGCCTTTTGGTGTAACTCCAAAGTAGATAACATGTAACGAACCATAATTTCTGTATATTTAAAATTTAAATTTTAATTAAATAAATCGTATACTATTGGTTAAATTTATATTTATATATATATTGAGAGCCTGAAATGGCGCGGTAGTTTGAAAATTCGATTTTAAACTTTGGAAAAATATATAAAATTCATTTTTAATCAGAATTGAACAAATCTGGAAACGTTGTAATCGAATTAATCATATCTTTCCAGAGAATGTAAGAAATTGAAATTTCACCGAATAAATTGCGAGTTATGAGTAAATCAAAATTTCAAAAGGTCGCTGTGGAATTTATATAATTATTTATATGGCCCTGCAGTTCGAAAATTTAAATTCAAAATTCAACTGACTGCACAGGATTCAAAATAAATCGGATTTTAGCGAAACAAGAAATATTTAAATCTGTTTGATAATATCTTTCCAACGAATCCGAAAAATCGAATTTCCGTAATGAAAATCAAAAGTTATGATCAAATGAATATTCAGAATAGTCGCTGCAGAAAATATAAGGGCCTGTAAAATAGCCATTTTTCAAAAGACCTCTGTTTTCGACGAAACTGGCGCCATCAGAACCGGAACATCGAATTATTGCTAGGTTTCAATTTTCAGAATTTTTCGAATTAATCTGTGAGCGTGGCAAGTGAAAACGCGTTTTACCAGTTGACAGTTAATTTAGATCGACCCGAAAATGGTCATTTTTCTAACGGTCTCGGAATTCGACGAAATCAATTTTGTTGGAACCGTATCGTCAAAACAAAGACAAAAATAATTTTTCTGGATTTTTCGGGGTCAGTATGTGGGCCCGGTAATGTGAAATGTACGTTAAAATCTGATATGCGATAACTGTGTATGTGTTAATCAGTTGGACCATATATTTATATATATTAAGCCCTTGACCACCACATCAGCCATTTTACACCTCCTCCACCTTATTTTGCTCCATCCATGGCTGAAATGTTCAAACCCTAGATCTAAAAATCAAAATAAAGCTCAAAAATCAAAACTCTCCAAACTATATCGAATTATATATCAAAACGTAGATCTCGACGATACGAACCCGCGGGTGGTCTCAGATCTGACATGCAGTGAAGGAGTTGGCCGGAATTCGCGGTCAAAGGTGGCAGTTTTCGGAACCCTAAAGCAAAAATTGGGGCTTTTTAATCTAGGCCTTAATCGAAGAATCTAAGATATGGGTATTGTAGAGATCGGTCATGCGAGTTCGTTGGTGATGTTCTTTCGATCTGGAAGTCTTTGTAGTGGTCGAATTTGGAGTTTCAAGGCCGAAAATGGGTTCCGTCAAATGGCTCGCCGGCGGCGAAGTAGGCCACCGGAGTTGGTGGCACTGGGACCCGAGGACGCGGGCTTCGAGGCAGATCCGAATGGTGGTGGTCGGGGTTGATCTCGTGGCCGAAGGTGATGGATTTTAGCGGTCAAAGTTGGGCTTTAATGGGTTAAATTCACGGCCTGGAGCACGAAGAGAGGAGCGGGAAGATGAAGCAGGGACCCGGTCAAAGGCGCTGACGTGTCCGCTCCTGAGTGGGTGAGGGAAAATATTATTTATTTTATATATTTCAAATTTCAAACGCTAAAACGCTAATAACTTCTTCGTTTTAACTCGGAATTGGACGCGGTTTGTTCGTTGGAATCGTGGCGGAGTTGCGGACGTTTTGACACTAACCAGGCTGCGTTCTGAGACTGTCAAATTTTGGGCCTTTTTGGACGTTCGGTTCAAGTTGAAACCAAAGGTGAGTGTTTTACCACTCACGAAATACTGAATTAATCCCATATTTATCAAATTAATGTATGAAATGATTTGGATGTATGGTCGTGATTGTTTTGTTGAATGTTGCTTTAATTTGATAGGCCAGTGTGTTACATGCAATGATAATCGAAAATGGGTTATTTAAATTTAATTTAAATTTCAAATTTGAAACTCCAACACCTGTCAACGCATATATGATTCAAATTTACTGTTCGAATGAATGTTTGTGATGGATGTTTGGTTGAATTTTATTACTGAATTGATGTGGACACTGTTAATGCTCTATGTTCAGTATATTGTATTGCATGTTGGTTTTGACGATGAATCCCAATTTTACCCTTGATGTTGCGGGCATCGAATAAACCCGGGATTTATCGATAAAATGAATTAAGAACACAGAGTGAAATGATAAATCTCTGTGACCCTGATTTGGATTGAAATGATAGATCCATCCCGAATATCGAGAAATTAAATTTAAATCACTTGTCCATAGGATAGCAAATTATATACGGACACTGGTCGGTTAAATAAATTTTATTTAACCATGAATTTTGAAATTTATTGTTTAACGACAATAAGCGATGTTTATAATTTATTTTCCTTTGAATTTGAAATTGGAAATACAAATAAAAGGGAAATGAATTTGTGTTGAAATTATAGTTAAATCGAGGGTGGAATTTATTTTAAATCGAAACTATTGAAATTGAACTGTTTGTGTCTGATTTGAGATTTACTTAAAATCAGCCTTGATTTGAATTGAAATATGAATTTGAATTCGATATTCGTTATGCATGAAAAAGAATCTTTGAAACGATGAAATGAAATTGAAATTTCGATGTATGTTATAAATCGAATCTGGAATGGGAATATGGATTTAAATCGAATTCGGGTTATTTGAAGTAAATTGAGATTGTTGGAATGGGAATACGGGTTAGAGTTTAACCGTCTGAACTGAATTGGCGAATTTGAAATGAATGAAAATTTGAAATGAAATTTGATCGGGATTGTGAATTTGAATTGATTTACTTGAAGTTGAAATACAACTGCAAGTGTAAACGAAATCTGGTCGAGACGATGCTAATCCCAACTATAGTATGTCAAAACTATTTTTTTTTCCAAACTATTTTGATAATAAATTAAATTTCCTTATAACTATTTATTTTATAAATTATTTAAATAAAATACTTTATAATTATTAATTATTTATTTTATGAATTTTTTTATTGTTTTAATTATTTTGTCAAACTCTACTTTTATTACAAACAATTATTTCAAATTATTTTAATTATACCTTTAAACTATTTAAATATATTGTTAATTAATTTGACATTCAAATTTTATATAAGTTGGAATTAGTTCAAGATGTTGAGCGTAAATGGAAAATCCCAGTTGAATAATATTCTACTTAGAATATGAAAATGAATTTCGAAACATGATATTTTGATATGAAACACGAACTCCTTTGAAAGGTAAAAGCACTGACCGGTGTGAAAAATGTAAACGGTGGGTTGTCAAGGAGACCGGAGTCGACATAAGGCATACTCTCTGTCAGTGTCGATACCACTTTGACAACTGTGTACACGGTGGAAGTTCCAGAACCGAAGTCGGATGGTATGGAGGCGATTACTGGATTTGAAGAAAGAGAACGATGATGGATTAGCCTTGACCTTCGGGTCATAATTGAAATGACTAAAACAGGAGCCATCCCCGGGTTAATGAGATCGCATCTCTGATCGAACGCACTCCTTCGAAACCATCTCTATTACTATTATGATCGATTTGGGTGCACCTTTGAATATGGGAATGTCGTTCGAGGTGGGCGGTAGTTGCGGTTATGCGTTACCACCGGCCTGGGGCCCGCGAATTCGGTAGAATCCTACCGGGGTATTCCTCAGTGCCTTGTCATATTATCCTGATCGAGCCCCTACGATTTTGATTTAACGTTGTCGTATCATGGCGCATCCCTATCCACCGACGTACTGGTGTGTTATATGCAAACTGTACGGCAATGGTATAAACGGCGTAAGGGTAACATGTAATCCCGCTTACGCTATTTTCGATATTATACTTTACTGAATAAACACTATTGTAATAGCGTATTATACTATGTATGTATTAGTTTAACGGATCCTTGAGAGATGGAAAAATCCCGTAACATCTCTTGAGTTACTGCACCATGACACCGATATTATTCTGTATTTTAATTTGACTAATATGAGATGATTTAGTGTTGATCCGAGTGTTTGTTGTGTTTTCTTTTTTTTATGCAATACGCTCGGGTTAGCAGATGTTGCAGTTAATGAAGATTTTTGTGCCTTGGAGATCGAAGACGGAGTTTTATATATACGTATCCAATACATTCTATTTCCGCTGCATTACTATATGTAAGTGTATAAATCTGATTGATTTGAATGTTGTAACTCAAATATATATCTTTAAATGTTTTGAATTATTATTTGTTTATTATATGTTGTCCTTCCGCTGTGAGATTCTGTGATTGTTTCCTTCCTTTCTTCTTTTTCTTATTTTTTTTTCTCCCAAATAACTATCTGGATTAGCGATTTGTTTAGATCGACATGTGTGGTTTATTGTCGATTGAACGGTCAAAAATCTGGGTTGTTACATCTGGTATCAGAGCGATGGTTATCGATAACCTTGGCTCTGTTGGGAATTAACTCATTAGAGATGGGGTTAGTAACGCCCTAGAATGAGATTGAGTGATATGAGAGAGCGTACTTGTATTTTTGATAAAATGGTTTCTATTGTGTTGATTGGTTCTGTTGAATATTTATGGGTTCTGGTCGGTATATGGGACGCCATAGAATCGATAGGAATTCCTAAATAATCGAATGGAATGAATTGACATAATATGGTTTCGATTATATCTTAAATTATATAAAATATATATGGTATGGATCTAAATATGTATGTGTTCGTTTTAGCGGGTAATAATATTAAGTAATTACCCATTTTGGTTGATTAAATAAGGAAAAATTAATGAATTTAGAATTATTTGAAATTGAAACAATGCCAGTGAATATAATTGGTTGCAAAACAGTTTTTGATAAGGTAGAAATGAATTTGAGATTGATTCCAGGCTTTGATAATATTTTACCAAAAATTTTAAATACTATGATTTTATAGAATAGTTTTGAAAATAATTTTGGAAAAAGTTTTAAGACGAAATGAGTGAAATCCCTTTTTGGACCTTCAAATTGATTTCGGTAATGAGTGCACGCATTATCGACGTTATTCTGAAGCGTCTAAGTGGGGGAGACCACTCCGTACTTTCATAACTGGTTGGTAAAGATTTTTGATTTAAATTCCATATGGTATAAAATTTATATAAAGGTATTAGCATATATACTATTTAAAGGTTGAATTTAAATTAAACTAGAATCGAAATGCTATGTTTGGCTAATTAAGGTTTGGATTTAAAAATTTTATGACATGATTTTTCTATAAATAGTACAAGTATATACATTAATTTTAAAACCTAGTTTATAAACCTGGAATCAAGCACCTTGAGTTGTTTTAACTAGTGATAATGATTTGAGAGTAGAATAAATGAATTAAGTTATGGGAATAAAATTTGATTTAAGATGGAAATAAAAACAAATGAATGTTAAAATGGTTAAGGAATGAATAGAATGAACAAAACAAGGGAACGAAGATTTGCCGGGAAAGAATATATAAAAATATAAATGATTTAAATAGAACGCGCCGCGCAGCGACAGTTCGCGGATTTCGATCATTGACTTTGAATGGACGTAGCGGGAGATCCGACCATCGGATTCTCCTAAAACCGGAACCGTTGGGTTCGTACCGAAAAGAGCTTTCTAACGAATATGAGAGATTTGAAATCTAACGGTTAGATTTGGAAATATGTCCAAAACAAATTTGGAAAAGGTCGCTATGGCCGCAGTTCGGTGGCCGTTATTGGAAACCGACTGAAATATCAATAATAAAAATTTTAAAAATATTAATAATTTGTGTAAAATCAAAATAAGTGATTTGGGAAGAATTGTGATGAAAGTATAAAACTCTAGATGGGTTAAAACTCATTTGGACGGTACATCGAATATGAACCTAAGTATGAACAGTGAAATGGAATGTAAATCGTATTGTCGAATGGTGTATAACCTAAGTTTTAGTAGAGGAATCGAGTCAAATGGAGTTTAACTCAGGAAATTAAATAGGATGATTTGAGAACTAATTTTGGAAAAATTTCGAGGGTGAACATTTACTTAATTCCAATCATGAGAGGGTGAGTTGAGTAAATAAGCATGTTAATGGAATAATATTTCATGTAACTTGAATGGGATGTATATTTTGAATTGATATATTTTTCGGGATTTTCCCGGACCCCTCTGTACAAAGGAGATGCTGCCGAAATTTTCCGTGATTTCGGGAGTTAGAAAATTTACGGATATTTTCAACTATACTTGTTTTGGAAATATTATTTTTAAGTATGGATTTGAAAAAGATATGCGCTTGATATCGTTTCGTTCTCTTTTCGAGGACGAAAAGATTTTAAGTGGAGGAGAATGTAACGAACCATAATTTTTGTATATTTAAAATTTAAATTTTAATTAAATAAATCGTATACTATTGGTTAAATTTATATTTATATATATATATTGAGAGCCTGAAATGGCGCGGTAGTTTGAAAATTCGATTTTAAACTTTGGAAAAATATATAAAATTCATTTTTAATCAGAATTGAACAAATCTGGAAACGTTGTAATCGAATTAATCATATCTTTCCAGAGAATGTAAGAAATTGAAATTTCACCGAATAAATTGCGAGTTATGAGTAAATCAAAATTTCAAAAGGTCGCTGTGGAATTTATATAATTATTTATATGGCCCTGCAGTTCGAAAATTTAAATTCAAAATTCAACTGACTGCACAGGATTCAAAATAAATCGGATTTTAGCGAAACAAGAAATATTTAAATCTGTTTGATAATATCTTTCCAACGAATCCGAAAAATCGAATTTCCGTAATGAAAATCAAAAGTTATGATCAAATGAATATTCAGAGTAGTCGCTGCAGAAAATATAAGGGCCTGTAAAATAGCCATTTTTCAAAAGACCTCTGTTTTCGACGAAACTGGCGCCATCAGAACCGGAACATCGAATTATTGCTAGGTTTCAATTTTCAGAATTTTTTGAATTAATCTGTGAGCGTGGCAAGTGAAAACGCGTTTTACTAGTTGATAGTTAATTTAGATCGACCCGAAAATGGTCATTTTACTAACGGTCTCGGAATTCGATGAAATCAATTTTGTTGGAACCGTATCGTCAAAACAAAGACAAAAATAATTTTTCTGGATTTTTCGGGGTCAGTATGTGGGCCCGGTAATGTGAAATGTACGTTAAAATCTGATATGCGATAACTGTGTATGTGTTAATCAGTTGGACCATATATTTATATATATTAAGCCCTTGACCACCACATCAGCCATTTTACACCTCCTCCACCTTATTTTGCTCCATCCATGGCTGAAATGTTCAAACCCTAGATCTAAAAATCAAAATAAAGCTCAAAAATCAAAACTCTCCAAACTATATCGAATTATATATCAAAACGTAGATCTCGACGATACGAACCCGCGGGTGGTCTCAGATCTGACATGCAGTGAAGGAGTTGGCCGGAATTCGCGGTCAAAGGTGGCAGTTTTCGGAACCCTAAAGCAAAAATTGGGGCTTTTTAATCTAGGCCTTAATCGAAGAATCTAAGATATGGGTATTGTAGAGATCGGTCATGCGAGTTCGTTGGTGATGTTCTTTCGATCTGGAAGTCTTTGTAGTGGTCGAATTTGGAGTTTCAAGGCCGAAAATGGGTTCCGTCAAATGGCTCGCCGGCGGCGAAGTAGGCCACCGGAGTTGGTGGCACTGGGACCCGAGGACGCGGGCTTCGAGGCAGATCCGAATGGTGGTGGTCGGGGTTGATCTCGTGGCCGAAGGTGATGGATTTTAGCAGTCAAAGTTGGGCTTTAATGGGTTAAATTCACGGCCTGGAGCACGAAGAGAGGAGCGGGAAGATGAAGCAGGGACCCGGTCAAAGGCGCTGACGTGTCCGCTCCTGAGTGGGTGAGGGAAAATATTATTTATTTTATATATTTCAAATTTCAAACGCTAAAACGCTAATAACTTCTTCGTTTTAACTCAGAATTGGACGCGGTTTGTTGCGTTGGAATCGTGGCGGAGTTGCGGACGTTTTGACACTAACCAGGCTGCGTTCTGAGACTGTCAAATTTTGGGCCTTTCTGGACGTTCGGTTCAAGTTGAAACCAAAGGTGAGTGTTTTACCACTCACGAAATACTGAATTAATCCCATATTTATCGAATTAATGTATGAAATGATTTGGATGTATGGTCGTGATTGTTTTGTTGAATGTTGCTTTAATTTGATAGGCCAGTGTGTTACATGCAATGATAATCGAAAATGGGTTATTTAAATTTAATTTAAATTTCAAATTTGAAACTCCGACACCTGTCAACGCATATATGATTCAAATTTACTGTTCGAATGAATGTTTGTGATGGATGTTTGGTTGAATTTTATTACTGAATTGATGTGGACACTGTTAATGCTCTATGTTCAGTATATTGTATTGCATGTTGGTTTTGACGATGAATCCCAATTTTACCCTTGATGTTGCGGGCATCGAATAAACCCGGGATTTATCGATAAAATGAATTAAGAACACAGAGTGAAATGATAAATCTCTGTGACCCTGATTTGGATTGAAATGATAGATCCATCCCGAATATCGAGAAATTAAATTTAAATCACTTGTCCATAGGATAGCAAATTATATACGGACACTGGTCGGTTAAATAAATTTTATTTAACCATGAATTTTGAAATTTATTGTTTAACGACAATAAGCGATGTTTATAATTTATTTTCCTTTGAATTTGAAATTGGAAATACAAATAAAAGGGAAATGAATTTGTGTTGAAATTATAGTTAAATCGAGGGTGGAATTTATTTTAAATCGAAACTATTGAAATTGAACTGTTTGTGTCTGATTTGAGATTTACTTAAAATCAGCCTTGATTTGAATTGAAATATGAATTTGAATTCGATATTCGTTATGCATGAAAAAGAATCTTTGAAACGATGAAATGAAATTGAAATTTCGATGTATGTTATAAATCGAATCTGGAATGGGAATATGGATTTAAATCGAATTCGGGTTATTTGCAGTAAATTGAGAATGTTGGAATGGGAATACGGGTTAGAGTTTAACCGTCTGAACTGAATTGGCGAATTTGAAATGAATGAAAATTTGAAATGAAATTTGATCGGGATTGTGAATTTGAATTGATTTACTTGAAGTTGAAATACAACTGCAAGTGTAAACGAAATCTGGTCGAGACGATGCTAATCCCAACTATAGTATGTCAAAACTATTTTTTTTTTCCAAACTATTTTGATAATAAATTAAATTTCCTTATAACTATTTATTTTATAAATTATTTAAATAAAATACTTTATAATTATTAATTATTTATTTTATGAATTTTTTTATTGTTTTAATTATTTTGTCAAACTCTACTTTTATTACAAACTATTATTTCAAATTATTTTAATTATACCTTTAAACTATTTAAATATATTGTTAATTAATTTGACATTCAAATTTTATATAAGTTGGAATTAGTTCAAGATGTTGAGCGTAAATGGAAAATCCCAGTTGAATAATATTCTACTTAGAATATGAAAATGAATTTCGAAACATGATATTTTGATATGAAACACGAACTCCTTTGAAAGGTAAAAGCACTGACCGGTGTGAAAAATGTAAACGGTGGGTTGTCAAGGAGACCGGAGTCGACATAAGGCATACTCTCTGTCAGTGTCGATACCACTTTGACAACTGTGTACGCGGTGGAAGTTCCAGAACCGAAGTCGGATGGTATGGAGGCGATTACTGGATTTGAAGAAAGAGAACGATGATGGATTAGCCTTGACCTTCGGGTCATAATTGAAATGACTAAAACAGGAGCCATCCCCGGGTTAATGAGATCGCATCTCTGATCGAACGCACTCCTTCGAAACCATCTCTATTACTATTATGATCGATTTGGGTGCACCTTTGACTATGGGAATGTCGTTCGAGATGGGCGGTAGTTGCGGCTATGCGTTACCACCGGCCTGGGGCCCGCGAATTCGGTAGAATCCTACCGGGGTATTCCTCAGTGCCTTGTCATATTATCCTGATCGAGCCCCTACGATTTTGATTTAACGTTGTCGTATCACGGCGCATCCCTATCCACCGACGTACTGGTGTGTTATATGCAAACTGTACGGCAATGGTATAAACGGCGTAAGGGTAACATGTAATCCCGCTTACGCTATTTTCGATATTATACTTTACTGAATAAACACTATTGTAATAGCGTATTATACTATGTATGTATTAGTTTAACGGATCCTTGAGAGATGGAAAAATCCCGTAACATCTCTTGAGTTACTGCACCATGACACCGATATTATTCTGTATTTTAATTTGACTAATATGAGATGATTTAGTGTTGATCCGAGTGTTTGTTGTGTTTTCTTTTTTTTATGCAATACGCTCGGGTTAGCAGATGTTGCAGTTAATGAAGATTTTTGTGCCTTGGAGATCGAAGACGGAGTTTGATATATACGTATCCAATACATTCTAATTCCGCTGCATTACTATATGTAAGTGTATAACTCTGATTGATTTGAATGTTGTAACTCAAATATATATCTTTAAATGTTTTGAATTATTATTTGTTTATTATATGTTGTCCTTCCGCTGTGAGATTCTGTGATTGTTTCCTTCCTTTCTTCTTTTTCTTATTTTTTTTTTCTCCCAAATAACTATCTGGATTAGCGATTTGTTTAGATCGACATGTGTGGTTTATTGTCGATTGAACGGTCAAAAATCTGGGTTGTTACATAACAAACGATAAATGTTTCTTATAACCCTTCATTCTCTGTATGTGTTCTTTTTTGCCTTGAACACCTTCCTGGTCTCATAAGTGTTTAAAGAATTTGGCCTCATAATTTTCTTTGAAGCGGCGCCTTCGCACTTACGTAGGTGATTCTGTAAAGGGTATCCACTAATTCCTCAAATACATACATCATTAAAAGTATTAATACTTATCTTTATTCAACTTATAATGCACTGACTTATCATAGGAATGGTTTGTACTTTGTTGTCTTTTAAACCTTGATCTTGGGATCTCCAATCAACTAGGTAGGGTTTCCATTTTAGAAAAACCTTTAGTCTATAGGCCTTATCCCCATTCCCATTGATAAGGTTTGAACTCTCTCTCTTGGCAAGCCTTCTGTAAGTGGATCCTATAAGTTATCTTTAGATCGAATGTAATCTATTGTGATAACCCCATTAAAGAGAAGTTGTCTTATCGTCTTATGTCTATGACGAATATGCCTAGATTTACCATTGTATAGTGTACCATTAGCTCTTCCAATAGTTGATTAACTATCACAATGTATATCTCCAATTAGTAATGTCTTCCAAGAAGCTTTGAATCCACTCTACTTCTTCTACAGTCTTATCTAGTGCAATAAACTCTGATTCCATCGTATATCTAGCGATACAAGTCTATTTGGATGATTTGCATTAAATTGCTCCATTTCCTAATGAGAACATATATTCACTTGTGGACTTTGTATCATGTGATCTAGCGATCCAATTTTCATAATGTATCCTTCCACTATTGAAGGATAGTTTTTATAGTATAGACTATAGCTCTGCGTATACTTTAGATATCCTAAAACTCTGATTATTGCTTTCCAATGATGTTTACCAGGATTGCTAGTAAATCTACTTAGTTTGCTTACAGCATATGCGATATTCGGTCTACTACAGTTCATAACATACATGATACTTCCTAGTATACAAGAGTATTCTAACTGGTAGGTACCATCACCAGTGTTCTTTACCCAATTTTGGTTCATATCTACTGGTGATTTTGCAATAGTTACATATATTTCTTAAAATTTTCAAGTATTTTGGTGATGTAATGTGATTGGGATAATGCATATCCCTGTGGTATTCTCAGAATTTTTACACCCAATATCACATTAGCCAGTCCTAGGTTTTTCATATCGAATTTAGAGGATAACATATCATTTGTAGATAGGGGTGAGCAATATTCGGTTCAAACCGAATTAACCGACCAAACCGGTTCATTTTGGGCGGTTCGGTTCAGTTTTAAAACTAAATCGGTTTGGATTCGGTTTGTCAAATAATTTTTTTGGTTAAACTGAATTAATCAAACTTTTAATTTATTATCCAATTTTACGGTATGTAATACTTTAAACAATTAGCTAAGTTATATAATACAAAGGCATTTGTCGCAAATAGATCAAATCTTATCATAAACATAAAATTTACCACATAAAATTTCTCCAAACATGAATTTATATTTTACTTTGAGTGAATCCATCATTTGAATAATAATACATCCTTCAAGTTTGGGTAAATCGGTTACCGACCGAATTAACCGAAACTAATTCGGTTCGGTTTGGAAAATTTTGGTTTCAATTCAGTTTGAGTTTTTTTTCGTCCAAACCAACCGAACCGACCGAACGCTCACCCCTATTTTTTGATGTTATTATGGCCTTGTTATTGCTAAGGATCAACAGGTCATCAACATAGTGACAAACAATGACATATCCAATATATGTGTTTTATATACACACATTTATCTGATTCATTTATCGTGAATCCATTTGATAACATAGTGTTATCAAATTTTTCATGCCATTGTTTTTTAGCCTTCTTAAGTCCATAAAGTGATTTTACCAATTTTCAAACTTTATTCACATTTTCTGGGTTTAGAAATCCTTCAGGTTGTTTCATATAGATTTATTCCTCTAGTTCACCATTTAAGAATGCAGTTTTAACATCCATTTGATGTATTTCTAAGTCATGTATGGATGCAATTGCAATAAGCATTCTAATTGACGTTATCCTCATTATAGATGAATATGTATCAAAATAGTCCATGTCTTCCTTTTGTCTAAATCCTTGGACTACCAGATGAGCTTTATACTTGTCCATTAGACCATCAGGTTTCAATTTCTTTTTAAATATCAATTTACCACCTAAGATCTTACATCCTTGAGGTAAATCAACTAATTCCCATGTATGATTGGACATAATGGATTCAATTTCGTTGTTAATTGTCTCTTTCCAATAGGGGGCATTGCTGGAAGACATAGCTTGTTTGTATGTCAATGGATCATCTTCTAACATAAAGGTATAAAAGTCTGGTCCAAAGGTTTTTAAAGTCCTTGACCTTTTGCGTTTTCTTGGTTCCTCCACTTGCTGCTTAACATTACTTTGTTGAGTGTTATTTTGTTCAGCATCCGCAAGAGAATAAGGAACTTCATCTTCCCTTGGTCTCTTAGGTGTATAATTTCCAGTACCCTATTTCAAGGGAAATATATGTTCGAAAAATCTAGCATCTCGCGGCTCAATGATGGTATTTTCATGATATCATCAATTTCAGATTTGTGTAATAAAATCGATATGCGGAACTGTTTTGTGCATATCTAATGAATACACAATCAATGGTTTTTGGTCTAATTTTGACCTTCTTTGGTTTTAGTACCTCTACTTTGGCAAGACACTCGCATACTTTTAGGTATTTGTAGGATGGTGGTCAGTTTTCCCAAAGTTCATGAGGAGATTTAGATGTTTTCTTATGGGGTATTTTATTTAAAATATGATTTGCCGAAAGAATGGCTTCTCCCCAAAAGTTATCTGGCAAGCCTGAGCTAGTTAGTAAGGCATTCATCATTTCTTTAAGAGTTCTATTTTTCCATTCGACTGTACCGTTGGACTGAGGTGAATACGAGGCTGTAGTTTGATATATAATTCCATGCTCAGAACAGAATTCCTCAAATGGAAACTCATATTCTTCTCCTCTATCACTTCTTAAAGATTTTATTTCTTGTTGAGTTGATTCTCAACTTCTGCCTTATTCTGTTTAAACATTTCGAATGCTTCGTCCTTACTTCTAAGGAGATATACATGATGATATCCGGTACAATCATCAATGAATGTAATAAAGTACCTTTTTCCATATCTAGTTTGACACATTTTCAAATCGCATACATCAGTATATATTAAGTCTAGAGGTTCGGTCACTCGTTCAACATGATGAAATGAGGTTCTTGTTAATTTTGCTTCTCCGCAAACTTGACATTTATAGTTGGAGTCTATATTGCATTTTGGTATAAACTCTAGATTAATCAATTTTCGCAATGTATCAAAGTTTACATGCCCTAATCTAGAATGCAATATGTTAGAAGATTCACTTTTATTCATATCAGTGTGTGGTACAATAGTGGTTACATTTGCTTTAAATAAACCATCACACACATATCCTCTTCCAACATACACTCCATTCTTGGAAAATACAAATTTATCAGCTTCAAAGGTCTATTTGAAACCATGCTTTCTCAGTAATGATCCTGAAATCAAGCTCTTGCGAATTTCTGGAACATGGAGAACATCATTTAAAGTCGGTTCCTTTCCAGAAGTCAGTTTCAACACAACTTTTCCTTTACCTTTGACCTTTGAAGTAGATGAATTGCCCATAAAAGTTGTTCATCATCAGTTGTAGTTTTATAGGTTGTAAATATCCATTTGTTAGCATGTTTGTGTCGAGTGGCTCCAGTGTCTACAAATGGTTCCTTCAAATTACCAACATGGTTGCATTCTGATATTATTGCACATAAATCATGATCAGAGATGCCTTTCGAAACATTGGCCGCATTAGCTTCTAAATTCTTCTTTTTAGGTGCGCGACATTCGGTTGCTTTGTGGCCTTTCTTTCCACAGTTGTGGCAAGAACTTAGAACTTTCTTTGACTTCTTAAGGGTATTCTCCTGTTTTCTCTTGTCGGTCTTGTCTGACTCAACTACGTTTGCTTTGCAGCAATATTCTGAGAACTCTTTTTTCTCAGAATTTCTGTTATCTTCCTCAGTGCGCAGCCGAACTATGAGCTCTTCCATTGTCATTTCCTTATGCTTGTGTTTAAGGTAATTCTTGAAGTCCTTCCAAGAAGGAGACAATTTCTCAATAGTTGCGGCAACTTGAAAAGTTTTGCTAAGAGTCATCTTCTCATCTTCTAGTTGACGGATGATAAGTTGCATTTCTTGAGTTTGACTAATCACCGTCTTTGAGTCAACCATTTTGAAGTCAAGAAATTTTCCAGTAATGAATTTCTTCATGCCCGCATCTTCAGTTTCTTGCTTCTTTTCCAAGCCTACCAGAGTTGTTTGGACGTTGCAATAGTACAATAGACACTATAAAGGCTATCATCTAGACCATTCAGAATATAGTTTTTGCACCTGAAATCAGAGTGTTTCCGTATTGTAAGAGCCTCTACTTTGGTAGCATCAGTTTCGAGTTCGGCTACCGCAGGAGCATCTTCAGTCACAAACTTGGCGAGGCTCGTTGTTGTTAAATAAAACAACATTTTTTGTTGCCAACGCTTGAAATTAATTCCATTGAACTTCTATGACCTTTCTCCATGGGACAGAGCCATTGTTGGAAGCATAGGCACCGGCGGAGCGTTTGTCATAGTCTGAATCAGTGCAGAATCACTGTTGCTACTTTGAGACATATTTGTTGTCATTTGCAACAAAAAATATCGTTTTAGGATTGTTAGGTCTTTTTTCAATACACAATTATACTACAATTAGACGATAACAACAATCAATGTTACTCAATTATGCAACAATTATCATGTCAAATTGTGTTTACAGCAACGACAGAAAGCGTAACCGATTATGCACTAGATTGGAGCAGTATGGAACCGTCTCCAACAGACAAGAAGAAGAATAGTTCAGTAATGTCCGAGTCTAGAAAGGATTATGTCTCCTTGAAACTATATTTCTGTCATATGCACTGATTGACGTAATAAAAATTTGTTTCCCAGGATAAAACAGACCAGTCCCGTAGCATAGTGCCAGCAAATGGAGCTCTGACAAATTGAAGTAGACTACAGAAACTAGATTAGATGATTACTTTGAAGAAGAAGAAGTAATGCAAGCAGATTAAAATGTGAATTCTGTCTTGTTTTAGGCAATGTGTTTATAGGCTGGAGAAGGTGCCTATCTGGGCATTAATAACAATTGGAATTGGAAAGGTTGTGACCCTTTAACCACACGGTCATTAATGTGCATGCGCTCGAAATTAAAATGCTTGTACCCACTCAGCTAAACGGACGCCCTTTCAAATTCTGAGAAAAAAAATCTTGTTTCAGCGCACTAGCCCAAGCAGCAACCGTCGGCTCTATTCAATCAAGAGACCCTAAGAGCCCCAAGTCCCAAGGCCCAATCTTTGACACTTTAGTATATTATTGTGTCAAAGTCTAGCCCTACATTTCCTCTACAAGCCCTCTTCTTTTTATTTTGTACAAGCCTATAGGCTTGTAATATATAAGAGAGAGTTCTATTTATATTTTGATGATGGGACTATAGGTTGCTATATCTTCTTCTTCCCAAATTCCTCTTTCTCTTGCTCATTCATTTCCAATAGAAGGTCAGATAGTTAAATTGGGATCATGTCCTGAAATTTGTGGGAGTCTATTTAAAATAACTTGCTAGCATGACATTTTATGCATATAGTGTTTTAATTGAAACAAAACTTGAATTTGCACCTGGATGTGCTAACTTATGTATATTTAGCCTCTCGAAATCCGTTTGATTAGTCAAATTCCGCACTATTTTCTATTTTCGTTTTCTGGATATTGTAGCGAGAATAATATTGCATCAATGAGTAGCAAAAGCAGTGAAAATCTTCACTTGCAGTGCAAAGATAGATAAAAACAGTAATTGCGGTGCAGAGATAGATGCTAAGTCATCCCTCTTAATTTTCCTCTTGAATTTTTGTTTCCTTCCTCTAATCTCCACCATTTATGTTCATCTCAGATATTAAAAAATTAATTAAATGTAATTATAATCCCCCAAAAACCGTGTTACGATTTGAAATGTGATATTATCTTATTTGGTTTGTGTAGTGAATTTAACTTGAGGGTGCACTTTATCGATAGTTGTACTTTTTTCGAGCATGAAAAATTAGTACTGCAAAAGATGATAGCACAATTCATTATCTTCAAGTTTTCTATGTTTCCTTGGGTTTTTTACTTGCTAATATGGATCCATATGTACTAAGATATTATCTTTTTTGTCCCTATATATACGTAAGGAAGTAAAGCAATTTTTTTTTTATTCTGAAATAGCTCTTTATGTTTTAATTTTTTTTGTTGATTTAACTTAATTTATAAGATCCCACAAATTTCGACCATTTAAGTTATTGAATTTAATTTAATTATTGAATTTTAAATGTTTTAAAATAAAAATTAAATGATAAACTTAATTTATAATATATTTATTTGGACATTAAAACATGAAATAAATTTATATTGAAACGTTGATCTTTAAGGTTTATTATTTTCGTATAAAAGTTATCTAAACAATTATATATCGAAACCGTTAAAGTTTGGTCGCTCCATTTGAATCGATTTGATGATTGATTTGCGTTAGCGGCAACCGATAAATCATATTGTAATGACCCGGGGAATTTGCGACCTTGGTAATCGACATACTCAATGTCAACTATCCAAGAATCGGAGACACCGGATAGTTAATAGAAAGAAGTTAGAAGGTGAGAATAGATAAGATAGAAAATTAGAAAAGAAGAAGAATAAGAACATACAATATCAGAGTAAACACGAGTCTCACAGCAGAACAAATAAAATAGACTATATAACATAACTTTGAAATACAAATATGTACTTTATTATACATATCATTATCAAAGTACAACACTTACAACACAGCGGAAATAAACAATTGCTATATAATCCTGAAGCCTCCTGCTCCAAGCTCTCAGTATATCTGTAAAATCTTGACTACTTGACTGCCCGTACAAATTTGGGCACCCAAGAGGTTAAGGAAAACAAAACAAAATAAACTCTGGGTCAGTCATGGGACTGATGTGAGTAAACAATTTAAAACAATTTGAGAATATAAACGATATCTCATAAGACCACGTCGTATAACATGGAACGAGTTTTTCCCTTTATGAGAATCTAAAACACTTGATTTAACTTTCAAAATCCCTTTGAAACAATGATAATCTTTGTATCAAAAATCCTTTTGATATTATAATAGTGTCTATCAACCACAATATAATAATCATCTAGCGGAACGCTTTCATCTCACGTTCCACATACATAATATATAATCAAAAATTGCGGGCGCTTATTGGGTAATGAATTCCAACTGGCAAGGTATGGGACCACCTTCCGACAGTGTATCTCTAAAGAGGAATACACCGGGTTCAACAAGAACATCATGTAACCCAGGCTAAACATGACCAGTCACTCATTTCGCTTGAGTGTACCGAATGTATTATCACCAACGGTTGGGATCAACAACCGTTTCCCGAAAGGGGTAGCATCGAAATAGATTATATAAGTAAATAGAATTTCTCTAGATCAGGTTACAATACACCCTAATTGGCAACTAACCACTTAGCCATGCGACCTACCCGATTTTATACCATTTCCTAATTGTGAGGCTAGAGTTCATAACGTATAGATCATATCTTCATTTACTTTGAATGCCACATCGTCATACCCGCCAAGTAACAAATTGATTTCCCCAAATATACCACGGGTATACAGCTAAGAGAAACGAATTCCTCCGCCACCAAATGTAAATACGTTTGAAGAGATCAACTTACATGATCTATTAAATATACTCTGTCAGACATTCTTCCATACCGGTCGTCCTGGAACTGGACATACCAAAGTTACTATTCTGTAAATCCATCTTAGACAATTTCTACCTAGGATTTACTGAACAGCCCTTGCATAACTCCGTCTTCAATTATCTTCATCATATTTGATTCGCAACGCTAATGCCATATGGAGTGGTTTTCAGATAATAAATCTGATCCAGGTCTCTCCGTATTGACAACGGAAATGGTCAAAAATTTGATAGACTGTTACTTAACTATCAAAGGAAAATATGTGTACAAACAACGGTCGTATTTCCAAATGGAAATCTTACCGAGCAAATCATCAATCAACACTGATTCCCTTTAATTTAATTTGTCATTCAATCATCCATTTCCCTATTCCTGTTTCCATATATCCGTAAATTCTTATTTTCTAAATTTGGAAAATAAACGTTATTAATCATTGGAAAACATTTCCATATTTTCTATCGTTTCTATTTATTTTTTATTCTTATTTGGAAAACATTTCCAAAACTCCTTTATTGGATTTAAATAGATGTTTAAATAAAACATCTCTATGTCAACTCAAACCATTACAGTCATTAACTAAATTCACTTAACCAACCTTTATTACCTTCATTCTGTAATTATACCAAAAGTGGCCTTTTAAAACATTCATATAACCGTTAATAATCTTATACGGAAGTTCTTATTTAAGTTTCCAAATAATTCCTTTTTATAAAAAAATCCATTGATTTTATATTAGTATTTTATTTTCAATGTACACCTTGAAAATTCCCTTTTTACATTCCAGTGTTTCTTATGGTATTTAAAATACCAAATAACAAGACCAGTGTCATCATAATCAATCACTGATTAAATATCACAATATATGAAAACAGTGTCATCATAATCAATCACTGATTAAATATCACAATATATGAAAACAAACAATATTATAAATATTGAGGAATCCTGTTGGATCCCTCCAACCGTTTTCCTGCATCCACAGAAGTTAAACAATATAAATAACATCAATTTCATTTCAATATGAAATATTCTGATAAACAGAATCAATATTTGATTAACGATATATATATTTTGCTAGACCTATAATTTCAACCAATCAATTGAGTAGTTCATTCAAACAATCAACACACAACAATCAACCATCATTTATCAATTCTAAAAATGCGTTATACAAATATAAAATGGTAGAGTTAGTGGTTTTACTCACATTGGTCATTGATCGCCAGATAACAATTAACATCAGTTGATTCAGATTCATCATTTTAATTCTGCCTAAAATTGTAACGATATCCAAATTTCTCCAGACCAGTTCCAGTATGAAGCCTGCTTTCGTACGGTTACAATGAATCAAACCGTTCGTAAAACTGACACTGTATGAACGAGATATTACGTTTATAAGAATATATACTATATAAAAAAAACTTAAGTTCATATTAAAATTTTGGCTTTATCATCCTCTAATGGATTTCACATCGCCCCACTTTCAAAATGATTCCCCCGCATATATGAGCTTCCTTCCTCAAGCAATAAATCCCGCCCCTTTTCCGCTGACACTCACGCCCACTTCCGTTTTCTTTTGGGCTTTCATATTATTTCTAAACATAAGGGCCTCGCAAATTTATATGAGCCCACAAAAATACATCCGCCTCCAAAATAATTATCTTCCTTGATCCTCCTTTGAACTCGTCTCCAGAAACAGCCTACCCATTGCCATTTTGCTCCCATCGGTTTAACCCAAAAACTTTCTGTCTTCTTTTATATATGTATTTTAATTGGCCTTGTCATTCACAGTTGGTCCCATTACCCTATTCGAAACCACCCAGACCAGTAAGGTCTTCTTCTCCAAAGCATGCCCCTGACATCAAAATACACACTGCACCATTTCTTACACAACTTCATCTCTTCACACCGTCCTTCATCTCAACCCAAAATATGGAGTTCCAGTTCGTCGCGTCTCCACTGGTAAACCTATACCTGCTGCATTTTAATCCATTTATCCCAACATACACAAATTCCACTTTAGTAAATTTGAACCCATCATTGCTGCAAATCCCGCCCAGTAACCATCTTCTTCTATATAACAGTACGCAAGCTCCAGTCCACTTTCATCTTCACAAAATGATTCCGCTCACTCCTGCCAAAACAAAAAAACCTATGCTAGTGGAGATATGAGACTCCCTTACATCTTCACCGCACTCTACAGTACAAACTGCTCTTCATTATCCATCCATACAGTCTCCATTCTAGTTCACGGCTCCAACTGGAAACACCAACGCAAAGCTCCTTAGCCCGTCCTTCTCCGTGTTGTCACTACTACCTTGCCTCCACGTAAAGACACACATGCACCCACTTAACTACAACCTGCGGTGCTTTTTTCCTTCATGAGACAAATGTCGCGAGCACCTGCTATCATTTCCGAATACATGAATCCCCATTCCCACGTTCACCGTTACTGTTCCAAGATGAAACCGCCTCAAATTCCTGTGGCCTCGTCTTCTCCTTCCCGTCGACAACTGATGTTAGCTCTAGGTCGACGGTACACAAGTCGATACCCAACAATTTTGATCGAACGAAAAACAGACACCAGTGTAGATCTCTCTTTGTTTATTTTTAAGAAATTTGTTTCAGGGTTTTGCGTTGTATACTTAATTTGTGTTAAATTTATGAAGTCACAAAAAGCTTCAGTAAATTTTTATTCGACTATTTATAGGGTTTGTAGTCTTAATGGAGAAGTAATAGGATGTTGTAGGGTAGGCCTGCACTATTACTTTGGTATGAAGGAACGTAGGCCTACACGCAATGAGTTTACACTTCATTGTCCTTCGAGAAGAGATGGGTTTGTACTTTGCTAACTTTGTTACTTCGTTGCTATGAAATCAAGTAACTTGCGAAAAAAAAAGAAGTTTGTCCCATTTATGATTTTGGTTATAATGTCAGCTCAAAAAAACGTATTTATGCGCTTTATAAAAAAAATCTTTTACGCCATTTTTTACTTTTTATTTTTCAAGGAAAACGTAACCCGTTGAAGCTCATTCATGAAATATTAAAGCAAACCATATGTGTTTCATTGTAATACCTGATATACTTATTTAGTAGTGGAAAAGTGAAATAATGCAAGAAAGTGAGTACGTAACCTTATCTTGCAAGTACATTGTGCGGCCATGCTCAAACCAATTTAGTAAAGGAAAGCACAGGAAATCATAAATCAGTATAGACGTAAATCAGTACATAAATATTTATTAGGGGTACCCATTGCAAAAAAAATTCTGTTCGTTTATGTACTGCTAACGACAAAAACAAAAATACCATTGAGAAAAACAATATGCCATGGTCCTAAAAATATAATAAAATGGACAAGTTGACTTATTCTGTGAAGTCCCAAAATACCGATATAGGGTGTAAAATACTCCAAATAAAAAGTGGCTTATTTTCCAACATAACAATTACAGAAAAATTCTATAAATTAAATTACAACTACGTCTATCTTGTCCAAATTCGAAACCAATATTTAATTAAAATTAAATAATCGTTATGCTTATAAACGATTCAATAGCGACTTTCTGAAAATTTGTTTTGGACATAATTCACAATATACACGACGAAATCTCGATTTTTCTCTTCCATTAGAAAAATATACTTCACCAGCTCTGAACGTTTCTTATTTCACAGAAATCTAACTTAAAACGGATTCTGTATATTCGTTTAAAGTTCGAATCGCCAAATTACGAACTGCCGTGCCATTTCGAGCTCGATTATAATTATAACATAACTTATATGTTCAACTGACATTTATAAATAAATTCGTTAATATAATTCAATTCTAAACTGAATGATATATTTTAAATTGTCCAATTCACACAATATTGTGAATTCTGTTATTTCCGATTATTTCGAAAATAAATATATTATTCTATTATTTATATTAATTGAATATTCAATATTATTTAATTAAACAGCCATTTAAATATCTAGATCACTATTTAAATAATTAAATAAATTAATTATTATACCATAAAAATACGGGTCGTTACATTCTTCCCCCCTTAAAATAATTTCGTCCTCGAAATTGCTAAGGTAGAAAAAAACGCTATTAACTGGGTTAAAAATTATTTGTTTACTTTCTTAACTTCAGTTTCAACTAAATCAATTAATTCCAATTAAAATATTAATTCATTTTCGGATAACTAAAATTTAAAATTCTGAAAATTTTCTAACACCTCGAATTTTCAGAAAATTTCGCTAGCACCTCTTTTGTACGGCTCAATCGGTACAACTACAACTCGCCTCTCTGGCCTTCTCTAACCCAAAAGAAAATCAAATATTCAATCGGCTTGCCAAATCGGCTCATAAATCACTAAACTCATATATAAATAAACTTGTACCTTTTTGTAGGGCATATCATTTTATTTCTTGCACTTGCTTCTACTCAATATCTGCTGATCATATATACATCTATACCAATCAATGTACAAACAATTTCAATCAATCAAATCTCAACACAATTATTCGCTTATATTCAAGCCGAATTTAATTCTCAACTCAATGTCATTACCAATTTCAACTCTTAACTTACCAGTCCAATATAATTCCAGATTCCCATCTCACAATCCAATTTTACTCGGTATCATTCAATTTCAATTACCGCTTAGCTGGCTTTACTTTAATTCCAAATTGCTTTTACAATTTTCGATTTAGTTTGTTTTTAACTCATACAATCTCTACCTAGGACTTTTAAACAACATACCCTTTTCAAAAACCAAATATTCCCTTTTGGAATCAAAACAACTTGTTCTCTCAAAACATTTCCAAAAACAATATCTTAAGAAGTAATCTGTCACTTACAACTCGAAAATGAATGCTGATGATGTGGCCAACATCATCAGAGTTATTTCCCGGCGACTGAAGTGAGTTCAATATTATATCACTTTTCAAAACCATTTCTAAACATTTCCATTTTGGAATACATTTCAAAACGTTATTCACAATGCTTGTAAACAGATTAAAATCTCATAGGATTTTAAAATTCTCATATACTTAAACCAAATCTATTTACAAAACTTTTCCAAATTTCCAGGGTTTTAATTTCAATTCATAATTTAATTTTAGATTTAATTCATTTGATTTCATATATTACATTTATATGAATTCTGATTGGTTATATATATAACCATTTCAATTATAACCTTATCTGATTATAATAACAACCAATACATCCAATATACTATAATATTTCCAACATAAATCCTTTATATCAAAATATAATTTGGGAAAATTATTTCATTTACCCTCTTTCAAAACATACTATGTCGGTTCATCGTATTCAAGTGTTTAGAAACTCCTACCAATACAGTGGATCAAACTGATCGACCAGAATTCATAAACAACTCAATCAATAAATCTCCACAATATAAAACAATTTTTATACAATCTAAAAATACGCTCTCTTGTATATATACACTCACCTCAATCTAGTGTATTACTAACACCATCTCTACTAAGTCATGCCACAGAGCCAAGGTAATAGCTTAACCTTCAGCTCTGATACCACTGTAACGACCCGGGGAATTTGTGACCTTGGTAATCGACATACTCAATGTCAACAATACAAGAATCGGAAACACAAGATAGTTACTAGAAAGAAGTTAGAGGGTGAGAACAGATAAGATAGAAAATTAGAATAGAAGAAGAAGAAGAACATACAATATCAGAGTTAACACGAATCTCACAGCGGAATGACTAAAATAGACTGTATAACATAACTTTGAAATACAAATCTGTACTTGAATATACATATCATTATCAAAGTACAACACTTATAACACAGCGGAAATAAACAATAGCTATATAATCTTGAAGCCTCCTGCTCCAAGCTCTCAGTATATCTATAAAATCCCGATTACTTGACTGCCCGTACAAATTAGGGTACCCAAGAGTTCAAGGAAAACAAAACTAAATAAACTCCGGGTCAGTCATATGACTGATGTGAGTAAACAATTTAAAACAGTTTGAGAAAATAAATGATATCTCATAAGACCATGCCGTATAACACGGAACGGGTTTTTCCTTTTATGATAATCTAAAACACTTGATTTAACTTTCAATATCCCTTTGAAACAAATGATAATCTTTATATATAAAAAATCCTTTTGATATTATAATAGTGTCTATCAATCACAATATAATAATCATCTAGCGGAACGCTTTCATCTCACGTTCCACATACATAATATATAATCAAAAATCGTGGGTGCTTATTGGGTAATGAATTCCAACTGGCAAGGTATGGGACCTGTAACGGCGCGATTTTCCAGAGGTACAATTAATTTATTTAATTATATATATCGTGAGGTAGGGGATTAAATCGTCATTTAATTAAATAACTTGAAATATTTAATTAAATTAAATAATAAAATAATATATTTAATTCAGGAATAACCAGAAATAGTGGATTGACGATATAATATAGACGGGGTCATCCCAGACATTTAATTCAGCTTGGAGTTGAATTATATTGACGAATATATTCCATCGACATCAGTTTGAACGTAGAATTATAATATAATTATAATCGAGCTTGAAATGGCGCTGTAGTTCGTAAATTGGCGATTCGAACTTCAACTGAATGTACAGGATTCGTTTTAAGCCGGATTTCTGTGAAACAAGAAACGTGTGGAGCTGGTGGAGTATATCTTTCTAGTGGAAGAGAAAATTCAGGATTTCGTCGTGTAGATTTTGAGATATGTCTTAATCAAATGCTAAAATAGTCGCTATAGAATCATTTATCGACCGTAACGGTTTATTCGATATAACTTGATATCGGGTTTGAATTTAGACAAGGTTCTTTTGGGACATAACGATAATTTAATTTTTAGAATTTTACTGTAATTTTCAATTAATTAAATAAGCAACTTTTTATCTTGGGTATTTTGCACCCTGTAATCAACATTTTGAGATTCCACAAATTGAATTAATCTACCGATATTTTTATATTTTTGGGATCATGACACGTTGCCTGATAAGATGATGTTTTTATTTCTGTCCACAGTTGTCGCAAATGAACGAAATTCTACATCATCGGTACCGCGTTAGATTTAACAAACATATACACTTATATATATATTTAGAAATCCTTCTCGGTTAAGTCATCCTACCTAGTTGTGACGTAGAGGAGAAAACTAGATACAAAGCCTTAAATGAAAAATGTATAGAACATTTGCAAAGAATGCGGTTGGAAGAAAATACACGCACCATTCTCATTGACCACTAATACACTTCAACTGTACCCTAACCTTTCCTATCGCCAGTTCTCCTTGGCCTAGAAGAAAAAAACGTGGACGGCAAATCCTTCACAAACCAAACAATTTATATAATTAAAACTCCATCTCCTTACAACATAAATCCATTCAACAGCAAACAAGAAAATAATGCCGCCACATGGAAGCAGTAAAACATGGGTACGGCCATATGTTGTTTGCATCATAAAAGTGGTGATCTTTGAAATAGGGTACTGGCAGCATGTATTTTGGGATAGGAGAAGAGGTCATTTGCGTTGGTACTTAGTGCATGGTGCTGTGTGCCATAGATGGAAGGAGTAACAAATGGTGGAGTACCAACTGTTACGTGAGGGAAGGAGTTACTCAAATGAGTTGATCCAAAGGAGTTAGTCGAATATTAGTTATTCGAATAGAGTTAAAGGAGTTATCGATTTTATTTTGATCGAAAGGAGTTATCGATTAGTAAATCGAAAGGAGATTTTCGAATATAGCATATTCGAAAGAAAGAGATCGAATATTGTTTATTCGAAAGAGAGAGATTTCGAATATGAGTTATTCGAAGAGAGATAATCGAATATAGGTTATTCGAAGAAGAGTTAATCAAATAGAGATTACTCGAAAGAGAGTTATACGTTGAATTCGATTATAGCAAATTCGGGAAAAGTACTATTTACTTTCCAGGGTTTAAATCAAGATTTAGTTATCGATTTAGAAATTAGATGTCTGTTAAATTATTCGTGTTAGGAAATAAATTTATAATTTAGGTTGGATATTTTAGGGATTGGAATTATAACGTTATAGTTATAATCAAACGTTGTCATATAAGAAGTGGATTCGTAACCTGAATCCGAGAATTTGCGTAAACAGATGATTGTAAAAAGTGAGTGATGAGCTTCATCTATTTCACAGTAAAGGACGTTGTTCAATTAATGTCTGAGAGGTAATTATACCCCAACTTGATTGACTTCAGAATTGACAAAGGAATAGTTGTGGTTCGATAGAAAAGGTTGATTTGAAATATAGTTAAGTAATAAGCGATAAATGGATTAAGCGTAACGATGTTTTATACAACGTTCATGGGAAATCCGTAAATGAGTTTTGGAAACGTTTTCCAAATATAGTCAGATATGTTTTCTAAACATAGAAAATGAAATGTTTTCATGATAAGAATTTAAGAAATAGAGTTAAGCAAATTCAGAAACTAACTGGAGAGGGTAAGTTGAACGGTTTTCTAAGTGACGATCTGATGTTGGGTTCGACCTTCCGGATTGATACTTAGAGAATTGTCCTCATACTAGTTACAGTTAGGGACTGATAGTTGCGAAATAATAGTGATGTGAAAATAAGCTATGGAAATGTTTTCCAATGATTAATAACATATATTTTCTAAATATATGAAATAAGGAAATATGAACATATGATGATTGATCGATCGAATTTCCATTTGGAAATAAGATCGTTGTTTGTACACCGACATGTTTTCATTTGATAGTTGAATCACAGACTATCAAAGTTTTTACCATTTTAACGTTGTTAATATGGAGAGACCGGTTGGATTATTATCCAAAGAACCACTCTGTATCGGCATAAGCGTTGCGAGCAATATATGCCAAAGATAAATTGAAGACGGAGTAAAGTGCAAGGGCTGTTGTATAAGTCTTAGATAACAGTGACTAAGATGGATATACTGAATAGTGCCTTTGGTTTGTCCAGTCCCAGGACAACGTATATGGAAGGAGGTCTGACAGAGTATATCCAATGGATCGCGTAAGTTGATCTGTTCAAACGTATTCACGTTTGGTGGCGGAGGAATTCATTTCTCTTAGCTGTATACCCGTGTTATTTTTGGATAAGTCAATTTGTGATTTGGCGAGTATGACGATGTGGCATTCAAAGTGAATGGTGATCAGATGTTCTGAAGATAGACGTAGCTTCTAGCCTCACACCGGGAAGTAACAAAAGTTGGGCTAGGCAGCATGGCTAGTTGGGTCATCCCCAAGCAGGGTGTATTGTCACCGATCTAGAGAATATTCATATTTATACTTCTTTTTGATTCTTTATCTTCGGATGACGGTTTGATGGCCTATAACCGTGGTGGCAATATATTCGCGACACTCAAGCTAAATGAGTGAGCGGTCATGTGTGGCCGGGTTGCAAGACGTTCTTGTTGAACCCTAAGTGTATCACCTCTAGAGTACACTATTCAGAAGGTGCTCCCATACCTTGTCTGTTGGAAATCCATTCTCCGATAAGCGCCCTGCGGTTTATGATTTTGTACTATGTATGTAGAACGTGAGATGCAAGCGTTTCTGCTAGATTGATACCTATTTGTACTTAGACATTATTATAATATCACAATGATATTGCTTGTCAAAGTTGTTCAGTTACTCATAAGGGAAAAACCCGTTCCGTATTCGCGGCGTGGTCTTATGAGATATCCTATACCTGTTTTAAACTATTTTACTCATACCAGTCCCATGACTGACCCGGAGTTTACTTTGTTGTTTTCCCTAAACTCTTGGGTGCCTAAATTTGTACGGGCAGTCAAGTAGTCGGGATTTGCAGATATACTTGGAGAGCTTGGAGCAGGAGGCTGCAAGATTTTATAGCTATAGTTATTTCCGCCATGTTGTAAGTGTTGTACTCTGATAAGTGCTATTGTATATATATATAACTGTTTACTTCAAAGTTATGTTATATATTATATGTTATTCGTTCCGCTGTGAGATTCGTGTTACTCTGATGATTCTGATGTTCTTCTTCTTCTTCTATTCTATTAGTTCTATCTTTTCTTTCTCACCTTCTAAATTCTTTCACTAACGTCTCGGAATTTCCGACTCTCGAGGAGTCGGAAATTTCCAGCCGTTACAGTTGGTATCAGAGCCAGGTTAAGTGATTACCTTGGCTCTGTGGCATAACTCGGTAGAGATAGGGTTAGTAATACCCTAGATTGAGTTTGAGTGTATATATACGAGTGCGTATTTGTATTTGATATAAAATGGTTTTATATTGTGGAGATTCATTAGCTGAGTTGTTTATGAGTTCTGGTCGATCAGTTTGATCCACTGTATCGGTAGGAGTAAATAAACACTTGAATACGATGGGTCGTCACGATATGTTTTGAAAAAGGGTAAGTGAATTTAACATTACCCAAAGTATATTTTGATATAGAAATATATATATATATATATATCAAAATTTTAATATATTAGATATATTGGTTGTAATTATGATCGAGTAAGATTATATAGTGAAAGGGATATACATAACCAACCAGAATTCATATAAGTGAAATCAGATGAGTAAATCTGAATTTAAATCAAAATTTGGAATTAAAATAAGGAAATTTTAAGTTCCTGGGAGATTTTGAAAATGTTTTTCAATTTGAAATAAATATAGTATCTAACACACCTAGATGACTAGAAAATAATTCCGAGGATGGATCGATACATCGTCGGTGTGATTTTCGAGTTTCTAAGTGACGGATTACTACCAAGGATTTTTGTTTTCAAATTGTTTTGAGAAAACAAGTTGTTTAGAAATTCAAAGGTTTTGAATTGTTAGTATGATTTCAAAATGGAATTTGAAACAAAACCCAGGAATTTAAATCTTGAAATTTAAAATTTAACTTGTTAAGTTGAATGAATCAAGATGGTAAAAACAAATAGTAAATTAAAATTTAACTTGAACCAAGTTAAATAAATCGGGATTCGGTTAGAGAATAATCTGGATTGGAATTAAGTTGATGGGTTAAGAGTTTGAAATATGATATTGGAGTTTGAATAGAATTTGACTTGGATAGAACCAAGTGGTTGAGTTGAAGGTTGGATTGAGATGACATTGGTATATGTTGGGTTGATAACAGGTGGAAGTGATAAGAGTTGATATGCCCGACAAAAAGGTACAAGTTTATTTTTGATATAAGCATGAGATTTATGAGCCGAATTGGCAAGCCGCTTGGCTGTTTGATTTTCT
Organism: Allium sativum; assembly: GCA_030737875.1. Classification (NCBI taxonomy): domain Eukaryota; kingdom Viridiplantae; phylum Streptophyta; class Magnoliopsida; order Asparagales; family Amaryllidaceae; genus Allium; species Allium sativum. The sequence goes on from CM060918.1 coordinate 84,227,324, forward strand.
TTTGGGTTGGAGAAGGCCTAGAGAGGCGAGTTGTGGTTTTACCGATAGGGCTGTACAAAGGAGGTTATGGCGAAATTTTCCGAAAATTTAAAGTGTTAGAAAATTTTCAGAATTTTTGAAAATTTTAGTTTGTCGGAAGAATAAATATTTCAGTCGATATTAATTGATTTGGTTGAAATCAGAAATAAGGGGTAAACCAATCTTAGGGGTTCCAATATATAGGGTCAACCTCTAACTTAGCAATTTCGAGGACGAAATTATTTTAAGTGGGGAAGTCTATAACGGCGCGATTTTCTAGAGGTACAATTAATTTATTTAATTATATATATCGTGAGGTAGGGGATTAAATCGTCGTTTAATTAAATAACTTGAAATATTTAATTAAATTAAATAATAAAATAATATATTTAATTCAGGAATAACCAGAAATAGTGGATTGACGATATAATATAGACGGGGTCATCCCAGACATTTAATTCAGCTTGGAGTTGAATTATATTGACGAATATATTCCATCAACATCAGTTTGAACGTAGAATTATAATATAATTATAATCGAGCTTGAAATGGCGCTGTAGTTCGTAAATTGGCGATTCGAACTTCAACTGAATGTACAGGATTCGTTTTAAGCCGGATTTCTGTGAAACAAGAAACGTGTGGAGCTGGTGGAGTATATCTTTCTAGTGGAAGAGAAAATTCAGGATTTCGTCGTGTAGATTTTGAGATATGTCTTAATCAAATGCTTAAATAGTCGCTATAGAATCATTTATCGACCGTAACGGTTTATTCGATATAACTTGATATCGGGTTTGAATTTAGACAAGGTTCTTTTGGGACATAACGATAATTTAATTTCTAGAATTTTACTGTAATTTTCAATTAATTAAATAAGCAACTTTTTATCTGGGGTATTTTGCACCCTGTAATCAACATTTTGAGATTCCACAAATTGAATTAATCTACCGATATTTTTATATTTTTGGGATCATGACACGTTGCCTGATAAGATGATGTTTTTATTTCTGTCCACAGTTGTCGCAAATGAACGAAATTCTACATCATCGGTACCGCGTTAGATTTAACAAACATATACACTTATATATATATATATTTAGAAATCCTTCTCGGTTAAGTCATCCTACCTAGTTGTAACGTAGAGGAGAAAACTAGATACAAAGCCTTAAATGAAAAATGTATAGAACATTTGCAAAGAATGCGGTTGGAAGAAAATACACGCACCATTCTCATTGACCACTAATACACTTCAACTGTACCCTAACCTTTCCTATCGCCAGTTCTCCTTGGCCTAGAAGAAAAAAACGTGGACGACAAATCCTTCACAAACCAAACAATTTATATAATTAAAACTCCATCTCCTTACAACCTAAATCCATTCAACAGCAAACAAGAAAATAATGCCGCCACATGGAAGCAGTAAAACATGGGTACGGCCATATGTTGTTTGCATCATAAAAGTGGTGATCTTTGAAATAGGGTACTGGCAGCATGTATTTTGGGATAGGAGAAGAGGTCATTTGCGTTGGTACTTGGTGCATGGTGCTGTGTGCCATAGATGGAAGGAGTAACAAATGGTGGAGTACCAACTGTTACGTGAGGGAAGGAGTTACTCAAATGAGTTGATCCAAAGGAGTTAGTCGAATATTAGTTATTCGAATAGAGTTAAAGGAGTTATCGATTTTATTTTGATCGAAAGGAGTTATCGATTAGTAAATCGAAAGGAGATTTTCGAATATAGCATATTCGAAAGAAAGAGATCGAATATTGTTTATTCGAAAGGGAGAGATTTCGAATATGAGTTATTCGAAGAGAGATAATCGAATATAGGTTATTCGAAGAAGAGTTAATCAAATAGAGATTACTCGAAAGAGAGTTATAAGTTGAATTCGATTATAGCAAATTCGGGAAAAGTACTATTTACTTTCCAGGGTTTAAATCAAGATTTAGTTATTGATTTAGAAATTAGATGTCTGTTAAATTATTCGAGTTAGGAAATAAATTTATAATTTAGGTTGGATATTTTAGGGATTGGAATTATAACGTTATATTTATAATCAAACGTTGTCATATAAGAAGTGGATTCGTAACCTGAATCCGAGAATTTGCGTAAACAGATGATTGTAAAAAGTGAGTGATGAGCTTCATCTATTTCACAGTAAAGGACGTTGTTCAATTAATATCTGAGAGGTAATTATACCCCAACTTGATTGACTTCAGAATTGACAAAGGAATAGTTGTGGTTCGATAGAAAAGGTTGATTTGAAATATAGTTAAGTAATAAGCGATAAATGGATTAAGCGTAACGATGTTTTATACAACGTTCATGGGAAATCCGTAAATGAGTTTTGGAAACGTTTTCCAAATATAGTCAGATATGTTTTCTAAACATAGAAAATGAAATGTTTTCATGATAAGAATTTAAGAAATAGAGTTAAGCAAATTCAGAAACTAACTGGAGAGGGTAAGTTGAACGGTTTTCTAAGTGACGATCTGATGTTGGGTTCGACCTTCCGGATTGATACTTAGAGAATTGTCCTCATACTAGTTACAGTTAGGGACTGATAGTTGCGAAATAATAGTGATGTGAAAATAAGCTATGGAAATGTTTTCCAATGATTAATATATTTTCTAAATATATGAAATAAGGAAATATGAACATATGATGATTGATCGATCGAATTTCCATTTGGAAATAAGATCGTTGTTTGTACACCGACATGTTTTCATTTGATAGTTGAATCACAGACTATCAAAGTTTTTACCATTTTAACGTTGTTAATATGGAGAGACCGGTTGGATTATTATCCAAAGAACCACTCTGTATCGGCATAAGCGTTGCGAGCAATATATGCCAAAGATAAATTGAAGACGGAGTAAAGTGCAAGGGCTGTTGTATAAGTCTTAGATAACAGTGACTAAGATGGATATACTGAATAGTGCCTTCGGTTTGTCCAGTCCCAGGACAACGTATATGGAAGGAGGTCTGACAGAGTATATCCAATGGATCGCGTAAGTTGATCTGTTCAAACGTATTCACGTTTGGTGGCGGAGGAATTCGTTTCTCTTAGCTGTATACCCGTGTTATTTTTGGATAAGTCAATTTGTGATTTGGCGGGTATGACGATGTGGCATTCAAAGTGAATGGTGATCAGATGTTCTGAAGATAGACGTAGCTTCTAGCCTCACACCGGGAAGTGACAAAAGTTGGGCTAGGCAGCATGGCTAGTTGGGTCATCCCCAAGCAGGGTGTATTGTCACCGATCTAGAGAATATTCATATTTATACTTCTTTTTGATTATGTATCTTCGGATGACGGTTTGATGGCCTATAACCGTGGTGGCAATATATTCGCGACACTCAAGCTAAATGAGTGAGCGGGCATGTGTGGCCGGGTTGCAAGACGTTCTTGTTGAACCCTGAGTGTATCACCTCTAGAGTACACTATTCAGAAGGTGCTCTCATACCGTGTCTGTTGGAAATCCATTCTCCGATAAGCGCCCTGCGGTTTATGATTTTGTACTATGTATGTAGAACGTGAGATGCAAGCGTTTCTGCTAGATTGATACCTATTTGTACTTAGACATTATTATAATATCACAATGATATTGCTTGTCAAAGTTGTTCAGTTACTCATAAGGGAAAAACCCGTTCCGTATTCGCGGCGTGGTCTTATGAGATATCCTATACCTGTTTTAAACTATTTTACTCATACCAGTCCCATGACTGACCCGGAGTTTACTTTGTTGTTTTCCCTAAACTCTTGGGTGCCTAAATTTGTACGGGCAGTCAAGTAGTCGGGATTTACAGATATACTTGGAGAGCTTGGAGCAGGAGGCTGCAAGATTTTATAGCTATAGTTATTTCCGCCGTGTTGTAAGTGTTGTACTCTGATAAGTGCTATTGTATATATATATATAACTGTTTACTTCAAAGTTATGTTATATATTATATGTTATTCGTTCCGCTGTGAGATTCGTGTTACTCTGATGATTCTGATGTTCTTCTTCTTCTTCTATTCTATTAGTTCTATCTTTTCTTTCTCACCTTCTAAATTCTTTCGCTAACGTCTCGGAATTTCCGACTCTCGAGGAGTCGGAAATTTCCAGCCGTTACACTTGATTTAACTTTCAATATCCCTTTGAAACAAATGATAATCTTTATATCAAAAATCCTTTTGATATTATAATAGTGTCTATCAATCACAATATAATAATCATCTAGCGGAACGCTTTTATCTCACGTTCCACATACATAATATATAATCAAAAATCGTGGGTGCTTATTGGGTAATGAATTCCAACTGGCAAGGTATTGGACCACCTTCCAACAGTGTATCTCTAGAAAGGAATACACCAGGTTCAACAAGAACATCTTGTAACCCAGGCTAAACATGACAGGTCACTCATTTCGCTTGAGTGTTTGAATGTATTATCAGCAATGGTTGTGTCAGCAACCGTTTCCCGAAAGGGACAACATCGAAATAGATTATAGAAGTAAATGGAATTTCTCTAGATCAGGTGACAATACACCCTAATTGGCAGCTAACCACTTAGCCATGCAACCTACTCGATTTTTATACCATTTCCTGATTGTGAGGCTAGAGGTCATAACATATAGATCATACCTTTATTTACTTTGAATGCCACATCGTCATAACAACCAAATCACAAATTGATTTCACCAAAAATACCACGGGTATACAGCTAAGAGAAACGAATTCCTCCGCCATCAAATGTAAATACGTTTGAAGAGATCAACATACGTGATCTATTAAATATGGAGTGGTTTTCAGATAATAAATCTGATCCCGGTCTCTCCGTATTGACAACGGAAATGGTCAAAAAATTTGATAGACGGTATTTAACTATCAAAGAAAAATATGTGTACAAACAACGGTCGTATTTCCAAATGGAAATCTTACCGAGCAAATCCTCAATCAACACTGATTCCCTTTTATTTAATGTGTCATTCAGTTATCCATTTCCTATTCCTGTTTCCATATATCCGTAAATTCTTATTTTCTAAATTTAGAAAATATATGTTATTAATCATTGGAAAACATTTCCATATTTACTCTCATTTCTATTTATTTTTTATTCTTATTTGGAAAACATCTCCAGAACTCCTTTATTGGATTTAAACAGATGTTTAAATAAAACATCGCTATGCCAACTCAAACCATTACACTCATTAACTAAATTCACTTAACCAACTTTATTACCTTCATTCTGTAATTATACCAAAAAACGGCCTTTTAAAACATTCATATAACCGTTATACAGAAGTTCTTATTTAATTTTCCAAATAATTCCTTTTTATATAAATTCCATTGATTTTATATTAGTATTTTATTTTCAATGTACACTTTGAAAATTCCCTTTTTACATTCCAGTATTTCTTATGGTACTTAAAATACCAAATAACAAGACCAGTGACATCATAATCAATCACAGATTATATATTACATCATATATTACAATATATGAAAACAAACAGTATTATAAATATTGAGGAATCATGTTGGATTCCTCCAACCTGTTTCCCTGCATCCACAGATGTTAAACAATATAAATAACATTACTTTCATTTCAATATGAAATATTCTGACAAGCAGGATCAATATTTGATTAACGATATATATATATATATATATTACTAGATCTATAATTTCAACCAATCAATTTAGCAGTTCATCTCAACAATCAACACACAACAATCAACCATCATTTATCAATTCTAAAAATAAGTTATAAAAATATAAACTGGCAAAGTTAGTGAGTTTTACTCACATTGGTCGTTGGTCGCCAGATAACAATTAACGTCAGTTGATTCAGATTCGTCGTTTTAATTCTTCCTAAAATTGTAACAACATACAAATTTCTCCAGACCAGTTGCAGTATGAAGCCTGTTTCCGTACGGTTACAATGAATCTGACCGTTCGTAAAACTAACACTGTATGAACAAGATATTACGTTTATAAGAATATATACTATTTAAAAAAAATAAAACTTAAGTTTATATTAAAATTTTGGTTTTACCATCCTCTAATGGATTTCACTTCGGCCCACTATCAAAATAATTACCCCGCACATATGAGCTTCCTTCCTCAAACAATAAATCCCGCCCTTTTTCCGCTGACACTCACGTCCACTTCCTTTTTCCTTTGGGCTTTCGTATTATTTTCAAACATACGGGCCTCGCATATTTATATGAGCCCACAAAAATACAACCGCCTCCAAAATAATTATCTTCCCCGATCCCCCTTTGAACTCGTCTCCAGAAACAACCTGCCCGTTGCCATTTCGCTCCCATCGGTTTAACCCAAAAACATTCTGTCTTCTTTTATATATGTATTTTAACTGGCCTTGTCATTCACAGTTGGTCCATTACCCTATTAGAAACCACCTAGACCAGTAAGGTCTTCTTCTCCAAAGCATGCTCCTGACATCAAAATACACACTGCACCACTTCTTACACAACTTCATCTCTTCACACCGTCCTTCTCAACCTAAAATACGGAGTTCCAGTTCGTCGCGCCTCCACTGGTAAACCCATACCCGCTGCATTTTATTCCATCTATCCCAACATACACAAATTCCATTTTAGTAAATTTGAACCCATCAATGTTGTAAATCCGGCCCAGTAACCATCTTCTTCTATATAACAGTACGCAAGCTCCAGTACCCTTTCATCTTCACTAAATGATTCCGCTCACTCCTTCCAAAACAAAAAAAACCTATGCTAGTGGAGATATGAGACACCCTTACAACTTCACCGCACTCTACAGTACAAAGTGCTCTTCATTTTCAATCCATACAGTCTCCACACTACTTCACGGCTCTAACTGGAAACACCAACCCAAAGCTCCTCAACCCATCCTTCTCCTTATCATCACTACTACCATGCCTCCACGTAAAAACACACACGCACCCACTTAACTACATCCCGCGGTGCTTCTTTCCTTCATGAAACAAATGCCGCGAGCACCTGCTATCATTTTCGAATACATGAATCCCCCTTCCCACATTCACCGTTATTGATCCGATATGAAACCGCCTCAAATTCATGTGGCCCTTTCTTATCCTTCCCATCGACATCTGATGTTTGCTCTAGGTCGACGGTACACATGTCGATACCCAACAATTTTGATCGAACTAAAAACAGACACCAGTGTAGATCTCTCTTTGTTTAGTTTATAGAAATTTGTTTCAGGGTTTTGCATTGTATACTTAATTTGTTTTAAATTTATGAAGTCATGAAAAGCTCCAATAAATTTTTATTCGACTATTAATAGGGTTTGTAGTCTTAATGGAGAAGTAATAGGATGTTGTTGGGTAGGACTGCACTATTACTTTGGTATGAAGGAACGTAGGACTACACGCATTGATTTTTCCCTTCATTGTCCTTCGTGAAGAGATGGGTTTGTACTTTGCTAACTTTGTTGCTAAGAAATCAATTAGCTTGCGGAAAAAAAAAGTTTGTCCAATTTATGATTTTGATTATAATGTCAGCTAAAAAAACGTATTTATGCGCTTTATAAAATGAATCTTTTATGCCATTTTATACTTTTTAATTTTCAAGGAAAACGTAACCCGTTGAAGCTCATTCATGATATATTATATCAAACCATATGTGTTTCATTGTAATACATGATATACTTATTCAATAGTGGAAAAGTGAAACAATGTAAGAAAGTGAGCACATGACCTTATCTTGCAAGTAAATTGTATGGCCACCAAAAGTATTCAAAAACAAATATACTCAAACCAATTTAGTAAAGGAAAGCATAGGAAATCACAAATCAGTATAGACATAAATCAGTACATATATATTTATTAGGGGTACCCATTGCAAAAAAAATCTGTTCGTTTATGTACTGCTAACGACAAAAACAAAAATACCATTGAGATGAACAATGTGCCATGGCCCTAAAAATATAATAAAACAGACAAGTTGACTTATTCTGTGAAGTCCCAAAATACTAACGTAGGGTGTAAAATACTCCAAATAAAAAGTGGTTTATTTTCCAAAATAAAAATTATAGAAAAGTTCTATAAATTAAATTATAACTACATCTATCTTGTCCAAATTTGAAACCAATATTTAATTAAAATTAAATAACCGTTATAGCATATAAACGATTCCATGGTGACTTTCTGAAAATTTAATTTGGGCATAATTCACAATATACACGATGAAATCTCGAATTTTCTCTTCCATTAGAAAAATATACTCCACCAGCTCCGAACATTTCTTATTTCACAGAAATCTGACTTAAAACAGAATCTGTATATTCGTTTAAAGTTCGAATCGCCAAATTACGAATCGCTGCGCCATTTCGAGCTCGATTATAATTATAATATAAATTATATGTAACACCCTGAATTTTCTATGTATATTAAAATAACAAATTAAGAACACTTAATTATTAAACAAAGATTAGGGGAAACGGGCTGTGCCATTGCGTTCGTCTTTGAATTCATCTTGAGATAGAGTCCGAGTTTGCGTAAATCGGGCTCCGTATGAAGAAGTTATGGAGTTCAGAAGATTTCAAGTTTAAACCGAAATTAAAGTAAAATAATAATTAAAAGTCAAAATAGTTCGAAATTTGGTAAGAGCGGGCTGAGCGGGAAATTTCCCGCTCAGAGGTGTCGACCCCCATATTGGGGTGTCGACATAGGTGTCGACCCCCCCATAGGGAGTCGACCCCTTTTGAGATCCAGTTCCAGTGTCGAATTTTTATAGCCCTGAGCTGATGTGGTCTTCTCTGATTGGCCTGATGACAAATTCTGAGGTATTAGGGCTTATGTGTTGTGTTGTAGTTAGTTGGATGACACATCTCTTTGGTTTGGATGGCTCTGATGATCTCCTGGTTCATTGAAGGCTTAAATTGATCCTATATTTCAATATATACAACTATAAACCTAAAACCTAATTCATAACAATTCCTTATGACGCATTTATGCTGCTGAACTCTTAATTCTCTTAGCCGCCACCTTTAAAACCTAAATCATATTAGAAGTTCTTCATCAACAATCAACTTTGAAGATTAATCAACATCAAATTAGAGTTTCTACAACAACAACGATTCAATTATCTATTCTTAATCCTAGCAAGGTAAGTTCACGTTATTTTCAGATTTGAATACCTGATTGTAATCTTAACATGTAATAAAATGGATCGAAGTCTATGCCTGATTGTAAGATAATCTTTTCAGATTTATCCCTATCCTTCTATTGAATCTATGTCCTTACATGCCTTAGAGGTTATTTTTATTGATTGAATCAGTCCTATCTTTGTTGTACATCAGGTTTAAAATCCTCTTTGTTTCATGATGTTATTCTTATGCTTGCGATAATGATTGTATCAATTTATTCAAGAATCTATCTTTGTTTGATCTAAATCTCTTGTATTAGGTCTGTTGTTACATGCCTATATTTATGCCTATTCTTATTTATGCTCCTTCCCTCTCTCTCTTCCCCTATTTCCTTTTTCTTTTATGAACCTGGGTTACCTTTGAACCTAGGTTGAAATCGTGAAATACGAACAATTGGAATACATGGAATATTTTGGGTAAATATTGGGCATAATGTATTCGGTGAAATAATTGGGAATAACATATTCGGTGAAATTGTTGGATATAATTTATAACTTGTGATTTGGGATATAAATGTTATTGTTGCGACTTGGGGTAAATTGAAATATTAAATCTAGATTGGGCGTAAACTGTAAATTGTAATATTAAATCTAGATTGGGCCTAACTATTGGTTGGGACGCCAAGCATAATGTATATTGTGATTTTGGGGCATGACCACTATTGCAAATTTGGGAAGATTTGGTGTAACCTATTTTGAGCAATAATTTGTAATTGAATTTGTGGGGCATAATTTGCAATTGGCTTGGTTGGGCATAACTTGAGAATTGGAACATGACTAGTTTTGTGAATTTGGGGAAAATAGCATATAAAATCTAGACTTGGGCATGTATGGTAAATAGGTAAATTGGATAAAAGATGAACATGCCTAACCCAAGGTTAGATTGAGTTGTTGTGTAAGTCTGACCGGAACCGCCCAGCACATCCAACAACCGCAACAACAGGTCTAATGTGAGAGGTTAGCGCATAAAGCCCAAAACCCGAGGTTAGAATGAGTTTGCGGTAGAAGTCTGCCCGGAACCGCCCGGCACATCCAGCAACCTCAAACAACAATTCTAAGTTGAGATGTTAAGGCATTAATGAATGAATTAATGCTTATGAACAGGGTTAAGTTAGTAGGAAACACTTAACCAAATTCAACATGATGAATGAGTAGGGTTAAGTTAACCAACATAACATGATAAACGAGTGGGGTTAAGTTAAGGGGAAACACTTAACCAATATAACATGATGAATGAACAGGGTTAAGTTAATAGGAAACACTTAACCAATACAACGTGATGAATGGGAAGGGTTAAGTTAATAAGAAACACTTAACCAATATGACATGTTAGGTGGGTCGGTTAAGTTAACATGGACAAGAAGACAACTTAACCAATATTACATAGACAAAGTGAATAGGGTTAAGGCAAGCTTAACCAATAATACAATGGACTTGATAAGGGGAAAGGTTAAGTAAATCTTGGGTAAGTGGGTAATATTAGTATATATAGGCCCACAAACTTAACCGTTGAATAAACATGCGTGAATCAGTGAGAAGGTTAAGTAACATATGAATAGGCAACACTTAACCAGTACATCATGTTAATTAAGAAAGTGGGTGGGGTTAAGTTAAATTGAGAAAACTTAACCATTATAACATGTTGATTAGAAAACCCTAGTAACGGGGACATATTTCAGCAGTAACCCACAGAGATGTATCATGGTACCCTGGGCTAGGCAAGGTGGGGCACGATTACTGGGCTGATTATAAGCGGTCAGAATAGCGGCTGGTGGTGCAGTAGTGTAGTTCCGACGGAGTATGGGCGTGCACGTGCTCTGGAGTGGAAAAGCAGGCACTGGGCATCAGTAGTATACACTGTGCATCTTGAATTGTGTCGGGTTGCCATCATGGGAATTGATACACCCCATGATGGGGCCAACACAGGTATCTACATACAAGCGGGGCCGAACGACACAAGCAATAAATACATACAAGCGAGGCCGAATGACACACGGAAAATTAATACAAGTAGGAGCTGATCGATAGGGTAGTAATGGTACATCTAACATCTTCATGGCAATTAGGCTGATTGAGGTATGATCCTCATACTAGATGTGCACCTGAAGGCTACCACAATTGCGGGGTCGGGATCACCTTATAATACAACATAGGATACTAGTTGGGACAAAAGTAGGGAATACGAATCATTCTATAAAAGACACTAGTTAGGATGCTAGTTGGGTGGTGCAGAGAAAATAGGAAATCAGAGAAAGAACCAAAGCGCATTCAGTGATTTTACCTTGTCGTATCTAACAATCATCATTTTTTGTCTTGCTATGGTTATTATCATGGTTATGGTCTGGTAACCAGTTTACTCATGTCATGATGCTTTTACCTATTTACATGCTGAAAGTCACTGGACTTACCAGGCTTTATGTCTAACTCTGTTTTGTTTCGCTTTCTTTTCTCCCCCCCCCGGTTCATAGGGTGGGAATTTACCACTTAGCTCAGTTTTCTTTCCAAGCTCAAAGATAGTCGATGTATTGCTTTGAACTCTCTTTTCCACTTCTGTGGCTGGCTCATGCTTTATTGGGGAATATTATTGTCATTTTATGCTTCTTTATTTTGTTAAACAAGATAGATGCTTTATTGTAATGGGAAGTTGTTTTACTAAGCTGTTGTTCATCAATGAAGTAAAGTTTTATTTATTTTCCGCTGTTTAAATTTTGTCTGTTTCGTAATTTATCTGTTCTATATACTTATGACGCTGCATCGAAGTTAATGCATTCCCTTTGTGAGTGACCTTAATGGAGGTGGGGTGTTTCACATGGTATTAGAGCTAAAGGTTACCAGAATAGATAAAAGATTTTTCAAAAGCATATTTTAAAAGGGTTTTTTCAAAAACATGTTTTAAAGAAGCGTTTTTCAAGAGAAAAGTATTGTTTTTAAAAGGCATATCCCCCAAAGCCATATGCACTATCTTTCGATTCTCTATTTGAATCTCTTCTTCCTTTCTTTTCGCCATAGTTTCGTAGGCATACGGCACATGTCGAGGGCGAACTAGTGCCCAACCTCCATTTGTAGCCGCAGTAGTTTCACATGCGGCTAATCTTCTTTTCAAGCTTTGTTGGTTGTCGTGCGATGGAGGTAGTTTCGAGAAACTTGTCAACAAGCTACACAAGGATAGTAAGGATAAGAATAAGGGATTTTGGGCTATGGAGCACAAGCCTAAGGATAAGAAGCTTGTTGATATGGCTTAATCCATGCAGAAGGAGAAAGGTGAAAAGAAAGAGGCCAAAGTGGAAGAATCACAAACAAGGGATTGGAATATAAGAAGGGTAGAAGAAATAATAAATCCCGCGACAAGAGGAAGTGTCTTTTCTGCGATATAGCAGGTCATTTAATTGTAGGGAGAAGAAGACATGTGGTTGTTTTCCGTAGGGTGAAGCAGGGCATCGTATCATGGATTGCCCGAAGGACAAGGATAAGGGCAATGGACATAATCTTCTAGAGTGCAATTGCATGCTCTCACTGCTAGTGTACCTAAGAGAGGTAGGAATGTTTCTGTTGAAAGTTTAGTTTTTCTTTTCAATCATCCCGTTAGAACTTTATTTGATTCTGGTGCTTCACATTCCTTTCTGTCTACTTCCATAGTTGAATAGGGTAGAGGATCCCATTTCTTGTCTTAAATCCTATTGGGGGTTCGGCTCATTCATCTATGATTTATCTGGATTTGGGAATATCTATACTAAGCGTTGAGTTTAGATGTAATGCTTACGTTTTTGGTTTCATGGGCTATGTGTTAGTTCTAGGGATGGATTGGTTATCCAGTAATGGTGCCATTCTCAATTGTGAAAGGAGGGTAGTTAGACTTTTGAGTCGCCTCGGTAATACCCTCGAAATCTCATGTAACCCTAAGAGTTCTGTCATGCTTAGTTACCTAGAATCTCTTGATGCATCTTTTGATAATTTTCAATTCGTTCAAGTAGTCTGTGAGTATCCCAATGTCTTTGATGAAGTAAAGGGTTTACCCCCAAAATGCAAAATATATTTCCGCATATACTTAGTTGATAACGCCAAACCAACCAGTTGCATTACCCGAATGATACATGACTCCTAGGGAGAGGAAGGAGCTCAGCTAGCAAATTAAAGAGTTGCTTGAGAAGGGGTTCACAAGGCAGAGTATTTCTGAATGGGGTGCTCCTGTAGTGTTTGCAACCAAAGCGGGTGGTTCACTTCGCCTATGCGTGGATTATAGAGAATTAAACAAGCTGACTAAAGAAAAATATGCACCCACTTCCAAGAATAGATGATTTTTTTGACCAGCTTGTAGGTGCGTCTGTTTTCTCCCAACTAGATTTGGCTACAGGGTTTCATCAGCTAAGAGTAGCTGAGGATAGTATAGACAATACTGCTTTTAGGACCCCTGACGGTTTCTTTGAGTGGCTCATCATGCCTTTCGGTTTGACGAATGCACCCGCTTATATTGTTGACTTGATGAGTAGGGTGTTCCTTAGTAAGTTTGTTGTAGTCTTCGTGGACGATATCTTGATTTTCTCAAAGAACGAGGAAGAACATGCTTTGCATTTAGGAGAAGTCATGGATACACTTCGAGCACATCAACTTAGGGCGAAGTTCTCCAAAATGTCATTTTTGGAGAGAAGAAGTAAGGTTTCTAGGGCATGTGGTGTCCAAAGAAGGGATAGCAGTAGATCCCGCAAAAGTAGTTGTGGTGCAAGACTGGAAGGTCCCAAGGAATGCAACAGAAGTAAGAAACTTTCTTGGACTAGCGGACTAATATAGGAAGTTCATTAATAACTTTGCGAAGGTATTAGCCCCACTTACTGGATTAACAAAGAAGAATCTAACCTTTGCTCGGGATACTGATCGTGATGTTGCTTTCCAATGATCGAAGAGAGGGCTCTTACAACGGCCCCAGTTTTGACTTTTACCTTACGGTAGTAAAAGGTTTACGGTATATACGAATGCATGCGGCACGGGACTAGGCACCATTTTGATGTAAGAAGGAAGGGTAAGGTCGTAGTGTATGCCTTAAGAAGAAATAGGTTGACTTCAAGTCTTCTTTTTGTGAAAAGGAGAAGTTCAGAATATATATCAACCTTTAATTTTAAAACCTTCGGTTAAGTTAGTAGTTGGCATCTCTAGGAGTAAGACCTACGCTTTTGGATCAAGTAGGGACTTCACAAAGAAAAAACTCTCAAATAGTCGATGCAATGGATAAGTTAAGACAGTCAGAGCACAATGAAATGAAGCTCAAGAAGATGCGACTTAGAAGACTGAAGACTAGATACGTGCATCATACCCTTCTTTGAGGGTATATCCTTGATCTCTCTTTTTCTGTAAAGTTTATTTGCATGCTAGTCTTTATCTTTTAAGTATATCCTCTCGGTCCTATCCTCGATCCTTAGGTAGAAGCCAATGGATGTAAACATGTGTTTGAGACACGTTATGTTTGGTGGATGCAAGTGGATGTAAGTGTTTGCTAGTGGTTGCTCGTGGATGCATATACACACACATTAGGCACTAGATTGGCTCCGTCACTTCCATATTGCATATGCATGAGTGGAATTTTATATATATGGATTGAAACTTGATGTGATATCATATGGATGATGCATTTGAATGGATGATTGTGAACTCATATAGAAGTTATAAAGTACCATAGGAATAACTGAATACACGTTGGACTCATGGCACTAACATAATTCTCATTAAGGAGGTCAACTGAATCAGTGGACCGCCTGATCTTTTGCATTAGTATCGAGACATGTACACACACCCTTGCATATGTTCATATAGCATTAGAAATCTTTTAAGGACATTGGATACTTATGGATAATGGATGAGTAGATGGATGGCAGGGCACATTCTTCTTAACTTGGAGATTTCGGGGACGAAATCCTTTAAGGAGGGGAGAATGTAACACCCTAAATTTTCTGTGTATATTAAAATAACAAATTAAAGAACACTTAATTTTTAAAAGAAGAATTAGGGGAAACGAGGTATGCAATTGCGTTCGTCTTGGAATTCTGCTTGAGATAGAGTCCGAGTTTGCGTAAATCGGGCTCCGTATGAAGAAGTTATGGAGTTCAAAAGATTTCAAGTTTAAACAGAAAATAAATTAAAATAATAATTACAAGTCAAAACAGTTCGAAATTCGGTAAGAGCGGGCCGAGCGGGAAATTTCCCGCTCAGAGGTGTCGACCCCCTATAGGGGAGTCGACATAGGTGTCGACCCCCTATAGGGGTTTTGACATAGGTGTCGACCCCACGTGCAGGGAGTCGACCGCTTTTGAGATCCAGTTCCAATGACAAATTTTTATAGCCCTGAGTTGATGTGGCCTTCTCTGATTGGCCTGATGACAAATTCTGAGATATTAGGGCTTATGTGTCGTGTTGTGGTTGGCTGGATGACACATCTCTTTGGTTTGGATGGCAATGATGATCTCCTAGTTCATCTAAAGGCTCAAATTGATCCTATACTTCTATATAAACATCTCTAAACCTAAACCCTAATTCATAACAATTCCTTATGACACATCTATGCTGCTGAACTCTCAATTCTCTTAGCCGCCGCCTCTAAAACCTAAATCATATTAGAAGTTCCTCATCAACAATCAACTTTGAAGATTAATCAACATCAATTTAGAGTTCCTACAACAACAACGATTCAATTATGTTTTCTTAATCCTAGCAAGGTAAGTTCATGTTATTTTCAGATTTGAATACCTGATTGTAATCTTGACATGTAATAAAATGAATCAAAGTCTATGCCTGATTGTAAGATAATCTTTTTAGATTTATCCTTTTCCTTCTATTGAATCTATGTCCTTACATGCCTTAGAGGTTATTTTTATTGATTGAATCAGGCCTATCTTTGTTGTACATCTGGTTTAAAATCCTCTTTGGTTCGTGATGTTATTCTTATGCATGTGATAATGATTGTATCAGTTTATTCAAGAATCGATCTTTATTGAATCTAAATCTCTTGTATTAGGTCTGTTGTTACATGCCTATTTTTATGCCTATTCTTAATTTATGCTCCTTCTCTCTCTCTTCCCCTATTTCCTTTTTCTTTTATGAACCTGGGTTACCTTCGAAACTAGGCTGAAATTGCGAAATACGAACGATTGGAATACATGGAATATTTTGGGTAGATATTGGGCATAATGTATTCGGTGAAATAATTGGGCATAACATATTTGGTTAAATTGTTGGACATAATTTGTAACTTGTGATTTCGGGTATAAATGGTATTGTTGCGAACTTGGGGGTAAATTGAAATATTAAATCTAGATTGGGCGTAAACTGTAAATTGGAATATTAAATCTAGATTGGGCATAACTATTGGTTGGGACGCCAAGCATAATGTATATTGAGATTTTGGGGCATGACCACTATTGCAAATTTGGGAAGATTTGGTGTAACCTATTTTGAGCAATAACTTGTAATTGAATTTGTGGGGCATAACTTGCAATTGGCTTGGTTGGGCATAACTTGAGAATTGGAGCACGACTAGTTTTGTTAATTTGGGATAATTAGCATATAAAATCTAGACTTGGGCATGTATGGTAAATAGGGAAATTGGATAATAGATGAACATGCCTAACCCGAGGTTAGATTGAGTTGCGGTGTAAGTCTGCCCGGAACCGCCCGGCACATCCAGCAACCGCAACAACAGGTCTAATGTGAGAGGTTAGCGCATAAAGCCCAAAACCCGAGGTTAGAATGAGTTTGCGGTAGAAGTCTGCCCGGAACCGCCCGGCATATCCAGCAACAACAAACAACAGTTCTAATGTGAGAGGTTAAGGCATTAATGAATGAATTAATGCTAATGAACAGGGTTAAGTTAATAGGAAACACTTAACTAAATTCAACATGATGAATGAGTAGGGTTAAGTTAACCAACATAACATGATAAACGGGTGGGGTTAAGTTAAGGGGAAACACTTAACCAATATAACATGATGAATGAACAGGGTTAAGTTAATAGGAAACACTTAACCAATACAACATGATGAATGGGTAGTGTTAAACACCTAAACAATATGATAAGTTAGGTGGGTCGGTTAAGTTAACATGGACAAGAAGACAACTTAACCAATAATACATGAACAAAGTGGATAGGGTTAAGGCAAGCTTAACCAATAATACATATGGACTTGATAAGGGGAAGGGTTAAGTAAATCTTGGGTAAGTGGGTAATACTAGTATATATAGGCCCACAAACTTAACCGTTGAATAAACATGCGTGAATCAGTGAGAAGGTTAAGTAACATATGAATAGGCAACACTTAACCAGTACAACTTGTTAATTAAGCAAATGGGTGGGGATAAGTTAAATTGAGAACACTTAACCATTATAACATGTTGATTAGGAAACCCTAGTAACGGGGAGCCATTTCAGTAGTAACCCACATAGAGGTATCATGGTACCCTGGGCTAGGCAGGGTGGGGCACGATTACTGGACTGAATATAAGCGATCAAAATAGCGACGGGTGGTGCAGTAGTGTAGTTCCGACAGAGTATGGGCGTGCACGTGCTCTGGAGTGGAAAAGCAGGCACTGGGCATCAGAAGTATACACTGTGCATCTTGAATTGTGTCGGGTTGCCATCATGGAATTGATACACCCCATGATGGGGCCAGCAGTGGTATCTACATACAAGCGGGGCCGAATGACACAAGTAATAAATACATACAAGTGAGGTCGAATGACACAACGAAAATTAATACAAGTAGTGAGCTGATTGATAGGGTAGTAAGGGTACATCTAACATCTTCATGGCAATTAGGTTGATTGAGGTAAGATCTTCATACTAGATGTGCACCTGAAGGCTACCACAATTGCGGGGTTGGGATCACCTTATTATATAACATAGGATATTAGTTGGGACACAAGCAGGTAATACGAATCGTTTTATAAAGGACACTAGTTATGATGCTAGTTGGGCGGTGCAGAGAAAATAGGAAATCAGAGAAAGAACCAGAGCGCATTCAGTGTATCTTACCTTTTCGTATCTAACGATCATCATTTGTTGTCTTGCTATGCTTATTATCATGGTTATTGTCTGGTATCCAGTTTATTCATGTCATGATGCTTTTACCTATTTACATGTTGAAAGTCACTAGACTTACCAGGCTTTATATCGGACTCTATTTTGTTTCGCTTTCTTATCTTCCCCCCCCCCCCCCCAGGTTCATAAGGAGGGAATATTACCACTTAGCTCAGTTTTCTTTCCAAGCTCGAGGATAGTCGATGTATTACTTTGAACTCTCTTTTCCACTGTTATGGCTGGCTCATGCTTTATTGGGGAATATTATTGTCATTTTATGCTTCTTTATTTTGTTAAACAAGATAGATGCTTTATTGTAATGGGTATTGGAAAACAATCTTTGTTCAAGCTGTTTTACTAAGCTGTTGTTTCATCAACGAAGTAAAGTTTTATTTATTTTCCGCTATTTAAATTTTGTCTGTTTTGTAATTTATCTGTTCTATACACTTATGACGCTCCACCAAAGTTAATGCGTTCCCTTTGTGAGTGACCTTAACGGAGATGGGGTGTTTCATTATACGTTCAACTGACATTTATAAATAAATTCGTTAATATAATTCAATTCTAAACCGAATTATATATTTTAAATTGTCCAATTCACACAATATTGTGAATTCTATTATTTTTGATTATTTCAGAAATAAATATATTATTCTATTATTTTTATTAATTAAATATTCAATATTATTAAATAAACAACCATTTAAATATCTAAATCACTATTTAAATAATTAAATAAATTGATTATTATACTGTAAAAATACGGGACGTTACACATATATAATAACAATAATTTGAACGTTTGTTGCACCGAATAAATGATTTTGTGTCTGAAGCATGCAGAAAGAGTAGTGTCAATTTGGTGTCATTTTTGCACATGGGTACGGGTTCGTGTCTTTTTTCTAAGATACAAAATTTAAAAAGCGCAAACTAGAAAATTGTTGGTATAAAAGGTACGTGCATGGTTTGAAATTTAGATCAATACGCATTCCAAAATGGCGAGAACCAATATTTGCTTTCCTAGATTTTTGTAATGGGATACTTGTTCATCAATGTGGATTGATTTTATTTCTTTAATATGAAATGGCCATCCAATGTGACCTTTTTTGCGTGCGTGAGCCAGTTCTTCCTCCATTTATACATATTATTTCTAGTGATACATACATTAAAGTGCTACGAACATATTCATATTGTCATTCTCCACTAGTTTCCTTTTCCATCTGAAAAGCCTCTACACTCCTCCATTTGAAAGAAACTGGATTGTTGTACCCCTTTTATGATAGATAAGGATACACCCATACATCTCTATTTTGAATAAATACTTGTTGTATTTAGTTCGAGCCTCGCTTTTAGGTCTGCCTTGTTTTAAACTAAAGTATGTTGTTTGTGTTGTCTTGACATTTCACATGCCCTGCTGAAAACTAAAGTTTACACCTTGTTTAGACCCCATTGTTTCGTCTTAAACCCTGAAATATATTTTAGCACCTGTGTTGTGCGTTGTTTGCATTGAAACCTGAAGAATGTTTTAGCACCTATGCTGTGTTTTGTTGCATTGAAATCGAATATATATAAATGCTATCTTCATGTAGCTTGTGTTGCTTCCATTACATGCTACCCTGCTACAAAATTGAACACGTTATATGTGTCAATCAGAAACATGTATTTAATCCCCATTTGTTGGTCATGTTACGCTGGCCATTGTACCATTTGACACCCTACATACTTGACTTTGTTTTTCTATTTGATTCACCTAAAAATCCTCGTTTCCTTGTCTGATCCTTGTGTTGATGCACTGTCCCATGATCGTGTTCGTTGTGATGTTGGTTCAACCCTGATCGTTGTTCGTGTTATGTCTTTTGCTATTTGTTCACCTGGAATTAACTGTGTGCATATGCACCTGGTAGGCATTTGACAATTGATTTATTTTCATGGTAAATTTATATATGCATCTGATATGTTTATGAACAATGTGTGGTATGACCAATTATAACTATTCTACCATGCCTTGCTGAAAGGTAATGCATGCATGCATCATCTTTTTGACTAAAATATATGTGTGGTATTTCATTATGAGTTTAATAACTTTAAATGTGTTATAAAGATTAATTATTAATTTAGTATTTTAATGACGTTGATTTACTTGAATAAAGTTAATCCTAACTCAAATGTTTTGTTTTTTGCATGAAACACTCGGGTCAAACCGAGTGTTACAGCTTAAAGATTTCGGCTATTGAAGTTAGAGACACGAGAAGACATGCGCACTCTGGATCAAAAACTCTATAAATTTTAAAAGCTTCCGCTATGTAAATTAATGTAAAAGTATGAAATTTGGAGTAAAAAGCTTCCGCCGTGAGATATTGTAGTTTATTTATTCTATGATTTATGTATTTGATTCTGTTAAATCCGTAAGCTAAATAACAATTTGTCATTTCGAGAGGTTTAAGCTAGTTTAATAACTAACTTGAAGCAGTCGAAAAGGTAGGTCGTTACATAATTTTTCAAGTGCATCCATTCTTGCTTATAATCTGATAGTATGTTATCATTTACGCACATGCATGCGCCGATAATTAATTGTGTATATGGTTTTAATGCATCATATAACAATTTTGAAGCTATATTAACATGAACATGCTGATTAATATATTGTATATGCATATTTATGCAATTTATAATGTATATTTTGATCTAAATAAATTCCGCAAATTTATATTTCTCAATATATGTGTATGATCTCGAGTGTATACAACTTTAAGCGTATAAACATCAAGCTTTGAATAAAATGTTTTTTTAGAATACACTTGAACCCTAAACAAGCTTATAAAGATGTAAAGTTCCTATGTCTTCACTAGTACGCTAATTTTTTTCAGAGTGCAAGGACTTAGGTCTATCAATACGCATTTATATAATCTATCTTATAGTACAACATATTTTATAGTGAAAAATCAGAATGTTAATATATATGTTGTTTTGAGTACAAAGGGTCACTTTAAGCATGAAACCATCTTGAACACAAGCAATATATTTTAAATGCACACTCTCATAACTTGGGTTTAAAAGGAAGCTGCAACATCAAATTGATGTTAAAAGAAGTAAATGGAGAGGTTGTTCAATATTGTAATCAAAGCAGCAACCAGTATTTGGGAATTAGGACAAAATTTGATGGAATGGTAGCATATATCATTGATTGGCAATTGAAAATTATGAGTGTATTCTGATATATGCTATGTGAAAGGTATGTTACAATAAATTAAACCATATGTGTATATTAGTCGGAATGAGAGTAAAAAGTTTTCACAAACCGAGTGATTAATATTTGAATTTTGATTGTTGAAATTTAATAAAGTCGGGTCAAATTATAAAAAAGTTTCAAACACTATGTGTTTGGATACTCAAACTAAATTTTTCTAAGGTAATAAATTTTGAGTTGTGATATTAAGATATTTATGATGTAAATGAATAATCTAAGTAAAATTGCGAGGACGCAATTGCTTTAAGGGAGAGTGTATAACAACTCAGGTTTTAGGGTATCCTGGGTTAATAAAGTGTAACAATTTGTGTAATTTTCATACAAAGAAGCATAAGATACAAGTTTGGAAGACTAACCCATGTAATAATTTAAGATGAAGAAATAAAGAATTTTTTATTTGTAAGAAATTGCATAGACTGAAATAAATTAAATTCAATTATAATTATATAAATATTCATTCCAATACAGGTTTATCAATTACATTTGATGGTTTAAATAAATATTGAAAATATAAAATACGGATTAACAGTCAATATTTAAGTAGCAATATTTATTTTCAATATGAAGTGTCGTGTTTTACCAAGATAATTAGTAATTTGTAAATTTGTATATGGAGAATGTAATTTGTTGAAATTATAAAATAAAATAAGAATTTGTTTAAATTCATGTTTGGAAATATTATTGTATGAGCTTATGTGAAATTCTTATGTTAAAATATTTTAATAGTATAAATGTTGTAGATTGGTGACTTATTGTGAAAAGTGGATAACTGTTGCAAAATGTGCCTTTGAATTCAAGTATCTTGTAAATAAATATATACGAAAGTGAAAATATTAATTGGAACTTAAAATTTTAGTGTGTTGAAATATTCTAATAAGTTTTTGTGTTATTTTGTCAAGGAATTAGAATTAATCCGAATCAAAACTCAACAGATACAAGTTTTGTTCAACTAAGATGTATAATGTATGTTTGTGTAAATGTACGGCTTTTACAAAAGTTGTATTAAAAATGATGTTAGAGTATTTAAAAATAATATATATATAGGCATTGTGTAAATTAGACACAATATAGTTGTGCGTGTGTTTGTCAAAATGGGTTTAAATTAGGTTAATATTATATAAATAGTGTGTGTTAGGGACTAACAAACCTAAAAATATAAAACAATTGAGTTAAAAAGAGTGATTTGAGCCATTAACTAATTTAAGAAGGGAAATATCTGGAAGGCGAGATACACGTACCTTTTATTTTTTTTCCTGTTAAATTCTTCCTAAACTCCTCCTTATTCTTTTTAATAAAATCATTAAAGGAAAGAAGCAACTCCTCCTACAATCCTTTGCTAAAGAAAAGATACAAAAGCAAATTGATGAAAAGTTTCAACATCCTTATCTCATCAAAAAACCAAGCTTCAACAAGAACCTATTAATCAATCTTTGGAAGTTCAGGAAGAGGAGTTACAGTAAGTTTTAGAGTCTTTGCATGTTTGAAATCCTCATCAAACCGTAGGAAGCCAAATTCATTCAAATCCATGCAAGGTGAGTTGTTGCACTCACTTCTTCTAGCTTAAACCCTTCCTCATGGTTGTTTGTTGAATTATTCTTAGGTTTTTGTTTGATGATACTTTACCAGTAACTTGAATTAGTTTCAGTATCATGCTAGTCTCCAAACCTTGTCTGCTTCAAACTTTGAGCCTTTTTAGATTTCTCATTTCATGTTAATATTGCATGATTATTATTCGAGTGTGTTGGCAAAGCTATGCAATTAAATCCCTGCTAAAGCCCTGCAAAATCCCTGTTATAGCTCGTAGCACTCTCTTACTGCTACGCTATTTCAATTTAGCACTGATGAACAGTAGCTCCGCTTTTAGTCTCGCTATTTTCCACTACACCTGCAAAATCAAGGTTATTTAGCACCCGCTTTAGCAATACTAGTATATAAAGGATGATTTGACCAATTCTCTCTTAAAACAAATCAAAAAGTCAGTGTAAAAAGCTAATCTTAAAGCATAAGTGCCCTTTATAAGGTAGAAAACCATAATGATCATCAGATCTAGTGTGCATTATTATGATGTTCTATGATCTTGTTATATGATATTAACTAATATCAGTTTCTTCTACACAAATGATGTGAGAATGATAACTAATTAATTTTGAATATCTTATTTTATATCTATTGATCCTTTTTTACACATCCGATATATCCCTGCTATTTCCCTGCTTTATCTCCGCTACAACTTTTTGCACCTCAACCGCTATAGAATCGCTAAGCGCTTTAACTGCACAGTGGCAAAGTGATGATCTTTAATTCTGTGAATTTTCACTCTGAAGTTCCAAGCGTAGCATAGCTAAAACATGGCCTAAAAATTAGTCCGTCATAGACAAGATGCCTATGGAATCACATTGCCCTATGTCGACACTGGTACGCTACAACAAAAGTACAATTTTACTACTGCCAAAAATAGTTGTAATAGGTCTATTACAACTGACGTCCACTAATCTTTATATCCGCAGTTGTAATAGAACTTAATTATTTTACAACTATTTTGGACAGTTGTAAAAAGTTCTTTTTTACAACTGTGTTTGGAAGCTGTAAAAGACATACTCATAACTGTTTTTGATATTTGCAAAATACCTTATTACGATTGCTTTTAGCCTTTGTTAAAAACTTTTTTACAAGTGTTACTTCCTGTTGTAGCAAATTTTATCACAACAGTCGGTAGTTGTTGCTATATGACACTTTTGCAACTTCTTTTAGCAATTACAAAATACTAATTTACAATTGTTTATAATAATTGTAATAAATATTTTCACAACTTTTTCATCAGTTGTGTTAACGATTTACAACTGTTTCCAAAGTCGTTGTAATAGAATCTACTACAACAGATAATGCAGTTGCAACAAATATTTCTTTAACTGATACATACAATTATTATTTAGTTCTTGCAACTTCTATCAACCATAAATTTCATAATATTATAATTAAAACCTATATTTCATCAATAATAATTCATAACCATTCAAGTTATATGAAACAACACGAACCATTCATAATCATCCCAACTAGTTGTCCAATAGTGTAGATATATTAGGTAGGCTAAATATAATAGCATCAGGATCCGCTACCGAATCAACAAAAACCTTCCAAGCATCAGCTCTTAATGGTACTTGGTGCACTAAAATAATAAATTCAATAGATGAATTTGTTGCTTCTACGACAACATTCCTTTGGAACTTAGTAAATTTTACTTTCTAAGCTGATCCTGAACTTGTATATTATCACTACTTATGATGTTGTTGCTATGCTAATGTGCAAAATAAAACCACAACAATTTAATTTAAACTAAAGGTACACATTTTTCATTGGTGTCTATAATTAGGATTCTGAACTCAGATGATAGTGTTACAGTAATCATAAGAACTATAAAAGAAACAGATAACGCTATGTACATAGTTTCACAGCCCTATGATGCGAGTTGCAGCAAAAAAATTATACAATCAAGGGTTGTATTTATGATCACAAACGTGGAAAGTATACAGCAAGAGGGTAGCTAAATTCAAAAGAAAGGTGATTTGGTTTCAGCAAGTGGGAAAGGAGCATCAGGGTTAATGGCTAAATTCCTACTATTTTTTTTATACATAACAGGTTTTGTATTGCCTCTTTATACTTGTTTGTAAACGTTCATATTATTTTATGTAGACTTCTCATTCTAGTTTAATATTACTGATTTTATGTAGATTTCTCATTCCAGTAAAAAAAAAACGTACTTTATATAGGTTGTAATGTCCCTCAAATTCGTAATATCAGAGTTGACTACATACATCATACGTCCAACCCAAATATCATGAAAATACGAATCATTTTTTTAAGAAGAACAGAAATAACAACACAAAATCTCACATCGCAGCAGAACAAAATATACTATATAAAAGCTTTTGAAATACAAAATTTGTACTGTATACACATATCATTATCAGAGTATAGTACTTACAACGCAGTGGAACAAAACTCTATATAACTAATACTGAAGCCTCTTGCTCCAAGCTCCTTCAGATAAATCTGTAAAATCCTGAACTACTTGACTGCCCGTACAAATTTAGGCACCCAAGAGTTTAGATAAAACAAAACAAAATAAACTCCGGTTCAGTCATGGGACTGGTATGAGTAAACAATTTAAAACAGTTTGAGAAACTAAACGATATCTCGTAAGACCACGCCATATAACACAGAATGGGTTTTTCCCTTATGAGAATCCAAAATAATCTTTATATCAAACTCTTTTGATATTATAATAGTGTCTAAATCAAATAAATAACAATCTATTGGAACACTTGCATCTCACGTTCCACATATATAATATAAAATCACAAATTGCAGGCTCTTATTGGATATTGGATTCCGACTATGACAAGGTATGGAACCACCTGCCACTGGTGTATCTCTAGAGGAGAATACAACGAGTTCAACAAGAACATCTTGCAACTCAGCAATACATGACCGACCACTCATTTCGCTTGAGTGTATCGAATGTATACCATCAACGGTTCCGTTTTCCGAATGGGACAGCATCGATAGATTTAAGAATAAAAATGGAATTTCTCTAGATAGGTGATGATACGCCCTAATGGGAGCTAACCACATAGCCATGCTGCCTGCCCGATTTTTGTCATTTCCCGGTTGTTGAGGCCTGAGGCTACGATTACTTCTCTCATTGATAACACAATTACTTTGAATTCCACATTATCAGATCCGTTAATCATTAATTGGGTTTGCACAAATATTCTGGATATTATGCTAAGGGAATAGATCCGTTGCCACCATATATATTTGTACAGCCCAACATATGCGATCATTGGAAATACTTTCTCAGACATTCGTCCATATACATTCGTTCTGGGATTGAACGAAACCGAAGGCACTATTCCGTACATCCATCCTAGGCAATCTCTACCTAGGATTTATACAACAACCCTTGCACTTTACTCCGTTCTTCAACTATCTTTGGCATACATGATTCGCAATGCTTATGCCAATACGGAGTGGTTCTTCGGATAATAATCCAACCGGTCTCTCCATATTAACAACGCTAAAATGGTCAAAACTTTGATAGTCGGTGATTTAACTATCAAATGAAAAATGTCCATGTACACACAACGATCTAATTTCCAAATGGAAATTCTATCGATCAATCATCATATATATATACATATATATATATATATGTATATATATGTATGTATGTTCACAATTTCTTATTCTCTCTATTTAGAAAATATATGTTATTAATATTGGAAAACATTTCCATCTCTTATTCACGCATCACTACCATTCCACAACTATTAGTCCCTAACTGTAAGCTAGTAAGAGAACAATTCTCTAAGTATCAATCCCGAAGGCTGAAACCAACATCAGATCAATACTCAGAAAACTATTCAGCTTAACCAATTTCTCGTTAGTTTCTAATTTGTTTAACTCTATTTCTTTAACACTATTTGATTAACTCTATTTCTTTTAAATCATTGTTCACTTTTAAATCGTATACCACCCAGGATTTTATAAAATTCCTTTTCATTTATAATATTCTATTTTTAAGTTCGTTTCATTATTGAATTCTATATATATTGATATATCGATTTCTAGTTTATCAATTCTTCTTAAAATATTCTAACTCCTTAAATCTCCAGAAAAATTCGCCATAACCTCCTTTGTACGGGGTTACCGAAAAAAGTCAAACCTTGGCACACAGGCCTCTCCATTCAAAAAGAAAAAGAAACAGCCAAGCGTCTTGTCGATACGGCGCATAGAATCTCTTATTCAATTTAAATACATACCTTTATGTCGAGCATTCTATTTATATCTCTTCTGATACTTTATTCCAAACCTGTCTCATGTATATCCATACATTTCAAATTCATTTCAAATTAATACACTTGTTTTAACTCAACTCGTTAATTAATTCGTTAATCAACTCTTTTGCCTATTTCACTTCCATATTTGAATATAACATGTTCAAAATTTTTTTAACTTACTTATAAACTAATCAAATTCTATTTTCCAATTCAGGTTTCATATTCGATTTGAATATGAAGTCACGAGTTTAAATTACTTATTCAAAGTCAACTTGATTCAATCGTTTTAACTTAATTTGTTAATTAGTTTGCTAATTAACTCTTTTGCTTATTTCACAAGATTTGTAAACATCATTTATAAATTAACTTGTTCATTACCTATCTTAACCCAAGTCTTCATTTCAAACCTATTTGAAACTTAATCCTTTTTATTTACAAACACCATTTATTTTACTTGTTTATATATTAAACAAGTCTCTCTTTCAAATTCATTTGAAATAAATATTTCTACTTTGGAAAAATAAATTTCCCTTTTCAAATTTACACTTGTATTTATATTTCCTGATTTATCCAATGATAATTCATTTCACTTCCTTTATAAACTTCGTTTATAAATGAACTGCTTGTTTAAATTATTCAAAACAAGTTAATATTTTTGTTCTATTCAAATTTCATATTCTGTTTTACAAAAATAGAATTTCCTTTTTAAAACTGGAAAATTCCTTTCCACGATATTTTTAAATATCAACATTTAGGCCTAGTGGTAATTAAACACCCAAAACGACTAATTATTTATTTCAGGTTTTCTAACACATCATTTATGATAGTATATATGCAAACAAATAAACAAACAGATAATATATTTTTGAGGAATCCAGTTGGATCCCTCCACCCTGTTTTCCTGCATCCACATATGTTAGTCAACAAAAATAATACCCATCCTGCTTCGTGGCCGGATATCGCGGTATAGAAGGTCACCCACTATCATAGCGTGGGGCGTATTTTTAACAAATAAAAATAATTCCAAATAAAGAGGTGAGTGAGATTTACTCACAGTGTATTTTTCGCTTGTCGAACATCCAATTAAATTCCATTTCGTAGCCTTCATCAATAAGGTTTTTGACGCAACTTGAAATTGCAAAAATCTGATATCATATGAAATAGATAATCTTTTTTAAAAGATATGACATATTTTATATAAATCTAAATTAAATTTCAATTTTCTAATTACCTTCTTTTTACAATTCAAAACTCAGATCACAGCTTCCCATCACTCCAATTAGTTTATACTTAAATATTGTTGAGATGTTTCCGACGTACTTCGTTATCCTTGAAATCTAAAATTGTAAAATAGTGGTATTTTTTTCAAGTTGTACAAAGTATAAATTAACTATTTTTAACTAATAAATTTGAATAAATTTTTACCTTAATCCAATTCTTAAATCCTTTCTCCAATCAAAAGGCCACGCTCTAGTAACACTACCAAAGCCAGCTTCTTTCCTGTATTATCCTTTCCTTTTATAGCCATTTCAACTTCTTGTTCTTTCCTCTTTGCTGTACAAATCCATCTATAGTTCATCCCAACCAATTTATTGCAAAATACCAAAACTCCTTTTCCAATCCAAATCACGAAACCCGCCTCCACACAACTGTCCTCAAGGAACCGACCTTGGTGACTTCTTAGAAATCACGACCTGTAGATGCACATCGACATCACCATGTTTTGCTTTAAAATCCCTATCGCTCAACTCACTAATGATCAACTCGCTCTCTCCCATAAGTTGCGAATCCATGACCTCAACCCATTGCAGAAAACGCAGCATCTCCCAGTTCGAACTCCTCAAATTCTCTACTACCGACCCCTAAGTTCACCACGTTCTTCCATGTATACTTCGCACCATTCTAGGTTCAACCGCACACCTCTGCAAACCCCTAAATCACCCAGTTCGGCATCGCTACCTTCATCTTGACTTCTACTGCAACAAAAACCTATTGCATCTACCAATGGCGCACCCCATCGATCAACTCTAACCCCTACAACTTCGCACCACCCACGATAGAATCACTACGCACGAGCGCCTCCCTGAGTTGCGAACGCCTAAGTCAACGTCGAGCTTCAGGACCCTTTTGTTGGTTGTTTGGAACGCGATTTCATGGTCTTGGATGACTTAGGAAATCTAGCGATGATTGTTTTCGATTTCTTTTTTTATAAAAAGAATGGAGAACGAGAGTGAGGAAATTAGAAAGGAGATTTCGTTCTGTTGAAATGAAATAAGGGAAGGGAGGGTATCGGCTATCAGACAGAGATGGCCATTTGATTTGTGGAGATAAAGAGGGGGACGTGTTCTTCTTCCCCGCTTATGATTTGTGCGACCATTATTTTTCCTGCTTGTTATTTTATTTATGTCCACACAACAAAGGAATGATATTATATTTTAAATTAGTTTTGATCCCGTGTCCTTAATTTAAAATACTCCATGATTCTGAATCCCTCTCTGAACCCAACAACTGACATTTTTAGGGGTATTCCTATATTCTGGAACCATTGGAATAGTTTCCGTTGTCTTATTTGATCGTCTGGTAACAATATTAATTTAAATTGATATAAATTAAATTCAACAAAAATAAATTCCTTGATAATAAATAATCATTATCGTTGATTTACATTGCAATATAATTTCTAAAAATTCTTTGAATTAATCTGACTCCGATTCAATTTCAAATTGAATTTTATTTCAGGTTCTCATTTTACGATAATTTAATATATACGATATTAAATCGAAATCGATTTTTAACTCAGTAACTTAATATAAAATTCCATTTATATTATCAATCCAATATTTGAATCCATATTAAATATTTAAAATTAACTCGACAGAAATCTGGGTCATTACATTCTTCCCCCCTTAAAAGAATTTCATCCCCAAAATTACTAAGGTAGTAAAAATGCTACTAACCTATTACTTTTCAAACTCTACTTATGATGAAGCTCATATTTCATATTTATACAAATTTAGTTCTACCAAAATTTTGGTTTTCCACTCACATTTCACATCATATATGGTTTATACTCACTTAATCTGAATGATTTAATATCCATATGTTCATATTCAATTCATACTCTATTCATATTGGTTCAAATTGATTTTAATCAATTTATTCACTTTGACCCATTAACTTACTTAGGTTAAATTTAACTTCCCAGAATTCAAATTCTCGGTTTTCTGTTTCAAACCCTTCTGAAATCACATAAATATATACATACATTTAAAATCATCTCAAATCCAAAACATTTGAAATTTCCATAGCTTGTCTTTTTTTTCAAACAAAATTCCTTCAAAATTATTCTAAGGTAGCAATTCATCACATAGAAACTCGAAAAATGAACACCGATGATGGTCGACTCATCATCGGAATTATTTCCCATCTATTGGAGTGAGTTTAGTGCTTTATCACTTTAAAAATATATCTACTGATTTTTTTTGTTCAAAAACCCTTTCAAAGCATAACTATATTCTTTTAACATACTTTAGAAAATATTCTTCCAAACACCCAGGATTTAAAATTCCAAATTCTGATTTGAATTCAATTTTAATTTATCTTATTTGTATTTCATTCGTATACAAGTTCCATTTGGTTATATATAACCTTTCCAATTCTATAATATTATCTGAATATAATATTAACAACCAACTCATCCATATATGATAATAATTCCAGAAAATTATTATTTTTCTATCAAAAATAGAAATTTGAGTAAAATTATTTCATTTACCCACTTAAAAATAATATCGTGTTCAATCTTCTGTTTAATTATTTACAAACTCTTATCGACGTCGTGGCGTCCCACGATTCGACCAGAATTCATAACCCACTCAATAGACTAGCCAACACAATATAAAACAATTTTTTTTAATTAACAAATGCGCGCTCTCGTATATATACACTCAGCTCATTCTAAGGTACTACTGGCCCTATCTCTAATGAGCACATTTCCACCAAAGCCTAGGTATTTGCTCAACCTAAGCTCTGATACCAACTGTAACGTCCAGCAAATCCGTAATATCAGAGTTGACTACATACATCGTGTGACACCTGTAACGACCCGGATTTTCAGCCGTTTAATTTTGAATATTTAAATTTGTTTTAAAAATTTTAATTGAATTACATATAGGAATTTATTAATTAAAAACGAAGTTTGAACGTTAATTTAGAATATAATTATAAAACGAGCTCGAAATCGCGCGGTAGTTCGTAATATAGAGTTTTGAACTTCAACTGAGAATACAGGATCCGATATAAGTCGGATTTCTGTGAAACAAGACACGTTGGAACCGTATTGATTATAATTTTCATTTGAAAGAGAAAAATCTAGATTTCGTGTTATAACTTGTTAGTTATGGTCAAATCAAATTTTGAAATAGTCGCCGTGGAAAATCGTTATTTAAATTATACGCGTTAAAATAGCCGTTTTGCAAATGGACTCAGATTTCGACGAAATCAGTTTCATTGGGACCATATCATTAAATTATTGTACGGTGTTGAATTGCGTGGCAAACCGATGTCGTATGTGACCACGGTAGCCGTAAACGCTCGTTCAGTGCAATTAAATTAATTCAACTGAATAAAGGGATATTATGGTGTAACTTGAACAGACGATCGAATTAGGCCGCGAAACCAGTTCCGTTGAGTTCGTATCGTCGATTAGAGTCAGGGTAGGTATATAGTTTGTTATTTTTAGAGATCGGCAAATTTGGTGTTCAGAAGGGCAGTGCGGTACGCGCCAAAAACAGCCTACCGGGGCAACAGTCTCAGAATGCGACGAAACTAGTGCCGTTGGGTTCGTATCGAAAAGTTATTGTCGGTGTTCGCAGTTTCAAGTTGATTTGATTTATCTGGTGATCGTGGAAAATTTAAACGCGTGTTGATTTCTGGTTTTATAAAGGTTTTTTTTCAAATGAACTCGGATTTCAATGAAACTTGTCCCATTGGGTTCAGAATCCCTTTTTACACCAAGATTAGTTTCTTTATCAGTAAACAGAAGCCACTTTTATTTTCAAGTACCGTAACAAGGGAAAAACTGCATCGTACATTAAATTTAATCTTTCGTCGTAGTATTGTCCTTTCCTCTAGTTTATACAGTGACTTGTCACGTTGAATTTTCTACTTCACATCTAAATTTCGATACATGAAAACCTCTGTAGCTCTTAAACATAATGGACAAACCTACAGTGTAGCATGTACCGGTTGTCAATCTATTTTCAAATACCTTGCCGACAAAGTAATCAAAATCCCAAGCCTATCTACCCCTATTTCTACAGCTATGCTAAATTTCGTGGGTGCCAAGCTTTCGTTTCTATATAAACGATCCCATTCCCCATTTCACTACGGTAATCCCTAAATTCCTAATTCTTCTTCTCTGTATTCTCAAAACAAACGAGTCGTTCCCTTTTCAATTCCGTCCCCTTCAGCTAAATCGAAAATCAAATTAAAATCAAGTCCTGTAGCCAACGAAATTGAAGCATTCTCAGACCGATGTCCTTGTTGTTCCAACAACTTCAAGTTACTATCCTTTTCACCAAGTTCGAGCTTGAAAACTGTCACACCGTTCTGAAAGACGTCGGTCTAAGGGAATGGTTTGCAGACATTCGAACTAGGGAGTGTGGCAGCAGTGGGTGTATATTGGGTTCGTTTTTCTGTTTACTGAATTCGGGAATCACTAAATGGGAGAAGTAACGCAAGGGTGTGCTGTGCTGGGACAGAAGGAAAACCATTACTTTATGGTGGCGATGATGACCGTTATACAGGCGGTGGGATTTTGAACGAAGGAGGATGGATCTGAGTGTGACACAATTTTTATTGTGATTCATGTTGGATTAACAGGTACGTTTGTATTTTCCTGGAAAGAAAGTCAAGCGTGGATTCTACTGTTCGAACCAAGAAGAAAGAAATCAAAGTGAGCCAAATCAAAGTAAGCCTGAACATGCTTTTATAAAACAAAGGTAACGCTAGTTAGGTAATTATTAATTTAATTTCTAAATGGCATTTTAACGGAGGATTAGTGAATGAGAGCCTGTCTGTGTGTTGAGTACAGAATTCTGGAACGAAGGTTTAAATGGGATTAGTTAATAAAACATGGTGAAATAGCTTCAGGAAGTTGAGACAATAAGGTTGTGGAGTGGGTAGCTTGCGCTGTTGTTATGGGATAAGGGAGGAGTATGAAGAGTTGGTTTGGATTCAGTGAGTTGCGGGTTCAATAAGTTGAACAAGGAAGACAGGGATGAAGGTTTTCTTGTGTTCGACATAAACATCAAGTTTGTTCATTTTAGAAGCTGCTAATTTCGGAAAGAAACGCGGTCGCAAGTTTTTAATTAAGCCTAATAGGTAATTGAGAAATGTTAACGATATGATTTGTTAAAATATATTTAATTTAAATCATACAATATTATAATTAGCGTATCTTGCTCGTCTGTTAACAGAATTGCACAAAATAAACAACGGGATCTACATTTGTGGAGCTGATATTGTAGGAAATAAAGCTATTGGAATTTCGCAATAGAATCAAATGCCTATTTGTTTTCAAATGAAGGCGAAAGCAGAACCGTCAACTGTAAAACTCGGTGAGTAAACTCACCAACTCTGCTTCGTTTATATTTTTATATAAACGAAATTTTAAATTGAGTTTTATACTGTGAAATGGTTGCTTGGTTGAAATGGTTGATAAAATTGGTTGATATGATTACATCATTGATCAATGATTAGTTATAATATTTCATAGTGATGTGAAATAATATTGATGTTACTAACATTTGTAGATGCAGGGAAACAGGTTGGAGGGATCCAACTGGATCCCTCAACATTTTTATTTACTGTTTTATTTGATGGTGATATATGTTATGCTACATTATTCATGGTTGAATTCGTGTGATCGTTTACCCTGGCCTTAGGAACCCGGTATTTTAGATACCGTAAACTATCATCGAATGTGAAAAAGAAAATTTGGATTTAAAAGCAGAGTTTATTTCCAAATTAGAAATAATTTCTTTTCCATTGAGTTGCAAATGGAAACCTATTCCATTGGGTAAACCAAGAAAAAAAATGTTATAAATAAAGATATAAATTAAGTGGATCATTAACCATTGGATAAATTAAAAGGTGAGTTCAAATATGAATGTATATTTGAAAGTGAGTATCGGTTTTGAAACCAATATTTGGAGATGGATCCGAATTTAGCAAATTACAGAGGAAAGTTTAAAGAAAGATTTTCAAATGCTTAAAGTAAAAGAATAATAGTTTAAAACAAGGAAATATTTTGCAAATAAAATGTATATAAAAAGGGGATTTATAGAAATCGAATTAAGTGGTTAGAAGAATGTATTGTTTATAAATATGTTTAAAGGAGAACTTGAATTGTTTAAAATAAACAGAGTTTATAAATGAACAACGGAAGCGTGTGCGTCGCACACGGTATTTTATTCAAAACAGCAATCATAACGCTGTGGTTAGAAGAAATGCTGTTATAATTTTAAACAGCAATTATAACGCTGTCTTTGTAAGAAATGCTTTTATAAAACTAAACAGCGATTTTAGCGCTGTTGTTATAATAGATGTTGTAATATATATACAGCAATTTTAGACGCTGCTGTTATAATAAATGTCTTGGTAAATCTAAATAGCAATTTTAACGCTGCCGTTATAATAACTGTTTTAATAGCAATTTTAATGCTATGGTTATGATAAGTGTTCTATAATGCTAGACAGCGGTTTTAACGCTGTGGTTGAAAGAAACGTTTTATAAACCAAACATTTGAAGACAGCAATTATAACGCTACCGTTATAATCAATATTTTTATAAAGAAGATGTGTTCGTAGATCAAAATCCGAGAGTCGCGTAAGAAATGTTTGGATTAAAGTTGTGAGCGCTGACTATTTCAAAGTTAAGAATGTCGTTCAGTTAAGGTCTGAGAGGTAATTATACCCCAACTTGACTAACCGCATTATTGACGGGGAAATAGTTAAGGCTCGATAGCAAGGGTTGGTTAGTGATATCGTTAATTAACGAATGATTTATGATTTGAATTATAATAACGATGTTTACAACATCAGTTAATTCAAAGGATTTAGAAATGTTTTCTAACTGGAGTAAGGGATATTTTCTCAAGAAAGGAATTATATATATTGGAAATGTTTCCCAATGATCGAGAGAGAAAATAGGACTTTGATAGAACGCGAAAGATGGGAAATGGAATTCTGAAATGACAATGTAATAAAGAACTAATATAAAGGGCCCAGTGTTATTTGATGCTTGATTGATAGAATTTCCATTTGGAAATAGCACCGTTGATTGTATGGATGTTTCTTTGATAGTTAAATCACCGACTATCAAAGTTTTATTTTTATATATACCTCCGTTGTCAATATGGGGAGACCGGGATTAGATTTGATATCTGAAAACCACTCCGTATTGGCGTAAGCGTTATGAAGCAACTAATGCTGAAGAAAATTGAAGACGGAGTTATGCAAGGGCTATCCTGTTTACGGGTTAGTACTTTCGGTTTGTCCAGACCGAGGACAACTTGTATGGACGAGTGTCTGACAGAGTATTTCCAAAGGAGGTTACGTACGTTGATTCCTTCAAACGTACGAAGCTGGGCATAGAAGGGAAGCTTCTTTAGCCTAACAATCTGAGTATTTTTGTGGGAATCAACTAGTGATTTCCGATGGATCTGATGATGTGGCATTCAAAGTGAATGATGGCCAGATGTTCTGGAAGATAATTCAAACCTCAAGCCTCATCAACCCGGAATTGGACAAAAATCGGGCAGGCAGCATGGCTATGTGGGTCGCACCCATTAGGATGTATGACCATCTATCTAGAGAAATTCCTTTTGTTCTTAAATCTATCGATGCTGTCCCTTATCGGGAGACGGTTGCTGATCCCCACCGTCGGTGGTATACATTCGATACACTCAAGCGAAATGAGTGGTCGGTCATGTGTGGGCCGGGTTGCAAGACGTTCTTGTTGAACCCAGTGTATTTGCCTCTAGAGATACACGTTCGGAAGGTGGTCCCATACCTTGTCAAGTTGAAATCCAATCTCCAATAAGTTCCTGCGAGTTTGATTGTATATTATATATGTAGAGCGTGAGATGCAAGCGTTCTACTAGATTTTAATTACTTGTGATTAGACATTATTATAATATCATATAATATATGATTTCCAAAGTGTTTTGGGTTATCGTAAGGTAAAAACCATCCATGTTTATGTGTGGATCGGTCTTACGATTATCATCTCTTTTGAAAGGATTTTTGAAAGTTAAACCAATGGTTGGAGTTTACTCACACCAGTCCCATGACTGACCCAGAGTTTATTTTGTTTGTTTTCCCTAAACTCTTGGGTGCCCAAATTTGTACGGGCAGTCAAGTAGTCGGGATTTTACAGATTCACCTGGAGGAGATTGAAGCGGGAGGCTTCACCTGTTAGCTATAGACTATCATACTTTCCGCTGTGTATTTTGTTGTATCTGGAAACAGGTATTTATAACTGTTCCAGGGATAATCGTTGTGCTCTGATAATGGTATGTATATACAAATACTGATTTGTGCTTCAAAGTTATATTATCTAATATATTTTATTCGTTCCGCTGTGAGTTTGTGATCTTCGTTTTCTTCTATTCTAATAATTCTTTCTTTCTATTTCTCATCCTCTAACTTCTTTCTAATAATGATTCGTATTTCTGTGCAATTTGGGTTGGACGTGGGGTATGATTAGTCAACTCAAAGGGTACGGATTTCGGGTCGTTTCAGTGGTATCAGAGCTGAAGGTTAAGTGATTACCTTGGCTCTGTGGCGTGACTCAATAGAGATGGAGTTAGTAATACTCTAGATTGAGTTTGAGCATATATATATGAGCGCGTATTTGTAGATTTGATATAAAATTGTTTTATATTGTGTTGGCTGGTTTGTTGAGTGATTTATGAATTCTGGTCGATACAGGAAGTACAACCGTATCGATAGGTGTTTCTAAACTCTCGAACAGAACAAATCGACTCAGTATTGTTTTAAAGTGGGTAAGTGATATAATTTTGCCCAAAGTATATTTTGATATAAAAGGAATAATTTTCTGAAATTATCGAATGTGTTGATTGTTGTTACAATCAAATGGAATTATAAGATATTGAAATGGTTATATAACCAAGATAAACTAGAATTAAATTCAAACCATAAATTAGAATTTAAATCCCGGATATTCGAAAATATTCCTTGAAGTATTTTAAAGGTAATATAGCATTGGTTTGAATTTTTTTTTGAATTAGAATGTTTTAAATGGATTTTAAAAGCGATTAAGCATTGAAATCACTTCAGTGGCGAGAAAATAATTCGGATAATGGGTCGCGACATTATCGGTATTCATTTTCAAGTTTCTGAGTGACGGATTGCTACCATAGTAATTTCGGAATGAAAGATTTGTTTGTAAATGACAAGTATTTTAGAAATTCAAAAGTTTTGAATTGAGTTGATTATAAATATATGTATATAAATATATATGATTTCAAACTAAAACCCGGGAATTTGAAGTCTGAAATTAAAATTTAACCTAAGTTAAATAAATTTGAATTGTAATAGAGATAATCCAGAATGAAATTAAACGAAGAGAAATGCTTGAAATTGGAATTAATAAAGTGAATTCGACTTATGTGTGAAAAGTTGAATATACATTGGATGTTGTTGTTTGAAATTAAACCGTGATGGAATTGAACCCAAGCAGGATAAGTAGATTGGTTTTGGAAATAGAAATCAAGTTTGAATTGATAAAATGGACTAATCAGAAGTTGATTAGAGAGTTAAAAACTGGAAGTTGGACTGATTAGAAATCAGTTGGAATGGATATGCTAAGCAAATATTGAAAGGAAGCAAGTGCAAGAGATAGAATTATGCCCGACAAAAAGGTACATGTTTACAATATTGTTTGGGTTAATGATTTTATGAGCCTATGAGGCAAGCCACTTGGCTTTTTGATTTTCTTTTGGATTGGAGAAGGCCTAGAAAGGCGAATTGTGGTTGTACTGATTGAGTCGTGCAGAGGAGATGCTGCCAAAATTTTTCAGAATTTAAAGTGTTAGAAAATTTTCAGAATTTTTTTTTTCGTTAGTAAGAATAAATGAATATTTAATTGAAATAAATTGGTCCAGTTAAACTGGAGTTAAGAGGTGAAAAAAAACAAAAAGGGTTTTTGAACCTAGTTAATAGGGTATGTGGTATTTTTCCTACCTTAGCAATTTCGAGGACGAAATTATTTTAAGGGGGAAGGAATGTAACGACCCGGATTTTCAGCCGTTTAATTTTGAATATTTAAATTTGTTTTAAAAATTTTAATTGAATTACATATAGGAATTTATCAATTAAAAACGAAGTTTGAACGTTAATTTAGAATATAATTATAAAACGAGCTCGAAATCGCGCGGTAGTTCGTAATATAAAGTTTTGAACTTCAACTGAGAATACAGGATCCGATATAAGTCGGATTTCTGTGAAACAAGACACGTTGGAACCGTATTGATTATAATTTTCATATGAAAGAGAAAAATCTAGATTTCGTGTTATAACTTGTTAGTTATGGTCAAATCAAATTTTGAAATAGTCGCCGTGAAAAATCGTTATTTAAATTATACGCGTTAAAATAGCCGTTTTGCAAACGGACTCAGATTTCGACGAAATCAGTTTCATTGGGACCATATCATTAAATTATTGTACGGTGTTGAATTGCGTGGCAAACCGATGTCGTATGTGACCACGGTAGCCGTAAACGCTCGTTCAGTGCAATTAAATTAATTCAACTGAATAAAGGGATATTAGGGTGTAACTTGAACAGACGATCGAATTAGGCCGCGAAACCAATTCCGTTGAGTTCGTATCGTCGATTAGAGTCAGGGTAGGTATATAGTTTTTTATTTTTAGAGATCGGCAAATTTGGTGTTCAGAAGGGCAGTGCGGTACGCGCCAAAAACAGCCTACCAGGGCAACAGTCTCAGAATGCGACGAAACTAGTGCCGTTGGGTTCGTATCGAAAAGTTATTGTCGGTGTTCGCAGTTTCAAGTTGATTTGATTTATCTGGTGATCGTGGAAAATTTAAACGCGTGTTGATTTCTGGTTTTATAAAGGATTTTTTTTCAAATGAACTCGGATTTCGATGAAACTTGTCCCATTGGGTTCAGAATCCCTTTTTACACCAAGATTAGTTTCTTTATCAGTAAACAGAAGCCACTTTTATTTTCAAGTACCGTAACAAGGGAAAAACTGCATCGTACATTAAATTTAATCTTTCGTCGTAGTATTGTCCTTTCCTCTAGTTTATACAGTGACTTGTCACGTTGAATTTTCTACTTCACATCTAAATTTCGATACATGAAAACCTCTGTAGCTCTTAAACATAATGGACAAACCTACAGTGTAGCATGTACCGGTTGTCAATCTATTTTCAAATACCTTGCCGACAAAGTAATCAAAATCCCAAGCCTATCTACCCCTATTTCTACAACTATGCTAAATTTCGTGGGTGCCAAGCTTTCGTTTCTATATAAACGATCCCATTCCCCATTTCACTACGGTAATCCCTAAATTCCTAATTCTTCTTCTCTGTATTCTCAAAACAAACGAGTCGTTCCCTTTTCAATTCCGTCCCCTTCAGCTAAATCGAAAATCAAATTAAAATCAAGTCCTGTAGCCAACGAAATTGAAGCATTCTCAGACCGATGTCCTTGCTGTTCCAACAACTTCAAGTTACTATCCTTTTCACCAAGTTCGAGCTTGAAAACTGTCACACCGTTCTGAAAGACGTCGGTCTAAGGGAATGGTTTGCAGACATTCGAACTAGGGAGTGTGGCAGCAGTGGGTGTATATTGGGTTCGTTTTTCTGTTTACTGAATTCGGGAATCACTAAATGGGAGAAGTAACGCACGGGTGTGCTGTGCTGGGACAGAAGGAAAACCATTACTTTATGGTGGCGATGATGACCGTTATACAGGCGGTGGGATTTTGAACGAAGGAGGATGGATCTGAGTGTGACACAATTTTTATTGTGATTCATGTTGGATTAACAGGTGCGTTTGTATTTTCCTGGAAAGAAAGTCAAGCGTGGATTCGACTGTTCGAACCAAGAAGAAAGAAATCAAAGTGAGCCAAATCAAAGTAAGCCTGAACATGCTTTTATAAAACAAAGGTAACGCTAGTTAGGTAATTATTAATTTAATTTCTAAATGGCATTTTAACGGAGGATTAGTGAATGAGAGCCTGTCTGTTTGTTGAGTACAGAATTCTGGAGCGAAGGTTTAAATGGGATTAGTTAATAAAACATGGTGAAATAGCTTCAGGAAGTTGAGACAATATGGTTGTGGAGTGGGTAGCTTGCGCTGTTGTTATGGGATAAGGGAGGAGTATGAAGAGTTGGTTTGGATTCAGTGAGTTGCGGGTTCAATAAGTTGAACAAGGAAGACAGGGATGAAGGTTTTTTTGTGTTCGACATAAACATCAAGTTTGTTCATTTTAGAAGCTGCTAATTTCGGAAAGAAACGTGGTCGCAAGTTTTTAATTAAGCCTAATAGGTAATTAAGAAATGTTAACGATATGATTTGTTAAAATATATTTAATTTAAATCATACAATATTATAATTAGCGTATCTTGCTCGTCTGTTAACAGAATTGCACAAAATAAACAACGGGATCTACATTTGTGGAGCTGATATTGTAGGAAATAAAGCTATTGGAATTTCGCAATAGAATCAAATGCCTATTTGTTTTCAAATAAAGGCGAAAGCAGAACCGTCAACTGTAAAACTCGGTGAGTAAACTCACCAACTCTGCTTCGTTTATATTTTTATATAAACGAAATTTTAAATTGATTTTTATACTGTGAAATGGTTGCTTGGTTGAAATGGTTGATAAAATTGGTTGATATGATTACATCATTGATCAATGATTAGTTATGATATTTCATAGTGATGTGATATAATATTGATGTTACTAACATCTGTGGATGCAGGGAAACAGGTTGGAGGGATCCAACTGGATCCCTCAACATTTTTATTTACTGTTTTATTTGATGGTGATATATGTTATGCTACATTATTCATGGTTGAATTCGTGTGATTGTTTACCCTGGCCTTAGGAACCCGGTATTTTAGATACCGTAAACTATCATCGAATGTGAAAAAGAAAATTTGGATTTAAAAGCAGAGTTTATTTCCAAATTAGAAACAATTTCTTTTCCATTGAGTTGCAAATGGAAACCTATTCCATTGGGTAAACCAAGAAAAAAAATGTTATAAATAAAGATATAAATTAAGTGGATCATTAACCATTGGATAAATTAAAAGGTGAGTTCAAATATGAATGTATATTTGAAAGTGAGTATCGGTTTTGAAACCAATATTTGGAGATGGAGCCGAATTTAGCAAATTACAGAGGAAAGTTTAAAGAAAGATTTTCAAATGCTTAAAGTAAAAGAATAATAGTTTAAAACAAGGAAATATTTTGCAAATAAAATGTATATAAAAAGGGGATTTATAGAAATCGAATTAAGTGGTTAGAAGAATGTATAGTTTATAAATATGTTTAAAGGAGAACTTGAATTGTTTAAAATAAACAGAGTTTATAAATGAACAACGGAAGCGTGTGCGTCGCACACGGTATTTTATTCAAAACAGCAATCATAACGCTGTGGTTAGAAGAAATGCTGTTATAATTTTAAACAGCAATTATAACGCTGTCTTTGTAAGAAATGCTTTTATAAAACTAAACAGCGATTTTAGCGCTGTTGTTATAATAGATGTTGTAATATATATACAGCAATTTTAGACGCTGCTGTTATAATAAATGTCTTGGTAAATCTAAATAGCAATTTTAACGCTGCCGTTATAATAACTGTTTTAATAGCAATTTTAATGCTATGGTTATGATAAGTGTTCTATAATGCTAGACAGCGGTTTTAACGCTGTGGTTGAAAGAAACGTTTTATAAACCAAACATTTGAAGACAGCAATTATAACGCTACCGTTATAATCAATATTTTTATAAAGAAGATGTGTTCGTAGATCAAAATCCGAGAGTCGCGTAAGAAATGTTTGGATTAAAGTTGTGAGCGCTGACTATTTCAAAGTTAAGAATGTCGTTCAGTTAAGGTCAGAGAGGTAATTATACCCCAACTTGACTAACCGCATTATTGACGGGGAAATGGTTAAGGCTCGATAGCAAGGGTTGGTTAGTGATATCGTTAATTAACGAATGATTTATGATTTGAATTATAATAACGATGTTTACAACATCAGTTAATTCAAAGGATTTAGAAATGTTTTCTAACTGGAGTAAGGGATATTTTCTCAAGAAAGGAATTATATATATTGGAAATGTTTCCCAATGATCGAGAGAGAAAATAGGACTTTGATAGAACGCGAAAGATGGGAAATGGAATTCTGAAATGACAATGTAATAAAGAACTAATATAAAGGGCCCAGTGTTATTTGATGCTTGATTGATAGAATTTCCATTTGGAAATAGCACCGTTGATTGTATGGATGTTTCTTTGATAGTTAAATCACCGACTATCAAAGTTTTATTTTTATATATACCTCCGTTGTCAATATAGGGAGACCGGGATCAGATTTGATATCTGAAAACCACTCCGTATTGGCGTAAGCGTTATGAAGCAACTAATGCTGAAGAAAATTGAAGACGGAGTTATGCAAGGGCTATCCTGTTTACGGGTTAGTACCTTCGGTTTGTCCAGACCCAGGACAACTTGTATACACGTTCGGAAGGTGGTCCCATACCTTGTCAAGTTGAAATCCAATCTCCAATAAGTACCTGCGAGTTTGATTGTATATTATATATGTAGAGCATGAGATGCAAGCGTTCTACTAGATTTTAATTACTTGTGATTAGACATTATTATAATATCAGATAATATATGATTTCCAAAGTGTTTTGGGTTATCGTAAGGTAAAAACCATCCATGTTTATGTGTGGATCGGTCTTACGATTATCATCTCTTTTGAAAGGATTTTTGAAAGTTAAACCAATGGTTGGAGTTTACTCACACCAGTCCCATGACTGACCCAGAGTTTATTTTGTTTGTTTTCCCTAAACTCTTGGGT
The DNA here is from genome assembly GCA_030737875.1 of Allium sativum. Classification (NCBI taxonomy): domain Eukaryota; kingdom Viridiplantae; phylum Streptophyta; class Magnoliopsida; order Asparagales; family Amaryllidaceae; genus Allium; species Allium sativum. The sequence goes on from CM060918.1 coordinate 84,270,795, forward strand.
GCCCAAATTTGTACGGGCAGTCAAGTAGTCGGGATTTTACAGATTCACCTAGAGGAGATTGAAGCGGGAGGCTTCACCTGTTAGCTATAGACTATCATACTTTCCCCTGTGTATTTTGTTGTATCTGGAAACAGGTATTTATAACTGTTCCAGGGATAATCGTTGTGCTCTGATAATGGTATGTATATACAAATACTGATTTGTGCTTCAAAGTTATATTATCTAATATATTTTATTCGTTCCGCTGTGAGTTTGTGATCTTCGTTTTCTTCTATTCTAATAATTCTTTCTTTCTATTTCTCATCCTCTAACTTCTTTCTAATAATGATTCGTATTTCTGTGCAATTTGGGTTGGACGTGGGGTATGATTAGTCAACTCAAAGGGTACGGATTTCGGGTCGTTTCAACACCCCATGTCCATTAATGTCACTCACAAAGGGAATGCATTAACATCTATGGAGCGTTTTAAGTGTGTATAGAACAGAAATGTAACGACCTGTATTTTTATGGGTAATAATTAATTAATTTAATTATTTAAATAGTGATTTAGAGAATTAAATGGTCGTTTAATTAAATTTTATTGAATATTTAATTAATATAAATAATAGAATAATATATTTAATTCTGAAAATAATCAGAAATATTGGAATTTACAATATTCTGTGAATTTGATTATTTCTAAGATTTAATTCAGCTTAAAATTGAATTAGAATGATGAATATATTTAAATAACGACAGTTTAAACGTATAATTATATTATAATTATAATCGAGCTCGAAATGGTGCTGCAGTTCGTAAATTGGCGATTCGAACTTCAACTGAATATACAGGGTCGGTTTTAAATCGGATTTCTGTGAAACAAGAAACGTTTAGAGGTGGTGAAGTATATTTTACTAATGGAAGAGAAAATCGAGATTTCATAGTATAGATTTTGATTTATGGCCGAATCAAATTTTAAAATAGTCGTTGTGGAATTGTTTATAAACCATAACGATATATTTAATTTTAATTAAATATTGACTTCAAATTTAGACAAGCCCTATGACACGTAGTGATAATTAAATTTTTAGAATTTTACTATAATTTTTAATTATTTAAATACGCAACTTTTTATTTGGAGTACTTTGCACCCTTGACCAATACATAAGGGGTTTCACAATATGAGTTAATCTACCGATATTAATATATTTTTGGTATTGCAGCACCTCATTGAATACAACGGTATTTTTATTTACGTTTATAGCGATCCGTAAGTAAATGAATTATGTATAGCATGGTACGCTAGAACTAAAATATCTCTACCCAAAACACTATAAATAATCATTAACTTTCTAATCTAAATTCATTCCATCGTTCCTCAGAAATAATCCGCCGCAACCTCTCTTCCCTTTTCTTCAGCAAAACGCAAGAAACAAAAATCCACAACAAATACAAACAAAATTCTATAAATCGTAAAATAAAAGTTTATGGGTTCAGCAAGGTGAGCTCTTCCTTCTGGTATGCCGATAGAAGGCTGCGACTCCATTTTTGTTCACTAAAAAAATCCACAGTGGACTAGGGCTGAACGTTTTAGGAAATGGAAGCTTCGAATCATGAAACAAATGCTATATCTGGGTTTCTGGGGTTGAGTATTACGGCGTGGTGGGTGTTGGGCGATTTCGGTGGGTTTCGAGGTGCAAAAAGGATAAGATGGTTATAGAGGGGAAGAGATGTTGATGGTGGATTTAATGGTGAAGGCTGTTTGTGATTTACGAATGGGAGAGGGTGTTTAGTGGATGAAGCTGGAGAATGGGTTGCGGAAATTTGGTTTTTGGATTCGATGCTGGAGACGGAAGAATGTAAACGGGAGTAAGTGTGATGAAGCGGTTGTGTTGTGACTGGAAAGTGGACGTGTGTGTGAACTAGAAACAGGAAGTGCGAAAGTAAAGGAGGGTGGAGGATGTGATTTGCGGTGAGAAATACTGGAAGGATTCGAATTCCTTTCATTGGGGAAGAAGACTTTTCTGGAGCAGGCTGAAATACTGGGTGAGGAAATGGGCCTTAAGGACGTGAGTTTGGAGGGGTGATGGGCTAAAATGTGGTAAGGCCCGAATGATGATTTGTAGTAATGGACAGGAGTGGGTGTTGACGGATGGGAGTATAAAGCATCAAAATGCCTTGGTAGTGTGTACAAGAGGAGTTGCGGTTACAGGAAAATATAAGGAAGAACATTTGGAAAAAGGTATAACGTTTAAAAAGTAAATAGCGCTTAATTTAAATGTCTACTAAGATAATGATGATTAAATCGGTTTCATGTTTTGCTCAAGTATGAAGGCGAAAACAAAGTAGCAGGAAGGATTGTCCATTAAACGTAATATGAAATGATCAGTTTTAATTGTATAAAATTTAAGAATATGTTATATTAGTCTAAAATGATGGATTGTATAATTATTAACGTAGTCAAATGTTACAGAATTTCACAAAACCGATCACGCTTGAATTGTAACAACAAAATCTTCGTTGTGGCACTGATGTAGTGAGACCGAACATCATGGAACTATTGGACTGATTGGAGCTCTCTACAATTTATATCGAAATAAATTGTCTGATTAGAATCGACTATCGATTATCATACTTTAACGATAATCGACAATGTGAGTAAAAACTCACAAACTCTGAACAGTTATATTTTTTATCACGTATTCTTAGAACTGATAATTATCTGTTGATTGTTGTGTGTTAACTGTTTGGTTGAATTGCTTATGTATTGGTTGAAATTATAGATAACAATGTATATATAAATCGTCAATCGAAAATTGATTTTGTTTATCAGAATATTTTATGCTCGTGTTGTTTAAAATCTATGATGCAGGAAAACAGGTTGTAGGGATCCAACAGGATTCCTCAATATTTATAATACTGTTTGTTTTCATGTATTGTGTTATATGATGTGATATAATCTGTGATTGATTATAATGACACTGGTCCTGTTAATTGGTATTTTAAATACCGTAATAAATACTGGAATGTGAAAAGGGAATTATCAAAGTGTATATTGAAAATAATATAATTATAAAATCACAAGGTTTTATAAAAGGAAGATATTTAGAAAACGCTTAAAGTTTTACAAAAGGAAAATGTTTATAAAACAAATAGTTTTTTAATAAAGGAATATTATTTATAAAATAAAATAATTATTAAAGGAATATTTATTTGGAAAATAAATAGGATTTATAAAAAGGAAGTTGACGAGACATAAAGGAGTTAATCAGATTTAGTTATTTGAAGTCGAGTTAATCGAATATGGTTAGTCGAATAGAGTTAATCGAACAGAGTTAATCAATTGGAGTTAATCGACTATTAGTTATTTGAATAGAGTTAATCAAAGAGAGTTAATCAAATAGAGTTAAAGGAATAGAGATAAGCAAAATTAGAAACTGACTAGAATTAATAAGTTGAATGATTTCCTGAGTATCGATCTGATGTTGGTTTCGGCCTTCGGGGTTTATACTTAGGGAGTTGTTATCTTGCTAGTTACAGTCAGGGACTGATAGTTATGGAATGATAGTGATATGTAAATAAACAATGGAAATGTTTTCAAGTGTTAATAAAATATATTTTCTAAACATAGAAAATAAGGAAATGTGAATATATATGCAGATATATATGATGAATGATGATTGATTGATATAATTTCCATCTGGAAATAATATCGTTGTTTGCACACGTGTTTTTCTTTGATAGTTAAATCACAGACTATAAAAATTTTGACCATTTTAACGTTGTTAACATGGAGAGACCGGTTGGATTATTATCCGAAGAACCACTCCATATTGGCATAAGCGTTGCGTATCAAGTACGCTGAATATATTGAAGACGGAGTAAAGTGAAAGGGCTGTTGTATAAATCTTAGATAAAAATTACCTAAGATTGATGTACTGAATAATGCCTTCGGTTTGTCCAGTCCCAGGATGACCTGTATGGAAGAATGTCTGACAGAGTATATTTAATTGATCGCGAAAGTTGATCTCTTCAAACGTATTTACGTTTGCTGGTGGAGGAATTCGTTTCTCTTAGCTGTGTACCCGTGGTATTTTTGGGCAATCAATTTGTGATTTGGCGGGTATGACGATGTGACATTCAAAGTGAATAAATGTGTGATCTGTCAGAGATAAGCGTGGCCTCTAGCCTCACAACCGGGAAATGACAAAAATCGGGCAGGCAGCATGGCTATGTAGGTCGCACCTATTAGGGTGCATAATCACCTGATCTAGAGTTTAATTTACTTCTAAAAATCTATTGTCGATGCTGTCCCATTCGGGGAACGGTTGCCGATCCTAACCGTTGGTGATTTACATTCGATACAGTACAGCGAAATGAGTGGTCGATCATGTGTGGCCGGGTTGCAAGATATTCTTGTTGAACCCAGTGTATTCCTCTCTAGAGGTACACTAGCGAAAGGTGGTTCCATACCTTGTCATAGTTGGAAATCCATTACCCAATACGTGCTTGCGGTTTTTGTTGTATACTATATATGTTGAACGTGAGATGAAAGTGTTTCTGCTAGATGATTATTATATTGTGGTTGATATACATTATTATTGTATCAAAAGGTTTTTGATATAAAGATATTTTGGATTCTCATAAGGGAAAAACCCGTTCTGTTATACGGCATGGTCTTATGAGATATTGTTTACTTGTTCGAACTATTTTAAACTATTTTACTCACACCAGTCCCATGACTGGTCCGGTGTTTATTTTGTTTTGTTTCCCTAAACTCTTGGGTGCCCAATTTTGTACGGCCAGTTAAGTAGTCGAGATTTACAGATACTTGAAGAGCTGGAGTAGGAGGCTTCAGGATCATATAGCTATAGTTTATTTCCGCTGTGTTGTAAGTGTTGTACTTTGATAATGATGTATATTCAAGAACAGATTTATATTTCAAAGTTATGTTATATATATTATATGTTATTCATTCCGTTGTGAGGTTCGTGTTACTCTGATGTTGTGTTCTTCTTCTTCTTCTATTCTAAGTTTCTATCTTATCTTTCCTCACCCTCTATTTTCTTTCATTAACTACCGGTATTTTCGATCCTTGGATGTTTGATATGTGTTGTATATCGGATAACCAAGATCGACAAATTTCCGGGACGTTACAGTTGGTATCAAAGCAAAGATTAAGTAATTACCTTGGCTCTGTGGCGTGACTCAGTAGAGATGGGGTTAGTAATACCCTAGATTGAGTTGAGTGTATATATACGAGAGAGTATTTGTTATTTAATATAAAGTGGTTTTATATTGTGGAGATTTATTGGTTGAGTTGTTTATGAGTTCTGGTCGATCAGTTTGATCCACTGTATCGATAGGAGTTTATAAACACTCGAATACGATGAACCGTCATGGTATGTTTTGAAAAGAGGGTAAATGAAATAATTTTACCCAAATTTGATTTTGATATAAAGGGTTTATATTGAAATGATTTTAATATATTGGATATATTAGTTGTTATTTTAATCGAATAAGATTATAAAATGTGAAATGGTTATGTAAAAAGCAAATCAGAATTCGTATAAGTGAAATACGTGAAATCAGATGAATTAAATCTGAAATTATAATCAGGATTGAAATTAAAACCCTGGAAATTGGAAAGGCGTTTGTAAATGGATTTGAATTGAACATATGAGAATTTTAAAATCCTAGGAGATTTTAAATTGTTTTACAAGCATTCGGAATGGTATTTTGAAATATATTTCAAAATAAAATTGTTTAGAAATGGTTTTGAAAAGTTATATAGTATTGAACTCACTTCGATAGCTGGGAAATAACCCTGATGATGAATCGCGACATCATTATTGTTCATTTTCGAGTATGTAAGTGACGGATTACTTCCAAAGATTTTGTTTTTAAATTGATTTGAGAAAAGCAAGTTGTTTCAATCCTGAAAAGGAAAGTTTGATTTTCGAAATGGTGAACTGTTTAAAACTCCCAGGAAATGATTGTTTGAATTAAAACCAAATTAAGCAGGAATTCGGGAAAACAAATTGAATTAAATCCAGTTAAGTGCAAATGAATTGAATTAGAATGATATCGAGACAAATGGGATTTGTGTGATAAGAAGTTGAAATAGAATTTGTTTGGTAAATTAAGATTTGGAATAGAGAATGGAACTCGAGTTGAAGTGAAATTCGACTTAGGTATAAGCGAATGGTTGGATTTGTGGATAAAAACAGATGGAAATTTGATTGGGATGACATTGGTATATGCTGAATTAGCAGTAATGATATGCTCGACAAAAAGGTACAAGTTTATATTATATATTGGGTATGAGATTTTGATGAGCCGAATTGGCAAGCCGCTTGGCTGTTTAATTTTATTTTGGGTTGGAAAAGGCCTAGAGAGGCGAGTTGGAGTTTGAGCTATTGACCAGTACAAAGAAGGTGCTGGCAAAATTTTTCGAAAAGTTAAGGTGTTAGAAAATTTTCTGGATTTTTGAAAATATTCGTTAATAGAATTAAATTAAATATTTAATTGAAATTCATTTGGTTCAGTTGAAACTGAAGTTGAGAAGTGAACAATATAGTCTAGCCAGTCGATAGGGTTTGTTTCTACCTTAGCAATTTCGAGGTCGAAATTATTTTAAGTGGGGAAGAATGTAACGACCCGTATTTTTACGGGTAATAATTAATTTATTTAATTATTTAAATAGTGATTTAGAGAATTAAACGGTCGTTTAATTAAATTATATTGAATATTTAATTAATATAAATAATAGAATAATATATTTAATTCTGAAAATAATCAGAAATATTGGAATTTACAATATTCTGTGAGTTTGATTATTTCTAAGATTTAATTCAACTTTGAATTGAATTAGAACGATGAATATATTTAAATAACAACAGTTTGAACGTATAATTATATTATAATTATAATCGAGCTCGAAATGGAGCTGCAGTTCGTAAATTGGCAATTCGAACTTCAGCTGAATATACAGGGTCTGTTTTAAATCAGATTTCTGTGAAACAAGAAACGTTCAGGCTGGTGAAGTATATTTTTCTAATGGAAGAGAAAAATTGAGATTTCGTCGTATAGATTTTGATTTATGGCCAAATCAAATTTTTAAATAGTCGCTGTGGAATTGTTTATAAACTATAACGATATATTTAATTTTAATTAAATATTGACTTCAAATTTAGACAAGCCCTTTGACACATAGTGATAATTTAATTTTTAGAATTTTACTATAATTTTTAATTGATTAAATACGCAACTTTTTAATTGGAGTATTTTGCACCCTTAACCAATACATAAGGGGTTTCACAATATGAGTTAATCTACCGATATTAATATATTTTTGGAATCGCAGCACCTCACTAAATACAACAGTATTTTTATTTACATCTATAGTGATCCGTAAGTAAATGAATTATGTGTAGCATGGTACGCTAGAACTAAAATATCTCAACCCAAAACACTATAAATAATCGTTAACTTTCTAACCTAAATTCATTCCATCGTTCCTCAGAAATAATCCGCCGCAACCTCTCTTCCCTTTTCTTCAGCAAAACGCAAGAAACAAAAATCCACAACAAATATAAACAAAATTCTATAAATCCTAAAATACATGTTTATGGGTTCAGCAAGGTGAGCTCTTCCTTCTGGTATGCCGATAGAAGGCCGCAACTCCATTTCTGTTCACTAAAAAAATCCATAGTGGACTAGGGCTGAACGTTTTAGGAAATGGAAGCTTCGAATCATGAAACAAAAGCTATATCTGGGTTTCTGGGATTGAGTATTACGGCGTGGTGGGTGTTGGGCGATTCCGGTGGGTTTTGAGGTGCGAAAGGAATAAGATGGTTATAGAGGAGAAGAGATGTTGATGGTGGATTTAATGGTGAAGGCGGTTTGTGATTTACGAATGGGAGAGGGTGTTTAGTGGATGAAGATGGAGAATGGGTTGCGGAAATTTGGTTTTTGGATTCGATGAGGGAGATGGAAGAATGTAAACATGAGTAAGTATGATGAAGCGGTTGTGTTGTGACTGGAAAATGGACCTGTGTGTGAACGAGAAACAGGAAGTGCGAAAGTAAAGGAGGGTGGAGGTTGTGATTTGCTGTAATAACCCGGAAAATGTGAACCAGTTTAAAATTTTTAAATTAGGTTATTACCAAGAAATTTGAATAGTTGAAATAGTATATTTCAATAAAATATAGAATTTGGTATGGTATGGCCGTTTGAAATTTTGAATACAAACTTAGTCTGACTGTACCGGGTGGAAAATATAACGGATTTTAGCGAAACTGAAAATATTTAAATCTGTTTATCAATACCTTTCTAACGAATCTGAAAAATCGAAATTTCATAACGGAAATCAAAAGTTATGGCCAAATGAATTTTCAGAAAGGTCGCTATATAGTATATATAGCCCTTGAAAATTGAGATTTTGCATACGACCTCGGAATTCGACGAAACCACTTTTGTTGGGTCCGGGATGTCAAATTATTGCTAAGTTTCAAATTTCGTAATTTTTGAAGCTAGAATGTGAGCGGGGCAAAAGATAACGTGTTTGGTCAAATTCTGTTAAAATGGGTCGACCTAAAAATGGCCGTTTTTCAAACGAGCTCAGAATTCAACGAAACTGGTTTTGTTAGGACCGTATCGTCAAAACAAAGCTAGATTTATTTTTCTGGAATTTTTAGATTCAGTTTGTGGCCCTGGCAAATTGAAATGTACGTTTAAATTAAATATCGAATGTTTTATATTTTAATTTGAAAAATAACTGACTGTAACAGTCGAAATGGCCAACGAAACATATCCCATTGTGTTCGGAATGGGGGTATTTAGCTAGGGGCGACAGTCGTTGGGTTTGATTTCGTGGTCGTTTGAAGAAGGGGTATTTTTGGAATTAAATAAATTAAAAAATTAAAATAAAAAGGGCATCAACCAATCAGAATTCATCTTCTTCCTCGAAACCTCTGTCGCGACGCGGAAACCCATCCGAATCTTCTCTCGTCAATTTCTCCGCATCCACTCAACGAAATCAAGCAAACCCAGTTCCAATTTGAAGAGCGTTCAGAGATCTTCAAATCCATAGTAATTTCATGAATTATCATTGAGTATTGAAGGAGATATCGCGTCGGGAAGCTCCGACCTTTGCGCCGCCGCCGTGCCCTCTAGGAGGCGTCGAGTTCAACATCTCAGGTAGCTTTGGAAAGCTCTCTCCTTCCTCTTCGACGTGGCGCTGGCCGTTCGTCCTAAAGCTTCGTTGTTTTGCCGAAAAATTCAACCCTAGCTTTCGAATCAAAAAGGGGTATACGGCTGAAACTGATTTTTACACTTTAAAGCGTTGCAAACTTGTAAAAATCATATCTTTTTGCTATGTTAACGAAATTCGATGAAACAGGAGACACCGTGACCGCAAGGAGGCTCTCTACATTCTAGAAGAAGCCGCGGATTTTTCTGACCTTCCTACGATTTTTAGCACCGCAAGAACCAATGTGAGGAATCTAAACTATTTGTGTGAATGTAATCGCGTTGTATAAATTATATAAGCGAAGTGTAAATTATATACGCATTGTATACCTCATGTACATGTGTTGTATAAGTTATATTAGCGATGTATAAATTATACAAGCGTTGTTTGAAACATATATGCTTTGAATTGTGGTCAAATGCAAGTGAATTATTATATTATATATATATACATATACTCCCCTCGTCCACAAACCATGGACGATATTTATTGCTTGTGATTGACGTGATATTATATGGTATGGCGAATGGTTGGAAATAATTGTTTGTGATTGATATTATGGTTGAAAAATACCTTTGTGGTTGAAAAATACCTTTGTGGTTGAAAAATACCCTCTTGTGGTTGAAACAAAATAGAATAGGATTGTGGAATTGAAAATAAAACATGCCGCCTGCGTGCGAACTAGATGCATGTTCCCCATTGTCAAAAACCGCGAGGTTTTAAGGTAAAGCGAGGAGCCGTACTAGGGATGGTCCCGGTTTTAACTACCCTGCCGTTATGCTGCCGAAATTTTCTGAAATATTTATGTGTTAGAATAATATTCACTCATTGAAATTATTTACATATGCTATATCGAATATTCATGTATTGAGTTGCAATTCATTCGTTGAGTTGAAATTCATGTGTTGAATATTATTCGAATTTAAACAAATGGCTTTAGCGATAAAAATCACATTTATATATATATATACAAACTATATCGAATATTCATGTGTTGAGTTGCAATTCATTCGTTGAGTTGAAATTCATGTGTTGAATATTATTTGAATTTAAACAAATGGCTTTAGCGATAAAAATCACATTTATATATATATACAAACTATATCGAATATTCATGTGTTGAGTTGCAATTCATTCGTTGAGTTGAAATTCATGTGTTGAATATTATTCGAATTTAAACAAATGGCTTTAGCAATAAAAATCACATTTTTATATATATACAAACTATATTGAATATTCATGTGTTGAGTTGCAATTCATTCGTTGAGTTGAAATTCATGTGTTGAATATTATTCGAATTTAAACAAATGGCTTTAGCAATAAAAATCACATTTTTATATATATACAAACTATATCGAATATTCATGTGTTGAGTGGCAATTCATTCGTTGAATTGAAGTTCATGTGTTGAATGTTATCATCTTTTAAAAATAAAATGAATCGACATTGAAAACTATATTTTTATAGTAAATATGAAGTGTTAAAAATACACACGTGTCGAATAAATATTTTTGATGATAAAAATATTCCTTTTATCATGTATACGCTTAGTTAAAAATACACACGTGTAGAAATAAACAATAGTTTGCTAGAAATATTATTATTAGCTTTGTTCTGCATATATATACATGTGTTGAATAGGAAAAATGGATTAGCTGTAGAGTAAAGAAATTATTTGCGTGCCCGACAAATAGGTAAACCTTGATGAGTTGGCTGCGCAATTTTATTTATATATCAACTCCTGTGAATGCCATTGGATGCGGAGTGCTGGTTTTTCTGTGTGAAATAATAAATAACGCCATAGGATAGTAACAATTAATTTTGAACTACACTTCATGGCATACTTCTTGACGATAGGCATACTTCATCATATTCCACATAAGCAATTGGAGCTTGTGTGACGAGGTGGAAGATTTACCATATAAGCAAGAGGCTTGTATGGCGATGACTATGTACTACAGGTTGAACTGATGACTGATATGGACTATATAAATTATAACGATAAATTGCTAGATTAATAAAAACCCCACACGGGTCTGGAGTTGACAATAATCACGTCGCTCTAGTTATTAGATACGGCACATGGACTATTTATTTCCACACGGAAACGGGGTGACGGGAATTTATTCTCTGGAGTGATTATCAGTACATGCTCCCCCGTAAACACCAGAATATATCACTAAAAATATGTGAATGCTTTTTAGGATTTATTGGGTACCTAATACGGCCCAATAAATTTCCAAACCCCTCCCCGTACAAAGGAGGTTATGGTGAAATTTTTCGAAATATTAAGGCGTTAGTGAAATATTTGAAGTGAAAACGAAGTTGAAAATATAGAATGTACTATAGTTGAAAGCATAGGACGAACTATATTTATATATATAAATATAAATATAATTAAAAGGAATAGAGGCCGTGCAGTTCGCGTTTCGGAATCATAATTTGAAACGATTAGTGCGAGAAATCCGACCATCGGATTTTCCCGAAACCGCAATCGCTGGGTTCGCCTTGGAAATATCTTTCCAACGGCACCAACCTTGTAAAAATCCAACGGTTGGATTGTCCGGAATGTTTAATTCAAATTAGAAGAAAAACAGCGCCAGAATCGTTTATATTTATATATAAATATAAATATAATTAATTTAAATCGAATAACGACACTGCAGTTCGAATTTTGAAACCGTAACTTCAAACGACTAGTGTGGAAGATCCGTCCGTCGGATTCTCACGAGACTGGAACCGTTGGGTTCGCTTTGGGAATATCTTCCCACTGATATAGACTTTGTAGAAATCCAACGGTTAGATTTTCCAATATGTGTAAAACAAATTAGAAGAAAAACAGCGCCAGTGCCACGGCACGACCTGAAACGTCGTTTAATTAAATATGGCCATTTTTAAATAAATAAAAATGGCGAAAAATCGTTATAAAATATTATAAACAACATAGGTTGCAAATAAACCAATTGGGCTTGAATTGTTTGATATTTGATGGTTGTATGTGTATGACATGAAAATAACACTAAATAACTGAAAGATGGATGTCGAATAATATAACCATATAAAGAATCGATTTAAATTCTAATGACGTGAATTATTTGAAAAGGCCGAGCCAACCCTCATTTCAAATAATTCATCGAGCGATTCGAATTGGAAAATGCAAAGACGATTCAAGACCGACGATCTTCGTATCGGTTGGATGGGCGCTACTGAGGTTCCTAACCGGAGTAGCTACCGGAAGGGGACGGAAGTAGTAGCCGTCTGAACGTATGTGTTGATTGGACGGATATACGAGGAGTTGACGCCTCCGGTTTCGTTCAGACCCAGGATGGACTTGTAAATGGACTGTGTGTCTGACATTGGATTTTGTTCTATACTGATTGATCTCTGTTAAATATATATCTGTTTGGCGGCGGAGAATTTATTCTTTTGCTTAACGCCCTTCTCTGAGACGTACGAGCTTAGAGGTTATATATCGATGGAAATCAATCGTATGGAGTGGACTGCCTATGTGGCATGCCAAGATGCTGTGATCAAGGCTTCTGTTGCAAAGCAAAGTCTTGTGGATGATGATCAAAGCAAGGTCTACATGGCCTAGCTTTGTGTATTTCGTAGATTCGCGAGCCTAACACCCCGGTATGAGTTAAAAACGGGATACGGACTGCAGGGAGAGCACGACGTTTCTTTCTAGCTATGGTGGTGTCAGTGACTTACCAGCCCTGACATATTTATCTACTTTTCACCTTTGTGGTTGTTGGAATGCGAGGCGCCTCGATTATAGGTCTGTAAGGACCGGGAAACGTGTGTTCAGGAATAAATAATCCTCTAACGTAATTGAGGACCGGCCCTGAAGCATCCAGGGGTTACCCAGAGTGTGTAGTCCCGAGGCATTTGCTAGAGTGTCTCGAAGCGGAGAGGAGCTTGCCCCTTGGCTCGACTCATGACGGAAATCCAATTTCCAATACGAAATAACGGTCTTAATTGTAGAACTAGTATGGCAACATAGTAGAAGGTAGCTGTGCCGCCTATGATTGATATTTATGATGCTATTCGTTTTTGAAACATATATGCACTAGTAATAATATCAAATGATTTTGCTTTATACGTATCAAGCATATTTGGCCCTTATAAGGTAAAACTCTATCATCCGGCTTGCGTTGCATTGTATGATGGGACCTGAGTCTTATACTGGCTTCATTCTTTCTAAAAGCATTGCGTTGTTTTAAAAAGAATTTACTTTGTTTTAAATGCACTAGCAATCACTGGAGTAAACCCGTTCCGCGAAAGTGGCGTGGTCCTATGATTTGCTATTACTGTTGTTTAACTGTTAAATAGAGTCCTCATACCAGTCCCCATGACTGACTCGTTGTTTGTTTCACTTTGCAAACGCGGGTGCCCTTATTTTCACACGGGCAACCTAGTATACAGGTGACAGGTGGTTTTTGGTTCTGCACTGCTTCATAGAGTGCATTTTTGGATCATGGCGAGGCTGACTTCACAGAGATGACTTAGACATTTTCCGCCATTACTATACTTACATTATGATTCCGCCACTGGCGATGCAGACTGATTTACTTCCCGTATTTCTTATTATATGTATATGTATTCCGCCTTCGGCGATGTAGACTGATACTCTTATTATGTCTCACTGCATGTATATATTCCGCCTCTGGCGATGATGACTGATCACTTTCCTTTTATTTACTAAGTTATATCCCACGTTATTCTATTCTGATATTCCTACATGTTGTGATTCCGCTGTCATATCCATGTAAAATTATTTTATTTATTGTTTCTGCTATTATCTGTACTCTGCTATGATGATTAATGTGTTATTTCCCGATGATTATCCTTAATACCGCCCCCGGATTTTGGGATCGTCACAGTTGGTATCAGAGCTTTGGTTAACCTTAGTTCCGGGATCTAACACATTTAAACATCTCGTCAGAATAGAATCAGTAGTGTTCTAATGCGAGTAGCTCATTAGAGATAGGATTAGCAATGTCCTAGAATGAGCTAAGCAGATTAGCAAAACAATTTGATCAGTACTTCATCATTATCTTTCCTTGTATTCTCTTACTTTATCATTTATGAATATTATCAAATCTGTGAGCTTGACTCTTTTCTTGCTTATACTGTATTCTCTTAGATGGCTACACGAGCAGCAGCAGCTAGAGGAGGCCGTGGAGGCCGAGGAGTGGCAGCAGGAGGACGGGGGAATATCCCCGTAGCTGTGGAAATCCCTATTGTTCAGCCACCGGCACCAGAAGACTTTGAGCTAGATAAAGTGGCAAAGAGATACAGAAATCTTGGGGGGAAACGTTTTACTGGCACTGGCACAGTGACCGAAGCTATAGCTTGGCTAAAAACCTGTGAGAAAATCTTCGAAGGCATGGGTATGGGAACTAACAACAAAGCCCGACTTGGCATTTGGCTCCTTCAGGAAGAAGCAGAGTTGTGGTGGGATGCCATTACCTCTGGGGATGCAGCTGGTACTATCCGGACTTGGGAGCAGTTCAAGACTTTGTTCAATGAGAAGTTTGTACCAGAACAAGCTCTAGAGAGGATGCGGGAGCAATTTGCTAATCTCCAGCAGGGAGACCTCTCTATTCAAGACTATCTGAATAAGTTCACTCAGCTATCGCGCTATGCTCCAGAGCTGGTTTTGACCAACAAAGCGAAGAATAAGAGATTCATATTTGGGCTGAAGCGCAAATACCACGATAGAGCTATGAGCAACATCAAACTCTCCTTTACAAAACTAGTAGAGATAGCTTGCAATTACGAAGACATGGATGAGAGGCATGCTAGCCAAGACCGTGCTAAAAGCCAAGCAGGGAATAAGCGCAAGACTTCAACAGACCAACCCGAATCTAGCACTACCGCAGCCGCTACTCAAAAACCCGCAAAGATCCCGAAAGGAAACTGCTACAATTGCGGGAAGCCCGGTCATTTCTCTAATGTATGCAAGGCCCCAAAGAAGCCAAAGGCCAATGACTCAGTCGAATGCTACAACTGCCACAAGAAGGGGCACTACAGCAGGAACTGCCCTCTGAAGCAGAATGCACAGGTGGCCCATGTCTATGACGGGAAGACCCCGCCAGCTATCACCGATGGATCAGGTAAACCCAATGTCTTGGGAGGTACCCTTACCATTAAAAATATTCCTGTTTCTGTACTTTTTGATACTGGTGCATCACGTAGCTTCATTTCTGGTAACCTTGTTCACAAGTTAAAATTAAAAAGAGGAAAACTTAAGGAACCAATTAAAGTTCAAAATCCGATAGGAGGTTCTGTCAGTCTCAGTTCGTACTGTAGAGTGCCTGTCTCTTATTCTTGCTACAAATTCTCTTTTAAAGTATTTGTCATGGACCTTTCCAACTTTGATGTTATACTGGGATTGGACTGGTTGACAAAATATAAGGCCGAAGTTAGATGTGCCGAAAGAATCGTAAAAGTCGAAACGAAGCTTGGACCTATATATATACCATGTCATGGCTCAGAAATCAATAGAAAAGAATTTTGGTCTTCTTTAGAAGTTACTCCCCCTTCAATAGAAAAGATACCGGTCGTGAAAAACTATGCGGATGTGTTTGAAGAAGTAGAAAACTTACCGCCGCAAAGAGAAATTGAATTTAGAATTGATCTAATTCCGAATGCCCGACAAGTAGTACATCCAATAAGAAGAATGGCCCCAAAGGAAAAAGAAGAGCTAAGTAGTCAAACCCGAGAATTACTTTGGAAAGGTCTGATCAGACCAAGCTTTTCAGCATGGGGAGCCGCAGTAGTATTTGTCCCGAAATCAGACGGTACTCTAAGACTTTGCGTCGATTACAGGGATCTCAATAAGCAGACACTGAAGAACAAATATCCTTTGCCCCGAATAGACGATCTGTTAGATCAATTAAATGGAGCAACAGTATTCTCCAGAATGGACCTAGCTACAGGTTTCCACCAATTGCGTATAGCCGAAGACTGTGTTCCTTTGACAGCCTTCAGGGGTCCCGATTTATTCTACGAATGGTTAGTAATGCCGTACGGCTTGTGCAACGCTCCGACATACTTCGTTGATCTTATGAACAGAGTGTTCCGTGGTGTGTTGAATAATTTTGTTCTAGTCTTCATCGATGACATTTTAATCTACTCTAAGTCGGAAGAAGAGCATGCAAAACATTTAGAACAAGTGCTGAAAATTCTAAGTAGAAATGTCTTGAAAGCTAAATTTTCTAAGTGTGTCTTCTGGCAGAATGAAGTCAAATTCCTAGGCCATGTCGTGTCAAAGGAAGGAATTGCTGTAGACCCAAGCAAAATTACAGCGATTCAGAACTGGAAGCAACCTACTACGCCCACATAAGTTCGAAGTTTCCTTGGGTTAGCTAGTTACTATCGGAAATTCGTTCAGGATTTTTCAAAGATATCAGGAGTATTGAGAAAGCATAAAAAGAAGCATGAAAAATTCAAATGGACTCCCGAATGTGAAGAAGCTTTTCAGGAGCTGAAACTGAAGTTGACAACTGCTCCGGTATTGACGATAATAGAAGGTAACCAAGACTTGACTGTATGGACAGATGCTTCTATTAGAGGGCTAGGCGCAGTGTTAATGCAAAAAGGCCAAGTGATCGCATATGCCAGCCATCAACTAAAGCCGCATGAAAGAAACTATGCTACTCATGATCTTGAGTTATTAGCTATCGTGTTCGCTTTAAGAATCTGGAGGCATTATTTATTGGGCGAGAAATTCGAACTATACACCGATCATCAATCCTTGAAATATCTGTTCACCCAGAAAGATTTAAACCTGAGGCAACAATGTTGGTTAGAATTCCTTGCAGCATACGATTTTGAAATTATATACACTCCAGGGAAAGCCAACGTTGTAGCCGATGCGCTGAGCAGAAAGAATGAAATCATCGCCAGTTTTGTCATCGCGTCTTCATTAATAGACAGGATCTCGACTCTTCAGAAAGACAATGAATTTATTCAAAGAATCAGTCAAAGAATCAAAGGAGGTGAATCCACAAGTTTTCGACTCGATGACAAGGGAGTTCTAAGATTAAAGGGTAGAATCTGCATCCCAAACCTTCCCGAGCTCAGAAGAGAAATACTTGACGAGTGCCACAAGTCCAAATTAAGTATCCATCCCGGTGTGAGCAAAATGTATAACGATATCAAACGCACATTCTGGTGGAGAGCTATGAAAAGAGATATCTCATTATATGTTAGCAGATGCCCCACTTGTCAACTGGTTAAGAGTGATCAGCAGAAATTGGCGGGATTATTACAACCATTAGAAGTTCCAGGATGGAAGTGGGAACAAATCTCGATGGATTTCATCGATGGCCTGCCTCGAACTAAGAAAGGAAACGACGGTATATGGGTAATCGTAGATCGCTTCACGAAGACTGCCCATTTCATACCTGTCCGATCCAACAGAACGGCTCAAAGTCTGGCACAGATTTACTTCAAAGAAATAGTTAAACTTCATGGAGTACCGCTTAATATAGTCAGCGATAGAGATCCCCTGTTTACTAGCAAATTCTGGGAAGCATTCCAGGAAGAATTGGGAACCAAGTTGAATCTAAGCACCGCTTATCACCCACAGACAGACGGCCAAACTTAGCGGGTGAATAGAATTTTAGAAGACCTACTGCGGGCTTGCATTATTGATTTTGGAGGTTCATGGGAAGATCATTTACATTTAGCAGAATTCTCTTACAATAATAGCTATCAAGCAAGTTTGGGAATGTCCCCATTTGAAGCATTATACGGTAGACCGTGCAGATCTCCCGCATGTTGGGTAGAACCTGGCAACAGACTTGTGTTAGGGCCCGATATGATTCAAGAAGCATCGGATAAAGTCGATTCCATTAAGAAGCGATTAAAAACCGCACAGAGCCGACAGAAAAGTTACGCTGATGCGAGAAGAAGGGATATATCGTTTGCCGTTGGCGATTATGTTTATTTAAGAGTTTCTCCAATGCGAGGGGTAATCAGATTTGGCAAGACTGGGAAATTGGCACCGAGATTTATTGGTCCCTTTCCTATACTTGAACGGATTGGAACTCTTGCATATAGGGTTTCATTACCTGATTGGTTGCCTGGTGTACATGATGTGTTCCACGTATCTCAGCTATGAAAACATGTTCATGATCTAGATCTTGTTGTGGAAGAAGCAGCGCAACAGGATATTGACATAACTCCAGAATTAGCACTCAAGAGAGAGCCATTGAAGATAGTTGGCAAAGAAACTAGAGAGCTAAGGAGGAAAAAGATTCATCTAGTCAAAGTGCAGTGGAGTAGTGATCCTAGAGACTGTACTTGGGAGACTGAGGAAAGCATTAAACAAGCCTATCCCAAATGCAGAGTGGACATCTCTGACTAACTCTGGTACAAGGTACCTTTACAATACTTTGCATTTACATTTTATTTCCTGCTTAGCTGTTATTTCCTTTTCGAGGACGAAAAGTTTTAAGTAGGGGAGATTGTAATAACCCGGAAAATGTGAACCAGTTTAAAATTTTTAAATTAGGTTATTACCAAGAAATTTGAATAGTTGAAATAGTATATTTCAATAAAATATAGAATTTGGTATGGTATGGCCGTTTGAAATTTTGAATACAAACTTAGTCTGACTGTACCGGGTGGAAAATATAACAGATTTTAGCGAAACTGAAAATATTTAAATCTGTTTATCAATACCTTTCTAACGAATCTGAAAAATCGAAACTTCATAACGGAAATCAAAAGTTATGGCCAAATGAATTTTTAGAAAGGTCGCTACATAGTATATATAGCCCTTGAAAATTGAGATTTTGCATACGACCTCGGAATTCGACGAAACCACTTTTGTTGGGTCCGGGATGTCAAATTATCGCTAAGTTTCAAATTTCGTAATTTTTGAGGCTAGTATGTGAGCGGGGAAAAAGATAACGTGTTTGGTCAAATTCTGTTAAAATGGGTCGACCTAAAAATGGCCGTTTTTCAAACGAGCTCAGAATTCGACGAAACTGGTTTTGTTAGGACTGTATCGTCAAAACAAAGCTAGATTTATTTCTCTGGAATTTTTAGATTCAGTTTGTGGCCCTGGCAAATTGAAATGTACGTTTAAATTAAATATCGAATGTTTTATATTTTAATTTGAAAAATAACTGACTGTAACAGTCGAAATGGCCAATGAAACATATCCCATTGTGTTCGGAATGGTGGTATTTAGCTAGGGGCGACAGTCGTTGGGTTTGATTTTATGGTCGTTTGAAGAAGGGGTATTTTTGGAATTAAATAAATTAAAAAATTAAAATAAAAAGGGCATCAACCAATCAGAATTCATCTTCTTCCTCGAAACCTCTGTCGCGACGCGGAAACCCATCCGAATCTTCTCTCTTCAATTTCTCCGCATCCACTCAACGAAATCAAGCAAACCCAGTTCCAATTTGAAGAGCGTTCAGAGATCTTCAAATCCATAGTAATTTCACGAATTATCATTGAGTATTGAAGGAGATATCGCGTCGGGAAGCTCCGACCTTTGCGCCGCCGCCGTGCCCTCTAGGAGGCGTCGAGTTCAACATCTCAGGTAGCTTTGGAAAGCTCTCTCCTTCCTCTTCGACGTGGCGCTGGCCGTTCGTCCTAAAGCTTCGTGGTTTTGCCGAAAAATTCAACCCTAGCTTTCGAATCAAAAAGGGGTATACGGCTGAAACTGATTTTTACACTTTAAAGCGTTGCAAACTTGTAAAAATCATATCTTTTTGCTATGTTAACGAAATTCGATGAAACAGGAGACACCGTGACCGCAAGGAGGCTCTCTACATTCTAGAAGAAGCCGCGTATTTTTCTGACCTTCCTACGATTTTTAGCACCGCAAGAACCAATGTGAGGAATCTAAACTATTTGTGTGAATGTAATCGCGTTGTATAAATTATATAAGCGAAGTGTAAATTATATACGCATTGTATACCTCATGTACATGTGTTGTATAAGTTATATTAGCGATGTATAAATTATACAAGCGTTGTTTGAAACATATATGCTTTGAATTGTGGTCAAATGCAAGTGAATTATTATATTATATATATATACACTCCCCTCGTCCACAAACCATGGACGATATTTATTGCTTGTGATTGACGTGATATTATATGGTATGACGAATGGTTGGAAATAATTGTTTGTGGTTGATATTATGGTTGAAAAATACCTTTGTGGTTGAAAAATACCTTTGTGGTTGAAAAATACCCTCTTGTGGTTGAAACAAAATAGAATAGGATTGTGGAATTGAAAATAAAACATGCCGCCTGCGTGCGAACTAGATGCATGATCCCCATTGTCAAAAACCGCGAGGTTTTAAGGTAGAGCGAGGAGCCGTACTAGGGACGGTCCCGGTTTTAACTACCCTGCCGTTATTCTGCCGAAATTTTCTGAAATATTTATGTGTTAGAATAATGTTCACTCATTGAAATTATTTACATATGCTATATCGAATATTCATGTGTTGAGTTGCAATTCATTCGTTGAGTTGAAATTCATGTGTTGAATATTATTAGAATTTAAACAAATGGCTTTAGCGATAAAAATCACATTTTTATATATATACAAACTATATCGAATATTCATGTGTTGAGTTGCAATTCATTCGTTGAGTTGAAATTCATGTGTTGAATATTATTCGAATTTAAACAAATGGCTTTAGCGATAAAAATCACATTTATATATATATACAAACTATATCGAATATTCATGTGTTGAGTTGCAATTCATTCGTTGAGTTGAAATTCATGTGTTGAATATTATTCGAATTTAAACAAATGGCTTTAGCAATAAAAATCACATTTTTATATATATACAAACTATATCGAATATTCATGTGTTGAGTTGCAATTCATTCGTTGAGTTGAAATTCATGTGTTGAATATTATTCGAATTTAAACAAATGGCTTTAGCAATAAAAATCACATTTTTATATATATACAAACTATATCGAATATTCATGTGTTGAGTGGCAATTCATTCGTTCAATTGAAGTTCATGTGTTGAATGTTATCATCTTTTAAAAATAAAATGAATCGACATTGAAAACTATATTTTTATAGTAAATATGAAGTGTTAAAAATACACACGTGTCGAATAAATATTTTTGATGATAAAAATATTCCTTTTATCACGTATACGCTTAGTTAAAAATACACACGTGTAGAAATAAACAATAGTTTGCTAGAAATATTATTATTAGCTTTGTTCTGCATATATATACATGTGTTGAACAGGAAAAATGGATTAGCTGTAGAGTAAAGAAATTATTTGCGTGCCCGACAAATAGGTAAACCTTGATGAGTTGGCTGCGCAATTTTATTTATATATCAACTCCTGTGAATGCCATTGGATGCGGGGTGCTGGTTTTTCTGTGTGAAATAATAAATAACGCCATAGGATAGTAACAATTAATTTTGAACTACACTTCATGGCATACTTCTTGACGATAGGCATACTTCATCATATTCCACATAAGCAATTGGAGCTTGTGTGACGAGGTGGAAGATTTACCATATAAGCAAGAGGCTTGTATGGCGATGACTATGTACTACAGGTTGAACTGATGACTGATATGGACTATATAAATTATAACGATAAATTGCTAGATTAATAAAAACCCTACACGGGTCTAGAGTTGACAATAATCACGTCGCTCTAGTTATTAGATACGGCACATGGACTATTTATTTCCACACGGAAACGGGGTGACGGGAATTTATTCTCTGGAGTGATTATCAGTACATGCTCCCCCGTAAACACCAGAATATATCACTAAAAATATGTGAATGCTTTTTAGGATTTATTGGGTACCTAATACGGCCCAATAAATTTCCAAACCCCTCCCCGTACAAAGGAGGTTATGGCGAAATTTTTCGAAATATTAAGGCGTTAGTGAAATATTTGAAGTGAAAACGAAGTTGAAAATATAGAATGAACTATAGTTGAAAGCATAGGACGAACTATATTTATATATATAAATATAAATATAATTAAAAGGAATAGAGGCCGTGCAGTTCGCGTTTCGGAATCGTAATTTGAAACGATTAGTGCGAGAAATCCGACCATCGGATTTTCCCGAAACCGCAATCGCTGGGTTCGCCTTGGAAATATCTTTCCAACGGCACCAACCTTGTAAAAATCCAACGGTTGGATTGTCCGGAATATTTAATTCAAATTAGAAGAAAAACAGCGCTAGAATCGTTTATATTTATATATAAATATAAATATAATTAATTTAAATCGAATAACGACGCTGCAGTTCGAATTTTGAAACCGTAACTTCAAACGACTAGTGTGGAAGATCCGACCGTCGGATTCTCACGAAACTTGAACCGTTGGGTTCGCTTTGGGAATATCTTCCCACTGATATAGACTTTGTAGAAATCCAACGGATAGATTTTCCGATATGTGTAAAACAAATTAGAAGAAAAACAGCGCCAGTGCCACGGCACGACCTAAAACGTCGTTTAATTAAATATGGCCATTTTTAAATAAATAAAAATGGCGAAAAATCGTTATAAAATATTATAAGCAACATAGGTTGCAAATAAACCAATTGGGCTTGAATTGTTTGATATTTGATGGTTGTATGTGTATGACATGAAAATAACACTAAATAACTGAAAGATGGATGTCGAATAATATAACCATATAAAGAATCGATTTAAATTCTAATGACGTGAATTATTTGAAAAGGCCGAGCCAACCCTCATTTCAAATAATTCATCGAGCGATTCGAATTGGAAAATGCAAAGACGATTCAAGACCGATGATCTTCGTATCGGTTGGATGGGCGCTACTGAAGTTCCTAACCGGAGTAGCTACCGGAAGGGGACGGAAGTAGTAGCCGTCTGAACGTATTTTTTGATTGGACGGATATACGAGGAATTGACGCCTCCGGTTTCGTTCAGACCCAGGACGGACTTGTAAATGGACTGTGTGTCTGACATTGGATTTTGTTCTATACTGATTGATCTCTGTTAAATATATATCTGTTTGGCGGCGGAGAATTTATTCTTTTGCTTAACGCCCTTCTCTGAGACGTACGAGCTTAGAGGTTATATATCGATGGAAATCAATCGTATGGAATGGACTACCTATGTGGCATGCCAAGATGCTGTGATCAAGGCTTCTGTTGCAAAGCAAAGTCTTGTGGATGATGATCAAAGCAAGGTCTACGTGGCCTAGCTTTGTGTATTTCGTAGATTCGCGAGCCTCACACCCCGGTATGAGTTAAAAACGGGATACGGACTGCAGGGAGAGCACGACGTTTCTTTCTAGCTATGGTGGTGTCAGTGACTTACCAGCCCTGACATATTTATCTACTTTTCACCTTTGTGGTTGTTGGAATGCGAGGCGCCTCGATTATAGGTCTGTAAGGACCGGGAAACGTGTGTTCAGGAATAAATAATCCTCTAACGTAAGTAAGGACCGGCCCTGAAGCATCCAGGGGTTACCCAGAGTGTGTAGTCCCGAGGCATTTGCTAGAGTGTCTCGAAGCAGAGAGGAGCTTGCCCCTTGCCTCGACTCATGACGGAAATCCAATTTCCAATACGAAATAACGGTCTTGATTGTAGAACTAGTATGGCAACATAGTAGATGGTAGCTATGCCGCCTATGATTGATATTTATGATGCTATTCGTTTTTGAAACATATATGCACTAATAATAATATCAAATGATTTTGCTTTATACGTATCAAGCATATTTGGCCCTTATAAGGTAAAACTCTATCCTCCGGCTTGCGTTGCATTGTATGATGGGACCTGAGTCTTATACTGGCTTCATTCTTTCTAAAAGCACTGCGTTGTTTTAAAAAGAATTTACTTTGTTTTAAATGCACTAGCAATCACTGGAGTAAACCCGTTCCGCGAAAGTGGCGTGGTCCTATGATTTGCTATTACTGTTGTTTAACTGTTAAATAGATTCCTCATACCAGTCCCCATGACTGACTCGTTGTTTGTTTCACTTTGCAAACGCGGGTGCCCTTATTTTCACACGGGCAGCCTAGTATACAGGTGACAGGTGGTTTTTGGTTCTGCACTGCTTCATAGAGTTCATTTTTGGCTCATGGCGAGGCTGACTTCACAGAGATGACTTAGACATTTTCCGCCATTACTATACTTACATTATGATTCCTCCACTGGCGATGCAGACTGATTTACTTCCCGTATTTCTTATTATATGTATATGTATTCCGCCTTCGGCGATGTAGACTGATACTCTTATTATGTCTCACTACATGTATGTATTCCGCCTCTGGCGATGATGACTGGTCACTTTCCTTTTATTTACTAAGTTATATCCTACGATATGCTATTCTGATATTCCTACATGTTGTGATTCCGCTGTCATATCCATGTAAAATTATTTTATTTATTGTTTCTGCTATTATCTGTACTCTGCTATGATGATTAATGTGTTATTTCCCGATGATTATCCTTAATACCGCCCCTCGGATTTTGGGATCGTCACATTTGCGGTGAGAAATACTGGAAGGATGTGATTTCCTTTCATTAGGGAAGAAGACTTTTCTGGAGTAGGCTGAAATACTGGGTGAGGAAATGGGCCTGAAGGACGTGAGTTTGGAGGGGTGATGGGCTAAAATGTGGTAAGGCCCGTATGAGGGTTCATGGTTTGTAGTAATGGACAGGAGTGGGCGGATAGGAGTATAAAGCTTCAAAATGCCTTGGTAGTTTGTACAAGAGGAGTTACGGTTACAGGAAAATATAAGGAAGAAAATTTTGAAAAAGGTATAACGTTTAAAAAGTAATTAACGCTTAATTTAATTGTCTACTAAGATAATGATGATTAAATCGGTTTCAGGTTTTGCTCAAATATGAAGGCGAAAACAAAGTAGCAGGAAGGATTGGCCAATAAACGTAATATGAAATGATCAGTTTTAATTGTATAAAATTTAAGAATATGTTATATTATTCTAAAATCATGGATTGTATAATTATTAACGTAGTCATATGTTACAGAATTCGACGAAACCGATCATGCTTGAATCTTAACGACAAAATCTTCTTTGTGGCACTGATGTGGTGAGAACTGAACATCATGGAACTAGTTGGACTGATTGGAGATAGCTACAATTTATATCGAAATAAGTTGTCTGATCAGAATCGACTATCGATTATCATTCTTTAACGATAATCGAAAATGTGAGTAAAAACTCACCAACTCTGAGCATTTATATTTTTATCACGTATTCTTAGAACTGATAATTATCTGTTGATTGCTGTATGTTAACTGTTTGGTTGAATTGCTTATGTATTGGTTGAAATTATAGATAACGATGTATATATAAATCGTTAATTGAAAATTGATTCTATTTATCAGAATATTTTATACTCGTGTTGTTAACATCTGTGATGCAGGAAAACAGGTTGGAGGGATCCAACAGGATTCCTCAACATTTATAATACTGTTTGTTTTCATATATTGTGTTATATGATGTGATATAATCCGTGCTTGATTATAATGACACTGGTCCTGTTAATTGGTATTTTAAATACCATAATAAATACTGGAATGTGAAAAGGGAATTTTCGAAGTGTATATTGAAAATAATATATTTATAAAATCACAAGGTTTTATAAAAGGAAGATATTTAGAATACAAGTAAAGTTTTATAAAAGGAAAATGTTTATAAAACGAATAGAGTTTGAATAAAGGAATATTGTTTAGAATATAAATAGAATTATTAAAGGAATATTTATTTGGAAGATAAACATTATTTATAAAAAGGAAGTTGATGAGATATAACGGAGTTAATCGGATTTAGTTATTCGAAGTTGAGTTAATCGAATATGGTTAGTCGAATAGAGTTAATCGAACAGAGTTAATCAATTGGAGTTAATCGAGTATTAGTTATTCGAATAGAGTTAATCAAACAGAGTTAATCAAATAGAGTTAAAGGGATAGAGATATGCAAAATTAGAAACTGACTAGAATTAATAAGTTGAATGATTTCCTGAGTATCGATCTGATGTTGGTTTCGGCCTTCTGTGTAATGCCCTGCCTCTATACCCACTATCGTCCAGTTCATTTCAGAGAAATGGCGTAGACCATAACGGAGAATGAGGTTTGTGAAGAGCGACCGATTGTATGATTACTCCGTGTGAGGAATGCACATCGAATTCTGATACCGATTAAAATTTTGACATGACCATTCGACACTTAGGGCAACTACACAACGGCTATAAGTAATTCTGAAAGCAGTATAAAATAGACAACAACAATAATATAAGTATGGTATGTCTCAAAGCTAGACACATAATAATCATATCACAAAGGAGGAATAGATATGAATAAACCAAGAATGTGTACAACAAAATAGTGGTCAACAAAGATCCACTAATCCCAAAAGAATAGATACATGCACCAAGATCTAAATACAAGAATATGTACACAAAAAATGATAATGTCATAGGTACAAAAGTACATAAAACTACGGAGACCGAGTAGCAAGCTGAAAGCGGAAGATCAATCCTACGAGGAGTCCCAAAGGAGTATCTAAAATGACTCGGTGGTCTGACCCGTGTATTATTTATAAGAATAAACAATAGATGGATCAGTCTAGCTGTACTCATCAAATAAACCGAGATAACAAGATATATAACACAGGATGACATGAACATGGCATGTCGACACAATCAGGAAACGACAATGGAATGTCAGCACACAAATATCTCTAAATAATCTCCTGGCTAATATAGAATGCAACATTCAAATGATAGCACACAACAGGAAATGACAGCGGAATGCCAAATAAACTAAACTCATGATGATCATAATGACAAGGCTACTGACACCACCCATAAGCAATTCTGTCAATAATGGTTAGGTTGCTAACATCTTCCACAAGCAATTCGATCATAATGACAAGGTCGGTGACACCACTCATAAGCAATTCTATTAATATTGGTCAGGTTGCTAACACCTTCCACAAGCAGTTCGATCATAATGACAAGGTCACTGACACCATTCATAAGCAATTCGATCAAAGACCTGTTCATAGATGAGATACGATCTCTAGGTAGCGAACCCATAAGTTTGAGCTGGAGCTCCCCAAGAAGCCGGGTCGTGACCCCGGAAGAGAGAAAACGCATAATCGTGAAATCCCTATAAAACATCATAAATCATAGAAAATCATAGGACGTTGGGTCGAAGTCCCCCAGGTGAAATCCAAGAATCGTAAATCCCACTCGGGCAATCGAGGACCACAAAACATAAATCATCAAAGGACCGCATCGGTCCGGTGAGTATAAATTACACCGAGATAGTTAATATAAGAAAATAGCTAAATGTCCCATAACCACTCGCTATTCTCAAATATTTACAAACCCGTTGTTGATTCATACTAAAAACAACAAGAATTGTCACAACGTGTTCGAACGTACGAGTCCAAGAGTTATTCACCGAAGTAAACATATAAGGGGTCATAGTCCTCAGTTTTACAAAGGTAAATAAACTAAATTTCTCGCCCGATCGAGTAAAGAGGATCCGTACACACTAATAGACTGGAATTCGTAGACCATTAATAATATATAAACCCTCACATAAGTCCGCGTGACAATGTACCCAAGCACGATTGCCGAAGCGAATCGATCAAGGGAATTCACGTTGCAATAACGTAATTTCAATTCATAATTCATCAAATATAAATTCGACAAATCGAATATACATATAGCTCATTAGTGAATCCAATGACGTTAATAAATGGCAAGAAATCACCCTGGAGTGACAGGAAACAAAGACACAAAATCATATGCCGCAGATCAAAAAGTGATCACCAAGGTGATCGCTAATGCGTAATTCACATTACAACAACATACAGTAAGTCAAAGAGATAATGGTTGTAATTTCGATCAACGAATGAATCAAAATCCCAAGCTAGCACCCGAAGGTTTTAAACTATATTGGAATAGACTCGAAGGGTATCGAGTCGACAATTCACGTTTTAGAGTCGTGAATCATAATCGAACTAATATCGAGGGTCAAAGATGAATTAACGAGTAAATAGATTCAAATTACTCAAAAATTAGTTTCATTTCGAAGCTCTCGTCGATACGGTTCCAACGCATCTTGTTTCGCTAAATTCCGAGTTCGTATGAAAAAGTTATGATCGTTTTAAAGTGGATAATTATTTGACCCCTTTGTTTTTCACTGTTCGGTTATTTACATTCGATGTTTTCCCCAACCAAAAATTCCCATTAGCTTCAAATTACGCCAAATTAGTTTCATTGGAAAGCTCTCGTCGAGACGGTTCCAATGCACCTGATTTCGCTCAATTCCGAGTTCGTATGAAAAAGTTATGGCCGTTTTAAATAAGGTAATTTTTCGAAAGTTCTCTGGTCAGTTGCCAACAACCGAAATTTGCACCATATTTCGGTTGTTAACAACCAAATGGCTGTTAAACCTAAAAAAAAATATGTTTCTTCCCTGTTCGGTTGTTAACAACCGAAGGTAGGCCCATATTTCGGCAGTTAACGACCGAATGGCTGTTCTTCTTCAAAATTCAACACAATTTGCCTACCAAACATATTCTAAATGATATATTTAATGTCCGAAGGCCTATGATGTTATATATATGCAAATGGAATGTCTATAACTCACCGAAGCAACTCATAAACACTAAATTCACACGCATGAACAAGTATTCATGAGATTCGCAATGATTTTGATTATAATTTCAAGAGTGAACTAAATTCCAAACCAAAATGAATAAACGCGATACAAGCGAATTGTGAAGTCTTAGAACTTGCCAGGTGCGACAATGGTACTTCACAACAACACTTAATTGACTCAAAGCATATGCATTAGATCGCGTAAATAACATATGTCATTATTTCTATTTCAAATGAAATTCAAACTAAGGAACCGAAGGGAGTAAACTATCCTAACCAATTCAACAAGCAAATGCAACATGAAATGGTCCTAAATTACACTTATGCAAGCCATAGACTTGCGGCATAGATGTGAGTTCAATAAAGAACTCACCTTTGATTTTAAACGATGAAGAACAAGCTCCAATTCGAGCAAGAACCCACTTTTCTTCATTACAAACAAAGAATCAACCCAAAAGCAAGCTAGAGCAACCTCTCTTCAACCAATACTCATGAATCTCCAATCTATGAGCATATCAACAAGAATCCTAAGAGTTAGGTCATAGGAATTATCACAAATCAAAGAGGAGTGGAGTTGGAGAAGATGAAGAAGCTTACCCAAGCTTTTGCACTTGATTTCCTCTTGGATTGGATCCCTAAGACAAGCTAGGGCTTAGGGAAGTTTTAATTTCCCTTTCCCTCTCCCATTTTTTATTTCTTTGTTGAAGTGAGAATGAATGAAGAGGAGGAGGATTTGGGGATATATGGCGAGCAAGGCTAGCTCAACCAAGACCCAACCCAAAGTGCCAAATTTCCGAATCTTGGAACGTATCGAAGCTTACACTTTTCAAACTCCTGAACGACGTTTTGAACTCGATGGAAGTGGTTTCAAGTCCAAATTCTATCGTTTGTGAAAAATGACATTTTGAGGGACACATCGGATACAACGATAATATTTAAATAAAATATTTAAATCTAAAATCGTCGAATGAGCGGGTTGTTACATTCGGGGTTTATACTTAGGAAGTCATTCACTTGCTAGTTACAGTCAGGGACTAATAGTTGTGGAATGATAGTGATATGTAAATAAACAATGGAAATGTTTTCCAGTGTTAATAACATATATTTTCTAAACATAGAAAATAAGGAAATATGAATATATATATATATATAGATATATATATATGTTAAATGATGATTGATATATATAATTTCCATCTGGAAATAATATCGTTGTTTGCACACGTTTTTTTCTTTGATAGTTAACTCGCAGACTATCAAAGTTTTGACCATTTTAACGTTGTCAACATGGAGAGACTAGTTGGATTACTATCCGAAGAACCACTCCATATTGGCATAAGCGTTGTGAATCAAGTACGCTGAATATATTGAAGACGGAGTAAAGTGAAAGGGCTGTCGTATAAATCTTAGATAACAATTGCCTAAGATGGATGTACTGAATATGCCTTCGGTTTGTCCGGTCCCAGGACGACCTGTATGGAAGAATGTCTGACAGAGTATATTTAATAGATCGCGTAAATTGATCTCTTCAAATGTATTTACGTTTGGTGGCGGATGAATTCGTTTCTCTTAGCTGTATACATGTGGTATTTTTTGGGAAATCAATTTGTGATTTGGTGGGTATGACGATGTGACATTCAAAGTGAATAAATGTGTGATCTGTCAGAGATAAGTGTGGCCTCAAGCCTCACAACCGGGAAATGACAAAAATCGGGCAGGCAGCATGGCTATGTAGGTCGCACCTATTAGGGTGTATAATCACCTGATCTAGAGTTTCATTTACTTCTAAAAATCTATTGTAGATGTTGTCCCATTCGGGAAACGGTTGTTGATCCCAACCGTTGGTGATATACATTCAATACACTCAAGCGAAATGAGTGGTCGGTCATGTGTGGCCAGGTTGCAAGATGTTCTTATTAAACCCAGTGTATTCCTCTCTAGAGGTACACTAGCGAAAGGTGGTTCCATACCTTTTCATAGTTGGAAATCCATTACCCAATACGTGCTTGCGGTTTTGATTGTACACTATATATGTAGAACGTGAGATGAAAGTGTTTCTGCTAGGTGATTATTATATTGTGGTTGATAGACATTATTATTATATCAAAAGGTTTTTGATATAAAGATATTTTGGATTCTCATAAGGGAAAAACCCGTTCCGTTATACAATGTGGTCTTATGTGATATCGTTTACTTGTTCGAACTGTTTTAAACAGTTTTACTCACACCAGTCCTATGACTGACCCGGAGTTTATTATGTTTCATTTTCCCTAAACTCTTGGGTGCCCAATTTTGTACGGGTAGTCTAGTAGTCGGGATTTACAGATACATGAAGAGCTGGAGCAGGAGGCTTCAGGATCATATAGCTATAGTTTATTTCCGCTATGTTGTAAGTGCTGTACTTTGATAATGATGTATATTAAAGTACAAATTTATATTTCAAAGTTATGTTATATATATTATATGTTATTCGTCCCATTGTGAGGTTCGTGTCACTCTAATGTTGTGTTCTTCTTCTTCTTCTATTCTAAGTTTCTATCTTATCTTTCCTCGCCCTCTATTTTCTTTCATTAACTACCTATATTTTAGATCCTTGGATGTTTGATATGTGTTGTATATCGAATAACCAAGATCGACAAATTTCCGGGACGTTACAGTTGGTATCAGAGCAAAGGTTAAGTAATTACCTTGGCTCTATGGTGTGATTCAGTAGAGATGGGGTTTGTAATACCCTAGATTGAGTTGAGTGTATATATACGACAGAGCATATTTGTTATTTAATATAAAGGGGTTTTATATTGTGGACATTTATTGGTTGAGTTGTTTATGAGTTCTAGTCGATCAATTTGATCCAATGTATCGGTAGGAGTTATAAACACTCGAATACGATGAACCGTCATGGTATGTTTTGAAAAGAGGGTAAATGAAATAATTTTACCCAAATTAATTTTTGATATAAAGGATTTATATTGAAATGATTTTAATATATTGGATATATTGGTTGTTATTTTAATCGAATAAGATTATAAAATGTGAAATGGTTATGTAAATAGCAAATCAGAATTCGTATAAGTGAAGTACGTGAAATCGGATGAATTAAATCTGAAATTAAAATCAGAATTGAAATTAAAACCCTGGAAATTGGAAAGGTGTTTGTAAATGGATTTGAATTGAAAATATGAGAACTTTAAAATCCTAGGAGATTTTAAATTGTTTTACAAGCATTGGGAATGGTATTTTGAAATATATTTCAAAATAGAAGTGTTTAGAAATGGTTTTGAAAAGTGATATAGTATTGAACTCACTTCGATAGCTGGGAAATAACCCTAATGATGAATCGTGACATCATTAGTGTTCATTTTCAAGTATGTAAGTGACAGATTACTACCAAAGATTTTGTTTTTAAATTGATTTGAGAAAAGTAAGTTGTTTGAATTCTGAAAAGGAAAGTTTGATTTTCGATATGGTGAACTGTTTAAAACTCCCAGGAAAAGATTATTTGAATTAAAACCAAATTAAGCAGAAATTTGAGAAAACAAATTGAATTAAATCCAGTTAAGTGCAAATGAATTGAATTAGAATGATATCGAGACAAATGGGATTTGTGAGATAAGAAGTTGAAATAGAATTGGTTTGGTAAATTAAGATTTGGAATAGAGAATGAAACTCGAGTTGAAATGAAATTCAACTTAGGTATAAGCGAATGGTTGGATTTGTCGATAAAAACAGATGGGAATTTGATTGGGATGACATTGGTATATGCTGAATTAGCAGTAATGATATGCCCGACAAAAAGGTACAAGTTCATATTATATATTGGGTATGAGATTTTGATGAGCCGAATTGGCAAGCCGCTTGGCTGTTTGATTTTCTTTTGGGTTGGAAAAGGCCTAGAGAGGCGAGTTGGAGTTTGAGCTATTGACCAATACAAAGAAGGTGCTGGCGAAATTTTTTGAAAAGTTAAGGTGTTAGAATTTTTTTAGGATTTTTGAAAATATTCGTTAATAGAATTAAATTAAATATTTAATTGAAATTAAATTGGTTCAGTTGAAACTGAAGTTGAGAAGTGAACAATATAGTCTAGCCAGCCAATAGGGTTTGTTTCTACCTTAGCAATTTCGAGGACGAAATTATTTTAAGTGGGGAAGAATGTAACGACCAGTATTTTTATTTAATTATTTAAATAGTGATTTAGAGAATTAAATGGTCGTTTAATTAAATTATATTGAATATTTAATTAATATAAATAATAGAATAATATATTTAATTCTGAAAATAATCAGAAATATTGGAATTTACAATATTCTGTGAATTTGATTATTTCAAAGATTTAATTAAGCTTAGAATTGAATTAGAACGATGAATATATTTAAATAACGACAGTTTGGACGTATAATTATATTATAATTATAATCGAGCTCGAAATGGCGCTGTAGTTCGTAAATTGGCAATTCGAACTTCAATTGAATATACAGGGTCTGTTTTAAATCGGATTTCTGTGAAACAAGAAATATTCAGAGCTGGTGAAGTATATTTTTCTAATGGAAGAGAAAAATCGAGATTTCATCGTATACATTTTGATTTATGGCCAAATCAAATTTTAAAAAAGTCGCTGTGGAATCGTTTATAAACCATAATGATATATTTAATTTTAATTAAATATTGACTTCATATTTAGACAAGCCCTTTGACACGTAGTGATAATTTAATTTTTAGAATTTTACTGTAATTTTTAATTAATTAAATACGCAACTTTTTATTTGGAGCATTTTGCACCCTTAACCAATACATAAGGGGTTTCACAATATGAGTTAATCTTCCGATATTAATATATTTTTGGAATCGCAACACCTCACTGAATACAACGGTATTTTTATTTACGTCTATAGCGATCCGTAAGTAAATGAATTATGTGTAGCATGGTACGCTAGAACTAAAATATCTCAACCCAAAACACTATAAATAATCATTAACTTTCTAACCTAAATTCATTCCAGCATTCCTCAGAAATAATCCGCCGCAACCTCTCTTCCCTTTTCTTCAGCAAAATGCTAGAAACAAAAATCCACAACAAATACAAAAAAAAAATTCTATAAATCCTAAAATACATATTTATGGGTTCAGCAAGGTGAGCTCTTCCTTCTGGTATGCCCATAGAAGGCTGTGAATCCATTTCTGTTCACTAAAAAAAATCCACAGTGGACTAGGGCTGAATGTTTTAGGAAATGGAAGCTTCGAATCATGAAACAAATGCTATATCTGGGTTGCTGGGGTTGAGTATTACGGCGTGGTGGGTGTTTGGCGATTCCAGTGGGTTTTGAGGTGCGAAAGGGATAAGATGGTTGAAGAGGAGAAGAGATGTTGATGGTGAAGGCGATTTGTGATTTACGAATGGGAGAGGGTGTTTAGTGGATGAAGCTGGAGAATGGGTTGCGAAAATTTGGTTTTTGGATTCGATGCTGAAGATGGAAGAATGTAAATGGGAGTATGTGTGATGAAGCGGTTGTGTTGTGACGGGAAAGTGGACGTGTGTGTGAACGAGAAACAGGAAGTGCGAAAGTAAAGGAGGGTGGAGGATGTAATTTGCGGTGAGAAATACTAGAAGGATGCGAATTCCTTTCATTGGGGAAGAAGACTTTTCTGGAGCAGGCTGAAATACTGGGTGAGGAAATGGGCCTTAAGGATGTGAGTTTGGAGGGGTGATGGGCTAAAAATGTGGTAAGGCCCGAATGAGGGTTCATGGTTTGTAGTAATGGACAGGAGTGGGTGTTGACGGATGGGAGTATAAAGTTTCAAAATTCCTTGGTAGTGTGTACAAGAGGAGTTGCGGTTACAGGAAAATATAAGGAAGAAAATTTGGAAAAAGTTATAACGTTTATAAAGTAATTAACGCTTAATTTAATTGTCTACTAAGATAATGATGATTAAATCGGTTTCAGGTTTTGCTCAAGTATGAAGGCGAAAACAAAGTAGCAGGAAGGACTGGCCATTAAACGTAATATGAAATGATCGGTTTTAATTGTATAAAATTTAAGAATATGTTATATTAATCTAAAATCATGGATTGTATAATTATTAACGTAGTCATATGTTACAGAATTTCACGAAACCGATCACGCTTGAATCGTAATGACAAAATCTTCGTTGTGGCACTGATGTGGTGAGAACTGAACATCATGGAACCAGTTGGACTGACTGGAGCACACTACAATTTATATCGAAATAAATTGTTTGATCAGAATCGACTATCGATTATCATTCTTTAATGATAATCGACAATGTGAGTAAAAACTCACTAACTCTGAACTGTTATATTTTTATCACGTATTCTTAGAACTGATAATTATCTGTTGATTGTTGTATGTTAACTGTTTGGTTGAATTGCTTATGTATTGGTTGAAATTATAGATAATGATGTATATATAAATCGTTAATCGAAAATTGATTCTGTTTATCAGAATATTTTATACTCGTGTTGTTTAACATCTGTGATGCAGGAAAACAGGTTGGAGGGATCCAACAGGATTCCTCAATATTTATAATACTCTTTATTTTCATATATTGTGTTATATGATGTGATATAATATGTGATTGATTATAATGACACTGGTCCTGTTAATTGGTATTTTAAATACCATAATAAATATTGGAATGTGAAAAGGGAATTTTCAAAGTGTATACTGAAAATAATATATTTATAAAATCACAGGGTTTTATAAAGGGAAGATATTTAGAAAACGAGTAAGGTTTTATAAAAGGAAAATGTTTATAAAACGAATAGAGTTTGAACAAAGGAATATTATTTAGAAAATAAATAGAATTATTAAAGGAATATTTATTTGGAAAATAAACAAGATTTATAAAAAGGAAGTTGATGAGATATAAAGGAGTTAATCGGATTTAGTTATTCGAATTCGAGTTGATCGAATATGGTTAGTCGAATATAGTTAATCGAACAGAGTTAATCAACTGGAGTTAATCGACTATTAGTTATTCGAATAGAGTTAATCAAACAGAGTTAATCAAATAGAGTTAAAGGTATAGAGATAAGAAAAATTAGAAACTGACTAGAATTAATAAGTTGAATGATTTCCTGAGTATCGATCTGATGTTGGTTTCGTCCTTCGGGGTTTATACTTAGGAAGTTGTTCTCTTGCTAGTTACAGTCAGGGACTGATAGTTGTGGAATGATAGTGACATGTAAATAAACAATGGAAATGTTTTCCAGTGGTAATAACATATATTTTCTAAACATAGAAAATAAGGAAATGTGAATATATATATAGATATATATATGTTAAATGATGATTGATCGATATAATTTCCATCTGGAAATAATAACGTTGTTTGCACACGTGTTTTTCTTTGATAGTTAAATCACAGACTATCAAAGTTTTGACCATTTTAACATTGTTAACATGGAGAGACCGGTTGGATTATTATCCGAAGAACCACTCCGTATTGGCATAAGCGTTGCGAATCAAGTGCGCTGAATATATTGAAGATGGAGTAAAGTGAAATGGCTGTTGTATAAATCTTAGATAACAATTGCCTAAGATGGATGTACTGAATAGTGCCTTCGGTTTGTCCAGTCCCAGGACGACCTGTATGGAAGAATGTCTGACAAAGTTTTTTAATAGATCACGTAAGTTGATCTCTTCCAACGTATTTACGTTTGTGGTGGAGGAATTCGTTTCTCTTAGTTGTATACCCATGGTATTTTTGGGGAAATCTATTTGTGATTTGGCGGGTATGACGATGTGACATTCAAAGTTAATAATTGTGTGATCTATCAGAGATAAGCGTGGCCTCTAGCCTCACAACCGGGAAATGACAAAAATCGGGCAGGCAGCATGGCTATGTGGGTCGCACCTATTAGGGTGTATAATCACCTGATCTAGAGTTTCATTTACTTCTAAAAATCTGTTGTTGATGCTGTCCCATTCGGGAAACGGTTGCTGATCCCAACAGTTGGTGATATACATTCGATACACTCAAGCGAAATGAGTGGTCGGTCATGTTTGGCCAGGTTGCAAGATGTTCTTGTTGAACCCAGTGTATTCCTCTCTAGAGGTACACTAGCAAAAGGTGGTTCCATACCCTGTCATAGTTGGAAATCCATTACCCAATACGTCCTTGCAGTTTTGATTGTATACTATATATGTAGAATGTGAGATGAAAGCGCTTCTGCTAGATGATTATTATATTGTGGTTGATAGACATTATTATAATATCAAATGGTTTTTTTATAAAGATATTTTGGATTCTCATAAGGGAAAAACCCGTTCCTTTAGACGACGTGGTCTTATGAGATATCGTTTATTTGTTCGAACTGTTTTAAACTGTTTTACTCACACCAGTCCCATGACTGACCCGGAGTTTATTTTGTTTTGTTTTCCCTAAACTCTTGGGTGCCCAATTTTGTACGGGCTATAAAATAGTCGGGATTTACAGATACTTGAAGAGCTGGAGCAGGAGGCTTCAGGATCATATAGTTATAGTTTATTTCCGCTGTGTTGTAAGTGCTGTACTTTGATAATGATGTATATTCAAGTACAGATTTATATTTCAAAGTTATGTTATATATATTATATGCTATTCATTCCGTTTTGAGGTTCGTGTTACTCTGATGTTGTGTTCTTCTTCTTCTTCTTCTTCTATTCTAAGTTTCTATCTTATCTTTCATCACCCTCTATTTTCTTTCATTAACTAACTGTATTTTCGATCCCTGGATGTTTGATATGTGTTGTATATCGGATAACCAAGATCGAAAAATTTTCGGGATGTTACAAGAAACTTAACAACAAGACAGATATAAAATAGTACTTAAAAATTTAAAACTTTATTCATTGCAGCGGTAATAGGTAAGTTTGATTACATCAACAAAAACCAAAGGCTAGAGTCAGGTACATAATATCCATCTTGATTAAATCAAAGTACATAAAATGAAAGACATAACCCCAACATAAAATAGCCATAAATAAGATAGGCTGAACTTTTACTTCAGCGATCAGAGCAACTTCCAAAGAAAGAGATAAAGCTGTCCAAATCAAGCTCCACTAGTGCTAGTCCCACCCTGAGCACCTACGGGGGTGGGGGAAGGAAAAAAAAGAGGTGGAAACAAGGGGGTCAGACATAAAGTCTGGTGAGTGCAATAACTTTAACAATAGAATCATTAACTAACTAGGATAAGGCATAAGCTGGAAAATAAGGAAATGACTATGAGCCAATGGGTATAACAAAGAAAACAAAGGAAATAAGATGAACAAAGATAACGTTAAAGGCGCCCCTAATCACTACAGGATAATTACTATACTACACCACCACTAGTCACCCTAAAAGTTGATCCCGCCTACAGAACTTAATAATGATAATGGTAGTTTGTGTACCCCTAGCTACCTTCATTGGTGATATCTGCCCTTATCTCCACTAGGTGTACCCACTACCCCCATTCGATCAGCTTCCTAACTCGTAGATACCCGTGCTGGCCCCACAGTGGGGTGTATCACTCCCCAAAGTGGCAACCCGATACCACCAAGAATGCACGGCTTATATCTACACGATGCAACAATGTCTTACCTACCAGCCCGGGCCCACACATGCATATAAACCTGTTGGACTTGCGTTGCCACCGCTAACCCGTTTTGACCTCTTACAATCAAATCCAGTATGCGTGTCCCGTCCTCGACTTGGGTCAAGCCCACAAAGATACTTAATGGGTTACTGGTTTGAAAAGGCCCCCCATGCATGACACAAGCTTTCCACCTATGTTTGGTCCCCTCTAAGGTTTTTCCCCACTTAACCCCATTCTTATTCATGTCTTCTTACATGTTTAAATCTTGGTTAAGTGCATCTAATCGTATTTCAAATGCCACCCCAGGTACCCACTAAATTCCACATGCCACCCAAGGCACCCACTTAACCCCCTCTTGTCCCACTACATGTTTATCTGGTTAAGTGTTTCTTAATTCCCTAAAACCATAACCTTGTAAAGACCTCCCACATTAGACTGACATTTGTGACAGCTGGATTTGTCGGGCGGGTCCGGGCAGTCTTACACCACAAACGAGCCGAACCTCATGTCTTTACAACTGTTATGCATTTAATTCATGCCTTTGACTTCTCACATTAGATTGGCATTTGTGGCAGCTGGATTTGCCGGGTGGGTCCGGGCAGTCTTACACCACAAAAGAGTCTAACCTCGTGTCTTAGGCGGTTTATTATTACATATCTTCATTTAACCCCAAATTGGATTATTATCCCTATTCGAATTTGTAAATATATTCTAAATTCATTTATGTCCATAATTGTCTCAATTATGTCCATAAATACCAATTATGCCAATTAATATCTTAAATTTATTATATGCCGTTTTCAGGCCATTTATGCCAATTTTCAATAGGTGTATATTCAATATTACCCCCATCGTCCCCACGTTCTTCGTTCGTTTATCATGACATATACATATATTAGACTATAAACTAGTCTAATACATAAAAGGGAAGAAACATCACAAATTCACATAACACCCAAAATAGATCTAACTTGTAAATAAGAATTACAACATAACTTGCATAAACTTTGTATAGTCATGAATCAAATCATAAACCTAAAAGGTTTGAATTTGCATGTATAGGATATAGTTTTTCACTTAAAACTTGCATAGGCCATAATCACAAACTGACATAAAACTATACATGTCATAGATCTAAATGTAGGGGTGTAAATTTGCATATATGTGATATAGTTTTTCACTTAAAACTTGCATAAGCCATAATCACAAACTTGCATAAAATAATGCATGTCATATATCTAAATCTAAAGGGTGAACTTGCATATATTTGAATCCAATTTCAACCTAAACTTGCATATAATCACTTTATTTGATTCACATGTAAACTTGTATACAATTCACATAGAAACTAGCATATAATTTACACCCAAACTTGCATATAAAATGATGTCAAACGTGAATCTAGATGAACACATATGATTTGGCATATGACAAGGGATCCACAACATTACTATCATGATAAACAACTAGCATATATTCACAAAAGATTACATTTTTCCAATGATTCACAAATATAGCCATATAACCCAATTTATATCTCAACCCAATTAACATATTAATTATCTTATTAAAGAAATTGAACTCACAACTCAAAGAAGGTCTTGAGTTCTGAAATCTGAGTTCTGAAATTGATTAGCTCGCCTCTGAAGTAGACAATTTGTTGTGGTTGTTATAAACTTGAATTGAATTGAGTTGATTAGCTTTTCTTTCTCCTAAATGGTGGCGTCTATTCTAGGTTGCAAGGTGATAGCATGACGGCCATGGTTCTAATTTTAATTAGGCTTTAGGGTTTGAGTCTACATGTGTTTATATAGAATTTAGAATTAATTTAGGCTATCCGATCAACCTAGAATTAACCTCTACCATTCAGACCAGATCAGAACTATCCAGAAACCCTAATGACTCAGCAAACAGTCACCAAATCGTCATCTCTCAAATCTTCTCGGGGGTGGGGGGGGGGGCAAGTCGACCCCTAGGTCGACCTGTGGTGGGGGGGGGGGGGGGGGAGGTCGACACTATGGTCGACCCCCTAGTCGACCTGGGTCCTGGGCGGGAATTTTCCCGCCCAGCCCGCTTCTGGCTTCAGGTTCGAAATTTGAATTTGTTTTTGAGCTGTTTGAATTTATTTAATTTTTTGGAAACTTCCGACAGCCATAACTTCGTCATATGAAGTCCAATTCATGCAAACTCGGACTCTATCTCAACCAGTATTCTGAGACAAACACAATGGCGTAACCCGTTTCCCTTGATTCTCACATTTAGAATTAAGTATTCTTTGATTTATTAGTTTATGTTAACAGAAAACACGGGGTGTTATATTCTCGCCTCTTTAAAGGATTCCGCCCCCGAAATCTCCAAGTTAAGGAGAATGCATATCCTAACATCCAATCATCCATCTACTCAACCATCAAACACAGACGTCCATTGTCCTTACAAAATTTCTAATGTTGTATGAACATATGCAATAAGTGTGTGTATATGTTCATTATCTAATGCAAAATCAGGCGGTCTACTGATTCAGTTGACCTCCTTAATGAAAATTATGATAGTGCCATGCGTTCATTATGTATGCGAAAGAATCCTATCGATACATATTATTTCTACATGTGTGCACAACCAATCATCAAAATGCAGCATCCATATGATAACACAACGATTATACATCCATAAATTTAAATATGCACACACATTTATATGCAACATGAAGGTGATTGAGCCGATCTAGTGCCTAAGGTGTGTGCATATGCATCCACGAGCAACCACTAGCAAACACTTGCATCCATTTGCATCCATCAAACATAACATGTCTCAAACACATGTTTCAACCATAGGGTTTTTCCCAACTAAAGATTGAAGATGTCATCGCAAAGATAATACTAAAAGATAGGACAAGTATCAACAAAGCGGTAGAAAAAGGAGAAATTAAAGCATACCCTCAAAAAGAAAGGGTACAGCGTACGCATCTTATCTTCCATCTCCCAAGTTGCGTCTCTTTGATCATCTCCCCATTGCACTTTGACCAACTTGACCTCTTTGTTGCGAAGCTTTTTGACCTCCGATCCGAGAATGCGTTTAGGAGCTCGTCTGATTGTGGCATTGCGCTCCACTTCCACTTCTTCGATCATGCTCGGCTCTACCACTTCCGTCGTATCGTGTAAACACTTGCGCAAATGTGAAACGTGAAACATGTCATGAGCTCCGCTGAGCTTCTCTGTTAACTTTACTTTGTATGTCATCTATCCAATCCTCTCCATAATTGGAAAGGGTCCTACGAACCTCGGTGCCAGCTTCCCTATTGATCCAAAGCGGACTACGTTTCTCAACGGTAACACCTTAATAAAAACCATGTTACCAATATCGAACTCAAGATCAGTTCGTCTCTTATCAGCATATGACTTATGCCGGTCATGTGCTGTTTTCATTCGCCATCAAATCAGGTCTATCTTTTCCGAAGTCTCCCTAATCATGTCGTGTCCAAGCAAAACCTTATCCGTGGATTCCCACCAACATGTAGGTGATCAGCACGGTCGTCCATAAAGAGCCTCAAAAGGTTCCATGCCAATGCTAGCCTGAAAATTATTATTATAGGCGAACTCTACTAGTGGAAGGTGTTCTTTCCATGTTCCTTCAAAGTCTAGAATGCATAGCCTCAGAAGGTCTTCTAGAATCCGATTCACCCTCTCGGTCTGGCCGTCCATCTGAGGATGATAAGCGGTACTTAAGCATAATTATGTTCCAACCGCCTCTTGTAAGCTCTTCCAAAATTTTCTTTTGAAAATAGGATCTCTATCGCTCACAATGTTGGAGGGTATGCCGTGCAAAGGAACTATCTATCGAAGGTAAACAGATGCTAACCAAGTGGCGGTCCTTCTACTTTTAACGAGAATAAAATCGGCACTTTTAGTAAGTCGGTCTACAATTACCCAAATCCCCGTATTACCCTTTCTCGATCTTGGTATCCCATCTACAAAATCGATGGAAACGCTTTCCCATTTCCAAAGCGGAATCTCTAAGGGATGGAGCAAACCTCCGGCTTCTTTTGCTCTGCCTTGACTTGCTGGCACACTAAGCATCTAGCTACGAACTCAGCCACGTCCTTCTTCATTCTGGCCTAAAAGAAAACTCGCTTTATATCCCTATACATCTTATCACCACCGGGATGTATGGTCATCTTAGAGCGGTGTGAGTCTTCAAGAATTGCCTTCTTCAAATTTTTGTCTTGTGGTACACAAAGTCTTCCATCTCTACGTAGCCAACCTCTTTCATCTATAGCATATCTATCAAGATGTCTTGAGGACTCCGCTCCTATAAGCTTGCCTACTATCTCAGCCAACTGCAGGTCGTTCCGCTGTGCCTCTCCAACTCGACCCAAAAGTGTAGGTTGCACCTCTAACGATGCCAACAATCCGGGTACATAATCGATAGAGGGTCTGAAGTCAAAGGAAGATATATACTTCAAGCTCTTCCGCTCTACAAGCAAAGGACTTAGAGTTAACTTCTTTCTACTTAAGGCGTCGGCTACAACGTTACCCTTGCCAGGGGTATATGCGATGTCAAAATCGTAGGATGCCAAAAACTCCATCCATCTCCGTTACCTCAAGTTTAGGTCCTTCTGAGAGAACAACTACTTTAGCGACTTATGGTTTGTATACAACTCAAACCTTTCGCCAAGGAAATAATGACGCCACGACTTTAGCGTAAAACTATGGTCGCCAACTCTAAGTCGTTGGTAGGGTAATTTTTCTCGTGGGCTTTCAACTGTCCTCCACCATAGCATATCACCCTTCCCTCTTGCATTAAAACTGCGCCAAGCCCTGTCCCGCAAGCATCGGTATATACAATGAATGAAAGTCTTACTTCCGTCTGGCAAAACTAAAACTAGAGCCGTCGTCAAAGCTCTCTTTAGACGTTGGAAAGCATCGTCACAGTCAACGTCCCAAGTAAAAGTCAAATTCTTCTTCATTAATCGAGTGAGAGGGGCTGATATCTTCGCGAAGTCCTTAATCAACTTCCTATAATAGCCAGCCATCCCTAAAAAGCTTCTTACTTCGGTTGCGTTCTTAGGCGTTTTCCAATCTTGGATTGCCACTACCTTGGCATGATCCACAGCTATCCCTTCCTTAGAGACCACGTGTCCTAAGAACCTCACTTCTCTTCTCCAAAAATGGCACTTGGAGAAATTAGCTTTTAGCTGATGCGCTCAAAGTGTCTCTAAGACTTCCCTAAGATGTAGGGCAAGCTCTTCTTCATTTTTAGAGAAAACCAAAATATCGTCTACAAAGACTACCACAAACTTGTTCAGAAACTCCCTAAACACCCTACTCATTAAGTCAACAAAGTATGCGGGTGCATTCGTCAAACCAAAAGGCATGACGAGCCACTCGAAGAAACCGTCAGGAGTTCTAAATGCAGTCTTATCGATGCTATATTCAGCCATCCTTAGCTGATGAAACCCTGTAGCCAAATCCAGTTGCAAGAAAACCGAAGCACCCACCAACTGATCGAATAAATCGTCTATCCTCGGTAACGGGTGTCTTTTCTTCTTTGTTAGCTTATTCAGCTCTCTATAGTCCACGCACAATCTAAGTGAACCATCAGCTTTTGTAGCAAAAACGACTGGAGCACCCCACTCTGAAATACTTCTTCTTATGAACCCCTTCTCAAGCAATTCTTTCACTTTCTTACTGAGTTCTCTTCTCTCTCTCGGAGCCATGTGGCGCACTGGTAATGCAATTGGCTTCGCATTATCCACTAAGTATATTCGAAAGTCTATCTCACGCCTCGGGGGAAAACCTCGAACCTCATCGAAGACGTCACTATATTCACGGACCACACGAACAGATTTCAAATCATCATTGGATGTGTCTAGGGATTCTAGGTAGCTAAGCATTACCAGACCTCTAGGGTCACAAGAAATATCAAGGGTTTTTCCACACTGAGTCAATAATCTAACTACCATTCTTTCACAATATAGGATGGCCCCATATCTAGTTAGCCAATCCATACCTAGAATCAAGCCGTAGCCCATGAAGCGAAGATCAAAGGCGTTGCATTCAAACCCAACGCCCAAGATAGACACTCTCAAAT
Organism: Allium sativum; assembly: GCA_030737875.1. Classification (NCBI taxonomy): domain Eukaryota; kingdom Viridiplantae; phylum Streptophyta; class Magnoliopsida; order Asparagales; family Amaryllidaceae; genus Allium; species Allium sativum. The sequence continues at coordinate 84,315,343 of CM060918.1, forward strand.
CCCGGCAAATCATAGAAAGATGAGCCGAACCACCAATAGGATTTGAGACTACTATGGGATCCGAAACTAGACTAGTATTTAGGTGCAGTGTTTCAACTGACGAAGCAGACACAAACGAGTGTGAAGCGCCAGAGTCAAACAAAGTACGAACGGGATGATCAAACAGAAAAACTAAACTTTCAATGGAAATGTTTCTACCTCGTTCTTTCAGCAGTGGGACCGCGAGAGGCTGGACCTGCTCCCTTGCCTGGCCTGGTGCCATGAGAGCCTAAAGCTGCCCTCCAGAAGTTCTTTCCCCTTGTCCCTGTTTCCTTGGGCAGTCCTTAACTAGATGACCTGCCTCTCCACAGTGGAAACAGCCGGTCTTCTTCTTTTTCCTACAGTCTTTACTCAGATGGCCTGGTGTCCCACAATTAAAGCACTTCTTCTTTCCTTTGCCATTATTGTTCTTTCCGCTTTCTTGTTTTGTTGTTATGGTTTCTTTTGATCCCCTTCCTTCTCAGGTGCCTTATTAGCATTGGCGCCTTTCTCCTCTTCATGCATAAGCACCATGTCAACTAGTCTCCCAAACGTGGCCCCCATAGGGATGTGGGTCATAGCTAACCCATGTAGTGGCTCGTTCAAACCCTTAACAAATCTTAGGGCCTTCTTTTCGGGTGTATTCACCAAGTCCAAGCCAAATCTCACCAACTGATTGAAACTTGTTGATGTATTCTTTCACTGATAGATTCCCTTGCTTCAACGCCAAAAACCTTTCCATGTATAGATTCTCTTCAGCCCGTGAGAGAAACTTTGCCTCAAACCTACACCTGAAATCTGGCCATGTATCAACTGGATGCTCTCTATTAGTGACCTCCCACCAAAACGAGGCCTCATCCTTCATTAACCTGGAAGCTAACTGGACTTTTCTTCCATCTTCTACCTCAAAGATTCCAAACAATTCTTCCACCTCCTTTAGCAAATTTCGAGCTTTAACAAAAGTCTCCGACCCGTGAAAAGGTTTCCCGTCCATTGCCCGAAAGTCCTTGCATATCTTTGCGAAAGTGTCAACACGGGGAGGAGGAGGAGGAGCATTTGCTGTGCCTGCGACATTGGCCCTAGCTTCCAGATACCTTCTAAACCATCCTGGTATCGGTATCCCCTCGGGTATCTCGGGAATTCCAGACATACTGAAAAGAAAAATTAAGAGATTAAAACGAAGTATTCGAAAGAAAGATATATGGCTCTTGGGGGTTATGTTTTCAAAATAAACTTTTCTCTTTAAAATACTTCCCTTAAAACGTACTTTTGAAAGTATTTCTTTATAAAAGTGCTTTTGAAAAATAGTTTTTCAAAATTCATATATGTTATGGTAACCTTCATCTCTGATACAACGTGTGACACCCCATGTCCATTAATGTCACTCACAAAGGGAATGCATTAACTTCTATGGAGCGTTTTAAGTGTGTATAGAACAGAAACTTAACAACAAGACAGATATAAAATAGTACTTAAAAATTTAAAACTTTATTCATTGCAGCGGTAACAGATAAGTTGGATTACATCATCAAAAACAAAAGACTAGAGTCAAGTACATAATATCCATCTTGATTAAATCAAAGTACATAAAATGAAAGACATAACCCCAACATAAAATAGCCATAAATAAGATAGGCTGAACTTTTACTTCAACGATTCAAGTAAGTTACAAAGAAAGGGATAAAGCTGTCCAAATCAAGCTCCACTAGTGCTAGTCCCACCCTGAGCACATGAGGGGAAAGGGAAGAAAAGAGGTGGAAACAAGGGGGTCATACATAAAGTCTTGCAAGTGCAATAACTTTAACAATATAATCATTAAGTAACAAGGATAAGACATAAGCTGGAAAATAAGGAAATGACTATGAGCCAATGGGTATGACAAAGCAAACAAAGGAAATAAGATGAACAAAGATAACGTTAAAGGCACCCCTAATCACTATAGGATAATTACTATACTACACCACCACTAGTCACCCTAAAAGTTGATCCCGCCTACAGAACTTAATAATGATAATGGTAGTTTGTGTACCCCTAACTACCTTCATAGGTATCGCCTTCCCCTATCTCCACTAGGTGTACCCACTACCCCCATTCGATCGGCTCCCTAACTCGTAGATACCCGTGCTGGCCCCACAGTGGGGTGTATCACTCCTCAAAGTGGCAACCCGATACCACTAAGAATGCATGGCTTATATCTACACGATGCAACAATGTCTTACCTACCAACCCGGGCCCACACATGCATATGAACCCGTTGGACTTGTGTTGCCACCGCTAACCCGTTTTGACCTCTTACAATCAAATCTAGTACGCGTGTCCCGTCCTAGACTTGGGTCGAGACCACAAAGATACTTAATGGGTTACTGGTTTGAAAAGGGCCCCCATGCATGACACAAGCTTTCCAACTATGCTTGGTCCCCTCTAAGATTTTTTCCCCACTTAACCCCATTCTTATTCATGTCTTCTTACATGTTTCAATCTTGGTTAAGTGCATCTAATCATATTTCAAATGCCACCCAAGGCACCCACTAAATTCCACATGCCACCCAAGGCACCCACTTAACCCCCTCATGTCCCACTACATGTTTATTTGGTTAAGTGTTTCTTAATTCATTAAGACCGTAACCTTGTAAAGACCTCCCACATTAGACTGGAATTTGTGGCAGCTAGATTTGTCGGGCGGGTCTGGGCAGTCTTACACCACAAACGAGCCTAACATCTTGTCTTTACAACTGTTACACATTTAATTCATGCCTTTGACCTCTCATATTAGACTGGCATTTGTGGCAGCTGGATTTGCCGGGCGGGTCCGGGCAGTCTTACACCACAAAAGAGTCTAACCTCGTGTCTTAGGCGGTTTATTATTACATATCTTCATTTAACCCCAAATTGGATTATTATCCCTATTCAAATTTGTAAATAAATTCTAAATTCATTTATGTCCATAATTGTCTCAATTATGTCCATAAATACCAATTATGCCAATTAATATCTTAAATTTATTTTATGCCCTTTTCAGGCCATCTATGCCAATTCTCAATAGGTGTATATTCAATATTACCCCTATCGTCCCCACGTTGTTCGTTCGTTTATCATGACATATACATATATTAGACTATAAACTAGTCTAATACATAAAAGGGAAGAAACATCACAAATTCTCATAACACCCAAAATAGATCTAACTTGTAAATAAGAATTACAACATTACTTTCTTAAACTTTGTTTAGTCACGAATCTAAACATAAACCTAAAAGGTGTGAACTTGCATGTATATGATATAGTTTTTCACTTAAAACTTGCATAAGCCATAATCACAAACTTGCATAAAACTATACATGTCATAAATCTAAACATAGGGGTGTAAACTTGCATATACGTGATATAGTTTTTGTAACACCCCATAATTCTATAACATTAAGTTTCACAAATTAAGGTATAATTAAATTTTAAATAAGAATCAAGGGAAACAGGTTATGCCATTGCGTTTGTCTCGAAATTCTACTTGGAAACGAGTCTGAGTTTTCGAAAAATGGAGTCCGTATGAGGAAGATATGACCCTCCGAAGTTTCAGAGATTTTCAGAATAAAAAACAGCTCGAAAATTCGAATTACAAACGCACAGGCAGGCTGGGCGGGAAAATTCCCGCCCAGGCCAGGTCGACCAGGGGGTCAACTATGTAGTCGACCCCTCCAACTAGGTCGACACTATAATCGACCTGGGTGTCGACCTGGTCACTTTTTCCCAGATTCAGTTCTGGGTGCATTTTGATGTATTTGGACTAGTTTTTGGGCGAGATTCGTAGTTTGGCACCTATATAAACAGCACCCTAGCCTCATTCTCTTTACACCATTCTTCTCTAACCTTATGCTGCACAAATTCTTGATGGGCATGGCTCCTTCTTCTTTTCAAATTAAATTATAAATAAATTAAAATAAAACATGAAGATTATTTCTTGAAGACTACGGCTAGGAATTGCAAATTAGAGATTAAAATCAAGATTAAACCCTTAAGAAGAGAATCAAAGGCTAATTCAATGGTTGCGAGCAATGTCATGCAAATCATAGCAAATCACCAACGTTATCTTATTATCCTTTTCTAAAACTGATCGATGTAAGTCAGTTACTTTTTAGATTTGAACGCTTAGATCTATTTGTGACATGTAATTAAATGGATATGAGAATATGCCTAATCCTTTTCATTTGAATCTGTGCTTGTATATGCCTTAGGATCTGATTTAGGACTATTGTGGTTAATTACCATAAGACTATGCCTATGCCTATTACTATGAACATAAGACTATGTCTATTCCTATGACTATGAACATAAGACTATACATATGCCTATGACTACGAACATAAGACTATTGCCTATGACTATGATTCATAACTATGAGACCATGCCTAGGACTATTTTGTGGTTAATTGCCTGGGACTATTTTGTGGATAATTGCCTAGGACTATTGTGGTTAATTGCCTATGACTATTATAGTTAGTTGCTTATGCCCATAACATCATAGTTACAAATCATGGTTGTATACCAAACTGGCATTATGTTGGATCAAATCACCTATGTCTCCCTTGATTATGTTGGATCTCATACTTAGGGTGTAATTTGCTTAGTTTATTCATATTCGCTATTATGTACACCAAACCGATTGGATCATTATCTTTGTATTTTTGTATTTTGGTTCGCTTTTTTCATGCCTATGCTCTTATTTTAATTTTCGTGCTTATCCCCTGTTCCTTTTGTTAGTTTCATTTTATGAGTACCTAGAAACTTGTGAAATCATGTTATACGTACAACTATGGTGGGGGAATTTGGCGTAGCTTAATTTATATAATTTGGCATAACAAATATGTTGGCATAATATGAATTGGCTATAATAGTAAATATTACATGCATATTAGACTTGGGCGTATAATGGTAAATTCTTAATTGGCCTCAAAGTATGTAATTGGCATGTAAATAAAGTTTTGGGCATAAACTGTAAACTAGAATATTGAATCTAGTGTTAACTGATCTAATTTAGCATAAACTGCAAGTTGGGTTAAATGATAGGTAAATCAAGTTTTGGGCCTAGAATATAGGTATGTTAGTGGGCATGACAAATGAATAAGATATAGGCCAAATTTGTTTAAAAGAGTTGTTAGCAATTTACATATAGACAAAAAGGATAAATATGTAAATCTAGGAAAGACGAATATGCCTAACCTGGGGTTAGATTGAGTTACGGTATAAGACTGCCCGAAACTGCCCGGCAAATCTAACAACTGTAACAATAGCTATCTAATGTGGGTGGTTAAAGCATTGAGCCCAAAAGGACCCGAGGTTAGACTGAGTTGCGGTGTAAATCTTCCTGAAACCGACCAGCACCCCCAGTGACCGCAACAATATCTGTCTAATGTGAGTGGTTGGTGCTTTAAATGAATAATTTAAAGCTAAGTTACAGTTAAGCTAGAATGGGAGGGTTAAGTCCATAGGAACACTTAACCTACTTAACATGTTAACAAGACAAGATTTGTAGGGGTTAAATAACCGTTATAACATGTTGACTAGACAAGTGGGTGAGGTTAAGAAAAGGTTTAACTGTTATAACATGTTAACTAGACTAGAAGGTGGGGTTAAGTAAAATACACTTAGCCAATATAACATGTTAACTAGACTAGAAGGTGGAGTTAAGTAAACTTAACCATCATAGTGTGACAAATGAACAAGGTTAAGTTAAAACATGAAGGGACAACACTTAACCATTAGAACATGTGAATTAAGCAGATGTTAGGGTTAAGTTAACTAAGAGAACACTTAACCGTTATAACATGTTAGCTAAACAGATGGGCAGGGTTAAGTTAAAAGGAACACTTAACCAATACAAGATGAAGGGGTGGGGTTAAGTAATAAGAAATACTTAACCAATATAACTTGATTTGTGGTAGGGTTAAGTCGACATGAACTACTGATAACACTTAACCAGTTTAACATGACAAATGAATGGGTTAAGTTAACTTGAATTGACTAATGACACTTAACCAATCCAACTTGACGAGGAAAAGAACTAAGTAGTAAACCTTAGTTAAGAGGACTAAGTTGTAAAGCTTAGTTAAGAAAACGACGATTCAGGAAACTAAGTAGTAAACCTTAGTTAAGGGAACTAAGTAGTAAACCTTAGTAGTACACGAGAAGGAGCGAACGTCTATCTGATCTTAAAGAAGGCTCCAACAAACTGGGTTACGAAGCACGTGGCTTCGAGTGGACGTGAGGGTACTCTTGGTATCCCTCTGTAAGGCTACAGATGATCCGCCTGTGCTCACAGAGGTTAAGGTCTGCGTTAGAAGAACCAAGGGTATGCCTTGGTTGCAATATAAGGCAACTTAAAGACTAGGATGGACCAGCGTGATTCGACGAGACCAGTAGCCCTGTGACACCAACTCGTTGTCTACCTACCATCTTGAGTCAATCGAGATAAGTGAAGCGAAAAGGCGGAGAACTCCAAAAGACCATATACTTGCTATCTAGTTATGGTTGCGGATGGCCATAGGTTAGTGGGGCATAAGGGGGCTGCGTATAGTTCTCATTTCTCAAGGTGTGCCTTTCATTAGTTAAGGGAGGGGTCAAGTGGGACCATAGCCACTGGAAAAACAGACCTTAGCATCTGCATCAGCAAATATCTGAAAGCTCCCGACTGAGTTCCGTGTTTCTTGATTTGCCCTGCCATGAGACTCGGGTCGCACATATAGAGGACATGTGCATCTAGATAGCGATAACGATCCACGACACATACGTGGGGAAAGTCTAGGAACATATACCACTCTGGGTAGTGTGTCCTAGATTAGGGGCGTCGTTCTATAGGTAGCATAATCCCTAGTTGGACCTAGGTCGCGTAAACCCTGAATCTGAGAAGCATTAGATAAGTCGCGTAAAACCTAGTTGAATCTAGGAAGCCCTCGATAGAAAAACCCTAGATTAGATCTAGGTAATAAATAATAGTTGTACGCCTGAAGGCAACCACAATTACAGGGATTGGGAGCACGTTATCACTTTATAAAGATTACTAGTTGGGTCACTAGTTAGATGGTGCAGAGATATAGAAACCAGAATAATAGGGTAATCTCAAAGCAGAGAAAGTATGGAAGCAAATTCAGTTTATCAGTATATTCAGCTTGTCGGTAGATCCAGTTTATCAGTACATTCGGTTTTATCTTGCCTTAGCATATCTTGCGTTATCTTGTTAGCCCTATCATCATGGTATTGTCTTGTATTCAGTTAATCCATGTCATGTTGTTTTTGCCTGTTCACATGCTGAAAGTTACTGAACTTACCAGACTTTATGTCTGACTCTATTTTCTTTCGCTTTCTTGTCTTCCGTTCCCCCCTCCCCCCTAGGTCCGCAGGGAGGGAACGTTACTACTTAGCTCAGTTTTGTTTCCAAGCTTGAAGATTAGTCGAAGTTTTTCTTGGATTCTCTTTTCCATTGCTATGGCTGGCTTATACTACATTGGGGAATATAAATGTTATTTTATGCTTCTTTAATTTGCAAGACAGATATTCTGGTATTGGAAAACAATTGTTGTACAAACTATTTTATCAATAAAGTAAAGTTCTATTTTCCACTGTTTTAATTTTGTCTGTCTTGTAATTTATCTGTATCTTTTACCTATAACTCTCCACCGAAGTTAAGGCATTCCCTTTGTGAGTGACCTTAACGGATGTGGGGTATTACACGTGGTATCAGAGCTAAAGGTTACCGGATCAGATAAAAGATTTGAAAAATTATTTTCAACAGTTTTAAAAGAAGCATTTTCAAAAGAATAGTTTTGTTTTAAAGGCATATTCCCCAAAAGCCATACGCACTATCTTCTGATCCTCTGTTTGAATTCTTGTCCCCTTCTTTCTTGAGTCTTCGGGGCTCCTGGCTTTCTGGGAGATAACCTCATCGCGGCACGGTTCCGTAGGCTTGATAAGACTACGATACCTGTCAAAGGGAAAAGTAGTGCCCTACTTCCATATATAGCCATAGTAGTTTCACCTGCAGCTGGTTTTCTTCCAAGCTTTGAAGGGTTTTCCGTGCGATGGAGGCAGCTTTTGAAAAACTTGTCAATATGATTACACAGGGATGGTAAAGATGACGATGAGGGAGTTTGGCTAGGGAGCTCAACGTAAGGATGAGAAATTCATGGATATAAACTCGACTCACGAAGAAAGAAGGAATTATAAAACCTAAGGCGAGAGGAATTATCTTTTCCATGGTATAATGGGGCATATAATTAATGACAAGGGCAAGGACGAGGAACAGGATTTTCAGAAGGGAGAGTGCATGCTTCCACCACCAGAATACCTGAGAGAGAGATAGTAAAAGTCTATGTTGGAAAAGTTTAGCTTTTCGTTTTGATCAACCAGTTAGTACCCTTTTGATCATAGTGCTTCGCATTTGTTCATATCTACTTCCACAGTTGAGTCTCTGCACCTTAGTACTTGTATAGTAGAAGATCCCATTAGTGTCTCAAATCCAATTGGTGGTTCAGCCAGTTTACCTTTGGTTTGTAAGGATTTGAGAATAACTATATTAAGTGTTGAGTTTAAGCGTAATGCTTATGTTTATGGGCTATGAGTTGATCCTAGGCAAGGGTTGGTTGGCTAGTAATTCTGAAAGGAGGGTAGTTAGACTTTTGACTTGCCTGGGAAATACCCTCGAGATTTCGTGTAAAGAATCAGTTAGGCTTAGCTAGCTAGGATCGCTTAATGCATTTATCGATAATTTGCAATCCGTTAGGGTAGTCCATAAGTACACAGATGTTTTTGATTAGATTAGGAGTTTACCCTAAAACGCGGGATAGACTTCCGCATGTATCCAGTTGACAATGAAAAGCCAGCTATCCGATCAATGATAGTTTTGGAAATGGAGGTCAAGAAGCTTCGCAATCATGAAGATTAATTAGATAAGGTACATAATAATGAAGCTCAAGAAGATGCGACTTAGAAGACTGAAGACTAGATACACGCATCATACCCTTTTTCTTAAGGGTACATCCTTGATCTCTTTTTCTAGGAATTTTATACATATTTTCTAGCTTTTAAGGTATATCCTCTAGGGCATATCATCGATCCTTAGGTAAAAGCCAATGGATGTAAACATGTATTTGAAACATGTTATGATTGATGGTTGCAAATGGTTGCTCGTGGATGCATATACACACCATAGGCGCTAGAACGACTCAATCACTTTTATATTACATTCGCATATATGTATTTTCTTAACGGATTTAACTTGATATGTTATCATATGGATGTTGCATATGGATGAATGGCTATGCACACATGTAGTATTTACATAACTACGGATGCTTGCATACATGATTGGACGCATGGCACTGACATAATTCGTATTAAGGACATCAACTGAATCAGTAGACCGCCTGATTTTGCATTAGATAAAGACATATACACACTATGCATATGAACATGAAAGCATTTGAAATCTTTTTAAGGACAATGAATGCCTGTGATTGAATGGTTGAGTAGATGGGTGATTGGATGGTAGGACACATTCTTCCTAACTTGAAGATTTCGGGGACGAAATCCATTTAAGAGGGGGAGAATGTAACACCCCATAATTCTGTAACATTAAATTTTGCAAATTAAAGTATAATTAAATTTTAAAATAAGAATCAAGGGAAACGGGTTGTGCCATTGCGTTCGTCTCGAAATTATGCTTGGAAACGAGTCCGAGTTTTCGAGAAAAGGAGTCCGTATGAGGAAGATATGACCCTCCGAAGTTTCAAAGATTTTCAGAAAAAAAAACAACTCGAAAATTAGAATTTCAAATGCACTGGCAGGCTGGACGGGAAAATTCCCGCCCAGGCCAGGTCGACCAGGGGGTCGACCAGGGGGTCGACCAGGGGGTCGACTATGTAGTCGACCCCCTCCCCCAACCAGGTCGACACTATAGTCGACCTGGGTGTCGACCTGGTCACTTTTTCCCAGATTCAGTTCTGGGTGCATTTTGATGTATTTGGACTAATTTTTGGGCGAGATTCATAGTTTGGCACCTATATAAATAGCCCCCTAGCCTCATTCTCTTTACACCTTTCTTCTCTAACCTTATGCTGCACAAATTCTTGATGGACATGGCTCCTTCTTCTTTAAATTAAATTATAAATAAATTAAAATAAAACACGAAGATTATTTCTTGAAGACTACGGGTAGGAATTTCAAATTGGAGATTCAAATCAAGATTAAAGCTTTAAGAAGGGAATCAAAGGCTAATTCAATGGTTTGGAGCAACGTCATGCAAATCATAGCAAATCACCAACGTTATCTTATTATCCTTTTCTAAAACCGATCGATGTAAGTCAGTTACTTTTTAGATTTGAACGCTTAGATCTATTTATGACATGTAATTAAATGGATATGAGAATATGTCTGATCCTTTTCGTTTGAATCTGTGCTTGTATATACCTTTGGATCTGATTCAGGACTATTGTGGTTAATTACCATAAGAATATGCCTATGCCTATGACTATGAACATAAGACTATGCCTATGCCTATGACTATGAACATAAGACTATGCCTATGCCTATGACTACGAACATAAGACTATTGTCTATGACTATGATTCATAACTATGAGACCATGCCCAGGACTATTTTGTGGTTAATTGCCCAGGACTATTTTGTGGTAAATTGCCTAGGACTATTGTGGTTAATTGCCTAGGACTATTGTGGTTAATTGCCTATGACTATTATGGTTAGTTGCTTATGCCCATAACATTATAGTTACAAATCATGATTGTATACTGGACTGGCATTATGTTGGATCAAATCACCTATGTCTCCCTTGATTATGTTGGATCTCATACTTAGGGTGTAATTTGCTTAGTTTATTCCTGTTCGTTATTATGTACACCAAACCCATTGGATCCATTATCTTTGTATTTTTGTATTTTGGTTCGCTTTTTCCATGCCTATGCTCTTATGTCAATTTTCGTGCTTATCCCCTGTTCCTTTTGTTAGTTTCATTTCATGAGTACCTAGAAATTTGTGAAATCATGTTATACGTACGACTATGGCGAGGGAATTTGGCGTAGCTTAATTTATATAATTTGGCATAACAAATATGTTGGTATAATCTGTATTGGCTATAATAGTAAATATTACATGCATATTAGAGTTGGCCGTATAATGGTAAATTGTTAATTGGCCACAAAGTATGTAATTGGCATGTAAACCAAGATTTGGGTATAAACTGTAAACTAGAATATTGAATCTAATATTAACTGATCTAATTTAGCATAAACTGCAAGTTGGGTTAAATGATAGGTAAATCAAGATGTGGGCCTAGAATATAGGTATGTTAGTGGGCATGACAAATGAATATGATATAGGCCAAATTTGTTTAAAAGAGTTGTTAGTAATTTACATATAGACAAAAAGGATAAATATGTAAATCTAGGAAAGACGAATATGCCTAACCCGAGGTTAGATTGAGTTACGGTAAAAGACTGCCCGGAACCGCCCGGCAAATCCAGCAACTGTAACAATACCTATGTAATGTGGGTGGTTAGAGCATTGAGCCCAAAAGGACCCGAGGTTAGACTGAGCTGCGGTGTAAATCTGCCCGGAACCGACTGGCACATCCAGTAACCGCAACAATATATGTCTAATGTGAGTGGTTGGTGCTTTAAATGAATAATTTAAATCTAAGAAACAGTTAAGCTAGAATGGGAGGGTTAAGTCCATAGGAACACTTAACCAACTTAACATGTTAACAAGACAATATTTGTAGGGGTTAAATAACCTTTATAACATGTTGACTAGACAAGTGGGTGAAGTTAAGAAAAGGTTTAACCGGTATAACATGTTAACTAGACTAGAAGGTGGTGTTAAGTAAAATACACTTAGCTAATATAACATGTTAACTAGACTAAAAGGTGGAGTTAAGTAAACTTAACCATCATAGTGTGACAAATGAACAAGGTTAAGTTAAAACATGAAGGGACAACACTTAACCATTAGAACATGTGAATTAAACAGATATTAGTTTTAAGTTAACTAAGAGAACACTTAACCGTTATAACATGTTAGTTAAACATATGGGCAGGGTTAAGTTAAAATGAACACTTAACCAATACAATATGAAGGGGTGGGGTTAAGTAATAAGAAATACTTAACCAATATAACTTGATTTGTGGTAGGGTTAAGTCAACATGAACTACTGATAAAACTTAACCAGTTTAACATGACAAATGAATGGGTTAAATTTACTTGAATTGACTAATGACACTTAACCAATCCAACTTGACGAGGAAAAGAACTAAGTAGTAAACCTTAGTTAAAAGGACTAAGTTGTAAACCTTAGTTAAGAAAATGACGATTCACGAAACTAAGTAGTAAACGTTAGTTAAGGGAACTAAGTAGTAAACCTTAGTAGAACACGAAAAGGAGAGAACGTCCATCTGATCTTAAATAAGGCTCCAACAAACTGGGTTACGAAGCACGCGGCTTCGAGGGGACGTGAGGGTACTCTTGGTATCCCTCTGTGAGGCTGCAGATGATCCGCCTGGGCTCACAGAGGTTAAGGTCTGCATTAGAAGAACCAAGGGTATGCCTTGGTTGCAATATAAGGCAACATAAAGATTAGGATGGACCAACGTGATTCAGCGAGACCAGTAGCCCTGTGATAGCAACTCATCGTCTACCTACCATCTTGAGTCAATCGATATACGTGAAGCGAAAAGGCGGAGAAGACCATATACTTGCTATCTAGTTATGGTTGCGGATGGCCATAGGTTAGTGGGGGCATAGGGGGGCCTGCGTATAGTTCTCATTTTTCAAGATGTGCCATTCATTAGTTGAGGGAGGGGTCAAGTGGGACCATAGCCACTGGAAAAACAGACCTTAGCATCTGCATCGGCAGATATCTGAAAGCTCCCGACCGAGTTCTGTGTTTCTTGATTTGCCTGCCATGAGACTCAGGTCGCACATATAGAGGACATGTGCATCTAGACAGCGATAACGATCCACGACACATACGTGGGGAAAGTCTAGGAACATATACCACTCTAGGTAGTGTTTCCTAGATTGGGGGCGTCGTTCGATAGGTAGCATAATCCCTAGTTGAACCTAGGGTGCGTAAACCCTGAATCTGAGAAGCATTAGATAAGTCGCGTAAACCCTTGTTGAATCTAGGAAGCACTCGATAGAAAAACCCTAGATTTGATCTTGGTAATAAATAATAGATGTACTCCTGAAGGCAACCACAATTACAGGGATTGGGAGCACGTTATCACTTTATAAACATTACTAATTGGGTCACTAGTTAGGTGGTGCAGAGATATAGAAACCAGAATAACAAGGTAATCGCGAAGCAGAGAAAGTATGGAATCATATTCAGATTATCAGTATATTCAGCTTGTCGGTAGATCCAGTTTATCAGTACATTCAGTTTTATCTTGCCTTAGCATATCTTGTGTTATCTTGTTAGCCCAATCATCATGGTATTGTCTTGTATTCAGTTAATCCATGTCATGTTGTTTTTACCTGTTCACATGCTGAAAGTTACTGAACTTACCAGACTTTATGTCTGACTCAGTTTTCTTTCGCTTTCTTGTCCTCCGCCCCTCCCCCCAGATCCGGAGGGAGGGAACGTTACTACTTAGCTCAGTTTTCTTTCCAAGCTTGAAGATTAGTCGAAGTTTTTCTTGGATTCTCTTTTCCATTGCTATGGCTGGCTCATACTACATTGGGGAATGTAAATGTTATTTTATGCTTCTTTAATTTGTAAGACAGATATTCTGATATTGAAAAACAATTGTTGTACAAACTATTTTATCAATAAAGTAAAGTTCTATTTTCCGTTGTTTTAATTTTGTCTGTCTTGTAATTTATTTGCATCTTTTACCTATAACTCTCCACCGAAGTTAAGGCATTCCCTTTGTGAGTGACCTTAACGGATGTGGGGTGTTACAGTTTTTCACTTAAAACTTGCATAAGCCACAATCACAAACTTGCATAAAACGATGTATGTCATTGATCTAAATCTAAAGGATGAACTTGCATATATGTGAATCCAATTTCTACCTAAACTTGCATATAATCACTTTATTTGATTCACATGTAAACTTGTATACAATTCACATAGAAACTAGCATATAATCTACACCCAAACTTGCATATAAAATGATGTCAAACGTGAATCAAGATGAACATATATGATTTAGCATATGAAAAGGGATCCACAACATAACTATCATGATAAACGACTAGCGTATATTCACAAAAGATTACATTTTTCCAATGATTCAAAAACATAGCCATATAACCCAATTTATATCTCAACTCAATTAACTTATTAATTATCTTATTAAAGAAATTGAACTCACAACTCAAATAAGGTCTTGAGTTCTGAAATCTAAGTTCTGAAATTTATTTATCTCGCCTCTGAAGTAGATAATTTGTTGTTGTTATAAACTTCAATTGAATTGAGTTGATTAGCTTTTCTTTCTCCTAAATGGTGCCGGCTACTCTAGGTTGCAAGGTGATAGCATGACGGCCATGGTTCTAATTTTAATTAGGTTTTAGGGTTTGAGTCTACATGTGTTTATATAGAATTTAGAAATAATTTAGGCCATCTGATCAACCTAGAATTAACCTCAGCCATTCAGACCAGATCAGAACTATCCAGAAACCCTAATGACTCAGCAAACAGTCACCAAATCGTCATCTCTCAAATCTGCCTTAGGGGGGTGGGGGGCAGGTCGACCCCAAGGTCGACCCCCAGGTCGACCCCCAGGTCAACCTGTGGGAGGGGGGAGGTTGACACTAGGGTCGACACCCTGGTCGACCTGGGTCCTAGGCGGGAATTTTCCCGCCCAACCCGGTTCTGGCTTCTGGTTCGAAATTTGAATTTGTTTTCGAGCTGTTTGAATTTATTTAATTTTCTGGAAACTACCGACAGCCATAACTTCTTCATACGAAGTCTAATTCACGCAAACTCGGACTTTATCTCAACCAGAATTCCGAGATGAACACAATGGCATAACCCGTTTCCCATGATTCTCACATTTAGAATTAAGTATTCTTTGATTTATTAGTTTATGTTAACAGAAAACACGGGGTGTTACACATCACACGTCCAACCCAAATATCACGAAAATATGAATCATTTTTTTTAAGAAGAAAAAGGTAGAAGAAGAACAGAAATAACAATACAGAATCTCACATTGCAGCGAAACAAAATATACTATATAACAGCTTTTGAAATACAAAATTTGTACTGTAGACGCATGTCATTATCAGAGTACATTACTTACAACACAGCAGAACAAAACTCTATATAACTAATACTGAAGCCTCCTGCTCCAAGCTCCTTCAGATAAAACTGTAAAATCCTGAACTACTTGACTGCACATACAAATTTAGGCACCCAAGAGTTTAGGTAAAATAAAACAAAATAAACTCCGGGTCAGTCATGGGACTGGTATGAGTAAACAATTTAAAACAGTTTGAGAAACTAAACGATATCTCATAAGACCACGCCGTATAACACGGAATGGGTTTTTCCCTTATGAGAATCCAAAATAATCTTTATATCAAACTCTTTTGATATTATAATAGTGTCTAAATAAAATAAATAACAATCTAGTGGAACGCTTGCATCTCACGTTCCACATATATAATATAAAATCATAAACCGCGGGCTCTTATTGGATATTGGATTCCGACTATGACAAGGTATGGAACCACCTGTCGCTGGTGTATCTCTAGAGGAGAATACACCGAGTTCAACAAGAACATCTTGCAACTCAGCCACACATGACCGACCACTCATTTCGCTTGAGTGTATCGAATGTATACCACCAACAATTGGGATCAGCAACTGTTTCCCGAATGGGACAACATCGATTTGATTTAAGAATAAAAATGGAATTTCTCTAGATAGGTGATGATACACCCTAATGGGAGCTAAATCACATAGCCATGCTGCCTGCCCGATTTTTGTCATTTCCTGGTTGTTGAGACTTGAGGTTACGATTACTTCTCTCATTGATAACACAATTACTTTGAATGCCACAATATCAGATCCGTTAATCATTAATTGGGTTTGCACAAATATTCTGAATATTATGCTAAGGGAATAAATCCGTTGCCACCATATATATTTGTACAGCCCAACATATGCGATCATTGGAAATACTTTGTCAGACATTCGTCCATACCCGTTCGTTCTGGGATTGAACGAAACCGGAGGCACTATTCCATACATCCAGCCTAGGCAATCTCTACCTAGGATTTATACAACAGTCCTTGCACTTTACTCCGTCTTCAATTATCTTTGGCATACATGATTCGCAACGCTTATGCCAATACGGAGTGGTTCTTCGGATAATAATCCAACTAGTCTCTCCATATTAACAACGTTAAAATGGTCAAAACTTTGATAATCGGTGATTTAACTATCAAATGAAAAATGTCCGTGTACAGACAACGTTCTTATTTCCAAATGGAAATTCTATCGATTAATCATATATATATTCACAGTTTCTTATTCTCTCTATTTAGAAAAATATACATTATTCATATTGGAAAACATTTTCATCTCTTACTCACGCATCACTACCATTCCACAACTATTAGTCCCTAACTCTAAACTAGTAAGAGAACAATTCTCTTAGTATCAATCCCGAAGGCCGAAACAAACATCAGATCGATACTCAGAAAACTATTCAACTTAACTAATTTCTAATTAGTTTCTAATTTGTTTAACTCTATTTGATTAACTCTATTTCTTTTAAATCGTTGTTCACTTTTAAAACATATACCTCCTAGGATTTTATAAAATTCCTGTTTGTTTATAATATTCTATTTTTAAGTTCGTTTCATTATTGAATTGTGTATATATATATATATATATATATATATATAAATATCGATATATCGATTTCTAGTTTATCAAATCTTTTTAAAATATTATAACTTCTTAAATTTCCAGAAAAATTCGCCGTAACCTCCTTTGTACGGGGTTACCGGAAAAAGTCAAACCTTGCCACACAGGCCTCTCCATTCAAAAAGAAAAAGAAATAGCCGAGCGTCTTGCCGATATTGCGCATAGAATCTCATATTCAATTTAAATACATACCTTTGTGCCGAGCATTCTATTTATATCTCTTCTGATACTTTATTCCAAACCTGTCTCATGTATATTCATACATTTCTAATTCATTTCAACTTAATACAATTATTTTAACTCAATTCATTAATTAATTCATTAATCAACTCTTTTGCCTATTTCACTTCCATATTTGAATATAACATGTTCAAAAAAAATTAACTTACTTATAAACAAATCAAATTCTATTTTCCAATTCAGGTTTCATATTCGATTTGAATATGAAGTCATGAGTTTAATTTACTTATTCAAAGTCAACTTGATTCAATCGTTTTAACTTGATTTGTTAATTAGTTTGCTAATTAACTCTTTTGCTTATTTCACTAGATTTGTAAATATCATTTATAAATTAACTTGTTCATTACCTATCTTAACCCAAGTCTTCATTTCAAACCTATTTGAAACTTAATCTTTTTATTTACAAACACCATTTATTTTACTTGTTTATATATTAAACAAGTCTCGCTTTCAAATTCATTTGAAATAAATATTTCTACTTTGAAAAAATAAATTTCCCTTTTCAAATTTACACTTGTATTTATATTCCCTGATTTATCCAATGATAATTCATTTCACTTCCTTTATAAACTTCGTTTATAAATGAACTGCTTGTTTAAATTATTCAAAACAAGTTAATATTTTTGTTCTATTCAAATTTCAAATTCAATTTTAGAAAAGTAGAATTTCATTTTTAAAACTGGAAATTTCCATTCCACGATATTTTTAAATATCAACATTTAGGCCCAGTGGTAATTAAACATCCAAAACAACCAATTATTTATTTCATGTTTTCTAACACATCATATATGACAGTATATATGCAAACAAATAAAAAAACAGATAATATATTTTTGAGGAATCCTGTTGGATCCCTCCACCCTGTTTTCCTGCATCCACATATGTTAGTCAACAGAAATAATGCCCATCCTGCTTCGTGGCAGGATATCGCGGTACAGAAGGTCATCCACTATCATAGCATGGGGCGTATAGGTAGATCATCCGCTAATGGTACCGTGGGCATCCGCTAACGATACTGCGGGAACAATCCAACCACCTAACCAATATATATATAATAGTCAACCCTAAATAACTAGTATATTTAAAACAACCAGAAAGCATTCAAACAAGCAACAAACAATTATTTTTAACAAATAAAAGTAACTCCAAATAAAGAGGTGAGTGAGATTTACTGAGACGACCCGATTTCCCGTTCAGACGGAAACAGGGCTATCTTTGGAATATAACACAGAAACAGATAATAGCAGAACAGAATTAAATAAATACACCAGATAATGAACAATAAAATATACTGGATAAAAGTAATCATCAGAGTTACACAGTATACAGGATCTTACTTAGTACAAATACAGTTCAGCTATACATAAATGTCTACAGCGGAAATAAACAAAATATGTACAATAGGAGCTGAACATCATAAAAAGAAATAAATGATAGAATCCATCTTCAGCTCCAGCTATCCAGAAGAGAACCAGCTAAACCTGAATACAAGGCTGCCCGTGTAGAAAAAGGGGCACCCGAGTTTGAAAGTGAACAAACTACGAGTCAGTCATGGGACTGGTATGAGAAATCCACTCAACACATATATAATTGGCTAATCACAGGACCACGCCACTTTCGTGGAACGGGTTTACTCCATTGGATCGCCAGTGCTTTAAAACAAATCTTTCTTTTAAACATTGCTATGCTCTTTATAAAAATGAAGCCGTTATAAGACTCAGTTCCCATCACACAATGCAACGCAAACCGGAGGATAGAGTTTTACCTTATAATGGCCAAAATATGATTGATACGAATAAAACAAAGGCAATTGATATTATTGCTAGTGTCTATATGTTTTGAAAACACTTTCAAATCATAACTACCAATCATAGACGACATGGGTACCATATATCATGTCGCCATATAAATATACAATCAAAACCGCACGATGTCGTATTTGGAAATTGGATTTCCGTCATGAACCAAGGCAAAAGATAGTCCTTACCGAATTCGAGACAATCTAGCCTACCATGTCTCAGGAACAGCCGCAATTGCCCCCTGGATCATCAGGGCCGGTCCACTGATGTGGATTATTATACCTGAACAATACGTCTCCCCGCCCTTTGGGGCGCAAACGAGCCAACGAATGACTCCATCGGACCCGGATCGTCCGATCAACCGAGGCGCCTCGCAACAGCAACAACCACATAGGTGAAAAGTATATAAATGTCAGGGCTAGTAGGTCACTGACACCACCCTAGCTAGAAAGAAACGCATGTCCTCCCTGATGTCCTCTCCCGTTTTAGGTTCATACCGTGGTGTGAGGCTCGCGATTTCACGTTCACACAAAGCTACGCCACACAGGCGGTGCTTTGATCATCACCACAAGACTTTGCTTTTTAACAGAAGTCCTGATCACTGCATCTTAGCATGCCACACAGGCAATTCATGCCATGCGACTGATGTCCATCGATATACAACCTCTGAGCTCGTGCGTCTCAGAGAAGGGCGTTAAGCAAAAGAATAAATTCTCCGCCGCCAAACAGATGTATATTTAACAGAAATCAATCAACACAGAATAAACTCCAATGTCGGACACACAGTCCATTTACAAGTCCGTTCTGGGTCTGAACGAAACCGGAGGCACTAAATACCTCGCAAACCCTTCGATCACCACGTACGTCTGGACGATCACCACTCATTATCCATATTTCGGGATGCCTCCCAATCAGGACCTCGGTTACCATCCAAACGAGGTGAAGATCTCCGGTCTTCGACCATCGTCTTCATCTTCGACTTTCAATCGTCGATCAATTATTTGAAATGAGAATTAACTCGGCTTTTTCAAATAATTCACGTATATTTAGAATTTCAAATCAATTTATTTCAATGGTTAAATTATTCGACAACACCAATTTCGTTCTTTAATGTAATTTTCACACCAAACACATTCAACCATCAAAAGCCACATAAATCAAGCAAATTCAGTTTATTTCCATTCCATATCGCTTACGATATTTTATAACTATTTATCGCTATTTTTATTTATTTTAAAATAGCCATTTTATTCAAAACGACGCTTCGGGCCATATAGCGGCCGTGGCGCTGTTTTTCTTCAGATTTGATTTACACATATCTGAAAATCTAACCGTTGGATCTTCACAAAATTTACATCATTAGAAAGGTCTTTTCAAAACGAATCCAACGGTTCCAGTTTCGGGAAAATCCGACGGTCGGATCTCCCGGTACAATCGTTTGAAATTTCGATTTCAAAATACGAACTACAGCGTCGTTATTCGATTAAATATAATTATATTTATATATATAAATAAATATAATCGCTTCTGGCGCTATTTTTCTTCAGATTTGAATTAAACATTCCAAACAATCCAACCGTTGGATTTTAACAAGGTTGGTGCCGTTGGAAAGATTATTCCAAGGCGAACCCGACGGTTGAGGTTTCGGGAAAATCCAATGGTCGGATTTCCCGCACTAGTCGTTTGAAATCACAGTTTCAAAATACGAACTGCACGGCTTCGTTTCGTTTTAATTTTATTTATATTTATATTTTTATATAAATATAGTTCATTCAACAATTTCAATATCGTTTTCACTTCAAATATTTTTCTAACACCTTAAATTTTGGAAAAATTTCGCCATAACCTCCCCTGCACCGGGAGCATCGGGAAATCGCAAATAGCGTTCCCGGTCCTTCTAATCTCAAAAAGAAAAAGAAAAAGCCAAGCGGCTAGCCAACAGGCTCAAAATCATCACCCAAACAAATCAGTAAATGTGTACCTATTTGTCGGGCACAAAATTTTATTCCTCTTCTCTAGCCCCTTTGCTATAACCTGTTCAATGAATATTGCATGTACATATATATACAGTTCTTATCATTTATCAATTTCTATTCGACTTCATATTTGATTTCTATTTGGTTTAAAAACTCCATTCATTCTAATGTTACATAAATAGGTGCAAATCATTTCATTAGCTAATTAATGAATATTTCAACTCATATATGTTTATTTTGAACAAGTGGCTATTTTTAACACTTCACATTTCAACGATTTATGCATACAATAAAAATGTGATTTTTATTGTAAAACAATTCATTTCAAAACACTATTTTTCTATATAGTTCATATAGGTGACAAAATAGGATTTTTATCATAAAACAATTTCTTTTTAAAACGAGATTATTTTACACAGTTCATATAGTCGATAAAAGGCGATTTTTATTATCAAACAATTTATTTCAAAATATGAATACCATTCAACAAATGAATTTCTAAACAACGAATGAATATCAATTCAACACATGAATGTTTTCTATAGTTTCTATATATAGATAAAAATGTGATTTTTGTTATCGAACGATTTATTTCAAAATATGAATACCATTCAACACATGAATTTCTAAACAACGAATGAATATCAATTCAACACATGAATGTTTTCTATACAATGAATAAATATAGTTTAAGCATATGAAAATAATTCAAACACACAAATATTATTCAAAATTTCGGCAGCATAACGGCAGGGTAGTTACACCGGCACCGTCCCTAGTACGGCTCCTCGCTCTACCTTAAAACCTCGCGGTTTTTGACAATGGGGTTCATGCATCTAGTTCGCACGCAGGCGGCATGTATATATTTATTTCATTTCCACAAACTAATCCTATGTGGTTTCAACCAAATATTTTCCAATCACAAACGGGTATTTTTCAACCACAATCAACCAATATCAATCACAAACAATCCCAAACAATCAATCGCTATCAATCAATTTTCACAACGATTTCAACCAATAAATATCGTCCATGGTTTGTGGACGAGGGGCGTATATATATATATATATATATAGCAATTCACTTTTATTTTCAACACATATATAAATATTTTTAAATCAGAAATCTCACCAATAGCTATCCAGTACCACGACTCTTCCTTTATAGAAATCCTCGCCTTTTGTCGCTTTCGCCCGTATTCTCTACATATGTAAAAATCGAATCTTTACGATGCTATTCAATATATAAAAATATGATTTTTCTTTCTAAAGAAATCAGTTTTCAATACCTTTTAAAAAATCAGTTTTTAAACTTTAAAAATCAGTTTTCAAAACCTTTTAAAAATCAGTTTTTCCTTTCTTCAAAAAATCAGTTTTAAATCTTTTAAATAATCAGTTTTTAACTTTTCTAAAAATCAGTTTTCTTTGCTTTTAAAATCAGTTTTTATTTTAAAAACAAAATCAGTTTTTACTTATCTAAAATAAAATCAGTTTTTAATTAGCTAAAATAAAATCAGTTTTTAATTAGCTAAAATAAAATTAGTTTTTAATATTTAAACAAATCAGTTTTTTTTATTTAAACAAATCAGTTTTTACTTTTAAAACAAATCAGTTTTTACTTTTAAAACAAATCAGTTTTTATTTTTAAAACAAAATCAGTTTTTACTCTTTTAAAAATTTCAGTTTTAACTCTTTTAAAAATTTCAGTTTTAATACTTTTAAAAATTTCAGTTTTAATACTTTTTAAAAATTCAGTTTTAATACTTTTAAAAAAATTCAGTTTTATACTTTTTAAAAATTCAGTTTTAATACTTTTTAAAAATTCAGTTTTAATACTTTTTAAAAATTCAGTTTTATACTTTTTAAAAATTCTGTTTTTATAAAAATAAAAATAAAATAATAAAAATAAGAAGAAATACTTACAGGGGGGGCGTTTCGCGAATCGTCGGCGGCAAGGCGGCGGCACTCGGGGTTTCGAACGGTGGTGGCAACTTCGAGCCTCGAACGGAGAAGGCGTTGACTTCGGGGGGGGGGGGGCTGTCGGATTGAAGGAGGAGGAGGGAGATGGGGGTCTGGCGAAGTGGAGGAGGGGAAAGGCGGGCAAGCGGCGGCGGTGGCGCTTCCTGGTCGGCGACGCGATCTAGACTAGGTTTTTTTTTTATTGTTTAACTGAATCGGGGGAGGGGCCAGAAAGGAGATAAAGGAGGGAAAAATAGATTTTTTTTTATTATTATTTAATTATTAAATTTAGCAAAAAGTTGACTTTTACATATGACCTCGAAACGAGGCCCACCGCCTGTCGTCCATAGCGTTCTACCCCCATTCCGAACACAATGGGATATGTATCGCAAGCTGATTTGATCGTTACAATCATTTTCCTTTTGAATTTTCATTTAAATCACTATATTGAATTTTAAACGCACATTTCAAATTACCGGGGTCACATACTAGCTGGAAAAATTCCCGAAAAATATTTTCTAGCTTCGTATTGACGATACGGTCCTAACAAAACTAGTTTCGTCGAATTCTGAGACCGTTTGAAAAATGGCCAATTTCCAGTCGATTAAAATCAACTGAAACTGGTCAAACGCGTTTTCCTTTGCCACGCTCACATATTGATTCGAAAAATTATGAAATTTGAAACCTAGCAATAACTTGACACTGCGGATCTAACAAAAGTGGTTTCGTCGAAATCTGAGGTCGTTTGCAAAATGTCCCATTTTAAGGGCCTGAATTCCATAGCGACTATTCAGTATTTCCAACTGGACATATCTTTTGATTCCCGCTATCAAATTTCGATTGGTCAGATTCGTTAGAAAGATATTACCAATTAGATTCCATTATTTTTGGTTTCACTAAAATCCGGATTGTTTTGCACCCGGTATATTCAATTGAAGTTTGAAATCGAATTATCGAACTACCGCTCTATTTTCAATTCTATATATAATTATAATTAATTATATTCGTTTTCAAATGTCGATTCAAACTCAGTTTTCATCGCCATTATTTAAAATATTTATTTTAAATAATTAAAATCCATTATTTTAGCCAATTTAAAAATTTTAAATTGGTTCAGATTTTCTGGGTCGTTACAATCTCCCCCACTTAAAACTTTTCGTCCTCGAAAAGGAATAAAGTCGAAAGTGGTTTGATAAAAACATAATCATACAACACAACAACCAATTCAATTGTTTTAACCTTTTTAACTTTTGAAATATATATATCTTTCATATATTCAAAAATTATATTTCTGAAACCAGACTATATATAAATATAATCACAAATACGTTATTTAAAAACATATTACTCTCGACTCGTTCTGAGGCACTTCTGACCCCATCTCTAACGAGTTGTTCTGATTCTGCTATACTCATACTAGGATATTGCTGATCCTATCTGTATAGAGTTACCCGTCCTAGAACACTACTGGTTCTATTTCTGACGAGTTCATTCAAATGTTATATTCCAGAACTAAGCTTAACCAAAGCTCTGATACCACGATGAGACGACCCGATTTCCCGTTCAGACGGAAACAGGGCTATCTTTGGAATATAACACAGAAACAGATAATAGCAGAACAGAAATAAATAAATACACCAGATAATGAACAATAAAATATACTGGATAAAAGTAATCATCAGAGTTACACAGTGTACAGGATCTTACTTAGTACAAATACAGTTCAGCTATACATAAATGTCTACAGCGGAAATAAACAAAATATGTACAATAGGAGCTGAACAGCATAAAAAGAAATAAATGATAGAATCCATCTTCAGCTCCAGCTATCCAGAAGAGAACCAGCTAAACCTGAATACAAGGCTGCCCGTGTAGAAAAAGGGGCACCCGAGTTTGAAAGTGAACAAACTACGAGTCAGTCATGGGACTGGTATGAGAAATCCACTCAACACATATATAATTGGCTAATCACAGGACCACGCCACTTTCGTGGAACGGGTTTACTCCATTGGATCGCCAGTGCTTTAAAACAAATCTTTCTTTTAAACATCGCTATGCTCTTTATAAAAATGAAGCCGTTATAAGACTCAGTTCCCATCACACAATGCAACGCAAACCGGAGGATAGAGTTTTACCTTATAATGGCCAAAATATGATTGATACGAATAAAACAAAGGCAATTGATATTATTGCTAGTGTCTATATGTTTTGAAAACACTTTCAAATCATAACTACCAATCATAGACGGCATGGGTACCATATATCATGTCGCCATATATATATACAATCAAAACCACACGATGTCGTATTTGGAAATTGGATTTCCGTCATGAACCAAGGCAAAAGATAGTCCTTACCGAATTCGAGACAATCTAGCCTACCATGTCTCAGGAACAGCCGCAACTGCCCCCTGGATCGTCAGGGCCGGTCCACCGATGTGGATTATTATACCTGAACAATACGTCTCCCCGCCCTTTGGGGCGCAAACGAGCCAACGAATGACTCCATCGGACCCGGATCGTCCGATCAACCGAGGCGCCTCGCAACAGCAACAACCACATAGGTGAAAAGTATATAAATGTCAGGGCTGGTAGGTCACTGACACCACCCTAGCTAGAAAGAAACGCATGTCCTCCCTGATGTCCTCTCCCGTTTTAGGTTCATACCGAGGTGTGAGGCTCGCGATTTCACGTTCACACAAAGCTACGCCACACAGGCGGTGCTTTGATCATCACCACAAGACTTTTCTTTTCAACAGAAGTCCTGATCACTGCATCTTAGCATGCCACACAGGCAATTCATGCCATGCGACTGATGTCCATCGATATACAACCTCTGAGCTCGTGCGTCTCAGAGAAGGGCGTTAAGCAAAAGAATAAATTCTCCGCCGCCAAACAGATGTATATTTAACAGAAATCAATCAACACAGAATAAACTCCAATGTCGGACACACAGTCCATTTACAAGTCCGTTCTGGGTCTGAACGAAACCGGAGGCACTAAATACCTCGCAAACCCTTCGATCACCACGTACGTCTGGACGATCACCACTCATTATCCATATTTCGGGATGCCTCCCAATCAGGACCTCGGTTACCATCCAAACGAGGTGAAGATCTCCGGTCTTCGACCATCGTCTTCATCTTCGACTTTCAATCGTCGATCAATTATTTGAAATGAGAATTAACTCGGCTTTTTCAAATAATTCACGTATATTTAGAATTTCAAATCAATTTATTTCAATGGTTAAATTATTCGACAACACCAATTTCGTTCTTTAATGTAATTTTCACACCAAACACATTCAACCATCAAAAGCCACATAAATCAAGCAAATTCAGTTTATTTCCATTCCATATCGCTTACGATATTTTATAACTATTTATCGCTATTTTTATTTATTTTAAAATAGCCATTTTATTCAAAACGACGCTTCGGGCCATACAGCGGCCGTGGCGCTGTTTTTCTTCAGATTTGATTTACACATATCTGAAAATCTAACCGTTGGATCTTCACAAAATTTGCATCATTAGAAAGGTCTTTTCAAAACGAATCCAACGGTTCCAGTTTCGGGAAAATCCGACGGTCGGATCTCCCGGTACAATCGTTTGAAATTTCGATTTCAAAATACGAACTGCAGCGTCGTTATTCGATTAAATATAATTATATTTATATACATAAATAAATATAATCGCTTCTGGCGCTGTTTTTCTTCAGATTTGAATTAAACATTCCAGACAATCCAACCGTTGGATTTTAACAAGGTTGGTGCCGTTGGAAAGATTATTCCAAGGCGAACCCGACGGTTGAGGTTTCGGGAAAATCCAATGGTCGGATTTCCCGCACTAGTCGTTTGAAATCACGGTTTCAAAATACGAACTGCACGGCTTCGTTTCGTTTTAATTTTATTTATATTTATATATTTATATAAATATAGTTCATTCAACAATTTCAATATCGTTTTCACTTCAAATATTTTTCTAACACCTTAAATTTTGGAAAAATTTCGCCATAACCTCCCCTGCATCGGGAGCATCGGGAAATCGCAAATAGCGTTCCCGGTCCTTCTAATCTCAAAAAGAAAAAGAAAAAGCCAAGCGGCTAGCCAACAGGCTCAAAATCATCACCCAAACAAATCAGTAAATGTGTACCTATTTGTCGGGCACAAAATTTTATTCCTCTTCTCTAGCCCCTTTGCTATAACCTGTTCAATGAATATTGCATGTACATATATATACAGTTCTTATCATTTATCAATTTCTATTCGACTTCATATTTGATTTCTATTTGGTTTAAAAACTCCATTCATTCTAATGTTACATAAATAGGTGCAAATCATTTCATTAGCTAATTAATGAATATTTCAACTCATATATGTTTATTTTGAACAAGTGGCTATTTTTAACACTTCACATTTCAACGATTTATGCATACAATAAAAATGTGATTTTTATTGTAAAACAATTCATTTCAAAACACTATTTTTCTATATAGTTCATATAGGTGACAAAATAGGATTTTTATCATAAAACAATTTCTTTTTAAAACGAGATTATTTTACACAGTTCATATAGTCGATAAAAGGCGATTTTTATTATCAAACAATTTATTTCAAAATATGAATACCATTCAACACATGAATTTCTAAACAACGAATGAATATCAATTCAACACATGAATGTTTTCTATAGTTTCTATATATAGATAAAAATGTGATTTTTGTTATCGAACAATTTATTTCAAAATATGAATACCATTCAACACATGAATTTCTAAACAACGAATGAATATCAATTCAACACATGAATGTTTTCTATACAATGAATAAATATAGTTTAAGCATATGAAAATAATTCAAACACACAAATATTATTCAAAATTTCGGCAGCATAACGGCAGGGTAGTTACACCGGCACCGTCCCTAGTACGGCCCCTCGCTCTACCTTAAAACCTCGCGGTTTTTGACAATGGGGTTCATGCATCTAGTTCGCACGCAGGCGGCATGTATATATTTATTTCATTTGCACAAACTAATCCTATGTGGTTTCAACCAAATATTTTCCAATCACAAACGGGTATTTTTCAACCACAATCAACCAATATCAATCACAAACAATCCCAAACAATCAATCGCTATCAATCAATTTTCACAACGATTTCAACCAATAAATATCGTCCATGGTTTGTGGACGAGGGGCGTATATATATATATATATATATATATATATATATATATATATATATATATATATAGCAATTCACTTTTATTTTCAACACATATATAAATATTTTTAAATCAGAAATCTCACCAATAGCTATCCAGTACCACGACTCTTCCTTTATAGAAATCCTCGCCTTTTGTCGCTTTCGCCCGTATTCTCTACATATGTAAAAATCGAATCTTTACGATGCTATTCAATATATAAAAATATGATTTTTCTTTCTAAAGAAATCAGTTTTCAATACCTTTTAAAAAATCAGTTTTTAAACTTTAAAAATCAGTTTTCAAAACCTTTTAAAAATTAGTTTTTCCTTTCTTCAAAAAATCAGTTTTAAATCTTTTAAATAATCAGTTTTTAACTTTTCTAAAAATCAGTTTTTCTTTGCTTTTAAAATCAGTTTTTATTTTAAAAACAAAATCAGGTTTTACTTATCTAAAATAAAATCAGTTTTTAATTAGCTAAAATAAAATCAGTTTTTAATTAGCTAAAATAAAATCAGTTTTTAATATTTAAACAAATCAGTTTTTTTTATTTAAACAAATCAGTTTTTACTTTTAAAACAAATCAGTTTTTACTTTTAAAACAAATCAGTTTTTATTTTTAAAACAAAATTAGTTTTTACTCTTTTAAAAATTTCAGTTTTAACTCTTTTAAAAATTTCAGTTTTAATACTTTTAAAAATTTCAGTTTTAATACTTTTTAAAAATTCAGTTTTAATACTTTTAAAAAAATTCAGTTTTATACTTTTTAAAAATTCAGTTTTAATACTTTTTAAAAATTCAGTTTTAATACTTTTTAAAAATTCAGTTTTATACTTTTTAAAAATTCAGTTTTAAATTCTGTTTTTATAAAAATAAAAATAAAATAATAAAAATAAGAAGAAATACTTACAGGGGGGGTTTCGCGAATCGTCGGCGGCAAGGCGGCGGCACTCGGGGTTTCAAACGGTGGTGGCAACTTCGAGCCTCGAACGGAGAAGGCGTTGACTTCGGGGGGGCTGTCGGATTGAAGGAGGAGGAGGGAGATGGGGGTCTGGCGAAGTGGAGGAGGGGAAAGGCGGGCAAGCGGCGGCGGTGGCGCTTCCTGGTCGGCGACGCGATCTAGACCTAGGTTTTTTTTTTTTTTTTTATTATTGTTTAACTGAATCGGGGGAGGGCCAGAAAGGAGATAAAGGAGGGAAAAATAGATTTTTTTTTTATTATTTAATTATTAAATTTAGCAAAAGTTGACTTTCACATATGACCTCGAAACGAGGCCCACCGCCTGTCGTCCATAGCGTTCTACCCCCATTCCGAACACAATGGGATATGTATCGCAAGCTGATTTGATCGTTACAATCAGTTTCCTTTTGAATTTTCATTTAAATCACTATATTGAATTTTAAACGCACATTTCAAATTACCGGGGTCACATACTAACTGGAAAAATTTCCGAAAAATATTTTCTAGCTTCGTATTGACGATACGGTCCTAACAAAACTAGTTTCGTCGAATTCTGAGACCGTTTGAAAAATGGCCAATTTCTAGTCGATTAAAATCAACTAAAACTGGTCAAACGCGTTTTCCTTTGCCACGCTCACATATTGATTCGAAAAATTATGAAATTTGAAACCTAGCAATAACTTGACACTGCGGATCTAACAAAAGTGGTTTCGTCGAAATCCGAGGTCGTTTGCAAAATGTCCCATTTTAAGGGCCTGAATTCCATAGCCACTATTCAGTATTTCCAACTGGACATATCTTTTGATTCCCGCTATCAAATTTCGATTGGTCGGATTCGTTAGAAAGATATTACCAATTAGATTCCATTATTTTTGGTTTCACTAAAATCCGGATTGTTTTGCACCCGGTATATTCAATTGAAGTTTGAAATCGAATTATCGAACTACCGCGCTATTTTCAATTCTATATATAATTATAATTAATTATATTCGTTTTCAAATGTCGATTCAAACTCAGTTTTCATCGCCATTATTTAAAATATTTATTTTAAATAATTAAAATCCATTATTTTAGCCAATTTAAAAATTTTAAATTGGTTCAGATTTTCTGGGTCGTTACATTTACTCATAGTGTATTTTTCGTTTGTCGAACATCCAATTAAATTCCATTTCGTAGTCTTCGCCAATACAGTTTTTGATGCAACTTGAAATTGCAAAAATATGATATCATATGAAACAGATAATCTTTTTTAAAAGATATGACATATTTTATATAAATATAAATTAAATTTCAATTTTCTAATTACCTTCTTTTTCCAATTCAAAACTCAGACCACACCTTCCCATCACTCCAATTAGTTTGTACTTAAATATTGTTGAGATGTTTCCGACGTACTTCGTTATCCTTGAAATCTAAAATTGTAAAACAGTGGGTTTTTTTTCAAGTTGTATAAAGTATAAATTAACCATTTTTAACTAATAAATTTTTACCTTAATCCAATTCTTAAATACTTTCTCCAATCAAAAGGTCACGCTCCAGTAACACCACCAAAGTCGGCTTCTTTCCTGTGTTGTCGCTTTCCTTTTATAGCCATTTCAACTTCTTGTTCTTTCCTCTCTACTGTACAAATCCATCTGTAGTTCAACCCAACCAATTTATTGCAAAATACCAAAACTCCTTTTCCAATCCAAATCACGAAACCCGCCTCCACATAACTGTCATCAAGGATCCGACCTTGGTGACTTCTTAGAAATCATGACCTGTAGATGCACATCGACATCACCATGTTTTGCTTCAAAATCCCTATCGCTCAACTCACCAATGATCAACTCGCCCTCTCCCATAAGTTGCGACTCCATGACCTCAACCCATTGCAGAAAACGCTGCATCTCCCAGTTCGAACTCCTTAAATTCTCTATTATCGACCCCTAAGTTGACCACGTTCTTCCATGTATACTTCGCACCATTCTAGGTTCAACCGCACACCTCTGCAAACCCCTAAATCACCCAGTTCGGCATCGCTACCTTCATCTTGACTTCTACTACAACAAAAACCTATTGCATCTACCAATGGCGCACCCCATCGATCAACGCTAACCCCCACAACTTCGCACCACCCATGATAGAATCACTACGCACGAGCGCCTCCCTAAGTTGCGAATGCCTAAGTCAACGTCGAGCTTCAGGACCCTTTTGTTGGTTGTTTGGAACGCGATTTCATGGTCTCGGATGATTCAGGAAATCTAGCGATATTTGTTTTCGATTTCTTTTTTTATAAAAAGAACGGAGAACGAGAGTGGGGAAATAAAAAAGGAGATTTCGTTCTGATGAAATGAAATAAGGGAAGGGAGTGTATCGGCTGTCAGACAGAGATGGCCATTTGATTTGTGGAGATAAAGAGGGGGACGTGTTCTTCTTTCCCGCTTATGATTTGTGCGGCCATTATTTTTCCTCCTTGTTGTTTTATTTATGTCCACAAAAAAAAGGAATGATATTATATTTAAAATTAGTTTGATCCCGTGTCCTTAATTTAAAATGCTCCATGATTCTGAATCCCTCTCTGAACCCAACAACTGACATTATTAGGGTTATTCCTATATTCTGGACCCATTGGAACAGTTTCCGATGTCTCATTTGATCGTCTGGAAACGATATTAATTTAAATTGATATAAATTAAATTCAACAAAAATAAATTCCTTGATACTAAATAATAATTATCGTCGATTTAAATTGCAATGTAATTCCTAAAAATTCTTTGAATTAATCTGACGCCGATTCAATTTCAAATTGAATTTTATTTCAGGTTCTCATTTTACGATAATTTAATATATACGATATTAAATTGAAATCGATTTTTAAATTGATAACTTAATATAAAATTCCATTTATATTATCAATCCAATATTTAAATCCATATTAAATATTTAAAATTAGCTCAACAGAAATCTGGGTCATTGCACAGGTAATATATGTTTTGCTTAACTACAATTTGGCTAATGTTATGCATAACATGTGTAACCCCATTATGGTAGATATGTCGTTGCCAACATGTTTGTAACGAACCAACAAACCCCCATCTTGATCATCGACACAAATACGATGTCGACTAACCAAGCACTGGAAATTACCGGATCATTAATAGAAAGAAACTGGTGGTAAGAAATAAAAAGAAAGAAAAGTTAGAATAGAAGAAAAGAAGATCATAATGACCACAAAATCAGAGCAGACACAAATCTCACTACGGAACAAATAAAATATATTATATAACATAACTTTTGAAATACAGATATATATACTATATATACATACCATTATCAGAGTACAACACAACAGAAGTAAACTGTAGATATCTAATACTAAAGCCTCTTGCTCTATGCTCCTCCAAGTGTATTTGTAAAATCCCAACTACTTGACTGCATGTACAAATTCAGGCACCCAAGAGTTTAAGGAAAAACAAAACAAAATAAACTATGGGTCACTCATGGGACTGGTGTGAGTAAAATTCAACCACTTGATTCAAATGTTAAAAATCCTTTTAAAAGAAACAATAATCGTAAGACCGATACACACATAAACATGGATGGTTTTTACCTTACAATAACCCAAAACATTCCTTGTATCAATAATGCTTTGATATTATAATAGTGTCTAATCAAATAAATACCAATCTAGTCGAATGCTTGCATCTCACGCTCCACATATATAGTACACAATCACAAACCGCAGGTGCTTATTGCGTAATGTATTTCCAACTATGACGAGGTATGGAACCACCTTCTAATAGTGTATCTCTATAAAGGAATACACTAGGTTCAACAACAACATCTTGTAACCCGACCATACATAACCGACCATTCATCTCACTTGAGTGTAACAAATGTATTACCACAAATGGTTATGATCAGCAACCGTTACCGAAAGAATACAACGGCGATAGAATAAGAAACATATGAATTTTCTCTAGATCAGATGATAATACACCCTAATGGGTGCGACCCGCATAGCCATACAACCTGCTCTATTTTTGTCATCTTCCTGGTTGATGAGGCTTAAGGCTATGTCTTACCATTATCACACCATACCATCATTCACTTTGAATCTGCATCATCATATTCATCAAATCACTAATTGACATCTCTAAAAATACATTGGGGGTTAATCTAAGAGAAGTTTCCTTCTCCGCCACCAACTATGGTACATTTTAAGAAATCAATGGATGTGAACAGCTGAAAATACTCTGTCAGACATATGTGCATATAAGTTTCCCTGGGATTGGACAAACCGTAGGCACCATTTCATCAATTCATCTTAGGAAATATCTACCTAGGATCAACAAAACAGCCCTTGCATTTTACTCCATATTAAATCATCTTCAGCATAATTTGATTCACAATGCTTATGCCCATACAGAGTGGTCTTCGATAATTAGATCTGATTTTGGTCTCTTCGCATTGTCAATGAAATATAAAATGAGCTTAAACTTTGATAATCGGATATTTAACTATCAAAGGAAACATCCGTACAACCAACGATCATATTTCCAAATCGAAATTCTACTGATCAAGCATCAAGCAACATCGAGCCCTTTAAATTTATTTGTTATTAATTTATCATTTCCTAATTTCTCGTTTTTCCCTTTTCCATACATTTACTGAGATATCTTTCAAAACCCATTTAGCCTCTTATGATTCTTGGAAAATGTTTGCATCTAACATAAACTATTTAGTTTCTATATTCCAAAAAATATCTATTATCACAGTTGGAAAACATTTCCATATATTCACAAATTCTTATTTTCTATATTTAGAAAATATACGTTATTAATATCAGAAAACATTTCCATATATTCACAATTTCTCACTTTTCATCAACCAAATAATTTCATTTTCTATGCTTAGAAAACATATCAATTATATTTGGAAAAATGTTTCCACAACTCATTTAATTGGATTTAAATAAATGTCATGTAAAACATTGTTACAATAACTCAAAACCATAACCCTCATTAACTCCCCGTATCTCTAACCAATCCTAGCTACCGAACCTTAAACATTCCTTAGTTGATAATGAAGTCAATCAAATTGGGGTATAATTACCTCTCAGACCTTAACTGAACAATATTTTTAACTTCGAAATGAAAAAAGCTTACAACTTTAATCTTTAACTAACATTTTTTTGTAACTCTCGGATTCAATTTAATAATCCACTTCTTTTTCGGAAATCATTAATTATAACAATAGTGTTATAACTAATGCTCTGAAATATTAACTTTGAGGTATGCTTTTATTCATTAATTTGAATAAATAAATAATTAATATTTATTTATTTAAAATGGAAAGTAATTAGTACTTTCCTAAATACGACTGATCATCGCTAATCTATGAATTAGAAAAGCGCGATATTTGTAATAAAATTCTGCAAGCGCACGGGTGTGTAGCATACAGGTCGAACACAGGGAGGTAAATTAAAATCAAATTATTTATCTAATCTCTTGGGCAAGTTAGACGAAGCCTGGAGATTTTGTTGAAATAAAAACAAACTGAAATTGCGAACTTAGGATTATCGTTGAATCTAATCAATGATTAATCACTAAAGAAAGTAAATTGCAAAACAAGAACAACAATGCAAAAAATAAAAGTGCAGAATAAGAAGAACAACAAAAATAAAATTAGGATTATCGTTGAAACTAATCAAATGACTAATAACTAATGAAACAAATGTAAAATACAATTGGTGCTCTTCCAAAACTAATTGTGAAGACAACACCTATTGCTAAGAAAGAAAAATGCAGAAATAGTAAAAAGGAAGAACTTTTATTAATGGAGAAGAGAATACAGAATAATGGATGGTGGCTACAATGACATTACAAGGGTATTTATAGGATAGATAGCCAAACCCTAACCCTAACCCTAATACAATGATAGATGGGCCTTAGGGAATTCACAAAAGAGTTTACAATGAGAGTTTCAAATGGGCCTTAGTTAAATCTATTAAATTTTTGGCCTTTCTTCTTTTCCTCTTGGTTCTTTGACAAGCTTCCCTTGATTTGAGAAATTCATGGTCTTTCTACCAATCATTTTCTTGTCCAACAGCAACTAGATGTGAGATCTTCATCTACAATTCTTCAAAATGTAAATATATACCAATCCGATCTCCATTTCTCTATTTTTCTGGTTGCATGCGGGCTGGGTTGGAATATCTGTAAAAGTAACAAAACAATACCCAAGTAATATTTATTTATATACAAAAGATAAGAAATAAGAGAATAAAATAAACACATTTCTATGTCAATCAAATACCCCCACACTTATCTTTTACTCGTCCTCGAGTAAAACAAGAAATGAAAAAACTAGACTAGATAGGTCACACTTTCGTAGGAAACACGATTGCATTGAGCGTATGCAACAAGCCGTTAAACCTCTAGGTGTCCCTAGTAGGACGAGTTGTGTCTCGTGAGGGTTTTCAGCAGATACTACCCACAAAATCCAAATTCAGTATGCTATGATTCTAATGAAACCACATGAATGCAATGGACATATGCAAAATAAAAGCAAAAATGAAAACAAGACTTGTTTCTGAAGTGGTACAACAAATTAAATTAACAATTTCTAGTCAGTTGATTTTATTTTAGATACCTCAACTTGTCACAAATTTTCAATATAAATCAAGTTTTCAAATGTTAAATTCCAGTTTGGCCAGTTAGTTCGGTCGATAACATAGTGCAGCCATGAAATAAATTCTTAGTTTGCTTGGCACAGTTTGCAAAGTGGTATTATTATTTTCTCATGTATGGCTAGTCAAATCAATAAGGTCAAGAAGTGTTTGGGCATCATCGCTTATTCTTTATTCTATAAAATTTTAAAATTTATGTTCAAGTACATACACCTAATGAAGACCAAGGTTTACCACCCATGCACTGCCTCGCGGACTAACGGAGAGTAGGTAAAGAGCTTGGCGGATTGTGCAGGCCGACTTTGACTTTGTCAACAATGTGTCGGTAATCCTTAGGTGTCCAATCTCATAAAATGAGACCAAGATATTCCAACGCTGACTTTGTCAACAACATGTCGGATAGAGCTTGGCGGGTTTGCACACCAACACTTGATATACAAGCAATGTTGGAAACCCTTGGATTACTGTTATTATTATTGAAAATATAAGCACAAAAGAGAGTTACGCGAATTCAACTTAACACAACTTAGTTTTAAAGATTTGAAAAGCCAATATAAGTATTTTAAGTCCTCCACTTATTTAAACAAAGTCTACAATATAGAATAGATTTCATGGCCATCACCTAAGAATCTCCCTATGTACCGGTTACACTATTATCCCTCAAAATTAAACTTTTCATTATATTTCAAATTCGAATTTAGCTGAGAGAGAAAAATACTATCAACTGGCTAAAAGTTGTAAACTTATTTTGTTGTATCAATTGAAAATGAGTCGTATTTCAAAAAAAAATGGCATGTTATTATAGTCTAAAAAAATGGCATGTTACTACAGTCTAAAATGCATGATGGTCCTATTTAAATGATGAAAATGAAAAGAAAGAAAAATAAAGAAAAAAAACGAAAATGAGTGAAATGCAGACTCCCCCCACACTAGAACTAAACAGTGTCCACACTGTAATTTTTTTCTATAATTGAAAGATAGTACCCAAAGGTGTATCAAATGCAGAATGATTTGTAAAATGAAATGCAATTTAACCACTATATGCGAATGCCAATTATATACAAAATGAAATTTATAATGACGGTGAGTTTTATGTGAAAAATGAGATTTTTCTTTCCCTCCACACTTGCCTCTATCGAAAATGATGGATGATGATTTCTTATCTGATTTTTGAGGTACAAAAGGCATGTTAGTGACATCTAAGATCAAAATCCTTCCTATAAAAGTTTTGTCGTGCCAATGATTTAAATCATTCAACTGAAGATTATTATAGTCCCATAAGCTTGAGTTTTTAACAATGATTTCTTCTGATGCTATGGAATTACGATTATGTTTGAGACGTTCCATATATCCATCCTTGTCATTCAAAAGTTTAAGTTCATCTTCGAACAATTCCTCAAAAGACATAGTTCACACGTCAACTGAGGAAAATGAAGTTTTTAGAGGAGATAATTCAGATGTGCCATCTAAAACTGTTTCTATTATGTCAACTTCTCCTATTTTGATCCCTTTGGGTTGATGAAAAATATTCAATTCAATGGTTAAGTGCCCAAATGATAGTCGAAGTTGGCCGCTCCTACAATTAATGATAGCATTTGAGGTTGCTAAGAAGGGACGACCCAAAATCAATGGAATTTGACTACCCTGACTCAAAACAGGCTCGGTTTCTAGAACTATGAAATCGACAGGGAAGTAAAATTGTTCAATTTGAATCAAAACGTCTTCAATTATACCTAATGGTTTTTTAAAAGATCGATCAGCTAACTGAAGAGTGATGTTTGTTGGTTTAATCTCCCCTAATCCAAGTTGACGATAAACAGTGTAAGGAAGAAGATTTACACTTGCACCGAGATCAAGTAGGGCACGAGATATGTGAATGTTTCCTATTTTGCAATCAATTGTAGGGCAACCGTGGTCCTTGTACTTGACTGGGGCAGGATTCGAAAGAATGGAGCTTGTATTCGCAGTTAGAAAGGCAGTTTTAGGAACATTAGTGGCTCGTTTTCGGGTGCATAGCTCTTTGAGACACTTGGAATATTAAGGAATTTGTTCGATGGTGTCTAAGAGTGGAATATTGACACGAACTTGTTTGAAGATTTCCAGAATTTTTTCAAAATTTGCATCCTTCTTCTTATTTTTAAGCCTGTGAGGATAAGGGGCTATTGGTTTATAGACTCTTTCAGAAATTTGATTGTTCGAAGAAGAAGGTTTCGATGTGGAAAGTGATTGAGGTAAAGGAATAGAAGGTGAGATGCTGGGATTGCCAACATTAGAGGAGGAATTATTATCGGGGTTGCTGACATTAGAAGAAGAGATGTTGGGGTTGCCAACATTCGAAGAAGATGGGGTTTCATAAGGTTCCAAGGAGTTGGCATTGGTTGCCATCGCAAGAGTGTTAAGCTTTTCAATTGGGGTTGAAATCGAATGGTTGTCGGGATTGCCAACATTATTGTCAATCATTTTTCTAGACCTCAGGGTGGTGACAACGTTAACCGAATTATTTCCATCCTCACAAGAATTCACAGTACGAGAGTTATATTTTGGATTAACCTCGGGTTGACTAGGCAACTTTCCTCGCTCATTACTTTTCATTAGTTCCTTCATCATGTTCATCATTTGTTCGAGTTTAAAATCTTGATTATTTATTTGTTTTTCTAATCGAACAATATCTTGTGACGGTTGAGAAGATTGGGAGGATTGGTTTGATGATTGAAAATTTTTGTGCCTATAAGGTTCACTCGAAGGCTCAGGTTGAGGTGAAACATGAGAAGTTTGAGGACTAGAAGAAAATGGAGCTTGGTATAATGAATTTGGTATCATGTGAGATGGTTTTGCGACATTATTTGAATTAGACCATGAGAAATTTGGATGATTTCTCCAACTAGGGTCAGATGTGGATGAGTAAAGACCATTTTGACCTATGACATTGACTTGGTCTTGGGGTAGTCCATTGAATTGAGGAGTTTGAGTCTCTAAGGGAATATGAATTGTATCCACGACATGCACTCCTTTAGTGGAAGCACAGATGGGAACACGAATGGACTCCCATTGCATGTCCTTTTCAGAATAATTCTCTAAGAATTTCCAAGCTTCATTGGCCGTTTTGGACATAAAATCTCCACCACACATTGATTCTAGTTGAGTTCTAATCTGATAGTTTAGACCCTCATATACAATTTGACATAAGTAATCTTTTATGATTCCATGATGAGGACAACTATACAGTAATTGGTTGAACCTATCAAAGTATTTTGAAAAAGTTTCCCCCTCATTTTGAGAAAATTGATTTATTTCAGTTCGAATTTTCAGAGTTTTGTGAAAAGGAATTTTTTATTTTAGGAATACGCTGACGAATTCATCCCAACTTCTTATTGACTGTTTGGGAAGAGAATTTAGCCATCTTTTAGCGCTTTCAAGTAGTGCAAATGGAATTAGCCTTAGCTTGATTGATTCATTAGATAATTGTTGCATTTGAGTTGTGGATGAATACAATTCAAATTCATTTAAAAATTCATAAGCATTTTCAAAACCAGTAAATTTTGGTACCCCTTGAATAAAAGAATGTTTAAGCTCAAAATTTCCTTCAACTGGTGGAAGTACTATGACAGAAGGTTGAACGGTTCTAGTTGGATAACATCGATCACGAAGAGACAAGGGTCTATCCATCTGGATATTGAGATTTTGAAAATTTTGGTTGATTCGAGAACCCCTAGGAGAATTTTGTTGGCTCACACTTTTTCACTCATTTTGCTAAATGCACGCACAGAAATTAGCTACAATGAAATTTTTTGTCCTTAATAGCTCCTAACCCAAAATTATATAGTGACACGTTTGATTACTTAGATCAAAAGATTTCTTAGCCAGTTAACGGACAGGAGTTATCGGTGCACCAGGAATCACCCTAGCAATGCAGCCGAAGGTTTAAGTACCTTCAGAGTAACAACCGATATAATATTTACGAATCAGCGTAATATTTGTAAACAGTTATTTCTCTGCCATAGTCTAGACACCAAGAAATAATTCGTTCCAAATGAATCAACTATCACAATACAATTAAGCTCTAGATGAGCCCGTGACTCCCTTAAGTCCAACGTCTAACCATTATTATTAGTCAGATTCTACGATGAAATGCAATTTGTGGGCTAAGGAAAGGGTGATGAAATCTCTCACCTTATGTGAATTGGGGTATTGCCCTTAACAGAATGAATAAAAAGTGCAGAAATAACAACAATCACACAATTTAATTGCAGAAATTAAAAAATTTACATTCAAGCCGCTGCCCCTGCAGAATTTTTTTACAACAATTGTCTATAATTTTTTCTTTGCAGCAGAGCACCTGTAGAGTTAAAAGAAATTTACAGTGGGGTATGTCTGTCCATCCAAAAAAAATGAGTAGCGTCAATGATTGAAATCTCACAATTTGCAATTTCTTTTCATTTCTGAAATCTTGATTTGTTGCTTGAATTCCTGAAACACCCCACCTCCGTTAGTGTCACTCTCAAAGGGAATGCCCTAATTTTGGTGGAGGTTTATAAGTACAAGTCACAGATATACAAGACAGATATAAGAACACATATTTGTAAACAGCGGAAGAACAACAAACTTTTATTTCATAAAGTCAAATACGTGTTACAACAACATCCTTCCAAAAACATAGCATAACAATTTCATAATCTGTCTTGAGTACATGATTTAAAGAAGCATAAGTAAAACATGGATAAACTGCAAAAGTCCCCATAGTGAATTGTCCAAAGCCATAGTTCAAAACTGGAAAGTCCAAGCAATACTTCTCTCTTCTTCAAGCTGGATGTCAAGGCTGATCAAGCTGCTGTGTTCCCTCCCTGAGGACCTGGGGGGGAAACGGAAGAAAGAAGACGAAAGAAAAGTAGAGTCAGACATAAAGCCTGAGTAAGTCTAGTACTACTTTGTCTATGAATAAAGAACTGGGTATGATAAGTAAAACAGGAAGTGGGAAAACACTATGAACTTGGTTAAGTTACCTAGGGTCGAATATACTATCGTACCCCATGTTAATCTCTGAACCCATATAAACTAGTTTCCAATTGGCACTCCATAATCAGGGTGATGTGATCCATTCAATGATGATCGGCTCCTACTCGCATAGTTACATGTGTCTTACGGCCCCCGATGTCTGTAGTTACCTATGCTGGTCCCACCATGGGGTGTATCAAGTCCCATAGTGGCAACCCGACACAACCTTAGAGTGCACAGGTATGCTACTGGTGTCCAGTGCCTTATTTTTCTGCGCCGGAGTGTGTGCACGCCCGCACTCCGTTAGAACCTAC
The DNA here is from genome assembly GCA_030737875.1 of Allium sativum. Classification (NCBI taxonomy): domain Eukaryota; kingdom Viridiplantae; phylum Streptophyta; class Magnoliopsida; order Asparagales; family Amaryllidaceae; genus Allium; species Allium sativum. The sequence goes on from CM060918.1 coordinate 84,356,417, forward strand.
ACTGCTACACCACCGCCGTCGCTTTGACCTCTTACAATCAGCCCAGTAATCGTGCCCCACCCTGCCTAGTTTCAGGGTATCCTGATACACCTTCTAGGGTTACTGCTGAAAAGGGTCCCCCGTTACTAGGTTTTCTATCTCTAGCCAACATGCTAAGTTGGTTAAGTGTTTCCTAACCTAACCCCACCAGTCCGTTTAGTTTAGCATGTTCCATTTTGATTAAGTCTTTTGTCCACTTAATCCTAATAATCCTGACTCAGCCTTAATTGTCTTATTAAGTCCCTGACCTCTCACATTAGACAGGTATTGTTGTGGCTGCCTGTTGCCGGTTGGTTCCGGGCAGTCTTACGCCACAACTCAGTCTAACCTCGGGTCCTTGCTGGGCTCCATGTTTAACCTCCCACATTGGATAGGTATTGTTGTGACTACTGGACAGCCGGGCGGTTCCGGGCAGGTTTACATCACAACTCAATCCAACCTCGGGTTAAACACATCGTCTTTTCTACATTTACATATTTTGTCATTCTTCTTTATTTCTTATATGTAAATATTTGCGGCCCATTATTATGTTAATGGTGTAAAGGTTACACCAACCATGGGCCCAACCCATACTTGACTTTGGGCCCTTCTATTTCATATTTTCATTCATTAATTAATTTTTAACCCAACGTTATTTTCCCCCGTTTTAACGTCCGTTTATATATATTGGGCTTAGCCTTTTAAAGCCCAATTTTGCCATGCGAAAAGGGGAGGCTTAAGGCGTATACACCAAGAGGGGAAAATGAGCGCATGAACTTGCATATGACGTTGGAAAATACATAATAGAAATTGGTGTACTTGCATAGTGGTAACATAGGTGACATGAATCAAAGCATGGGAACTTGCATAGGTTTAACTACAACATGAACCTATATTCTTATTTAGGCATAATGTCAAACATAAGCATGGCACAAATACTTCTAGCATAAGCATGGCATAATGTCAAACATAAGCATGGCATAAATACTTCTAGCATAAACATGGCATAATGTCAAACATAAGCATGGCATAAAATACTTCTAGCATAGGCATGACATATTGTCAAACATAAGCATGGCATAAATACTTCTAGCATAAGCATGGCATAATGTCAAACATAAGCATGGCATAAAATACTTCTAGCATAGGCATGACATATTGTCAAACATAAGCATGGCATAAATACTTCTAGCATGAACATAGCATAATTCAACTTAATCATGATTTAAGCCTAATCACATAACGATGGTATAAACATACTTATGCATAAATATTCCTAAACATGGTGTTTGCTTTAAACTTGCAAAAAGGGATTTTTGAGTCTAACCTAGCCATGTCATCATATAATCCTTTAAAACAAGATAGACTTAATAACGGATTTCAATTATGCCAAATATCATTCCTAGCCATATTCATAAGTTTGTAAAAGCATGACTTAATGCATGGATTATGGTGTCAAAATTCCACATGGTTTCATATGAACTATAATAACCAAACTTGTCTCAATTGCTTGCAAAACGATTTATGCACAAAGTATACATCATGACGATATAATAACAAAGCCCCAAACTTGCATAAATTTCACTCAACTACATACATGTAGCTTCAACATAGATTACATAATTTGCGCAATATTCCAAACGTATATTTGCATAGAACTACCGCATGTAGTTCTTTATAATGAATAACATAATTTTGCACAAACATGAATTACTTCCATCGCCACAATTCAAGCATACACATCAACACAGTTGTTTATTATACCAAAGTAATACTCTACTTACAATGGTTGCGGCGAATTCTCTAATTAAGAGACACGATTCCTTTGTTGAATTGATTAGCTTTAGGTTGCTTGAATTGCTTTAGGCTTTAGAACTTTCTTCCTAATTCTCTCTCTAGTTGGCGGCTACTCTTTGTCGTTCCTCAGCAACATGGCGGCTATAATCTTATTTTGAATGAATAGATTAGGGTTTAGTCTAGGGTTGTTTATATAGAGGTTAGGAATTGATTAGGACCCTTGATGTTGCTAGGTTAGATCATAGCCATTCATTAGATAGAGAGACCAATAAAAACCCGCCACCTAGCCCTAATGACAAAGCAGACCACAGCAATTCGACCACACACCGACCTGGCCAGCCAGGTTGACTGGGCTCGACCAGGTCGATACCCCTGTCGACAGGGCTGTCGACAGCCCTGTCGACATGGGTAGCCCAGGTCGACAGCCCAGTCGACCTGGGTGGCCCAGGCGGGTGTTCTTCCACCCTGGCCCAATGGGCCCCACTTCGGAATATTTAATTATTTTAATCTGTTTGAATTTTAAATTTAATTCAAAACTTCCGAAGGCCATATCTTCTTCATACGGACTCCGTTTTTCGAAAACTCGGACTCTATTTCGCGTATTTTTCCGAAACGAACGCAATGGCGTATCCCGTTTCCCTTAGTTCTTTGATTTTAGATTAATTATACTTTAATTTGCTAATTTCACAGTTATAGAATTTTCGGGGTGTTACATTCTCCCCCACTTAAAAGGATTTCGTCCCCGAAATCTTCAAGTTAGGAGGAATGTATATCCTAACATCCAATCATCCATCTACTCATCCATCAAACACGAGCATCCATTGTCCTTAAAAGACTTCTAATGCTTCACGATCATATGCAAAGTGTGTGTGTGTACATGTACTTATCTAATGCAAAATCAGGCGGTCTACTGATTCAGTTGACCTCCTTAATGCGGATTATGTAAGTGCCATGAATCCATCATGTATGCAAATTTTCCTATTCTTGATTCTACATGAGTGCACAATCATTCAATACAAATGCAACATCCATATGACAACACATTATAGTTCAACCACATACGAATACAAACATATATGCATATGCAATATGAAGTGACTGAGCCGATCTATACCCTAGATTGTGTGTGTATATGCAACCACGAGCAACTACTAGCAATCACTTGCAACCACTTGCAACTATCATACATAACATGTTTCAACTACATGTTTCCATCCAAAAAAAAAAGATTCTATCTAAAAGATAAGGTCGAGGAAATATACCTAAAAGATAGATAAAAGCGCAACTTAAGGAAAAAGAAAGATCAAGGATGTACCCTCGAACAGAAAAGGGTAGGCAGTACGTATTCTAGCTTCAGTTTCCCAAGTCGCGTCTCCCTCGGCGTCGCTCCACTGGACTTTGACAAGCTTGACTTCACGGTTGCGTAGCTTCTTCACTTCCGTTCCTAAGATGCGGGTTGGAACTTTTCTTATGGTTGCTTCGCGTTCCACTTCGGCCTCTTCGAGGATATTTGGCTCTACCACTTCGGCTGACTCATGTAGACATTTTCGGAGATGTGAAACGTGAAAGACGTTGTGGACTCCAGCCAACTTCTCGGGTAGCTCTAATCTATAGGCCATTTTCCCAATCTTCTCGATAATAGGGAATGGCCCTACGAATCTTGGTGCTAGCTTTCCTGTGGTTCCAAAACGAACAACGTTTCTTAGTGGTGATACCTTGAGAAAAACTCTGTCTCCAACCTAAAATTCAAGGTCGGTCCTCCTCTTGTCGGCGTAGGACTTTTGTCTGTCTTGGGCCGTCTTCATCCTCCTTCGTATTAAGTCTACTTTCTCCGAGGTCTCTCGGATCATGTCTGGTCCAAGTATGAGCTTATCTGTGGACTCCCACCAACAAGTGGGCGATCGACACGGTCTTCCATATAAAGCTTCGAAGGGCGCCATTCCGATGGTTGCTTGATAGTTGTTGTTGTAGGCAAATTCCACCAAAGGAAGGTGGTCTTCCCATGTCCCTCCGAAGTCGAGGACGCATAGTCTTAAAAGGTGTTCCAAAACTCTGTTCACTCTCTCTGTTTGGCCGTCGGTTTGGGGATGATAGGCCGTGCTTAAGCATAACTGCGTTCCTACTGCTTCTTGCAGACTCCGCCAAAACTCACTGGTGAAGATGGGGTCTCGGTCACTAACAATGCTAGATGGTATTCCATGGAGTCGAACGATTTCCTTGAGGTAAAGTGATGCTAGGGATGAGGCAGTTCTCTTACTTTTGACGGGTAAAAAGTGGGCGCTTTTAGTAAGCCTATCCACTATTACCCAAATTCTAGTGTTGCCTCTCCTAGACCTAGGCAGCCCATCGATGAAGTCCATTGAGATGCTATCCCACTTCCACTACGGGATCTCCAGAGGATGTAGTAGTCCGCCAGGCTTTTTCTGCTCCGCCTTAACCTGTTGGCACACCATACACTTAGAAACGAACTCTGCCACGTCCTTTTTCATGCCATTCCAAAAGAAAGTCCTTTTTATATCTTTGTACATTTTATCCCTGCCTGGGTGTATCGTCATCTTGGAGTGATGTGCTTCCTCGAGAACCTTCTTTATTAAATCGTTTGTCTGTGGGACGCATAGTCTTCCGTCTCGCCTTAGCAAACCCTTATCGTCGATGGAGTATCGGTTGAGGTGACTTGAAGTCTCACCCCTAATTAGCCTATCAATTATTTCCACAAGCTGAGGGTCTTCGCGTTGTGCTGCCCCTACTGAATCTACTAAAGTTGGGCGCACTTCGAGAGATGCTAGCAAGCCCGGTACGAAATCGGAGGAGGGCCTAAAGTCGAAGCTGGCTATAAACTCTAGGCTTTGTCTTTCAACAAACAATGGGCTTAGGGTCAATTTCTTTCGGCTCAACGCGTCTGCCACTACGTTGCCTTTGCCCGGAGTGTAGGAGATTTCGAAATCGTACGAGGCAAGAAACTCCATCCATCTTTGTTGCCTCAAGTTAAGATCCTTCTGCGAGAAAAGATATTTCAACGATTTATGGTCAGTGTAAAGTTCGAACTTCTCACCTAGGAGATAGTGTCGCCAAGACTTGAGTGCAAAGACGATGGCGGCTAACTCTAGATCGTGGGTTGGGTAGTTCTTTTCGTGCACCTTCAACTGCCTCCCGCCATAAGCTACTACCCTTCCTTCTTGCATTAAGACGGCGCCTAGCCCTGTCCCACATGCATCCGTATAAACAGTGAACATCTTGCTCCCATCTGGCAGCGTCAAAACTGGGGCTGTTGTGAGAGCCCTTTTCAGTCGTTGGAAAGCAAACTCGCAATCCAAGTCCCAATTGAACACTAGATTCTTCTTAGTCAATTTCGTGAGCGGAGCTGAGATTTTCGCAAAATCCCTTATAAATTTTCGATAGAAACCCGCTAGTCCTAGAAAGCTTCGGACGTCAGTCGCATTTCTTGGTGTCTTCCAATCCTGTACCGCCACTACCTTCGCAGGGTCCACCGCTAACCCTCGTTTGGATACTATGTGCCCAAGGAACCTCACCTCTTCTCTCCAAAAGTGGCATTTGGAGAATTTGGCTTTTAGTTGATGGACTCGCAAAGTTTCCATGATTGCCCTTAAGTGCTGAGCATGTTCCTCTTCACTCTTTGAGAAGATAAGGATATCATCTACGAAGACCACTACGAATTTGTTGAGGAAATCTCTAAATACCCTACTCATCAGGTCCACGAAGTAAGCAGGTGCATTTGTCAAGCCGAAAGGCATGACAAGCCATTCAAAGAAGCCGTCTGGGGTTCTGAACGCCGTTTTATCGATGCTATCTTCAGCCACCCATAGCTGATGAAAACCGGTTGCTAAATCGAGTTGGGAGAAAACAGACGCTCCTACAAGCTGGTCAAATAAATCGTCAATTCTAGGGAGAGGGTGCCTATTCTTTTTCGTTAGCTTGTTGAGCTCCCTATAGTCAACACATAGACGGAGTGAACCATCCGCCTTTGTAGCGAACACCACCGGAGCGCCCCATTCTGAAATGCTCCTCCAAATGAACCCCTTTTCTAGAAGCTCTTTAATCTGTTTACTGAGCTCTTTCCTTTCTCGTGGAGCCATATGTCTAACGGGCAACGCAACAGGCTTTGCATTATCTACAAGATATATGCGGAAGTCTATTTCCCGCTTCGGAGGCAAGCCCTTCACCTCTTCGAAGACATCCGGATATTCCCGGACCACTCTAACTGATTGCAAGTTTTCAACAGAGGCATCTAGCGATTCAAGATAACTAAGCATAACCGCATACGAGGGATTACAAGAAATTTCCAAAGTATTACCGAGCTGGGTTAGGAGCCTAACAACCCTTTTCTCACAATCAAGGATGGCCCCATTACTGGATAGCCAATCCATACCCAAAATCAAACCATACCCCGAAAAGCCCAAAACAAAGGCACTACATTGAAATTCAACACTTAGGATAGAAATTTTCAATCCCACACAGATCATAGACAAATGAGCTGGGCCCCCAGTTGGGTTTGAAACAATTAAGGGGTCCTCTACCATACTAGTTTCTAGGTGCAGAGATTCTACTAAAGCAGACGAGATAAAGGAGTGTGATGCGCCGGAATCAAATAAAGTGCGAACGGGGTAATCGTAAAGATAAACTACACTTTCTACAGAAGTATTTATACCTCGCTGTTGCAATGGTGGCGCTTCTAGCACATGAACCTGTGCCCCTGGGGTGGATCCAGCGCCCTGCCCCTGCCCTCGTTTCTTTGGGCAGTCCTTAGCCCTGTGGCCTGTCTGACCGCATGAAAAGCACCCACCACTCTCCTTGGCCTTCTTTTTCCGGCAGTCCTTTACTAAGTGCCCCACTTTGCCACAGAAATTACACTTCCTCTTCTCTTTGTTGCCTTTCCCGCCCTTCTTAAAGTCTGTCTTCTTGGGCTGCAAACCCTCTTTCTTCCCTTGAGAGCTTTCTGCATTCGTCTCCTTCTTGCCCTTATCCTCCTCATTCAGCAATGCCATTTGCACCAATCTTTCATACGTGGCTCCCATGGGTATATGGGTCATGGCCAAACTGTGTAATGGCTCATTTAACCCTTTGACAAAACGGAGAGCCTTCTTGTGCGGGGTATTGACTAGGTCAAGTCCAAACCTAGCCAGCTCATCGAACTGATTCACATATTCTCTGACTGTCTTGTCCCCTTGTTTAAGAAATAGGAATTTTTCTAACTGCAAACTCCTTTCTGCATCTGAGAGAAATTTGGTCTCAAACCTTGCCCTAAAGTCCTCCCATGTCTCCACTGGTCTTTCAGCATTAGTGACTTCCCACCAGTAGGAAGCCTCACCCTTCAATAGCCACACTGCCAACTGTACTTTTTGTCTATCTTCTACCTCAAAGATGATGAATAGGTCTTCAGTTTCTTTCAGCCAATTCCTAGCTGCTACGAAGGACTCAGTTCCATGGAAATCCCTTCCTCCCATGGCTTTAAAATCTTTACATATCTTAGCGAATGTGTTTCCCCGAGGAGGAGGTGGAGGAAAAGGTGCTGCTGCAGCTGGATGATTTCCTTCAGCTGGGGGAGGAGGAACGGTAGGACCTGGCTGAGTGGCCCTTGCTTCTAAGAAACGTCTAAACCAACCAGGTATGGGTACCCCTTCAGGCAAGTTAAGTTCTTGGGACATGCTGAAACAAAAAGGATAGATTCAAAACGAAGGATAAGAGATAGTTCCTATGGCTTTGGGGAGTGGACTTTTGCCTTTTTAAAATAAAATAATACTTTTCTTTTAAAAATGCTTCTTTAAATTCCTTTTTTGAAAATAATTTTTCAAAACTTTTTATCTTATCTGGTAAACCTATGCTCTGATACCAAGTGAAACACCCCACCTCCGTTAGTGTCACTCTCAAAGGGAATGCCCTAATTTTGGTGGAGGTTTATAAGTACAAGTCACAGATATACAAGACAGATATAAGAACACATATTTGTAAACAGCGGAAGAACAACAAATTTTTATTTCATAAAGTCAAATACGTGTTACAACAACATCCTTCCAAAAACATAGCATAACAATTTCATAATCTGTCTTGAGTACATGATTTAAAGAAGCATAAGTAAAACATGGATAAACTGCAAAAGTCCCCATAGTGAATTGTCCAAAGCCATAGTTCAAAACTGGAAAGTCCAAGCAATACTTCTCTCTTCTTCAAGCTGGATGTCAAGGCTGATCAAGCTGCTGTGTTCCCTCCCTGAGGACCTAGGGGGGGGGGGAACGGAAGAAAGAAGACGAAAGAAAAGTAGAGTCAGACATAAAGCCTGAGTAAGTCTAGTACTACTTTGTCTATGAATAAAGAACTGGGTATGATAAGTAAAACAGGAAGTGGGCAAACACTATGAACTTGGTTAAGTTACCTAGGGTCGAATATACTATCGTACCCCATGTTAATCTCTGAACCCATATAAACTAGTTTCCAATTGGCACTCCATAATCAGGGTGATGTGATCCATTCAATGATGATCGGCTCCTACTCGCATAGTTACATGTGTCTTACGGCCCCCGATGTCTGTAGTTACCTATGCTGGTCCCACCATGGGGTGTATCAAGTCCCATAGTGGCAACCCGACACAACCTTAGAGTGCACAGGTATGCTACTGGTGTCCAGTGCCTTATTTTTCTGCGCCGGAGTGTGTGCACGCCCGCACTCCGTTAGAACCTACATTGCTACACCACCGCCGTCGCTTTGACCTCTTACAATCAGCCCAGTAATCGTGCCCCACCCTGCCTTGTTTCAGGGTATCCTGATACACCTTCTAGGGTTACTGCTGAAAAGGGTCCCCCGTTACTAGGTTTTCTATATCTAGCCAACATGCTAAGTTGGTTAAGTGTTTCCTAACCTAACCCCACCAGTCCGTTTAGTTTAGCATGTTCCATTTTGATTAAGTCTTTTGTCCACTTAATCCTAATAATCCTGACTCAGCCTTAGTTGTCTTATTAAGGCCCTGACCTCTCACATTAGACAGGTATTGTTGTGGCTGCCTGTTGCCGGTTGGTTCCGGGCAGTCTTACGCCACAACTCAGTCTAACCTCGGGTCCTTGCTGGGCTCCATGTTTAACCTCCCACATTGGATAGGTATTGTTGTGACTACTGGACAGCCGGGCGGTTCCGGGCAGGTTTACATCACAACTCAATCCAACCTCGGGTTAAACACATCGTCTTTTCTACATTTACATATTTTGTCATTCTTCTTTATTTCTTATATGTAAATATTTGCGGCCCATTATTATGTTAATGGTGTAAAGGTTACACCAACCATGGGCCCAACCCATACTTGACTTTGGGCCCTTCTATTTCATATTTTCATTCATTAATTAATTTTTAACCCAACGTTATTTTCCCCCGTTTTACACGTCCGTTTATATATATTGGGCTTAGCCTTTTAAAGCCCAATTTTGCCATGCGAAAAGGGGAGGCTTAAGGCGTATACACCAAGAGGGGAAAGTGAGCGCATGAACTTGCATATGACGTTGGAAAATACATAATAGAAATTGGTGTACTTGCATAGTGGTAACATAGGTGACATGAATCAAAGCATGGGAACTTGCATAGGTTTAACTACAACATGAACCTATATTCTTATTTAGGCATAATGTCAAACATAAGCATGGCACAAATACTTCTAGCATAAGCATGGCATAATGTCAAACATAAGCATGGCATAAATACTTCTAGCATAAACATGGCATAATGTCAAACATAAGCATGGCATAAAATACTTCTAGCATAGGCATGACATATTGTCAAACATAAGCATGGCATAAATACTTCTAGCATAAGCATGGCATAATGTCAAACATAAGCATGGCATAAAATACTTCTAGCATAGGCATGACATATTGTCAAACATAAGCATGGCATAAATACTTCTAGCATGAACATAGCATAATTCAACTTAATCATGATTTAAGCCTAATCACATAACGATGGTATAAACATACTTATGCATAAATATTCCTAAACATGGTGTTTGCTTTAAACTTGCAAAAAGGGATTTTTGAGTCTAACCTAGCCATGTCATCATATAATCCTTTAAAACAAGATAGACTTAATAACGGATTTCAATTATGCCAAATATCATTCCTAGCCATATTCATAAGTTTGTAAAAGCATGACTTAATGCATGGATTATGGTGTCAAAATTCCACATGGTTTCATATGAACTATAATAACCAAACTTGTCTCAATTGCTTGCAAAACGATTTATGCACAAAGTATACATCATGACGATATAATAACAAAGCCCCAAACTTGCATAAATTTCACTCAACTACATACATGTAGCTTCAACATAGATTACATAATTTGCGCAATATTCCAAACGTATATTTGCATAGAACTACCGCATGTAGTTCTTTATAATGAATAACATAATTTTGCACAAACATGAATTACTTCCATCGCCACAATTCAAGCATACACATCAACACAGTTGTTTATTATACCAAAGTAATACTCTACTTACAATGGTTGCGGCGAATTCTCTAATTAAGAGACACGATTCCTTTGTTGAATTGATTAGCTTTAGGTTGCTTGAATTGCTTTAGGCTTTAGAACTTTCTTCCTAATTCTCTCTCTAGTTGGCGGCTACTCTTTGTCGTTCCTCAGCAACATGGCGGCTATAATCTTATTTTGAATGAATAGATTAGGGTTTAGTCTAGGGTTGTTTATATAGAGGTTAGGAATTGATTAGGACCCTTGATGTTGCTAGGTTAGATCATAGCCATTCATTAGATAGAGAGACCAATAAAAACCCGCCACCTAGCCCTAATGACAAAGCAGACCACAGCAATTCGACCACACACCGACCTGGCCAGCCAGGTTGACTGGGCTCGACCAGGTCGATACCCCTGTCGACAGGGCTGTCGACAGCCCTGTCGACATGGGTAGCCCAGGTCGACAGCCCAGTCGACCTGGGTGGCCCAGGCGGGTGTTCTTCCACCCTGGCCCAATGGGCCCCACTTCGGAATATTTAATTATTTTAATCTGTTTGAATTTTAAATTTAATTCAAAACTTCCGAAGGCCATATCTTCTTCATACGGACTCCGTTTTTCGAAAACTTGGACTCTATTTCGCGTATTTTTCCGAAACGAACGCAATGGCGTATCCCGTTTCCCTTAGTTCTTTGATTTCAGATTAATTATACTTTAATTTGCTAATTTCACAGTTATAGAATTTTCGGGGTGTTACAATTCCAGTCACCTTGTCCTTAGTTCAATATCTCTTTTTTTTTTTGAATGAATTGAATAACAAAAAAACACAAGAAAAAGAAACAAAGGAATTAACAAAAAAAAAGCTAACTTTTTGGAGAACATGGTGCTGAAGTGTGGATTGAAAAAAAAAACTGTGGTGAAATGAGATTATGTGAGAAGAAGGGGTATTTGATCAGAGGGAAGAAATGAAGCAGGGAAAAATAATTGAAAAAAAAAAGAATGAATCTTTTTATGACCTTCCCTTTTTTTTTATTGTTGAAAAAGTGGACAAATAGGAAAGAAACAAATGACAAAAAAAAGGGAAGAAAGATTTCAGGAAAGAAAGAGAATTGTAAAGGAAGGAAGGAAAGTAATTGTAAAAGATTTGGAAAAGAAATTGAGAAGGGAAAACAATAAAAGAGAAGATAAAAACAGAAAGAATTTTTTTTCTTTTGTTTATTGTTGTAAAATTAGAAGAGGATTTTTTTTGAAAAGAAAGGGAATTTGTAAGAGAAGAAAAGAAATAAAATGTATTGAGAACAAGAAAGACAAAAGAAGAAAGGAAAAAAATTTGCAAAAGAGGAATCTATTTTTTTTTTTTGAAATTTGTAAAAAGAAAAAGAATGTAGATGATTGGAAAGAAAGTGGAAAGATGGAAAGAATAAGGGAAAATTGAAAGTTGTTTTTTTTCGATGAAGGAGAGAGCCGGAAAGAAATAAACGGAAAAATGGAAAGAGAGATTGTAGGAGGTGAATGAGAGATGCAATTGGAAAGAAATAAAATAAAATAAAGAATGCAAGTTTTTTTTTTTTATGAAAATTTGAACAAAAATAAAGGGAAAGAAATGAATGGTAAAAGCCCAAACAAAAAAGGGAAAAAAATTAAAAGAGGAAGGAAATAAGAGAAAAATAGCAAGGTTTTTTAAGTAGAGAGGAAGGGAAGAAGAAATTGAGGAAAGAAATAAAAGCAGACAAAAACAAGAAAGAAATCAAAGTAGACACAGAAGAAATTGCAAAAGTTTATTTTTTAGAAAGTTGTAGACAAAAGATGGAAACAAATAAAAAGAAAAGGAAAGGGAAAAGAAAAATGTGAAAATCAGCAAGGTGGTAGAAAGATGGAAAGAAATTGAAGAAAAATTAGCAACTTTCTTTTTTTGTATATATATTTTTTTCTTCTTGAAGGAATTAGATTGGAAGAAATGCAAAATAAAAAAAGGAAAGAAATAAATGAAAAAAAGAAGGAAAATTAAAAGAAAAATTGGCAAGATTTTTTTTCCTTGTCTTAGAGATTATGATATCAATATGTGATACACAATCAACTAATCAAGATTTTTATCTATATATATCTACAAGAAAACAACAGGAAAATAAAAGAAAATTTGGCAAGATCTTTTTTTTTTACAAAATCAAACAAAAAGAAAAAAAACTAACACGAATCAGAAATTAAATAAATAATAAAATTCAATTGTTACCTCCTCGGCAACGGCGCTAAAAACTTGATCGTCGCTAATCTATGAATTAGAAAAGCGCGATATTTGTAATAAAATTCTGCAAGCGCACAGGTGTGTAGCATACAGGTCGAACACATGGAGGTAAATTAAAATCAAATTATTTATCTAATCTCTTGGGCGAGTTAGACGAAGCCTGGAGATTTCGTTGAAATAAAAACAAACTGAAATTGCGAACTTAGGATTATCGTTGAAACTGATCAATGATTAATCACTAAAGAAAGTAAATTGCAAAACAAGAATAACAGTGCAGAAAATAAAAGTGCAGAATAAGAAGAACAACAAAAATAAAATTAGGATTGTCGTTGAAACTAATCAAACGACTAATCACTAATGAAACAAATGTAAAATACAATTAGTGCTCTTCCAAAACTAATTGTGAAGACAACACCTACTGCTAAGAAAGAAAAATGCAGAAATAGTAAAAAGGAAGAACTTTTATTAATGGAGAAGAGAATACAGAATAATGGATGGTGGCTACAATGACATTACAAGGGTATTTATAGGATAGATAGCCAAACCCTAACCCTAACCCTAATACAATGATAGATGGACCTTAGGGAATTCACAAAAGAGTTTACAATGAGAGTTTCAAATGGGCCTTAGTTAATTCTATTAAATTTTTGGTCTTTCTTCTTTTCCTCTTGGTTCTTTGACAAGCTCCCCTTGATTTGAGAAATTCTTGGTCTTTCTACCAATCATTTTTTTGTCCAACAGCAACTAGATGTGAGATCTTCATCTACACTTCTTCAAAATGTAAATACATACCAATTCGATCTCCATTTCTCTATTTTTCTAGTTGCATGCGGGCTGGGTTGGAATATCTGTAAAAGTAACAAAACAATACCTGTAATAACCCAGAAATTCTGAGCCAGTTTAAAATTTTTATTTTGGCAATTTTGACGGTGTCAGTGACTTACCAGCCCTGACATTTATATACTTTTCACCTTTGTGGTTGTTGGAATGAGGCGCCTTGATTATAGGTCTGTAAGGACCAAGAAACGTGTGTTCAGGAGTTGCCAATCCTCAAACGTAAGAGAGGACCGGCCCAACCGATCCAAGTGGCTGCCCAGAGTGTGTAGTCCTGAGCATTTGCTAGAGTGTTTTGAAGCGGAGAGGAGCTTGCCCCTTGCCTCGACTCATGACGGAGATCCAATTTCCAATACGTGTATTTCGGCTTTATTTGTAGAGCCTAGTATGGCGACATAGTGGGATGGGGCACTCATGTCGTCTATGATTTATATTTATGATTGAAATTGTTTTGACACTATACACTTATTATAGTATCAAATGATTTGTTTTAAACGTACCAAGCATGTTTGGCTATTATAAGGGAAAACCCTATCCTTCCGGCTTGCGTTGCATTGTGTGATGGGACCTGGGTCTTATAATAGCTTCATTTTTCGAAAAAGCATTGCATTGTTTATTCTATGCACTGGTATTCTTGGGAGGAAACCCGTTCCGTGTTATACGGCGTGGTCCCTTGAATTACTCTCTTTTAAAGTAAAGTTTTAAATAACTGTTTTAGTTCTCACACCAGTCACATGACTGACCTGGAGTTTATTGTTTTAACCTAAACTCTGGGTGCCCTCATTTTCCGCACGGGCAGCTAGTAGTTTTGGTTTTGCAGATTTATATTCACAGGATCCTGATTTACAGCTGGAACGATGCTCGGAAAGCTCTGTATCCTTGTATTACTTTCAGTTTTGTTTTGTATATTTTTCCGCTGCTATGTAATTTATTGTAATCTCTGATAATTTTTGAATGTAATTTATTCATTTATACCCTGTATATTCTTGTATTCTGATGGAATTGTTGTAATACCAATGAAATGTTCTTCCGTCTGCGTTCATTTGTGTGTTGTCCTCAAAGTATCCGCTCTTTCCTTTACGGGGAAGAAACAGGTTTTCACATTTGGTATCAGAGCTTTGGTTTACAGAGCTCGAGAACAAGACACATTAGAACCATACGAAAGAATTCATCAGATATTGGATTAGTAATATCCAATTAGAATGACTCGTTAGAGATAGGATCAGTAGTATCCTAGAACGAGTGTGAAGAGTATATTTTCAAATGAAAACAATTTTGTTTTAAAAATTTAAATCGTTTTATTCGTATTTGAATATTTTATTTGTATTGATTTGGACAATCTAGTATATAAAGGTTTTGCATATACGCGTCATGAACGTATATTCGAAGTTTTAATATATTAGATAGATATAGAGTCACACTCTAGTCACCCAAAGATGATGCTACTGATGACTATATAGCATCAGTAGTGTGTGTTCGAGTTTCGAAGGTGTGATTTTCTATATATTTCCATTAGACTGGTGTGAGAACCAAAACTTATATAGCTAGACACATTGTTGTGAATTGGCATCAAAAACATGATTTTTGTACATGTATCAAAATTATGAATTTGAAACGTTAATCCACTAATTGATTGATGTTTGTGTTGTTTATTTATTTGTTTGATAATTTTGAACCATTATGCCTAATTGAATCAAATATTGAATTGTATTGAAAATTGGTCGCATTTGCCTGCATTGAACAGGTCATAGCAAGGAGGCTAGAGTAGAGAATAAAATTTGTTTGCCCGACAAATAGGTACATGTTTACTATAATTTACTGTTTTGTTTGGGTGATGATGATTTTATGAGCCTATTGGCTAGCCGCTTGGCTTTTTCTTTTTCTTTTTGAGATCAAAAGGCCTGTATGGCAATTTCGGGATTTTCCCGTGGTTCCCGGTGCAGGGGAGGTTATGGCGAAATTTTTCGAAAATTTAGGGTGTTAGCCAAATTTTTGAAAATTTGAAAACTCTCAGAAACTGAAAAGTTAGACAATGGAAGCCAGATCGAACGTAGAGTTGAATAATCAAACCACTTTCGACTTTGTTCCTTTTCGGGGACGAAAAGTTTTAAGTGGGGGAGATTGTAATAACCCAGAAATTCTGAGCCAGTTAAAAATTTTTATTTTGGCAATTTTGACGAATTTTAAATAAAATCGACGATAAATTTATTTTGAATATATTTAAAACGTATATATTTATACGCGTCGTCGTTAGAATATAAATAATTATTTATAATTATAAAAGGAATGGAAAATGGCGCGGTAGTTCGATAATTCGATTTCAAACGTCAATTGAATGTACCGAGTGCAAAACAATCCGGATTTTAGTGAAACCAAAAATGATAGGATCTAATTGAGAATATCTTTCCAACGAATCCGAAAAATCGAAATTTCATAGCGGGAATCAAAAGATATGTACGGTTGAAAATTCTGAATAGTCGCTATGGAATTCAGGCCCTTAATAATGGGAATTTTGCAAACGACCTCGGATTTTGATGAAACCACTTTTGTTGGGTCCGTGAAGTCAAATTATTGCTAGATTCCAAATTTCATAATTTTTCGAATCAATATGTGAGCGTGGCAAAGGAAAACGCGTTTGACCAGTTTCAGTTGATTTTAATCGACTGGAAATTGGCCATTTTTCCAACGGTCTCAGAATTCGACGAAACTAGTTTTGTTAGGACCGTATCGTCAATACGAAGCTAGAAAATATTTTTCTGGAATTTTTCTAGTTAGTATGTGACCCCAGTAAATTGAAATGCGCGTTCAAATTCAATATATAGAGTTATATGTAGATTTCAACGGAAACTGGTCGAAACGATCGAATCAGCTTACGATACATATCCCATTGTGTTCGGAATGGGGGTAAAACGCTATGGACGACAGTCATTGGGTCTCGTTTAGAGGTCGAATGACAAGTCAACTATTATAGAAAATTAAAATAATATAAATATATATAATTATATCCCCTCCCCTTCACAATTCTCTCTCCCTAACCCTCCTTTCAAAAATCAAAACCAGAAAAGGGGAAAACCCCGTGCCCTCGTTCCCTCGACCGTCGCCCAGGCGGAGCGCCACCTCGCCGTCCCCCATCACGGCGCCGATCCCCTCCCCTCTGATCTGCCTTTCCTCCTCGCCCCGCTCTCTTCTTCTTCAAGTCAGAAAGACCTTGTCGCTTGCGAGCCCTCCACCGCAGCCTCGTCGAGCTGCGCCACCGTCCAGGCACGCCGCCGCCGTCCTCTAGGCGGAGCCCCACTCCGACTTCACCTCCCTCTCGCACGATTCTCTCCTCCTCCCTCTGAAGCGCGAGCCACAAACCCTCCAACACCCCAAAACCCGCCCAAACCACCTATTAGCCGCTGTTCCGGCTAATGCGGGTCCGTTACCGCCATTCCACCGACCACCTCATCCTCCGGTGAGTGCTTGATTTCAATTTTTATTATAGTAGAAGGTTAAAAATATAATTTTTATTATAGTAGAAGGTTAAAAATATAATTTTTTATTATAGTAGAAGGTTAAAAATATAAATTTTATTCATGTAGAATATTAAAAATATAAGCTTTATTCTGAAGTGGCGAAGAAAAAAATTAGTTTTTCATATGAAGTAGCGATTTGAAAAGGTGATTTTTATTTAAATAGTTTTTGAACAGAAATACGATTTTTATCATATGAATCACATTATAAAAATGTGATTTTTACAATGAAAAGGAACTTATAAAGAAATACGATTTTTCTATAATGAATAGCGAAGTAAAAATACGATTTTTCTATAATGAATAGCGAAGTAAAAATTCGATTTTTCTGTAATGAATAGCGAAGTAAAAATTCGATTTTTCTATAATGAATAGCGAAGTGAAAATTCGATTTTTATATAATGAATAGCGAAGTAAAAATACGATTTTTCTACAATGAATAGCGAAGTAAAAAATTCGATTTTTCTATAATGAATAGCGAAGTAAAAATTCGATTTTTCTATAATGAATAGCGAAGTGAAAATTCGATTTTTATATAATGAATAGCGAAGTAAAAATGTGACTTTTATATATGTAGTGGCTACGGGCGACGAAAGTGATAAAAGGCAAGAACAATGAAGATTTCTATCAATGAAGAGTCGTGGTATTGGATAGCTATTGGTGAGAATTTCTCACTCTTCAATTTCTCTTCTAGTTATATATATATACTAGGATGCAGACGGTGCTTAGTAGCACCCGACACAATCGTCCACAGACCATGGACTTGTTTGTTTGATTGCAAAAATTAGTTAGATTATTTGATTGAAATTGAATTGTTTGGTGAAATGAAATTGATTTGATTGATGGGTGAATGGCGTGGGCCTTCCCTAGACCGGGGATAAGGCTAGGCCTCGTCCCGTTTCTAGTATCGTGCCGTTATGCCGCCGAAATTTTCTAAAATATGTTAGAAAAATAAAAATATCAATTTTATTGTGTAAATGAAATGAATAGAAATTCATGTGTTGAAATAAATTGTTTTATCGTTAAAAATATAATTTTTAACGTAGAAGTGAATAAAATAAAATATTCATTTACAAACTGGACGGTTTGTTTATGTACACCTATTTGAAGGACATTGATTGGGACGATAAATTTTACACATCGCCCAGCTGCACAAATAAAATCTGTGTTTGATTGTTTGAAACCCCACACGGGTGTTGGGATGAAATTTGAAGTTCACTCATCCTGATTGATTAAATATGTCGATCGATTGATTGACAGGATATTATAAGCGTTAGTGTAACACCCCGTGTATTCTATAACTGTGAAATTAACAAATTAAAGTATAATTAATCTGAAATCAAAGAACTAAGGGAAACGGGATACGCCATTGCGTTCGTCTCGGAAAAATACGCGAAATAGAGTCTGAGTTTTCGAAAAACGGAGTCTGTATGAAGAAGATATGGCCTTCGGAAGTTTGAGAATTAAATTTAAAATTCAAACAGAATAAAATAATTAAAAATCGGGCCCAATGGGCCAGGGCGGATAAACACCCGCCTAGGCCACCCAGGTCGACTGGGCTGTCGACCTGGGCTACCCATGTCGACAGGGCTGTCGACAGCCCTGTCGACAGGGGTATCGACCTGGTCGAGCCCAGCCAACCTGGCTGGCCAGGTCTGTGTTTGGCCGATTTTCTGTGGTCTGCTTTGTCACTAGGGCTAGGTGGCAAGTTTTAATTGGTCTCTCTATCGAATGAATGGCTACGATCAATCCAGGCAACATCAATGGTCCTAATCAGTTCCTAACCTCTATATAAACAACCCTAGACTAAACCCTAATCTATTCATTCAAAAATAAGATCATAGCCGCCATGTTGCTGAGGAACGACAAAGAGTGGCCGCCAACTAGAGAGAGAATTAGGAGGAAGATTCTAAAGCTTAAAGCAACCTAAACAAATCAATTCAACAAAGGAATTTGCGTCTTCAATCCCTAAATTAGAGAATTCATCACACCATTGTAAGTAGAGTATTACTTTGGTATGAATAAACAATTGTGTTGGTTTGTATGCTTGAATTGTGGCAATAAAGTAATTCATATTTGTGCGTTCTTATCAATTTGAAATATTATATATATGAATTATGTTATTCATTATAAAGAACTACATGCGGTAGTTCTATGCAAGTATACGTTTGGAATATTTCGCAAATTATGTAATCCATGTTGAAGCTACATGTATGTAGTTGATTTAAATTCATGCAAGTTTGGGGTTTGCTTCTATGCCACCATGATGTATATTTTTGTGCATAAATCATGTTGTAAGTAATTGGAACAAGTTTGGTTATTATCCATATGAAATTATGTTGAGAATTTGGCATTATGTATTAAGCCATGCTTTTGTACTAGAAAACCTATTTGCAAATTTATGAATATGGCTAGGCTATGAATAATATTTGGCATAATTAAAATCCATGATTTAGTCTATCTTTTTTACAAGAATTATATGATGACATATGTGGTACATGGCTAGGTTAGGTTCAAAAGGTCCCTTTTTGTAAGTTTACATGGCTAAAGTAAGAATCATGATTTCATGTTAGAAATATTTATGCCATGGTTATGTGAACAAATTTAACTACACTTATGCCATGCTTATGTTTGATATTATTCCATGCTTATGTTTGACATTATGCCATGCTTATGCTAGAAATATTTATGCCATGCTTATGTTTGACATTATGCCTAAATAAAAATATAGGTTCATGTGACAATAATGATATCTCAATTACAAGTTCACATGCTTTGATTCATGTCACCTATACTACCACTAAGCAAGTACACCAGTTCTATTTTGTATTTCCAACGTCGTATTGCAAGTTCATGCGCTCACATTCCCCTCTTTGTGTATGTAATTACGCTTTAAGCCTCCCCTTTTCGCATGGCTAATTTGGGCTTTAAAAGGCTAAGCCCAAAATATATAAACGGACGTGTTAAACGGGGGAAAATAACGTTGTGTTAAAATTACTAATGAATGAAAATATAAAATAGAAGGGCCCAAGTTCAAGTATGGGTTGGGCCCATGATTGGTGTAACTTTTACACCATTAACTTAATAATGGGCCGCAAATATTTACATATAAGAAATAAAGAAGAATGACAAAATATGTAAATGTAGAAAATACGATATGTTTAACCCGAGGTTGGATTGAGTTGTGATGTAAACCTGCCCGGAACCGCCCGGCTGTCCAGTAGTCACAACAATACCTATCCAATGTGGGAGGTTAAACATGGAGCCCAGCAAGGACCCGAGGTTAGACTGAGTTGTGGCGTAAGACTGCCCGGAACCAACCGGCAACAGGCAGCCACAACAATACCTGTCTAATGTGAGAGGTCAGGGCCTTAATAAGACAATTAAGGCTGAGTCAGGATTGATAGGATTAAGTGAACTAAAGACTTAATCAAAATGGAACATGCTAAACTAAACGGACTGGTGGGGGTTAGGTTAGAAAACACTTAACCAACTTAGCATGTTGGCTAGAGATAGAAAACCTAGTAACGGGGGACCCTTTTCAGCAGTAACCCTAGAAGGTGTATCAGGATACCCTGAAACTAGGCAGGGTGGGGCACGATTACTGGGCTGATTGTAAGAGGTCAAAGCGACGGCGGTGGTGTAGCAGTGTAGGTTCTAACGGAGTGCGGGCGTGCACACACTCCGGCGCAGAAAAATAAGGCACTGGACACCAGTAGCATACCTGTGCACTCTAAGGTTGTGTCGGGTTGCCACTATGGGACTTGATACACCCCATGGTGGGACCAGCATAGGTAACTACAACATCGGGGGCCGTAAGACACATGTAACTATGCGGGTAGGAGCCGATCATCATAGAATGGATCACTTCACCCTGATTTATGGGATGCCAGTTGGAAACTAGTTTATATGGGTTCAGAGATTAACATGGGGTACGATAGTATATTCGACCCTAGACAACTTAACCAAGTTTATAGTGCTTGCCCACTTCTTGTTTATACTTATCATACCCAGTTCTTTATTCATAGACAAAATAGTACTAGACTTACTCAGGCTTTATGTCTGACTCTACTTTTCTTTCGTCTTCTTTTCTTCCGTTTCCCCCCCAGGTCCACAGGGAGGGAACACAGCATCTTGACCAACCTTAACATCCAGCTTGAAGAAGAGAAATGTATTGCTTGGACTTTCCTGTTTTGAACTATGGCTTTGGACAATCCACTATGGGGACTTTTGCAGTTTATCTATGTTTTATTTATGCTTCTTTAAACAATGTACTCAAGACAGATTATGAAAGTGTTATGTTATGTTTTGGAAAAAGATGTAAGACAATCATGGTGATGTTTTGTAACACGTATTTGCTTTGATGAAATAAAAGTTGTTGTTTTTCTGCTATTTACAAATATGTGTTCTTATATCTGTCTTGTATATCTGTGACTTATACTTATAAACCTCCACCAAAATTAGGGCATTCCCTTTGAGAGTGACCCTAACGGAGGTGGGGTGTTTCACTTGGTATCAGAGCATAGGTTTACCAGATAAGATAAAAAGTTTTGAAAAATTATTTTCAAAAAGGAAATTTAAAGAAGCATTTTTAAAAGAAAAATATTATTTTATTTTAAAAAGGCAAAGTCCACCCCCCAAAGCCATAGGAACTATCTCTTATCCTTTGTTTTGAATCTATCCTTTTTGTTTCAGCATGTCCCAAGAACTTAACTTGCCGGAAGAGGTACCAATACCTGGTTGGTTTAGACGGTTCTTAGAAGCAAGGGCCACTCAGCCAGGTCCTACCATTCCTCCTCCCCCAGCAGAAGGAAATCATCCAGCCGCAGCGGCACCTTTTCCTCCACCTCCTCCTCGGGGAAACACTTTTGCTAAGATATGTAAAGATTTTAAAGCTATGGGAGGAAGGGATTTCCATGGAACTGAGTCCTTCGTAGCAGCTAGAAATTGGCTGAAAGAAACGAAGGACCTATTCATCATCTTTGATGTAGAAGATAGACAAAAAGTACAATTGGCGGTGTGGCTATTGAAGGGCAAGGCTTCCTACTGGTGGGAAGTCACTAATGCTGAAAGACCAGTGGAGACATGGGAGGACTTTAGGGCAAGGTTTGAGACTAAATTTCTCTCAGATGCAGAAAGAAGTTTGCAGTTGGAAAAATTCTTATTTCTTAAACAAGGGGACAAGACAGTCAGAGAATATGTGAATCAGTTCGATGAGCTGGCTAGGTTTGGGCTTGACCTAGTCAACACCCCGCACAAGAAGGCTCTCTGTTTCGTCAAAGGGTTGAATGAGCCATTACACAGTTTGGCCATGACCCATATACCCATGGGAGCCACGTATGAAAGATTGGTGCAAATGGCATTGCTGAATGAAGAGGATAAGGGCAAGAAGAAAGAAGGTTTGCAGCCTAAGAAGACATACTTTAAGAAGGGCGGGGAAGGCAACAAAGAGAAGAGGAAGTGTAATTTCTGTGGCAAAGTGGGGCACTTAGTAAAGGACTGCCGGAAAAAGAAGGCCAAGGAGAATGGCGGGTGCTTTTCTTGCGGTGAGACAGGCCATAGGGCTAAGGACTGCCCCAAGAAACGAGGATAGGGGCAGAGGGCTGGATCCACCCTAGGGGCACAGTTCCATGTGCTAGAAGCGCCACCTCTGCAACAGCGAGGTATAAATACTTCTGTAGAAAGTGTAGTTTATCTTTATGATCACCCCGTTCGCACTTTATTTGATTCTGGCGCATCACACTCCTTTATCTCGTCTGCTTTAGTAGAATCTCTGCACCTAGAAACTAGTATGGTAGAGGACCCCTTAATTGTTTCAAACCCAATTGGGGGCCCAGCTCATTTGTCTATGATCTGTGTGGGATTGAAAATTTCTATTCTAAGCGTAGAATTTCTGTGTAGTGCCTTTGTTTTGGGCTTTTCGGGTTATGGTTTGATTTTGGGTATAGATTGGCTATCCAGTAATGGGGCCATCCTTGATTGTGAGAAAAGGGTTGTTAGGCTCCTAACCCAGCTCGGTAATACTTTGGAAATTTATTGTAACCCCTTATCCGCGGTTATGCTTAGTTATCTTGAATCGCTAGATGCCTCTGTTGAAAATTTGCAATCAGTTAAAGTGGTCCGGGAATATCTGGATGTCTTCGAAGAGGTGAAGGGCTTGCCTCCGAAGCGAGAAATAGACTTCCGCATATATCTTGTAGATAATGTAAAGCCCGTTGCGTTGCCCGTTAGACACATGGCTCCACGAGAAAGGAAAGAGATCAGTAAACAGATTAAAGAGCTTCTAGAAAAGGGGTTCATTAGGAGGAGCATTTCAGAATGGGGCGCTCCAGTGGTGTTCGCTACAAAGGCGGATGGTTCACTCCGTCTATGTGTTGACTATAGGGAGCTCAACAAGCTAACGAAAAAGAATAGGCACCCTCTCCCTAGAATTGACGATTTGTTTGACCAGCTTGTAGGAGCGTCTGTTTTCTCCCAACTCGATTTAGCAACCGGTTTTCATCAGCTAAGGGTGGATGAAGATAGCATCGATAAAACGGCGTTCAGAACCCCAGACGGTTTCTTTGAATGGCTTGTCATGCCTTTCGGCTTGACAAATGCACCTGCTTACTTCGTGGACCTGATGAGTAGGGTATTTAGAGATTTCCTCAACAAATTCGTAGTGGTCTTCGTAGATGATATCCTTATCTTCTCAAAGAATGAAGAGGAACATGCTCAACACTTAAGGGCAATCATGGAAACTTTGCGAGTCCATCAACTAAAAGCCAAATTCTCCAAATGCCACTTTTGGAGGGAAGAGGTGAGGTTCCTTGGGCACATAGTATCCAAACAAGGGTTAGCAGTGGGCCCCGCTAAGGTAGTGGCAGTACAGGATTGGAAGACACCAAGGAATGCAACTGAGGTCCGAAGTTTTCTAGGACTAGCGGGTTTCTATCAAAAATTCATAAGGGATTTTGCGAAAATCTCAGCTCCGCTCACGAAGTTGACAATTGTTTATTTTCAATAGATAATTCATCTATGTGGAATACCTTCTAGTAAGTGAACAAGATCCAAGATTCACTAATGAATTTTGGAGAGCTTGCATGGAACCATGAGTACGCAGTTAGGCTTGAGCCAAGTATACTAGAAGGAGAATAAGTGAAAGAGGAACGAGAAATAGGTTCCAACTCATATTTTGGAAATAAGAATTAAGAAGCTACGAAATTGTGAAGTTAAAGACGGACAAAGCATAATGGAGTTAAGCTCAAGAAATGCGACTTAGAAGATTGAAGACTAGATTCGTGCATAATATCTCTTCTTAAGAGTATATCCTCTCGGTCCCATTCTCAATCCAATTTCTGTTGCAAACCACATAGGGAGTATGACTCATCTGTTAGTAACACATGTTGGGGCTCGAGGGTGTTCATTGGTTTGACTAAAGTTTTTGGGTTTTATAGGATACAGATTGGTCTTAGGAAGGGACTCCCTTATGACCGAAAAGGAGTCCATCATGCTTAGTTTCCAAGAATCATATATGGTGGTTGGGTTGAGTAACTCTTTGGGTGTCAGTCTGATGTTGATTTCGGTCTTCGGGGCTGATGCTTAGAGAGTTCTTCTCCTAATCAATATATATGTGGCATAGGTTTTCAGTTTTGACATTGCCTAATGGGCACAAAGTTTTTACTTGCTTCTATCATTCGACTATACCTTTAGGTAGGACCATTCCCTATCATCGAGGAAATTGGGAAAATGGCCTATAGATTAGAGCTACCCGAGAAATTGGCTGGAGTCCACAACGTTTTTCACGTTTCACATCTCCGAAAATGTCTACATGAGTCTGCTGAAGTGGTAGAGCCAAATATCCTCGAAGAGGCCGAAGTGGAACGTGAAGCAACCATAAGAAAAGTTCCAACCCGCATCTTAGGAACGGAAGTGAAGAAGCTACGCAACCGCGAAGTCAAGCTCGTCAAAGTTCAGTGGAGCGACGCCGAGGGAGACGTGACTTGGGAAACTGAAGCTAGAATACGTACTGCCTACCCTTTTCTGTTCGAGGGTACATCCTTGATCTTTCTTTTTCCTTAAGTTGCGCTTTTATCTATCTTTTTAGGTATATTTCCTCGATCGTATCTTTTAGGTAGAAACCCTTTGGATGGAAACATGTAGTTGAAACATGTTATGGATGATGGTTGCAAGTGGTTGCAAATGATTGCTAGTGGTTGCTCGTGGTTGCATATACACACACAATCTAGGTTTTAGATCGGCTCAGTCACTTCATATTGCATATGCATATATGTTTGCATTCATATGTGGTTGAACTTTAATGTGTTGTCATATGGATGTTGCATTTGTATTGAATGATTGTGCACTCATGTAGAATCAAGAATAGGAAAATTTGCATACATAATGGATTCATGGCACTAACATAATTCGCATTAAGGAGGTCAACTGAATCAGTAGACCGCCTGATTTTGCATTAGATAAGTACATGTGTACACACACACTTCGCATATGATCATGAAGCATTAGAAGTCTTTTAAGGACAATGGATGCTCGTGTTTGATGGATGAATAGATGGATGATTGGATGTTAGGATATACATTCCTCCTAACTTGAAGATTTCGGGGACGAAATCCTTTTAAGTGGGGGAGAATGTAACACCCCGTGTATTCTATAACTGTGAAATTAACAAATTAAAGTATAATTAATCTGAAATCAAAGAACTAAGGGAAACGGGATACGCCATTGCGTTCGTCTCGGAAAATAACGCGAAATAGAGTCCGAGTTTTCGAAAAACGGAGTCCGTATGAAGAAGATATGGCCTTCGAAAGTTTGAGAATTAAATTTAAAATTCAAACAGAATAAAATAATTAAAAATCGGGCCCAATGGGCCAGGGCGGATAAACACCCGCCTAGGCCACCCAGGTTGACTGGGCTGTCGACCTGGGCTACCCATGTCGACAGGGCTGTCGACAGCCCTGTCGACAGGGGTATCGACCTGGTCGAGCCCAGCCAACCTGGCTGGCCAGGTCTGTGTTTGGCCGATTTTCTGTGGTCTGCTTTGTCACTAGGGCTAGGTGGCAAGTTTTAATTGGTCTCTCTATCGAATGAATGGCTACGATCAATCCAGGCAACATCAATGGTCCTAATCAGTTCCTAACCTCTATATAAACAACCCTAGACTAAACCCTAATCTATTCATTCAAAAATAAGATCATAGCCGCCATGTTGCTGAGGAACGACAAAGAGTAGCCGCCAACTAGAGAGAGAATTAGGAGGAAGATTCTAAAGCTTAAAGCAACCTAAACAAATCAATTCAACAAAGGAATTTGCGTCTTCAATCCCTAAATTAGAGAATTCATCACACCATTGTAAGTAGAGTATTACTTTGGTATGAATAAACAATTGTGTTGGTTTGTATGCTTGAATTGTGGCAATAAAGTAATTCATATTTGTGCGTTCTTATCAATTTGAAATATTATATATATGAATTATGTTATTCATTATAAAGAACTACATGCGGTAGTTCTATGCAAGTATACGTTTGGAATATTTCGCAAATTATGTAATCCATGTTGAAGCTACATGTATGTAGTTGATTTAAATTCATGCAAGTTTGGGGTTTGCTTCTATGCCACCATGATGTATATTTTTGTGCATAAATCATGTTGTAAGTAATTGGAACAAGTTTGGTTATTATCCATATGAAATTATGTTGAGAATTTGGCATTATGTATTAAGCCATGCTTTTGTACTAGAAAACCTGTTTGCAAATTTATGAATATGGCTAGGCTATGAATAATATTTGGCATAATTAAAATCCATGATTTAGTCTATCTTGTTTACAAGAATTATATGATGACATATGTGGTACATAGCTAGGTTAGGTTCAAAAGGTCCCTTTTTGTAAGTTTACATGGCTAAAGTAAGAATCATGATTTCATGTTAGAAATATTTATGCCATGGTTATGTGAACAAATTTAACTATACTTATGCCATGCTTATGTTTGATATTATGCCATGCTTATGTTTGACACTATGCCATGCTTATGCTAGAAATATTTATGCCATGCTTATGTTTGACATTATGCCTAAATAAAAATATAGGTTCATGTGACAATAATGACATCTCAATTACAAGTTCACATGCTTTGATTCATGTCACCTATACTACCACTATGCAAGTACACCAGTTTCTATTTTGTATTTCCAACGTCGTATTGCAAGTTCATGCGCTCACATTCCCCTCTTTGTGTATGTAATTACGCTTTAAACCTCCCCTTTTCGCATGGCTAATTTGGGCTTTAAAAGGCTAAGCCCAAAATATATAAACGGACGTGTTAAACGGGGGAAAATAACGTTGGGTTAAAATTACTAATGAATGAAAATATAAAATAGAAGGGCCCAAGTTCAAGTATGGGTTGGGCCCATGATTGGTGTAACTTTTACACCATTAACTTAATAATGGGCCGCAAATATTTACATATAAGAAATAAAGAAGAATGACAAAATATGTAAATGTAGAAAATACGATATGTTTAACCCGAGGTTGGATTGAGTTGTGATGTAAACCTGCCCGGAACCGCCCGGCTGTCCAGTAGTCACAACAATACCTATCCAATGTGGGAGGTTAAACATGGAGCCCAGCAAGGACCCGAGGTTAGACTGAGTTGTGGCGTAAGACTGCCCGGAACCAACCGGCAACAGGCAGCCACAACAATACCTGTCTAATGTGAGAGGTCAGGGCCTTAATAAGACAATTAAGGCTGAGTCAGGATTGATAGGATTAAGTGAACTAAAGACTTAATCAAAATGGAACATGCTAAACTAAACGGACTGGTGGGGGTTAGGTTAGAAAACACTTAACCAACTTAGCATGTTGGCTAGAGATAGAAAACCTAGTAACGGGGGACCCTTTTCAGCAGTAACCCTAGAAGGTGTATCAGGATACCCTGAAACTAGGCAGGGTGGGGCACGATTACTGGGCTGATTGTAAGAGGTCAAAGCGACGGCGGTGGTGTAGCAGTGTAGGTTCTAACGGAGTGCGGGCGTGCACACACTCCGGCGCAGAAAAATAAGGCACTGGACACCAGTAGCATACCTGTGCACTCTAAGGTTGTGTCGGGTTGCCACTATGGGACTTGATACACCCCATGGTGGGACCAGCATAGGTAACTACAACATCGGGGGCCGTAAGACACATGTAACTATGCGGGTAGGAGCCGATCATCATAGAATGGATCACTTTACCCTGATTTATGGGATGCCAGTTGGAAACTAGTTTATATGGGTTCAGAGATTAACATGGGGTACGATAGTATATTCGACCCTAGACAACTTAACCAAGTTTATAGTGCTTGCCCACTTCTTGTTTATACTTATCATACCCAGTTCTTTATTCATAGACAAAATAGTACTAGACTTACTCAGGCTTTATGTCTGACTCTACTTTTCTTTCGTCTTCTTTTCTTCCGTTTCCCCCCCAGGTCCCCAGGGAGGGAACACAGCATCTTGACCAACCTTAACATCCAGCTTGAAGAAGAGAAATGTATTGCTTGGACTTTCCTGTTTTGAACTATGGCTTTGGACAATCCACTATGGGGACTTTTGCAGTTTATCTATGTTTTATTTATGCTTCTTTAAACAATGTACTCAAGACAGATTATGAAAGTGTTATGTTATGTTTTGGAAAAAGATGTAAGACAATCATGGTGATGTTTTGTAACACGTATTTGCTTTGATGAAATAAAAGTTGTTGTTTTTCCGCTGTTTACAAATATGTGTTCTTATATCTGTCTTGTATATCTGTGACTTATACTTATAAACCTCCACCAAAATTAGGGCATTCCCTTTGAGAGTGACCCTAACGGAGGTGGGGTGTTTCAGTTAGATATCTATATTTGATGCTTATACAGTGTAGTGCACTTTGGTTGATGGTTGATTATTTTTCAATGCTATCATATATGTGTGATGTATGAAAATCCATATAATTGATGTTATATGGTGATTGATTGGGCCTCATTCCAATTTTGAAAATAATAAAGGTTCATGTCTTGACTGTACTCATCCGTTGAGATTAGTCATGTGTTGAACGAAATATTTTAATAATAAAATTTACATCTTTATCAATATAAAATAAAGGTTCATGTGTTGACCGTACTCATCCGTTGAGATTAGTCATGTGTTGAACGAAATATTTTAATAATAAAATTTACATCTTTATCAATATAAAATAAAGGTTCATGTGTTGACAGTACTCATCCGTTGAGATTAGTCATGTGTTAAACGAAATATTTGAAATAGAAATGTTTGAAAAGGAAATATTTGAAATAGAATATTTGAAAATAGAGGTATATGAAGCCGTGTTGATTAGATTGACGCCATTTTGACGTGAACGATATTTATCGATTTTATTCATTTTAAAATGAATATTGAAAAGTGATTTCGAAATCGAATATTTTGAAATGAAATTTGAATTGAATCGAATAGGAAACCAATTTGAATTGAATAGAATAGAAAATCAATTGAATTTGAATAGAATAGAAAATCAATTGAATGTGAATAGAATAGAAAACGAATTTGATTTGAATTGAATTTGAATAGAATAGAAAACGAATTTGATTTGAATTGAATTTGAATTGAATAAATAACAAATTGAATTCGAATTGAATAAATAACGAATTCGAATTGAATTGAATAGATAACGAATTGAATTCGAATTGAATAAATAACGAATTCGAATTGAATTGAATAGATAACGAATTCGAATTGAATTGAAAACGAATTCGAATTGAATTGAAAACGAATTCGAATCGAATTGAAAGCGAATTGAAATGAATTCAAATTGAATTGAAATTTGAATTGAATAGAAGTGAATTTTAAAACGAATTTATAAAGAAGAATTCAATTTTGCTTTGGATTGAAATGGAAGTTGAAATTGTTTTTGAAACGAATTTAAAACTATTTATATAATTCGTTTTAAATAGAAATCGACGAAATATATATTATATATATTATATATATTATATATATATAATATAATGGCTTGAATAGAACGCGCCGCGCTGCGGCAGTTCGTGAATTTCGACCATTTATTTCAAACGGACATTACGGGAGATCCGACCGTCGGATTCTCCTAAAACCGGAACCGTTGGGTTCGTATCGAAAAGAGCTGTAACGACCCGTGTTTTTCGACCATTTGAATATGAATATTTAAATTAGTTTTAAATATTATATTGGAATATTAATGGAATTTAATATTGAGTTCGTTATTAAAAACAAAGTTAAACATTTTATATTTATATATAATATAAATCGAGCTCAAAAATGGCGTGCAGTTCGTGAAATGAACTTTTTAACTTCAACTGAGAATACAGGATTCGATATAAGTCGGATTTCTGTGAAACAAGACACGTTGGAGCCGTATTGGCGATAGCTTTCATATGAAAGAGAAAAATCCAGATTTCGTGTTATTGATAGTAAGTTATGGTCAAATCAAAATTTGAAATAGTCGCTATGGAAAACCGTTATTTAATTATAGGCCATTAAAATAGCCGTTTTGCAAACGGACTCAGATTTCGACGAAATCAGTTTCATTAGAACCGTATCGCTAAATTATTGTACGGTGGTAAATTGCGTGGAAAACCGATGTCGTATGTGACCACAGCAACCATAAACGCCCGTTCAAATTCTATAGCGCGTATTTAAATAAATA
The DNA here is from genome assembly GCA_030737875.1 of Allium sativum. Classification (NCBI taxonomy): domain Eukaryota; kingdom Viridiplantae; phylum Streptophyta; class Magnoliopsida; order Asparagales; family Amaryllidaceae; genus Allium; species Allium sativum. Next base: position 84,386,976 of record CM060918.1, read on the forward strand.
AAGGGGTATTTGAGTGTAACTTGAGCAGATGATCGAATTAGGCCACGAAACCAGTTCCGTTGAATTCGTATCGTCGATTAGAGTCAGAATAAGTATATAGTTTGTTATTTTTAGAGACCGGAAGATTTGGTGTTAAAAAGGGTAAGGCGGTTCAGGGTAAAAATAGCCTTCCGGGGCAACAGTCTCAGAATGCGACGAAATTAGTGTCGTTGGGTTCGTATCGAAAAGTTATTGGCAATGTTCGCAGTCTCAAGTGGATTTGATTTATCTGGTGACCGAGGAAAAATTAAACGTGTGTTCATTTCTGGTTTCATAAAGGAAATTTTTTCATACGACCTCGGATTTCAACGAAACTCGTTCCATTGGATCCGGAATATCGTTTTACATCAAGAACAGCCTTTTTATTAGTAGACAGAAATCGTATGTAGTGGATTTTAGCACGTTTTCCCCATAACAAAGTTTTGTACGTTAAAATATGAATAAAACTATCCATTCTTTGTTGCCATAGCTTGTTTCTCTTCTGTACTTGCTGGCCAAACTATCCATCAGTGTTGTCCAAGGAAACGTGCCACCCAAACATTTCTTTTCTCTGTCTACCATTACACAGACACCGTGCCGACCAAGTAATCTTCGAGACCCACCCTACCTATGTTATCTGCAATCCTATGCCCCCTACGCCGTGGCCACCACGTCTTTGCCTCTATAAATACATCTACTTTTCGTTCATCCCTTACTACTTCCAGCAAATGAAAATGCTCCATCCCTCCAACAAATAAAATCCAAAACCAAACCCACTAAGAACAGGTAGGAGGCGTCTTCGAAGAGGCCGGGGGTTTTGGACGAGTGTAGGGGCCAGCGCGACCTTCGAAGTGACGCCATCTGATCACAATCGGGCAGAAGAATGGGTAAGCGATGGTGCGGTTTTTCAAACGTGAGTGGTTGCGCGGGTCTCTGGGAACAAGGATGAAGTGAGGCTTTGTTTTTTTTTTTTTTGTGGACGTAAGCAAACTGAAGGGGGGTCAGTACTGTTGGGTGCTAAATGATGTTGGAGTATGGTAATAAAGAGGAGGAAGGTCCTGCGTGGGAGCTGCTGAAAGATGGTGGCGACGGAGTGAGGATGCTGCGGTAGTGTCTTGGCAGTGCGGTAACGTGAAAGGGCAAGAAGAAGCTCGCGTGTAGGCAGAGGCAGGAAGAAGAACAGTTATGTATAATGCGCCGGGTAATAAACTTGTTTACCGTGCTTTTTAAATATGTGAATCCTAAACTAAACGTGCTTAATCATTTGTTTAGAATAATTAAACATGGCCGATTGTTTTAGAACATAAACTAATATTTTAGTTTATATATACTTCGCATGCCATAGTGTATTCGTACCCACTCTTAAATTATAATGTCCTTAAACATGGTTTGTTTAAAGTGGTCACTTAGATTGTTATATATCCTTAAAGTGAACAATGCCAATATATACAAATGAATAGTTATGGTGACCTAGAAGAACTTGAATATACCTAATTTACTTCACCCGTGTCAAAGGAAGACATTTAAACATTTAGATTAGTAAATAATAACTATTAGAATTTTATTAATAAAATTGAAAATAGTAAATATCATATTAAATTTATGTATGTGTCATGTAGTGATGGGGTTGGATGGAGCATGTAACGTATCGACAAGCATAACGTGCTGAAGCTAGAATTGGCAGCTACCGAGGTTTTTAATTAAACGCCCGTTTAATTTAATTAAAGACCAACCGCTTCAATGATAAATCAGATCAAGGTGAGTTAAACTCACTCAGTTACCCTTTTTATATTTTATATAAATTGGGTATTTTTATTTTGTGTGCTCTGCTTGCTGATGGTTGCCTGTTTGCTAGTTATACCCTTGTTTGTTGATTTAACGATGAAATTAAACTGTGTTTAATTTCAGTGAATACCAAACCGTTATTTTTAACGATTGGTTCCAATAAAGGTAACTCACCTTGGTTGGTCACGTTTATTTATAAACGTGTTTAAATGGTTGCATTGTTTGAATTGCTTATGGTTGATGTTAAATGGTCATTATTTAATCAGTTAAACAAAAACTGAACCGGCTGATTTGAGATAACCATTTGAATGCAGAGAAGAACAGGTTGGAGGGACCCAACCGGATCCCTCAAACGTATTATTTATTTTCATATCATCATATATGAACTGACCTGTTTGTGTGATTGATTTGATGGTTGATTTTTGATTTAATATTCAACATCTGTTTGGGTTAAACCAATGGGCGATATTGGTTAAGTGTTTGGCAGAGTATGGCCTTTAAAACCAATCGAGTTATAGATATTGATTCACCGTCAGGTGAATTGATAGAGTTGAGGTTATAAAATTTATTTTATAACCAGAGTTAGATTTTGAATTATATCATTTTGAATAAAAGTTATTTAAGAAAAATAAATAAATATTTTATTTGTTTAAGACTTTGATTTGTTATGAATTTATTTTGCAAAGCAAATACTGATGTTAATCAGATTTACCAGTTGAAGAATAAGAAATGAATTAAATGGTTAAACCTTGAAAATTTGTTTTGTAAATAAAACAAATAATTAGAATCTATCTAAATTAATTATATTTTTAATTAATTTAAAGCGAGGGTTGTTGAAATCGGTTAATGAGATCATCAAGTTTTTGAGTTAATTAAATCGACCGTTTGGAATTAGAATTGTTTATCAAGTTAAGGTGTTTTTGACTAAAGTAGTTAAATGAATATTGTTTGAATTTAAATAAGGATAAAGGGGATTAACTATTAAAGTGGTTAATGTTTGAAATAAGTTATTATTTTAGTTATTAATAAATTTAGGAATATATTTTTAAATGGGAATTCATTTAAAAAGGTTACCGAATGTGAGATGCAAGCCAGTTGAATGGTGAAAGGAAATAAACGTACTCAATTATATGAATTAAGTGAAAGGAGATTTCGATAAAAAGGGTTTATTATAAACCAGAGATTTTAAGTGAGATTTAAAGTGTAAAGCGTGAACTTTACATTAACGTTACTTGCAAACGATTCAAGTAAAAAGGAGAATTTTAAATGAGATTTCAAATGGGAAATAAAATATAGTTATTCGAGATAGAATTAGCCAACCTAATTATTTGGCTAAGTTGCCATTGCGTACGACTGCTAGCGTAATTCGCAGGGCTGCAGATAGCCTACGGCGGTCGGATGTTTCCTGAGGGAATCAGGCGTAACCATTGTGATCGCTGTGATCTAGAGTCAAGCGAATGGGGTTAAGACGAATGTTAATTAATCAATTAGAGTTATTCAAATATCGTATTTTGAATATTAAAAGAGTTAAAAGTTTTAATTTAACAAAAGGAAATTAGTTTGTTAAAGGCCAAGGGATGCTGAATACTGAACTAGTGAACTCATTGGAGTGTCATGTTTGAAACACTGTTTATTTTGATAGTTAAAACACCGACTATCAAATCATGTCCAATACGATTGTTGGTATGGAAAGGCCGGGATCGAATTTATATTCGAAAACCATTCCGACCAACAAATACGTGAAGATATCAGAAGATGATCGAGATGGAGCATTGAAGACCGTGGGTTTTCATAAACGGAAGAACCACTAATATTCTCTGCCTGGCAAGCAGAGGTAAGCTGTGATTCTGTCGTGGTTGGAATCTACGGGTTGCAAGGACTTCTCGCTACTGATCCATGGGGTGATTCCTATATGGATGCGGCAAGAGAGTGCCTTCGGTTCATCCTGTTCCTGGGTGACGTATATGGACGAATGTCTGACAGAGTATGTCCAAAGTGTCACGTACGTTGATTTCTTCAAACGTACGATAGTTGTTGGCGGAGATTTGCCGTTCTCTTAGCTTAACTGCTAGCGTATTTTTGTGGACTTCAATTAGTGATATCTGACGGATCTGACGATGTGGCATTCAAAGTGGATGGTGACCAGATGTTCAAAGATAAGTTCTGGCCTCAAGCCTCATCAACCGGGAAATGACAAAAATCGGGCAGGCAGCATGGCTATGTGGGTCGCTCCCATTAGGGTGTATGATCACCTATCTAGAGGAAATCCTATTTGCTTCTTAAATCTATGTTTCGATGCTGTCCCTTGTCGGGAGACGGTTGCTGATCCCAACCGTCGGTGATATACATTCGATACACTCAAGCGAAATGAGTGGTCGGTCATGTGAGGGCCGGGTTGCAAGAAGTTCTTGTTGAACCCAGTGTATTCGTCTCTAGAGATACACTATCGGAAGGTGGACCCATACCTTGTCAAGTTGGAATCCAATCTCCAATAAGCGCCTGCGGTTTTGATTGTATATATATATATATGTGGAGCGTGAGATGCAAGCGTTCCACTAGATTGCTATTTACTTGTATTTAGACATTATTATAATATCAGACAAGATATTGGTTTCAAAACTGTTTTGGGTTATCGTAAGGTAAAAACCGTCCGTGTTTATGTGTGGATTTGGTCTTACGATTATCCTTTTCTTTTGAAAAGATTTTGAACTTTAAAATCATGATTGGATGATTCACCCTTATTACTGTGCGAGTTTATCTCACTCTGGTTCACCAGACTGACCCGGTGTTTTGTAAATGCTCGGGTTAGGCCGGGTTGTACAGGTTCAGGTTATCGACTGCTGTGAAGAGACGAGCTGGAAGAGTCCAGACGTATGATATTACTAGTATTCCGCTGTGTGTTGTATGAGGACAGATTATCACTGTCCAGATGTGTACTCTGATATTGTAAGTATTTTAAAAGCTTTCAGTAAAGATTTATTTCTGTATTATATTTTGTTCCGCTGCGATGTGAGACTCTGTGTTGTGTTGCTTTCTTCTTCTTCTTCTACTCTAATATTTCTTTCTTTCTTATCTCACCCTCTAAATTCTTTCTATTAATGATCTGGAATGTTCGATGTCTGAATAGCCAACATGGTAGTTTGATGTTGATTTTCGGAGTCGAAAATCCCGGTTCGTTACAGTGGTATCAGAGCTATTGGTTAAGTAATTACCTTGGCTCTGTGGCGTGATTCAGTAGAGATGGGGTTAGTAATACCCTAGACTGAGTTTGAGTGTATATATACGAGTGAACGTATTTGTAGATTTTATAAAAACTGTTTATATTGTGTTGGTTGGTTTGTCGAGTAGTTTATGAATTCTGGTCGATACAGTAATGCAAACTGTGTCGATAAGTGTTTCTAAACTCTTGAACAGAATAATTCGACACAGTATGTTTTAAAAGAGGGTAAATGGAATACTTTACCCAAATTATATTTTGATATATATATTGGAAGTATTATAGTATATTGGATGTGTTGGTTGATTATAATTGAAAGGGTTATATAAATAACCAATTAGAATTCGTATAATATGAAAACAGAGGAATTAAATCTGGAATTAAAATCAGAATTGGAATTAAAATTCCCAAAAGTGGGAAAGGTGACTGCAAATGAACTTGGATTGAATATATGAGAAATTTAAGATCCTGGAGATTTTTAATTTGTTTACAAACTTTGAGGTGGTATTTTGAAAAGATTTCAAAATGGAAATGTTTAAATATGATTTTGAATGGTTATATAGTATTGAACTCACTTCGATAGCTGGGGAATAACTCTGAGGATGCTGGCCACATCATCAGTGTTCATTTCCGAGTTCTAAGTGACGGATTACTACCGGAAATCTTGTTTTGAATTGCTTTGAGAAAAACAAGTTGTTTTAAATCCTGAAAAGGAATATTTGATTTTTGAAAGAGCTACTGTTTAAAAACTCCCAGGAAAAAAATTGTTGAACAAAAACAAAATTAAATAAAAGTTGTGAAAGCAAATATGGATTGAATTGAAACCAATTAACTGGAAATTGAATCAGGATATAATATATCAAGTTGAATTAGATTTGAATCTGAAAGGGTGTTGAATTGGTAATTTAAGAGTTGAAATCAATGATGGGTGGAAGTTGAGTTAAGAATGGGATTTGGATTGGATGCGTGAAGAATTTAGTTCGAAGGATGAAATTGGAATTTTGTTTTGGAAATGCATTTGTATATGCTGACGAGGCAGCAGATGGGAAAGATATAATGATATGCCCAACAAAAAGGTACACGTTTATTTCTATATGGGTTTGGTGATTTATGAGCCTATTTGGCAAGCCGCTTGGCTGGTTTATTTCTTTGGATTGGAGAAGGCCTAGAAAGGCGAGTTGCGGTTGTACCGATTGAGCCGTACAAAGGAGGTGCTGGCGAATTTTTTCGAAAATTTAAAGTGTTAGAAAATTTTCGATATTTTTGAAAATATTTATTTACCGTATTGAATTGGTTTCTAATTTAATATAAAATTAGGTTTGAAATTAATGAGCTTATAACGTTCTTTCTTACCTTAGCAATTTCGAGGACGAAATTATTTTAAGGGGGGAAGAATGTAACGACCCGTGTTTTTCGACCATTTGAATATGAATATTTAAATTAGTTTTAAATATTATATTGGAATATTAATGGAATTTAATATTGAGTTCGTTATTAAAAACAAAGTTAAACATTTTATATTTATATATAATATAAATCGAGCTCAAAAATGGCGTGCAGTTCGTGAAATGAACTTTTTAACTTCAACTGAGAATACAGGATTCGATATAAGTCGGATTTCTGTGAAACAAGACACGTTGGAGCCGTATTGGCGATAGCTTTCATATGAAAGAGAAAAATCCAGATTTCGTGTTATTGATAGTAAGTTATGGTCAAATCAAAATTTGAAATAGTCGCTATGGAAAACCGTTATTTAATTATAGGCCATTAAAATAGCCGTTTTGCAAACGGACTCAGATTTCGACGAAATCAGTTTCATTAGAACCGTATCGCTAAATTATTGTACGGTGGTAAATTGCGTGGAAAACCGATGTCGTATGTGACCACAGCAACCATAAACGCCCGTTCAAATTCTATAGCGCGTATTTAAATAAATAAAGGGGTATTTGAGTGTAACTTGAGCAGATGATCGAATTAGGCCACGAAACCAGTTCCGTTGAATTCGTATCGTCGATTAGAGTCAGAATAAGTATATAGTTTGTTATTTTTAGAGACCGGAAGATTTGGTGTTAAAAAGGGTAAGGCGGTTCAGGGTAAAAATAGCCTTCCGGGGCAACAGTCTCAGAATGCGACGAAATTAGTGTCGTTGGGTTCGTATCGAAAAGTTATTGGCAATGTTCGCAGTCTCAAGTGGATTTGATTTATCTGGTGACCGAGGAAAAATTAAACGTGTGTTCATTTCTGGTTTCATAAAGGAAATTTTTTCATACGACCTCGGATTTCAACGAAACTCGTTCCATTGGATCCGGAATATCGTTTTACATCAAGAACAGCCTTTTTATTAGTAGACAGAAATCGTATGTAGTGGATTTTAGCACGTTTTCCCCATAACAAAGTTTTGTACGTTAAAATATGAATAAAACTATCCATTCTTTGTTGCCATAGCTTGTTTCTCTTCTGTACTTGCTGGCCAAACTATCCATCAGTGTTGTCCAAGGAAACGTGCCACCCAAACATTTCTTTTCTCTGTCTACCATTACACAGACACCGTGCCGACCAAGTAATCTTCGAGACCCACCCTACCTATGTTATCTGCAATCCTATGCCCCCTACGCCGTGGCCACCACGTCTTTGCCTCTATAAATACATCTACTTTTCGTTCATCCCTTACTACTTCCAGCAAATGAAAATGCTCCATCCCTCCAACAAATAAAATCCAAAACCAAACCCACTAAGAACAGGTAGGAGGCGTCTTCGAAGAGGCCGGGGGTTTTGGACGAGTGTAGGGGCCAGCGCGACCTTCGAAGTGACGCCATCTGATCACAATCGGGCAGAAGAATGGGTAAGCGATGGTGCGGTTTTTCAAACGTGAGTGGTTGCGCGGGTCTCTGGGAACAAGGATGAAGTGAGGCTTTGTTTTTTTTTTTTGTGGACGTAAGCAAACTGAAGGGGGGTCAGTACTGTTGGGTGCTAAATGATGTTGGAGTATGGTAATAAAGAGGAGGAAGGTCCTGCGTGGGAGCTGCTGAAAGATGGTGGCGACGGAGTGAGGATGCTGCGGTAGTGTCTTGGCAGTGCGGTAACGTGAAAGGGCAAGAAGAAGCTCGCGTGTAGGCAGAGGCAGGAAGAAGAACAGTTATGTATAATGCGCCGGGTAATAAACTTGTTTACCGTGCTTTTTAAATATGTGAATCCTAAACTAAACGTGCTTAATCATTTGTTTAGAATAATTAAACATGGCCGATTGTTTTAGAACATAAACTAATATTTTAGTTTATATATACTTCGCATGCCATAGTGTATTCGTACCCACTCTTAAATTATAATGTCCTTAAACATGGTTTGTTTAAAGTGGTCACTTAGATTGTTATATATCCTTAAAGTGAACAATGCCAATATATACAAATGAATAGTTATGGTGACCTAGAAGAACTTGAATATACCTAATTTACTTCACCCGTGTCAAAGGAAGACATTTAAACATTTAGATTAGTAAATAATAACTATTAGAATTTTATTAATAAAATTGAAAATAGTAAATATCATATTAAATTTATGTATGTGTCATGTAGTGATGGGGTTGGATGGAGCATGTAACGTATCGACAAGCATAACGTGCTGAAGCTAGAATTGGCAGCTACCGAGGTTTTTAATTAAACGCCCGTTTAATTTAATTAAAGACCAACCGCTTCAATGATAAATCAGATCAAGGTGAGTTAAACTCACTCAGTTACCCTTTTTATATTTTATATAAATTGGGTATTTTTATTTTGTGTGCTGTGCTTGCTGATGGTTGCCTGTTTGCTAGTTATACCCTTGTTTGTTGATTTAACGATGAAATTAAACTGTGTTTAATTTCAGTGAATACCAAACCGTTATTTTTAACGATTGGTTCCAATAAAGGTAACTCACCTTGGTTGGTCACGTTTATTTATAAACGTGTTTAAATGGTTGCATTGTTTGAATTGCTTATGGTTGATGTTAAATGGTCATTATTTAATCAGTTAAACAAAAACTGAACCGGCTGATTTGAGATAACCATTTGAATGCAGAGAAGAACAGGTTGGAGGGACCCAACCGGATCCCTCAAACGTATTATTTATTTTCATATCATCATATATGAACTGACCTGTTTGTGTGATTGATTTGATGGTTGATTTTTGATTTAATATTCAACATCTGTTTGGGTTAAACCAATGGGCGATATTGGTTAAGTGTTTGGCAGAGTATGGCCTTTAAAACCAATCGAGTTATAGATATTGATTCACCGTCAAGTGAATCGATAGAGTTGAGGTTATAAAATTTATTTTATAACCAGAGTTAGATTTTGAATTATATCATTTTGAATAAAAGTTATTTAAGAAAAATAAATAAATATTTTATTTGTTTAAGACTTTGATTTGTTATGAATTTATTTTGCAAAGCAAATACTGATGTTAATCAGATTTACCAGTTGAAGAATAAGAAATGAATTAAATGGTTAAACCTTGAAAATTTGTTTTGTAAATAAAACAAATAATTAGAATCTATCTAAATTAATTATATTTTTAATTAATTTAAAGCAAGGGTTGTTGAAATCGGTTAATGAGATCATCAAGTTTTTGAGTTAATTAAATCGACCGTTTGGAATTAGAATTGTTTATCAAGTTAAGGTGTTTTTGACTAAAGTAGTTAAATGAATATTGTTTGAATTTAAATAAGGATAAAGGGGATTAACTATTAAAGTGGTTAATGTTTGAAATAAGTTATTATTTTAGTTATTAATAAATTTAGGAATATATTTTTAAATGGGAATTCATTTAAAAAGGTTACCGAATGTGAGATGCAAGCCAGTTGAATGGTGAAAGGAAATAAACGTACTCAATTATATGAATTAAGTGAAAGGAGATTTCGATAAAAAGGGTTTATTATAAACCAGAGATTTTAAGTGAGATTTAAAGTGTAAAGCGTGAACTTTACATTAACGTTACTTGCAAACGATTCAAGTAAAAAGGAGAATTTTAAATGAGATTTCAAATGGGAAATAGAATATAGTTATTCGAGATAGAATTAGCCAACCTAATTATTTGGCTAAGTTGCCATTGCGTACGACTGCTAGCGTAATTCGCAGGGCTGCAGATAGCCTACGGCGGTCGGATGTTTCCTGAGGGAATCAGGCGTAACCATTGTGATCGCTGTGATCTAGAGTCAAGCGAATGGGGTTAAGACGAATGTTAATTAATCAATTAGAGTTATTCAAATATCGTATTTTGAATATTAAAAGAGTTAAAAGTTTTAATTTAACAAAAGGAAATTAGTTTGTTAAAGGCCAAGGGATGCTGAATACTGAACTAGTGAACTCATTGGAGTGTCATGTTTGAAACACTGTTTATTTTGATAGTTAAAACATCGACTATCAAATCATGTCCAATACGATTGTTGGTATGGAAAGGCCGGGATCGAATTTATATTCGAAAACCATTCCGACCAACAAATACGTGAAGATATCAGAAGATGATCGAGATGGAGCATTGAAGACCGTGGGTTTTCATAAACGGAAGAACCACTAATATTCTCTGCCTGGCAAGCAGAGGTAAGCTGTGATTCTGTCGTGGTTGGAATCTACGGGTTGCAAGGACTTCTCGCTACTGATCCATGGGGTGATTCCTATATGGATGCGGCAGGAGAGTGCCTTCGGTTCATCCTGTTCCTGGGTGACGTATATGGACGAATGTCTGACAGAGTATGTCCAAAGTGTCACGTACGTTGATTTCTTCAAACGTACGATAGTTGTTGGCGGAGATTTGCCGTTCTCTTAGCTTAACTGCTAGAGTATTTTTGTGGACGTCAATTAGTGATATCTGACGGATCTGACGATGTGGCATTCAAAGTGGATGGTGACCAGATGTTCAAAGATAAGTTCTGGCCTCAAGCCTCATCAACCGGGAAATGACAAAAATCGGGCAGGCAGCATGGCTATGTGGGTCGCTCCCATTAGGGTGTATGATCACCTATCTAGAGGAAATCCTATTTGCTTCTTAAATCTATGTTTCGATGCTGTCCCTTGTCGGGAGACGGTTGCTGATCCCAACCGTCGGTGATATACATTCGATACACTCAAGCGAAATGAGTGGTCGGTCATGTGAGGGCCGGGTTGCAAGAAGTTCTTGTTGAACCCAGTGTATTCGTCTCTAGAGATACACTATCGGAAGGTGGACCCATACCTTGTCAAGTTGGAATCCAATCTCCAATAAGCGCCTGCGGTTTTGATTGTATATATATATGTGGAGCGTGAGATGCAAGCGTTCCACTAGATTGCTATTTACTTGTATTTAGACATTATTATAATATCAGACAAGATATTGGTTTCAAAACTGTTTTGGGTTATCGTAAGGTAAAAACCGTCCGTGTTTATGTGTGGATTTGGTCTTACGATTATCCTTTTCTTTTGAAAAGATTTTGAACTTTAAAATCATGATTGGATGATTCACCCTTATTACTGTGCGAGTTTATCTCACTCTGGTTCACCAGACTGACCCGGTGTTTTGTAAATGCTCGGGTTAGGCCGGGTTGTACAGGTTCAGGTTATCGACTGCTGTGAAGAGACGAGCTGGAAGAGTCCAGACGTATGATATTACTAGTATTCCGCTGTGTGTTGTATGAGGACAGATTATCACTGTCCAGATGTGTACTCTGATATTGTAAGTATTTTAAAAGCTTTCAGTAAAGATTTATTTCTGTATTATATTTTGTTCCGCTGCGATGTGAGACTCTGTGTTGTGTTGCTTTCTTCTTCTTCTTCTACTCTAATATTTCTTTCTTTCTTATCTCACCCTCTAAATTCTTTCTATTAATGATCTGGAATGTTCGATGTCTGAATAGCCAACATGGTAGTTTGATGTTGATTTTCGGAGTCGAAAATCCCGGTTCGTTACAAGAGCTTCCTAACAAATATTAGGAATTTGAAATCTAACGGTCGGATTTGGAGTTACGTCCAAATCAAATTTGAAAAAGGTCGTTGTAAGTGCAGTTCGATGGCCATTGTTGGAAATCGATTGTACGGGCCTTAATAAAATTATTAAAAATAGTAATAATTTTTGTAAAATCATAAGAAATGATTTGGGAAAAATTGGGGTGAAAAACTCCGTATTTGAAAAGATAAAAATGGATTTTTATCGAAATGAACTAGTTTTGAACTAAATTTAAAACCCAATTATTTTTAAATAAATAAATTAGATTTAAAAAGGGGTTGATAAAAATGGATTTTTATCGAAATGAACTAGTTTTGAACTAAATTTAAAACCCAATTATTTTTAAATAAATAAATTAGATTTAAAAAGGGGTTGATAAAAATGGATTTTTATCGAAATGAACTAGTTTTGAACTAAATTTAAAACCCAATTATTTTTAAATAAATAAATTAGATTTAAAAAGGGGTTTTAAATAATCGGAATTTCTAATATATTTGATTGGGTTTGAAATGGGTTTATCGTGAACGGTGTTTTAAATAACACTAGTTCTTTAACCCGATAACAAATAGAATGTGATTTGGGTTTGTCGTGAACTGTGTTTTAAATAACACCTAGTTCTTTAACCCAGTAAAAGGAGTTTTAACGAATCTGCAATTAGGTTGAAATGTGAATCTATAATCCAAATTATCAAATTTAGAAATGAGCGAGAATGGAGTATCTCCAGTTTTGCTCCAAAGCGATAATTAAATCTTTAATTAGATTTGAATGTGAAATGGTAATTAATTTTACCAATAACACCATAGTACTAGATATGGAGTATTACCAGTTTTGCTTCATGGGATGAATAGGTTGGGATTGGGAAATAAAATAAATAATTACTTCGTTGTGGTTCGCTAATCTCGACTAGTTTGGAAAACCATAATTTGGTTTGAAATGACGTCCAAAGGAAGATTAAAGGATAAATTTGAAAGAATTTATCTTGGATAAAATTAATGGGAACTTTTCCCTGAGAATATGAAAGGCCGGGTTTATACCTATTCTGAATAACCGATTCGACGATATGTCGAAGATGAAGACGGTGGTTGAAGACCGGAAGTCTTCACATCGTTTGGATAATTACTGACGATCCTGATTGGGCTGTACACCCAAGAGGATGGAAATAGTTGGTGGTCGTCCAGACGTACTTGGAGATGGATGGATATGCGAGGAAAGTGCCTCCGGTTTCGTTCAGACCCAGAACGGACTTGTAAATGGATTGTGTGTCTGACATTGGATTTTATTCTGTGTTGATTGATTTCTATTAAATATACATCTGTTTGGCGGCAGAGAATTTATTCTTTTGCTTAGCGCCCTTCTATGAGACGTACGAGCTCAGAGGTTGTATATCGATGGACATCAGTCGCATGGCATGAATTGCCTGTGTGGCACGCTAAGATGCAATGATCAAGACTTCTGTTGAAAAGCAAAGTCTTGTGGTTGAGTATCAAAGCACGCCTACGTGGCAGCTTTGTGTGTAACGTGAATTCGTGAGCCTCACACCTCGGTATGAGTTAAAAACGGGATACAGGCCGTTGGGAGAACACGATGTTTCTTTCTAGCTTTGGTGGTGTCAGTGACTTACCAGCCCTGACATTTATATACTTTTCACCTTTGTGGTTGTTGGAATGAGGCGCCTCGATTATAGGTCTGTAAGGACCGGGAAACGTGTGTTCAGGAATTGCCAATCCTCAAACGTAAGAGAGGACCGGCCCAACCGATCCAAGTGGCTGCCCAGAATGTGTAGTCCTGAGCATTTGCTAGAGTGTCTCGAAGCGGAGAGGAGTTTGCCCCTTGCCTCGACTCATGACGGAGATCCAATTTCCAATACGTGTATTTCGGCTTTATTTGTAGAGCCTGGTATGGCGACATAGTGGGATGGGGCACTCATGTCGTCTATGATTTATATTTATGATTGAAATTGTTTTGACACTATACACTTATTCTGGTATCAAATGATTTGTTTTAAACGTACCAAGCATGTTTGGCTATTATAAGGGAAAACCCTATCCTCCGGCTTGCGTTGCATTGTGTGATGGGACCTGGGTCTTATAATAGCTTCATTTTTCGAAAAAAACATTGCGTTGTTTATTCTATGCACTGGTATTCTTGGGAGGAAACCCGTTCCGTGTTATACGGCGTGGTCCCTTGAATTACTCTCTTTTAAAGTAAAGTTTTAAATAACTGTTTTAGTTCTCACACCAGTCACATGACTGACCTGGAGTTTATTATTTTAACCTAAACTCTGGGTGCCCTCATTTTCCGCATGGGCAGTAGTAGTTTTGGTTTTGCAGATTTATATTCATGGGATCCTGATTTACAGCTGGAACGATGCTCGGAAAGCTCTGTATCCGTGTATTACTTTCAGTTGTGTTTTGTATATTTTTCCGTTGCTATGTAATTTATTGTAATCTATGATAATTGTCGAATGTAATTTATTCATTTATACCCTGTATATTCTTTTATTCTGATGGAATTGTTGTAATAACAATGAAATGTTCTTCCGTTCTGCGTTCATTTGTGTGTTGTGCTCAAAGTATCCGCTCTTTCCTTTACGAGGATGAAACGGGTTTTCACAATACCCAAGTAATATTTATTTATATACAAAAGATAAGAAATGAGAGCATAAAATAAACACATTTCTATGTCAATCATCGACATAGTCGAATTTCAATGTATAACTCTCTTTCAAATAATTTCTATTCGATTAACGTTTCGAACTTCGGAATAAACTTACCATTTCAGATCGACTCTAATTCCATTTTCATCCTAAATTCATCTTTGTATTTATCACTTCCAAATCCTTACTAATTTCCTTTATAACCATTCCAATCTACAAAACGTTTGCTTTTAAAACATTATCCACTTCAAAACCTGAATATTATTTCTTTATAGAAATCTAGACTTGTTTTAACAAATTAATCTTGATTTCATTTGTAAATATTATTAGAGGTTCAAATGTTGTTTATCGAGTTACTTTATAAACCTACATCAGATTTCACTTCATTTATAAACTCTATTTATATGTCAAAACTTCTTGTCATTAACAAGCGCATAATCTTATGTCGACTTTACATTCAATTATAAAATATCAGTTTCAAACCAAATATTAATTATCTTATTGAGTTCCAAGTTAATAATATATAATTTCTAAAAATAAATTATTTGTATAAAATTCGACATAGTCAATTTTAATTCTAAATCCTTATGGATTTATTTCAATTCCATTCACATTCCGAATATCGGAATAAATTTCATCGTTTCTTTTTGAAATGATTTACAATTTCCCTTTTAAATTCACTCTTGAATTTACATTCCCATAATAATCATTTAACTTCATTTATAAACATTGTTTGTAAATTAAACTACATGTTTTTATTATTTAAAACAAGTAATTAATTCCTAACCCATTCGAAATTCAATCTCCATTTTGGAAAAATGGACTTCCTTTAAAATCTCAAAATCCCTTCTTGTGATATTCTAAATATCAATATTTAGGGCCAGTTCTTTTCTAACATACAAACACAACAAAATCTATCACAGAACATCTAATACATCATATATCACAATATATATAAAAAATAGTGATAATTTTGAGGAATCCACTTAGATCCCTCCAACTTATTTTTCCTACATCCACAGATGTTAATTAACACAAATAATACTAATCCCGCTTCAAGATAGGATATCGCTTATAGAAGGTCATCCACTATTATGCATGGAAGTAATGTCTCATCCACTAAAATGTGCGGGAATATCCAACTAGCAACCTTAAATATAACTAATATATAATAGCAATAGTTGATAATAATATATCAATTCACCCAAATAATTATCACATAGCATTCAATCATCATTATCAACTCTAAAATACATTAATAAAATTAAAACTGGGCAACGTTAGTGAGTTTACTCACTTTGTTCAATAATCGTTGAATAACGATTAATCGCCGATTAAAAGCATCAGGCATTTCATCTTGCCGATAATTCTCACATTCTCCAAATCTTTCCAAACTAGTTTCATTGCGTAGCCTGTGTCTATATGATCCCAACGGATCCTGTTTCGTTGAATTGTGATAACGTACGCAAAAGTTATAAGATTTACAAGTTTGAATACATTAAAAAGTCGTTAAATTGAATAATTAAATATATATTTAACTTTCAATATATCCCTTAATCACATTTTTCCACTCCTCATTTTCTTCTCCTTCGCATGCCAGTTCGAAACTACCATTACCCTGAACTTCCTCCGCCTCTCTCCTCCCTTCCAATGCAAAAAAACCTACACCATAATCACCATCGTTCTTCTCTTCCCTTACTCTCCGATTCCATCACCGTAATATTCCATATGCACCCCCAATGTAAAATGCAATCCCCAACCATTCACGCATGTACCAACATAACATCGACACCAAAATTCACGCAGTTACCCAAATATTTGCACGCAAGATCCATTTCATCTCACAAACTCAAAATCAACAACCAAAACAGGAATCGATGCTTATAATACACGAATTCCCAAGCCCTAGCTCACGTTATATACAAAATAGTGAACGACAATTTGTTCAAACCTCCAAAAATTCACATGAAGCTGAAGATCAGCTCTCCCTGAATCCAAAAATATATGTTTTGTAATTTATAGATTTTTCTTTGAATTGTTGGACTTTTCAAGGCTCGTGGTATATTCGTAATGGTGGCGGTGTAATTCTTGTTGTTGACTAAAGAAAGAACAAAGGTTAGGGTTAAGGAGGATATATGGTGTATTTATGAAGGTACTTTGTTTTCGTTTGATTTATATTAATTAACCAAACTTAATGAAACGACCCGAACTTCCCCGGTCTCTAAAGAGAAAAGAAAGAATAAAGGAAATCCTGGATTGAGTTGAGAACACGACACATCAGAATACAAACAGAGTACAAGATATAAACAATTTCCATCAGAGTACAAGATAATAACAGAGTATGAATATATATTACACATTCGAAAATATCAGAGATTCACAAATTACAATGCAGCGGAAAAACAATACATAGCACAACTTAAAGAAATACACGAATACAGACAGTTCCGAATATAGCTCCAGCTGTAAACCAGGATCCTGTGAAACTAAGTCTGCAAAACCAAAACTACTAGCTGCCCATGTGGAAATAGGGGCACCTAGAGTTTATGTAATAACCCGAAAATCTGGGCCAGTTTAAAATTTTTATTTTGGCGATTTTAGCGAATTTTGAATATTTAAAATAGATTATTTTAAATAATATCGACGAGAAATTTATTTTGAATAGAATTCAACGTATATATTTTATACGTCGTCGTTAGAATAAAAATAATTCTATATAATTATAAATAGAATTGAAAATGGCGCGGTAGTTCGATAATTTGATCTCAAACTTCAATTGAATGTACCGGGTGCAAAACAATTCGGATTTTAGTGAAACCAAAAATATTAGGATCTAATTGAGAATATCTTTCCAACGAATCCGAAAAATCGAAATTTCATAGCGGGAATCAAAAGATATGTCCAGTTGAAAATTCTGAATAGTCGCTATGGAATTCAGGCCCTTAAAAATAGACATTTTGCAAAAGACCTCGGATTTCGACGAAACCACTTTTGTTGGGTCCGTGATGTCGAATTATTGCTAGGTTTCAAATTTCATAATTTTTCGAATCAACATGTGAGCATGGCAAAGGAAAACGCGTTTGACTAGTTTCAGTTGATTTTAATCGACTAGAAAATGGCCATTTTTCCAATGGTCTCAGAATTTGACGAAACTAGTTTTGTTAAGACCGTACCGTCAATACGAAGCTAGAAAATATTTTTCTGGAATTTTTCTAGTTAGTATGTGACCCCGGTAAATTGAAATGTATGTTTAAAATTCAATATAGTGATTTAAATGTAAATTTAACGGAAACTGATCGAAATGATTGAATTGTCCTACGTGGCATATCCCATTGTGTTCGGAATGGGGGTTAAACACTATGGACGACAGGCAGTGGGCCTCGTTTCGAGGTCGTATGTAAAAGTCAACTATTTGCAATTAAAATAATTAAATAAATAAAAAAACCCTCTTCTCTTTTATACGCTGGCCCCCCCTCTCTATTTTCAAATCGAATTTACAGAAAAAAAAGGAGACGAGAGCGATGGGGGGGAGCCACCGCCGCATCCCCCCCCCCCCCCCCCGCCCCCCCGATGAGCCACCGCCGCGCCGGAGGCAGGCGCGCCCCCTCCTCTTCTTCCTTCTTCCCTTCCTCCTCCACCGATCAACTGCGCCACCCACAAGCCCTCCTCCACTCGCCACGCTCAGCTCCTCCGCCCCACCTCAGATGAGCCGCGACCTTCCCTTCCTCCAGCGAGCGTGTAACACCCCACGTCCGTTAGTGTCACTCACAAAGGGAATGCACTAAGTTCTATGGAGCATTATGGGTAAAAGATGCAGATAAATTACAAGACAGACAAACATTAAACAGCGGAAAATAAAACTTTGCTTTATTGACAAAATAATTTGTACAAGGTTCCTTTACAATATCAGAGTATCAACTGTCTTTACAAAATAAAGAAGCATAAAATACATTTATATTCCCCAATGTAACAAAAGCCAGCCGTAGCAATCCAAAGCCGATGCATCCAAGATTCTTCAAGCTTGGAAAGAGAAATCATCCCAAAACAAATCTGAGCTATCCTATTTCCTCCTTAACAACCTTGGGGGGAGAACGGAAGAAAGAAGACGAAAGAAAAACAGAGTCAGACATAAAGCCTGAGTAAGTTCAGTAACTTCTAGCATGTGAACATGGAAAACAAAACGACATGAATTAACTGAATACAAGATTACACCATGACGATAGGGTCAACAAGATTAGACAAGGTAGTCACAAGATATGCTAAGATAAACTGGATACGCTCTAATACTTTCGCTGCTTCGCTAATTACTTGTTATACTGGTTTCTATATCTCTGCACCGCCTAACTAGTGTTTCAACTAGTAACGATAACGTGATCCCAATCCCTGTATTTTCCATCGCCTTCAGGCATCCATTTATTAGTTGTTACCTAGATCTAATCTAGGGTTTTCTATCCACTGCTTTCTAGATTTAACTATAGTTTTACGCTATCTGTTGAACGCTTTTCGAGTTCAGGGTTTATGCCACCTAGTCCAACTAGGGATTACGCTACCTGTCGAACAATGCCCCCAAGTCTAGGACACACTACCTAGAGTGGTATATGTTCCTAGGCTTCCCCACGTATGTATCACGAATCGTTATCGCTTGTCTAGATGCACATGTCCTGTAATGTGCGATCCGAGTCCTGTGACAGGGCAAATCAAGGAATACAGAACTCGGTCGGGAGCTTTCAGATATCTGCCGATGCAGATGCTAAGGTCTGTTTTTACTCCAGTGGCTATGGTCCCACTTGACCCCTCCCTCAGCTAATGAATGGCACACCTTGTAAAATGAGAACTATATGCCGGCCCCCGGTGCCCCACTATCCTATGGCCATCCGCAACCATAACTAGATAGCAAGTATATGGTATTTTGGAGTTCTCCGCCTTTCCGCTTCACGTATCTCGATTGACTCAAGATGGATGGTAGACGACGAGTTGCTATCACAGGGCTACCGTCTTCTCGCCGAATCACGCTGGTCCATCCTAGTCTTTAGGTTGCCACATATATATTGCAACCAAGGCATACCCTTGGTTCTTCTAACGCAGACCTTAACCTCTGTGAGCCCAGGATGATCATCTGCAGCCTCACAGAGGGATACCAAGAGTACCCTCACGTCCCCTCGAAGCCTCGGGCTTCGTAACCCAATTCGTTGGAGCCTTCTTAAAACCAGATGGATGTCTGCTCCTTCGTGTTATACTAAGAATTACTACTTAGTTCTACTAACTAAGGTTTACCACTTAGTTTCCAAATTCCTTGTTTTCTTAACTAAGTTTTACTACTTAGTCCCTTTTTCAGCTGAGGTCTACTACTTAGTTTTCTTTCTCGCCAGGTTGGGTTGGTTAAGTGTATTTAGTCGATTCAAGCTATCTTAACCCTCTTCCCTTATCCTATTACACTAGTTAAGTGTTATCCCTTCATGCTTTTTACTTAACCCTATTCATTTATCATATTCTGATGGTTAAGCGTTCAAGTTTACTTAACCCTATGGTCTAGTCCAGTTAATATATTAATTTGGCTAAGTGTATTACTTAACCCCAACCTCTAGTCTAATTAACATGTTAAATTGGCTAAGTGTATTAACTTTACTTAACCCCACCTTCTAGTCTAGTCAACATGTTAATTTGGCTAAGTATTCCCATGGACTTAACCCTCCCATTCTAGCTTTAACTGTGCTAAGTTGGTTAAGTGTTCCTTAACCTTCCCATTCTAGCTTAACCGTGTTAGGTTGGTTAAGTGTTCCTATGGACTTAACTCTCTCATTCTTGTTCTAGCTTTAATTAATAAATTAAAGCCGCAACCTCTCACATTAGACAGATATTGCTGCGGTTACTGGATGTGCCGGTCGGTTCCGAGCAGGTTTACACTGCAACTCAGTCTAACCTCGGGTTAGGCATATTCATGTTTTCTAAGTTCAAAGGGTTTTTGATTAATTTCCAAATCTGGTTTTGAAAACAACCATCCCGTCCTTCGGATCAGTTAGGGATAGCCAGGGAGGGCAGGAAACTTGTATTTTCCAAACCCAAGCCTAGACACTATCCTCTCTGTCACCCTAGAACCTTCTGGTCTATGTGTTACAAAAAGGGATGTTATCAAAATACTTTTCTTTTGTTTATAAATTGTTAAAAATTTATTTCAAAAGCCCATTTCCCCTTTTTAGAAAAATTTGGCCTATATTTATTTGTCAAGCCTATTAGTATACTTATATTCTAGGCCCAAGTCCTAACCCAACATGCAGTTTAGGCCATTTCCTATTTCATTGCCAAAACTAGATTAAATATCCTAGTTTATAATTTATGGCCAAAACTTAACCAAGTTACATATTTTGTGGTAAATGAACAATTTAACATTTATGATGAATTCTATAAGTAAATTACTCCTAATTTACTTATTTCATTACTACTCTTTTAATGTACATTGTCACATTTATTATTATGGCCCATTCTCTCTTATTTATCATATTTATACTTTTTGGTATGTAAATTATACCAAATTTAGTGTCGCTAACCATAATTTATTATAAACATGACAATTGCTCACAATTATGAATAAATTCAAAATTGTGCTAATATACTTATTCCAAATCAACCTTAATTAACCCAATCTTGGTTTAACATCCTAATTCACAATTTATGGCAAAACTAGAATTATTTTTCTAGTTTACATTTTATGCCTAAAATTTAGCTTACTTACTAACGCTAAATTTAAAATGTCAAAATCACATATTCCCTAATCCATGTCAAATTTCCCCGTTTTCATTTTAATATGCATGTCATAATACATATTCCAAATTATGCCAATTTCCAAGTTTACAATTACGTTCATATTCATTTCCATGTTTTTCCCCAAATCGCATTCCCACCGTTCGAATAATCGTGATTCAACCTAGATTATAAATAAATCTAGATTCGTAGATAAAAAGGGAATGAATCAAAATGACAAGAAGGAATAATTGACATAAAAAGGTTTGGATAACAATGTAGGTTCAAGAATATGGGTAGACCTAACTAAATAGGTAAATTCCCACTGTCTTAAAACCAAAGAATGGGCAAAATAGGTTCAAGAACGTGGGTAGACCTAACTTAATAGGTAAATTCCCACTGTCTTAAAACCAAAGAAAAAACCAAGGAACAGGTAGAATAAATAATTGGGTTTAGACCCAATTTCACAATCACCAAACTAAAGCAATATTTTCCTAATCATGAATCATGGGTGTCAAAATCACAATTGTCCTCATTATGTCATAAGCAATAGTTTATGTCTAATTCAAAGGCTTATGTTCTTAGTCATAAGTAATGTCCATGGTCATAGGCAATATAGGCGATGTTCATAGCCCAAAAGGGAAAATAATTCCCATAGTCCTAAGTCATTGTCATAGGCAATGTTTATATGTCCCAAAATCAAAGGCTTATGTCATAGTCCAAAGGCATATGCTTTCAAAGGCCACAGTTCTATAGTCATAGTCACGGTTACAGTCTTATTTGTCCTCGAATCATAACAGTTCTTAATTCAGTCCAAGAGTATAAACAAAGATTCGATGAGAGAGAGAGAGAGAGACTTGGCATATTCCTTTATTCCTTTAATTTCATGTCACAAATAAAACAAAATATTCAGATCTAGAAATAACCAACTTACAGAAAATAGATCTAGAAAAGAAGGAAAGCGTGGCTATGATTCGTGCGTCATTGCTTGAAACTTGTTTGAGCTAGCCTTTGAATTCTTCACTTGAAACTTTGATTTGAATCCCTCCTTAAAAGTCTTTTAGCAGCATCTCCTCGTCTTGAATCATATTTTATTTTATTTATTTAAGAAAATTTAGAAGAGGGGAAGAAGCCATGAATCTTAGCAGCATAAGGATAGAAGAGAATTGGTGCAAAGAGAATGAAGACTAGGGCTGTTTATATAGCTGCTCAAGACCTTATCGTACACGCAGCGCTGAGTCAGCATTGAACCTAGTTAAGATAATAGTCCAGGTACGTAGATGAATCTAGCCAAACCTTATCATACATGCAGTGCTGAGTCAGCATTGGGTCCCACAAGCTATTTTGGCGTAAAAGTTTGATTTTCAAACTTTTGAATTTCTGGAATTTATTTAACTGTTTTATTCACATGAAATATTCTTATATGTATACAATTCCTCTAACGACCATTTTACGCGTATATATATACGCACAACTTTCATTTTATTTTCAAAATTCAAATGATGTTGCCATATTTCATTGACTGTAGCCTTATCTTGAATTTTATCTTTCGTATACATATATTTTTGCATATATATATATAATTATATTTATATTCTCATATGTATATATATATATATATATATTCTTTATTTCCTTATATGTACGTTCTTATCCTTTCAAATTTTGAATTTGTATACGTACATATATTTGCATGTTCAGTTGGCCCTCTCTAAAACAAATATAAAAAATTATGCCGCCGCCGGGGTTCGAACCCCCGACCTCCATGCTACAAATCCAATGCCTTAACCAACTGAGCTACAGAGGCTTTTGTTAACAAGTCTTAGAGCAATAATAATTATTGTTCTCTCCTTACTTCTCTTTTTCATGTTAGTTACAATACTTAAATTAAACAACTGCATGGATCTTTTTCTTTTAATTTTTCTTTTAAAAATTAATTATACTTTAATTTGAAAATCTTAATGTCACAGAATTACGGGGTGTTACATTCTCCCCCACTTAAAAGGATTTCGTCCCCGAAATCTTCAAGTCAGGAAGAATGTGTCCTACCATCCAATCACCCATCTACTCAACCATTCAATCACAGGCATTCATTGTCCTTAAAAGATTTCTAATGCTTTCATGTTCATATGCATAGTGTGTGTATATGTCTCTATCTAATGCAAATTCAGGCGGTCTACTGATTCAGTTGACCTCCTTAATGCAAATCATGTTAGTGCCATGCGTCCAATCATGCATGCAAACATCCCTAGTCATGTAAATACTACATGCGTGCACAGCCATTCATCCATATGCAACGTCCATATGATATCATATCAAGTTCAACTTATAAACAAATGCATATATATAAATGCAATATGAGAGCGTCCGAACTTGATCTAGTGCCTAATACGTATGCATATGCATCCACGAGCAACCATTTGCAACCACTTGCAACCATTCAACCATAACATGTTTCAAATACATGTTTACATCCATTGGCTTCTACCTAAGGATCGCAGATACGACCTAGAGGATATACTTTGGAAAGAGAGAAACAACTACGCGTAAAGCTCCTAAACAGAGAAATCAAGGATGCACCCTTAAGGAAAAAGGGCATGTTGCTAGTATCTAGCCTTCTTGAGCTTTACTCCACTGTATCTTAACCAATTTAACTTCATGATTGTGAAGTTTCCGACCTCCAATTCCAAAATAAACAGATGTCAATCACAGTACCAAGTATACATACTAAGATGATTAGAGGTTTCCCTCTTATCCGTCATGCCATAACTATAAGAGTCGAAAGGTCACTACGTGCTCATTGGAGTGCCTACCACAACTATTCATCTCTCCCGCAAACCATCCAAACCGAACTCGACATTCCTCAAGTACAAGCCCCAAAGGCCTAAACCAATATCAGACAAGCACCCAAGGAATATCTCCCCCGAATTTAGACGATCTACGTGAGATGATATAAGAAAACTCGATAGCTATTCTCAAATCCCTACTAAAAAAATAAACTGGTCGGGCCACCAATTGGATTTGAGACTCTAGTGGGATCTTTCTACTATACATGTACTATGGTGCAGAGACCCAACTATGGAAGTGGATATGAACAAATGCGAAGTGCTAAATCCGAACAGAAAAACTAGATTCTTCCAACAGAAACTTTTACCACCTATCTCCTAGGTACGCTCAGCATGTACTTGCCCTTCTGAAAAGCTTGTCCTTTGTTCTTACCCTCGTCCTTAATTATATGCCCTATCATACCCGAGTAAAGATACTTCCTCTTTTATAATTTTCTTCCTCCTTCGTGAGCTAAACCTACATCCATGATTTCCTCATCCTGGGGTTGTGCTCTTTTGCCAAACTCCTCATCCTTTTCCGTGTGTAATCATGTTGACAAATCTCTCGAAAGATGCCTCCATCGTACAGAATCCCCTACAAAGCTTGAAAGAAAACTGGCCGCAGGTGAAACTACTACGGCTATAGATGGAAGTCGGGCACTACTTTGCCCTTCGATGAGGTTACCTCCCAGAAAGCCAGGAGCCCCAGAGACTGAAGAAAGAAGGAAACGAGGACTCGAACAGAGAATCAAAAGATAGTGCTTATGGCTTTGGGGAATATGCCTTTTAAAACAAAACTTTTCTTTTGAAAATGCTTCTTTAAAAACTGTTTTGAAAAATAATTTTTCAAATCTTTATCTGATCCGGTAACCCTCAGCTCTGATACCACGTGTAACACCCCACGTCCGTTAGTGTCACTCACAAAGGGAATGCACTAAGTTCTGTGGAGCATTATGGGTAAAAGATGCAGATAAATTACAAGACAGACAAACATTAAACAGCGGAAAATAAAACTTTGCTTTATTGACAAAATAATTTGTACAAGGTTCCTTTACAATATCAGAGTATCAACTGTCTTTACAAAATAAAGAAGCATAAAATACATTTATATTCCCCAATGTAACAAAAGCCAGCCATAGCAATCCAAAGCCGATGCATCCAAGATTCTTCAAGCTTGGAAAGAGAAATCATCCCAAAACAAATCTGAGCTATCTATTTCCTCCTTAACAACCTGGGGGGGGGGGACAGAAGAAAGAAGACGAAAGAAAAACAGAGTCAGACATAAAGCCTGAGTAAGTTCAGTAACTTCTAGCATGTGAACATGGAAAACAAAACGACATGAATTAACTGAATACAAGATTACACCAAGACGATAGGGTCAACAAGATTAGACAAGGTAGTCACAAGATATGCTAAGATAAACTGGATACGCTCTAATACTTTCGCTGCTTCGCTAATTACTTGTTATACTGGTTTCTATATCTCTGCACCGCCTAACTAGTGTTTCAACTAGTAACGATAACGTGATCCCAATCCCTGTATTTTCCATCGCCTTCAGGCATCCATTTATTAGTTGTTACCTAGATCTAATCTAGGGTTTTCTATCCACTGCTTTCTAGATTTAACTATAGTTTTACGCTATTTGTTGAACGCTTTTCGAGTTCAGGGTTTATGCCACCTAGTCCAACTAGGGATTACGCTACCTGTCGAACAATGCCCCCAAGTCTAGGACACACTACCTAGAGTGGTATATGTTCCTAGGCTTCCCCACGTATGTATCGTGAATCGTTATCGCTTGTCTAGATGCACATGTCCTGTAATGTGCGATCCGAGTCCTGTGACAGGGCAAATCAAGGAATACAGAACTCGGTCGGGAGCTTTCAGATATCTGCCGATGCAGATGCTAAGGTCTGTTTTTACTCCAGTGGCTATGGTCCCACTTGACCCCTCCCTCAGCTAATGAATGGCACACCTTGTAAAATGAGAACTATACGCCGGCCCCCGGTGCCCCACTATCCTATGGCCATCCGCAACCATAACTAGATAGCAAGTATATGGTCTTTTGGAGTTCTCCGCCTTTCCGCTTCACGTATCTCGATTGACTCAAGATGGATGGTAGACGACGAGTTGCTATCACAGGGCTACCGTCTTCTCGCCGAATCACGCTGGTCCATCCTAGTCTTTAGGTTGCCACATATATATTGCAACCAAGGCATACCCTCGGTTCTTCTAACGCAGACCTTAACCTCTGTGAGCCCAGGATGATCATCTGCAGCCTCACAGAGGGATACCAAGAGTACCCTCACGTCCCCTCGAAGCCTCGGGCTTCGTAACCCAATTCGTTGGAGCCTTCTTAAAACCAGATGGATGTCTGCTCCTTCGTGTTATACTAAGAATTACTACTTAGTTCTACTAACTAAGGTTTACCACTTAGTTTCCAAATTCCTTGTTTTCTTAACTAAGTTTTACTACTTAGTCCCTTTTTCAACTGAGGTCTACTACTTAGTTTTCTTTCTCGCCAGGTTGGGTTGGTTAAGTGTATTTAGTCGATTCAAGCTATCTTAACCCTCTTCCCTTATCCTATTACACTAGTTAAGTGTTATCCCTTCATGCTTTTTACTTAACCCTATTCATTTATCATATTCTGATGGTTAAGCGTTCAAGTTTACTTGGTCTAGTCCAGTTAATATATTAATTTGGCTAAGTGTATTACTTAACCCCAACCTCTAGTCTAATTAACATGTTAAATTGGCTAAGTGTATTAACTTTACTTAACCCCACCTTCTAGTCTAGTCAACATGTTAATTTGGCTAAGTATTCCCATGGACTTAACCCTCCCATTCTAGCTTTAACTGTGCTAAGTTGGTTAAGTGTTCCTTAACCTTCCCATTCTAGCTTAACCGTGTTAGGTTGGTTAAGTGTTCCTATGGACTTAACTCTCTCATTCTTGTTCTAGCTTTAATTAATAAATTAAAGCCGCAACCTCTCACATTAGACAGATATTGCTGCGGTTACTGGATGTGCCGGTCGGTTCCGGGCAGGTTTACACCGCAACTCAGTCTAACCTCGGGTTAGGCATATTCATGTTTTCTAAGTTCAAAGGGTTTTTGATTAATTTCCAAATCTGGTTTTGAAAACAACCATCCCGTCCTTCGGATCAGTTAGGGATAGCCAGGGAGGGCAGGAAACTTGTATTTTCCAAACCCAAGCCTAGACACTATCCTCTCTGTCACCCTAGAACCTTCTGGTCTATGTGTTACAAAAAGGGATGTTATCAAAATACTTTTCTTTTGTTTATAAATTGTTAACAATTTATTTCAAAAGCCCATTTCCCCTTTTTAGACAAATTTGGCCTATATTTATTTGTCAAGCCTACTAGTATACTTATATTCTAGGCCCAAGTCCTAACCCAACATGCAGTTTAGGCCATTTCCTATTTCATTGCCGAAACTAGATTAAATATCCTAGTTTATAATTTATGGCCAAAACTTAACCAAGTTACATATTTTGTGGTAAATGAACAATTTAACATTTATGATGAATTCTATAAGTAAATTACTCCTAATTTACTTATTTCATTACTACTCTTTTAATGTACATTGTCACATTTATTATTATGGCCCATTCTCTCTTATTTATCATATTTATAATTTTTGGTATGTAAATTATACCAAATTTAGTGTCGCTAACATGACAATTGCTCACAATTATGAATAAATTCAAAATTGTGCTAATATACTTATTCCAAATCAACCTTAATTAACCCAATCTTGGTTTAACATCCTAATTCACAATTTATGGCAAAACTAGAATTATTTTTCTAGTTTACATTTTATGCCTAAAATTTAGCTTACTTACTAACGCTAAATTTAATATGTCAAAATCACATATTCCCTAATCCATGTCAAATTTCCCCGTTTTCATTTTAATATGCATGTCATAATACATATTCCAAATTATGCCAATTTCCAAGTTTACAATTACGTTCATATTCATTTCCATGTTTTTCCCCAAATCGCATTCCCACCGTTCGAATAATCGTGATTCAACCTAGATTATAAATAAATCTAGATTCGTAGATAAAAAGGGAATGAATCAAAATGACAAGAAGGAATAATTGACATAATAAGGTTTGGATAACAATGTAGGTTCAAGAATATGGGTAGACCTAACTAAATAGGTAAATTCCCACTGTCTTAAAACCAAAGAATGAGCAAAATAGGTTCAAGAACGTGGGTAGACCTAACTTAATAGGTAAATTCCCACTGTCTTAAAACCAAAGAAAAAACCAAGGAACAGGTAGAATAAATAATTGGGTTTAGACCCAATTTCACAATCACCAAACTAAAGCAATATTTTCCTAATCATGAATCATGGGTGTCAAAATCACAATTGTCCTCATTATGCCATAAGTAATAGTTTATGTCTAATTCAAAGGCTTATGTTCTTAGTCATAAGTAATGTCCATGGTCATAGGCAATATAGGCGATGTTCATAGTCCAAAAGGGAAAATAATTCCCATAGTCCTAAGTCATTGTCATAGGCAATGTTTATATGTCCCAAAATCAAAGGCTTATGTCATAGTCCAAAGGCATATGCTTTCAAAGGCCACAGTTCTATAGTCATAGTCACGGTTACAGTCTTATTTGTCCTTGAATCATAACAGTTCTTAATTCAGTCCAAGAGTATAAACACAGATTCGAAGAGAGAGAGAGAGAGACTTGGCATATTCCTTTATTCCTTTAATTTCATGTCACAAATAAAACAAAGTATTCAGATCTAGAAATAACCAACTTACAGAAAATAGATCTAGAAAAGAAGGAAAGCGTGGCTATGATTCGTGCGTCATTGCTTGAAACTTGTTTGAGCTAGCCTTTGAATTCTTCACTTGAAACTTTGATTTGAATCCCTCCTTAAAAGTCTTTTAGCAGCATCTCCTCGTCTTGAATCATATTTTATTTTATTTATTTAAGAAAATTTAGAAGAGGGGAAGAAGCCATGAATCTTAGCAGCATAAGGATAGAAGAGAATTGGTGCAAAGAGAATGAAGACTAGGGCTGTTTATATAGCTGCTCAAGACCTTATCGTACACGCAGCGCTGAGTCAGCATTGAACCTAGTTAAGAAAATAGTCCAGGTACGTAGATGAATCTAGCCAAACCTTATCATACACGCAGTGCTGAGTCAGCATTGGGTCCCACAAGCTATTTTGGCGTAAAAGTTTGATTTTCAAACTTTTGAATTTCTGGAATTTATTTAACTGTTTTATTCACATGAAATATTCTTATATGTATACAATTCCTCTAACGACCATTTTACGCGTATATATATACGCACAACTTTCATTTTATTTTCAAAATTCAAATGATGTTGCCATATTTCATTGACTGTAGCCTTATCTTGAATTTTATCTTTCGTATACATATATTTTTGCATATATATATATATATATATTTATATTCTCATATGTATATATATATATATTCTTTATTTCCTTATATGTACGTTCTTATCCTTTCAAATTTTGAATTTGTATACGTACATATATTTGCATGTTCAGTTGGCCCTCTCTAAAACAAAGATAAAAAATTATGCCGCCGCCGGGGTTCGAACCCCCGACCTCCATGCTACAAATCCAATGCCTTAACCAACTGAGCTACAGAGGCTTTTGTTAACAAGTCTTAGAGCAATAATAATTATTGTTCTCTCCTTACTTCTCTTTTTCATGTTAGTTACAATACTTAAATTAAACAACTGCATGGATCATTTTCTTTTAATTTTTCTTTTAAAAATTAATTATACTTTAATTTGAAAATCTTAATGTCACAGAATTACGGGGTGTTACAGAGCGCCAACAGCCCCAAATTCGAGATGGACCCGAACCCTAGCCCCTCCTTGACCACCGCGAAGCCCACTCCATCGCTCCAGGCACCGCGCGAGATAGGAAAACCACCGTGAGGGACCACCACCAGCGTGAAACAACGCCCGTTTTCCCCTTCCATCTGAATTTCTTACTGTAAGTTTTTATATATATATATATTATTTAATTTGTTTTATAAAATTCGTTTAATTCAAAAAGAATTGTTAAAATCAGTTTTTACCTATGATGTTGGTGAAGAAAAGATCAGATTTTTAAAATGCAAAAGATCATATTTTTTTTAAAGAGTAAAGGCGAAAACTTTATTTTTATAAAGGCGAAAACTTTATTTTTATAAAGGCGAAAACTTTATTTTTATAAAGGCGAAATCTTTATAGAAGTAAAAACGTGATTTTTATATATTGAACACAGTAGTAAAAATATGTTTTTATATATTGAACATAGTAGTAAAAATATGATTTTTATATATTGAACATAGTAGTAAAAACGTGATTTTTATATATTGAACATCGTAGTAAAAACGTGATTTTTATATATTGAACATAGTAGTAAAAATGTGATTTTTATATATGTAGTGACTACGGGCAAACGAAGATGATAAAAAGGCGAGAATGAAGAAGATTTCTATAAATGAAGTGTCGTGAAGTTGGATAGCTATTGGTGAGAACTTCTCACTCAAAATCTTCTCTTTCTAGTTATATATATATACTAGGATGCAGACGGTGCTTAGTAGCACCCGACACAATCGTCCACAAACCATGGACTTGTTTGATTGGTTGTGTAGTTGGTTAGATTATTTGGTTTGAATTGAATTGATTGGTGAAATGGAATGGATTTGATTGATGTGTGAATGGCGTGGGCCTTCACTAGACCGGGGATAAGGCAAGACCTCGTCCCGTTTCTAGTATCGTGCCGTTATGCCGCCGAAATTTTCTAAAATATGTTAGAAAAATAAAACTATCATTTTATTGAATAAATGAACTGAATAGAAAATTCATGTGTTAAAATAAAATGTTTATCGTTAAAAATATATTTTTTAACGTGAAAGTGGATAAATGAATATTTATAAACAAATCGGCCGATTTGTTTATATACACTGATTTGACTGATATCGATTGGGTCGATAAATTTTACACGTCGCCCAACTGCACAACTAAAATCTGTGTTTGATTGTTTGAAACCCCACACGGGTGTTGGGATGAAATTTGAAGTTCACTCATCCTGATGGATTAAATATGTTGATCGGTCGATTGACAGGCTGTTATAAGCGTCAGATATCTATATTTGGTGCTTATACAGTGTAGTGCACTTTGGTTGATGGTTGATTATTTTTCAATGCTATTATATACGTGTGATGTATGAAAATCCATATAATTAACATTATATGGTGATTGATTGGGCCTCATTCCAATCGGGAAAATAATGAATATTATAAAAGAAAATTCATGTGTTGAATATAAAAATAGTCATGTGTTGACGATGATTATGGGTTGAAACTATTCATATGTTGAGTGAAATATTTTAAATAATAAAAATTACATCTTTATCATATTTACGATTAGAATCTACTTTACGGTGGAGTCTAATTAAAAATCAAACGATAGATACCATAGTTTTATAAAATATTTTACATAACAAAAATAGTGATGTGTTGACAGTACTCATGTGTTGAGATTAGTCGTGTGTTGAAAGAAATATAGATTCATGTGTTGAATGGGATAAATATTCATTTGTTGGAAAGAATATAGAAGTTTTGAAAATATAAAGCCGTGTTGACTAGAGATGCATTATTTTGACGCGAACGATATTTATATCCATTTTATTCGTTGTATAATGAATATTGAAAAGTGATTTCAAAATTAAATATTTTGAAATGAAATTCAAATTGAATTAGATTAAAATTCGAATTGAATAGGAAGCAAATTTGAATTCGAATAAAATAGAAATGAATTCAAATTGAATTAAATTGAAATTTAAAACGAACTGAAATTGAATTGAAATCAATTTGAAACGAATTCGAATTGAATCAAATAGAAGGTAAATTCGAATTGAATTGAAACGAGTTTGAATTTGAATTGAATTGAAATGAACTCGAATTGAATTGAAATCAAATCGATTTGAAATTGAAGATGAAGTTGAAATTGTTTTGAAACGAATGTAGAACTATTTATAAAATTCGTTTTAAAACGAAATCGACGAAATATATATATATATATTATATATATATAACGGCCTGAATAGAACGCGCCGCGCTGTGGCAGTTCGTGAATTTCGACCATTTATTTCAAACGGACACTGCGGGAGATCCGACCGTCGGATTCTCCTAAAACCGGAACCGTTGGGTTCGTATCGAAAAGAGCTTTCCAATGAATATTAGAAATTTGAAATCTAACGGTTGGATTTGGAATTATGTCCAAATGAATTTCAGAAAAGGTCGTTGTAAGTGCAGTTCGATGGCCGTAGATGGAAATCGACTGTACGGGCCTTGATAAAATTATTAAAAATATCTATAATTTGTGTAAAATCATAATATGTGAATTGGAAAGAACTGGGGTGAAAAAACTCCACATTTGTAAAGATAAAAATAGATTTTTATCGAAATGTACTAGTTTTGAACTAGAATTAAAATCAATTTATTTTTGAAATAAATAAATTGAATTTGAAAGTGATTTTAAAAATAACCAATATTCCCAATATGTGAATTGGACTGGAGTTGGATTGAAATTATCTTCGGAATATTTCGATGTTGGATTTCGTGACTATACAGATATTGTTATGGGAATTTGAAAGATATATTTTATATCGTTATTTCCAATACGATATTTGTTGGTTTCAGAATTTGGTATTGAATATAAGCCGATATATTTTCTATTCAGAGCCTTGTATTTAATATCAAATGTGATTTGGGTTTATCGTGAATCGTGTTTTAGATGACATTGTTTCTTTAACCCAGTTAAAGACAGGATATTGATTTTTGAAAAGATTAAAGCTAAGTGGAGTTTTAATGTATCTTTAATTAGATTGAAAAGTGAGTTGATAATTTAGATTATCAAATCTGAAAGGTGAACGAGAATGGAGTATCACCAGTTTTTCTCCAAAGCGATAGTTAAATCTTTAATTAGATTTGAATGTGAAATGGTAATTAATTTTACCGATAACACCGTGGTGTTAGATATGGAGTATTACCAGTTTTGCTCCATGGGATATATAGGTTGGGATTGGGAAATAAAATAAATAATTACTTCGGTGTGGTTCGCTAGTCCCAACTAGTTTGAAATGATATCCATAGGAGGATTAAAGAATAAATTTAGAAGAATTTATCTTGGATAAAATTAATGGGAACATTTCCCTAAGAATGTTTTTTTGTGAATAAAAGAATATTCTGAATTGGAATGAGGCGTTTGTTGTGTTTGTGTAACATTCGTTTATTATATACGTGGGTTATTCAGAAAGGCCGGGTTTATATCCATTCTGAATAACCGATTCGACGAGATGTCGAAGATGAAGACGGTGGTTAAAGACCGGAAGTCTTCACATCGTTTGGGTGATTACTGATGATCTTGATTGGGTTGTACACCCAGGATGAGGGAATCAGTTGGTGATCGTCCAGACATACTTGGAGATGGATGGATATGCGAGGAAAGTGCCTCCGATTTCGTTCAGACCCAGAACGAACTTGTAAATGGATTGTGTGTCTGACATTGGATTTTATTCTGTGTTGATTGATCTCTATTAAATATACATCTGTTTGGCGGTGGAGAATTTATTCTCTTGCTTAACGCCCTTCTCTGAGACGTACGAGCTCAGAGGTTGTATATCGATGGACATCAGTCGCATGAAGTGAATTGCCAATGTGGCACGCATAAGTGGCAATTGATCAAGGCTTCTGTTGAAAAGTAAAGTCTTGTGGTTGATGATCAAAGCACGGCCTGTGTGGCGTAGCTTTGTGTATAACGTGAATTCGCGAGCCTCACACCTCGGTATGAGTCAAAAACGGGAGATGGACCGCTGGGAGAGCAAGACGTTTCTTTCTAGCTAGGGTGGTGTCAGTGACCTACCAGCCGTGACATTTATATACTTTTCACCTGTGTGGTTGTTGGAATGCGAGGCGCCTCGGATATAGGTCTGTAAGGACCGGGAAACGTGTGTTCAGGAATTGCCAATCCTCAAAAGTAAGAGAGGACTGGCCCAGCCGATTCCAAGGATCAAAGTGGGGTCCTGGGACATTTGCTAGAGTGTCTCGAACGCGGAGAGGAGCTTGCCCCTTGCCTCGGCTCATGACGGAAATCCAATTTCCAATACGTGATATTGCGGTTTTTATTGTAGAACTAGTATGGCGACATGATATATGGTACCCATGCCGTCTATGATTGATATTTATGATTGAAATTGTTTTGACACTATACACCTATAATAGTATCAAATGATTTGTTTTAAACGTATCAAGCATTATTTGGCTATTATAAGGGAAAACCCTATCCTCCGGCTTGCGTTGCATTGTGTGATAGGACCTGGGTCTTATAATAGCTTCATTTTTCCAAAAAGCATTGCGTTGTTTTGTTATATGCACTGGTATTCTTGGGAGGAAACCCGTTCCGTGTTATACGGCGTGGTCCCTTGAATTACTCTCTTTTAAAGTAAAGTTTTAAATAACTGTTTTAGTTCTCACACCAGTCACATGACTGACCTGGAGTTTATTGTTTTAACCTAAACTCTGGGTGCCCCTATTTTCCACATGGGCAACTTGTAGTTTTGGTTTTGCAGATTTATATTCACAGGATCCTGGTTTACAGCTGGAACGGTGCTCGGAAAGCTCTGTATCCGTGCATTACTTCTAGTTGTGTTTTTGTATTATTTTCTGCTGCGATGTATTTAAATGTAATTTAAATCTCTGATATTTATCGAGTGTAATCTATTCATTTATACTCTGTTTATTCTTATATCTGATGGAATTGTTGTAATAACAATGAAATGTTCTTCTGTATGCGTTCTATTTTGTCTTGTCCTCAATTCTATCCGTGCTTTCCTTCACGGGGAAGTTCGGGTCGTCTCAGTTTGGTATCAGAGCTTTGGTTTACAGAGCTCGAGAACACGACACATTAGAACCATACGAAAGAATTCATCAGATATTGGATTAGTAATATCCAATTAGAATTACTCGTTAGAGATAGGATCAGTAGTATCCTAGAACGAGTGTGAAGAGTATATTTTTCAAATGAAAACAATTTTGTTTTGAAAATTTAAACCATTTTATACTTATTTGAATATTTATTTATTTTGAATATGGACAATCGAGTATATAAAGATTTTGCATATACGCGTCATGAACGTATATTCGAAGTTTTGATATACTGGATAGATATAGAGTCACATTCTAGACACCCGGGGATAATTCTGGTGATGTGGCCACATCATCAGTATTTATTTTCGTGTTTCGAAGGTGTGACTACTATATATTTCCATTAGACTGGTGTGAGAACCAAAATATAGCTAGAATACATTGTTGTGAATTGGCATCAAAAACATGATTTTCTGTATATGTATCAAAATTATGAATTTGAAACTCTAATTCACCAATTGATTGATGTTTGAGTTGCTTGTTTATTTGTTTGCTAATTTTTAACCATTATGCCTAATTGAACCAAATATTGAGTTGTATTGAAAATTGGTCGCATTTGCTTGCATATATATGTACTTACCTTGAACAGGTCATAGCAAGGAGGCTAGAGCAGAGAATAAAATTTGTTTGCCCAACAAATAGGTACATGTTTACTATAATTTACTGTTTTGTTTGGGTGATGATGATTTTATGAGCCTATTGGCTAGCCGCTTGGCTTTTTCATTTTCTTTTTGAGATTAGAAGGACCGGGGAAGCTATTTGAAATTCCCCGATGCTCCCGGTGCAGGGGAGGTTATGGCGAAATTTTTCGAAAATTTAGGGTGTTAGCCAAATTTTTGAAGAATTTGAAAATTCTCAGAAACTGAAAAGTTGGAGAATGGAAGCCAGATCGAACGTGGAGCTGATTAATCAAACTACTTTCGACTTTGTTCCTTTTCGGGGACGAAAAGTTTTAAGTGGGAGAGATTGTAATAACCCGAAAATCTGGGCCAGTTTAAAATTTTTATTTTGGCGATTTTAGCGAATTTTGAATATTTAAAATAGATTATTTTAAATAATATCGACGAGAAATTTATTTTGAATAGAATTCAACGTATATATTTTATACGTCGTCGTTAGAATATAAATAATTCTATATAATTATAAATAGAATTGAAAATGGCGCGGTAGTTCGATAATTTGATCTCAAACTTCAATTGAATGTACCGGGAGCAAAACAATCCGGATTTTAGTGAAACCAAAAATATTAGGATCTAATTGAGAATATCTTTCCAACGAATCTGAAAAATCGAAATTTCATAGCGGGGATCAAAAGATATGTCCAGTTGAAAATTCTGAATAGTCGCTATGGAATTCAGGCCCTTAAAAATAGACATTTTGCAAAAGACCTCGGATTTCGACGAAACCACTTTTGTTGGGTCCGTGATGTCGAATTATTGCTAGGTTTCAAATTTCATAATTTTTCGAATCAACATGTGAGCGTGGCAAAGGAAAACGCGTTTGACCAGTTTTAGTTGATTTTAATCGACTAGAAAATGGCCATTTTTCCAATGGTCTCAGAATTTGACGAAACTAGTTTTGTTAAGACCGTACCGTCAATACGAAGCTAGAAAATATTTTTCTGGAATTTTTCTAGTTAGTATGTGACCCCGGTAAATTGAAATGTACGTTTAAAATTCAATATAGTGATTTAAATGTAAATTTAACGGAAACTGATCGAAACGATTGAATTGTCCTACGTGGCATATCCCATTGTGTTCGGAATGGGGGTTAAACACTATGGACGATAGGCGGTGGGCCTCGTTTCGAGGTCGTATGTAAAAGTCAACTTTTTGCAATTAAAAAAATTAAAAAAATTAAAAAAAACCCTCTTCTCTTTTATACGCTGCCCCCCCCTCTCTATTTTCAAATCGAATTTACAGAAAAAAAGGAGACGAGAGCGACGGGGGGGAGCCGCCGCCGCATCGCCCCCCCCCCCCCCTGATGAGCCACCGCCGCGCCGGAGGCAGGCGCGCCCCCTCCTCTTCTTCCTCCTTCCTTCTTCCCTTCCTCCTCCACCGATCAACTGCGCCACCCACAAGCCCTCCTCCACTCGCCACGCTCAGCTCCTCCGCCCCACCTCAGATGAGCCGCGACCTCCCCTTCCTCCAGCGAGCGCCAACAGCCCCAAATTCGAGATGGACCCGAACCCTAGCCCCCCCTTGACCACCGCGAAGCCCACTCCATCGCTCCAGGCACCGCGCGAGACAGGAAAACCACCGTGAGGGACCACCACCAGCGTGAAACAGCGCCCGTTTTCCCCTTCCATCTGAATTTCTTACTGTAAGTTTATATATATATATATATTATTTAATTTGTTTTATAAAATTCGTTTAATTCAAAATGAATTGTTAAAATCAGTTTTTACCTATGATGTTGGTGAAGAAATGATCAGATTTTTAAAATGCAAAAGATCATATTTTTTTTAAAGAGTAAAGGCGAAAACTTTATTTTTATAAAGGCGAAAACTTTATTTTTATAAAGGCAAAAACTTTATTTTTATAAAGGCGAAATCTTTATAGTAGTAAAAACGTGATTTTTATATATTGAACATAGTAGTAAAAATATGATTTTTATATATTGAACATAGTAGTAGAAATATGATTTTTATATATTGAACATAGTAGTAAAAACGTGATTTTTATATATTGAACATCGTAGTAAAAACGTGATTTTTATATATTGAACATAGTAGTAAAAATGTGATTTTTATATATGTAGTGACTACGGGCAAACGAAGATGATAAAAAGGCGAGAATGAAGAAGATTTCTATAAATGAAGTGTCGTGAAGTTGGATAGCTATTGGTGAGAACTTCTCACTCAAAATCTTCTTTTTCTAGTTATATATATATATATATATATATATATATATATATATATATACTAGGATGCAGACGGTGCTTAGTAGCACCCGACACAATCGTCCACAAACCATGGACTTGTTTGATTGGTTGTGTAGTTGGTTAGATTATTTGGTTTGAATTGAATTGATTGGTGAAACGGAATGGATTTGATTGATGTGTGAATGGCGTGGGCCTTCACTAGACCGGGGATAAGGCTAGACCTCGTCCCGTTTCTAGTATCGTGCCATTATGCCGCCGAAATTTTCTAAAATATGTTAGAAAAATAAAAATATCATTTTATTGAATAAATGAACTGAATAGAAAATTCATGTGTTAAAATAAAATGTTTATCGTTAAAAATATAATTTTTAACGTGAAAGTGGATAAATGAATATTTATAAACAAATCGGCCGATTTGTTTATATACACTGATTTGACTGATATCGATTGGGTCGATAAATTTTACACGTCGCCCAACTGCACAACTAAAATCTGTGTTTGATTGTTTGAAACCCCACACGGGTGTTGGGATGAAATTTGAAGTTCACTCATCCTGATGGATTAAATATGTCGATCGGTCGATTGACAGGCTGTTATAAGCGTCAGATATCTATATTTGGTGCTTATACAGTGTAGTGCACTTTGGTTGATGGTTGATTATTTTTCAATGCTATTATATACGTGTGATGTATGAAAATCCATATAATTAACATTATATGGTGATTGATTGGGCCTCATTCCAATCGGGAAAATAATGAATATTATAAAAGAAAATTCATGTGTTGAATATAAAAATAGTCATGTGTTGACGATGATTATGGGTTGAAACTATTCATATGTTGAGTGAAATATTTTAAATAATAAAAATTACATCTTTATCATATTTACGATTAGAATCTACTTTACGGTGGAGTCTAATTAAAAATCAAACGATAGATACCATAGTTTTATAAAATATTTTACATAACAAAAATAGTGATGTGTTGACAGTACTCATGTGTTGAGATTAGTCGTGTGTTGAAAGAAATATAGATTCATGTGTTGAATGGGATAAATATTCATTTGTTGGAAAGAATATAGAAGTTTTGAAAATATAAAGCCGTGTTGACTAGAGATGCGTTATTTTGACGCGAACGATATTTATATCCATTTTATTCGTTGTATAATGAATATTGAAAAGTGATTTCAAAATTAAATATTTTGAAATGAAATTCAAATTGAATTAGATTAAAATTCGAATTGAATAGGAAGCAAATTTGAATTCGAATAAAATAGAAATGAATTCAAATTGAATTAAATTGAAATTGAAATTTAAAACGAACTGAAATTGAATTGAAATCAATTTGAAACGAATTCGAATTGAATCAAATAGAAGGTAAATTCGAATTGAATTGAAACGAATTTGAATTTGAATTGAATTGAAATGAACTCGAATTGAATTGAAATCAAATCGATTTGAAATTGAAGATGAAGTTGAAATTGTTTTGAAACGAATGTAGAACTATTTATAAAATTCGTTTTAAAAGGAAATCGACGAAATATATATATATATTATATATATAATGGCCTGAATAGAACGCGCCGCGCCGCGGCAGTTCGTGAATTTCGACCATTTATTTCAAACGAACATTGCGGGAGATCCGACCGTCGGATTCTCCTAAAACCGGAACCGTTGGGTTCGTATCGAAAAGAGCTTTCCAACGAATATTAGAAATTTGAAATCTAATGGTTGGATTTGGAATTATGTCCAAATCAATTTCAGAAAAGGTCGCTGTAAGTGCAGTTCGATGGCCGTAGATGGAAATCAACTGTACGGGCCTTGATAAAATTATTAAAAATATCTATAATTTGTGTAAAATCATAATATGTGAATTGGAAAGAACTGGGGTGAAAAAACTCCACATTTGTAAAGATAAAAATAGATTTTTATCAAAATGTACTAGTTTTGAACTAGAATTAAAATCAATTTATTTTTGAAATAAATAAATTGAATTTGAAAGTGATTTTAAAAATAACCAATATTCCCAATATGTGAATTGGACTGGAGTTGGATCGAAATTATCTTCGGAATATTTCGATGTTGGATTTCGTGACTATACAGATATTGTTATGGGAATTTGAAAGATATATTTTATATCGTTATTTCCAATACGATATTTGTTGGTTTCAGAATTTGGTATTGAATATAAGCCGATATATTTTCTATTCAGAGCCTTGTATTTAATATCAAATGTGATTTGGGTTTATCGTGAATCGTGTTTTAGATGACATTGGTTCTTTAACCCAGTTAAAGACAGGATATTGATTTTTGAAAAGATTAAAGCTAAGTGGAGTTTTAATGAATCTTTAATTAGATTGAAAAGTGAGTTGGTAATTTAGATTATCAAATCTGAAAGGTGATCGAGAATGAAGTATCACCAGTTTTTCTCCAAAAGCGATAGTTAAATCTTTAATTAGATTTGAACGTGAAATGGTAATTAATTTTACCGATAACACCGTGGTGTTAGATATGGAGTATTACCAGTTTTGCTCCATGGGATATATAGGTTGGGATTGGGAAATAAAATAAATAATTACTTTGGTGTGGTTCGCTAGTCCCAACTAGTTTGAAATGATATCCATAGGAGGATTAAAGAATAAATTTAGAAGAATTTATCTTGGATAAAATTAATGGGAACATTTCCCTAAGAATGTGTTTTTGTGAATAAAAGAATATTCTGAATTGGAATGAGGCGTTTGTTGTGTTTGTGTAACATTCGTTTATTATATACGTGGGTTATTCAGAAAGGCCGGGTTTATACACATTCTGAATAACCGATTCGACGAGATGTCGAAGATGAAGACGGTGGTTGAAGACCGGAAGTCTTCACATCGTTTGGGTGATTACTGATGATCTTGATTGGGCTGTACACCCAGGATGAGGGAATCAGTTGGTGATCGTCCAGACGTACTTGGAGATGGATGGATATGCGAGGAAAATGCCTCCGGTTTCGTTCAGACCCAGAACGAACTTGTAAATGGATTGTGTGTCTGACATTGGATTTTATTCTGTGTTGATTGATCTCTATTAAATATACATCTGTTTGGCGGCGGAGAATTTATTCTCTTGCTTAACGCCCTTCTCTGAGACGTACGAGCTCAGAGGTTGTATATCGATGGACATAAGTCGCATGAAGTGAATTGCCAATGTGGTACGCATAAGTGGCAATTGATCAAGGCTTCTGTTGAAAAGCAAAGTCTTGTGGTTGATGATCAAAGCACGGCCTGTGTGGCGTAGCTTTGTGTATAACGTGAATTCGCGAGCCTCACACCTCGGTATAAGTCAAAAACGGGAGATGGACCGCTGGGAGAGCACGACGTTTCTTTCTAGCTAGGGTGGTG
The DNA here is from genome assembly GCA_030737875.1 of Allium sativum. NCBI lineage: Eukaryota > Viridiplantae > Streptophyta > Magnoliopsida > Asparagales > Amaryllidaceae > Allium > Allium sativum. Next base: position 84,428,425 of record CM060918.1, read on the forward strand.
TCAGTGACCTACCAGCCCTGACATTTATATACTTTTCACCTGTGTGGTTGTTGGAATGCGAGGCGCCTCAGATATAGGTCTGTAAGGACCGGGAAACATGTGTTCAGGAATTGCCAATCCTCAAAAGTAAGAGAGGACCGGCCCAGCCGATTCCAAGGATCAAAGTGGGGTCCTGGGACATTTGCTAGAGTGTCTCGAACGCGGAGAGGAGCTTGCCCCTTGCCTCGGCTCATGACGGAAATCCAATTTCCAATCCGTGATATTGCGGTTTTTATTGTAGAACTAGTATGGCGACATGATATATGGTACCCATGCCGTCTATGATTGATATTTATGATTGAAATTGTTTTGACAGTATACACCTATAATAGTATCAAATGATTTGTTTTAAACGTATCAAGCATTATTTGGCTATTATAAGGGAAAACCCTATCCTCCGGCTTGCGTTGCATTGTGTGATGGGACCTGGGTCTTATAATAGCTTCATTTTTCCAAAAAACATTGTGTTGTTTTGTTATATGCACTGGTATTCTTGGGAGGAAACCCGTTCCGTGTTATACGGCATGGTCCCTTGAATTACTCTCTTTTAAAGTAAAGTTTTAAATAACTGTTTTAGTTCTCACACCAGTCACATGACTGACCTGGAGTTTATTGTTTTAACCAAAAATCTGGGTGCCCCTATTTTCCACACGGGCAGCTTGTAGTTTTGGTTTTGCAGATTTATATTCACAGGATCCTGGTTTACAGCTGGAACGATGCTCGGAAAGCTCTGTATCCGTGCATTACTTCTAGTTGTGTTTTTGTATTATTTTCCATTGCGATGTATTTAAATGTAATTTAAATCTCTGATATTTATCGAGTGTAATCTATTCATTTATACTCTGTTTATTCTTGTATCTGATGGAATTGTTGTAATAACAATGAAATGTTCTTCTGTATGCGTTCTATTTTGTCTTGTCCTCAATTCTATCCGTGCTTTCCTTCACGGGGAAGTTCGGGTCGTCTCAGTTTAGGTTAAAACAATAAACTCCAGGTCAGTCATGTAACTGGTGTGAGAACTAAAACAGTTATTTAAAACTTTTCTTTTAAATCAGATATATCAAGGGACCACGTCGTATAACATGGAACGGGTTTCCTCCCAAGAATAACAGTGCATATAACAAAACAACGCAATGTTTTTTTGAAAAACGAAGCTATTATCAGACTCAGATCCCATAACACAATGCAACGCAAGCCGGAGGATAGAGTTTTACCTTATAATAGCCAAACATGCTTGGTATGTTTAAAACAAATCATTTCGATATTATTATAAGTGCATAGTGTACAAATTCACTTCAAATATAAATGTATCAATCATAGTTGGCATTAGTGTCCCATTCCACTATGTCGCCAATAGTATACAACTAAAACCGTAAAATGTCGTATTGGAATTTGGATTTCCATCTGTGAACCAAGGAAAGGGATCGTCCTTAACGCTTCGAGACGCTCAAGCCCGTGTCTCAGGACCCAGACACAGGTGGGCCCTTGGATCGTCAAGGCCGGTCCACACAGAATGGATTAAAATGCCTGAACAATACGTTTCCCCGCCTTATGGGGCGTAAAACTGGTCAGTATATCGACCAAACCATCCATCGGCCCCGTAGAGACCGAAATAACCGAGGCGCCTCACTATCCATCATCCACAAAAGTAAAAATATCTGGGCTCCATACCATGACACCACTCCTAGCTAGAAGGAAACGCATGTCCTCGCTAAGCTCCTCTCCCATTTCTCGTTCACACCAGGGTGTGAGGCTCGCGAATTAACGCTACACACAAATCTATGCTATATTAAAGTCGTGCTTTGATCATCAACCCAAGGACTCTACTTTTCAACAGAATCCTTGATCATTTGCATCTTAACATGCCACACAGGCAATTCACGCCATGCAACTGATGTCCATCAATCACACATAATGAAGTCCAATGTCAGACACACATCCATACAAGTCCATTCTAGGTCTGAACGAAACCGGAGGCACCTTATTCCTCGTCCCATATGTCCAATACAGGAGAGAGGTCCTCACATATCCGGTCGATCTCCAAGTACGTCTGGACAATCACCAGTTATTACCTCATCTTGGGTGTACAACCTAATCAAGACATCAGTATTCATCCAAACGATGTGAAGAACTCCGGTCTTCAACCACCGTCTTCATCGTCGACTTATCGTAGAATCAGTTATTCAAAATGGGTATAAACCCGGCCTTTCTGAATAACCCATGTATATTATAAACAAGTGCTACACAAACACAACATACGCCTCATTTCAATTCAAAATATTCTTTTATTCAAATATTCTTTTCATAATGAAAACCAAATTAAGGTTTTCCAAACTAGTCGGGATTAGCGAACCTTACCGAAGTAATCATTGGTTTAATTTCCCAATCCCAACCTATTCATCCAAACTAGTCGGGATTAGCGAACCACATCGAAGTAATCGTTTGTTTAATTTCCCAATCCTAACCTATTCATCCCATGGAGCAAAATTGGTAGTACTCCATATCTAACACCCATGGTGTTGTCGGTAAAATTAATTACCATTTCACATTTAAATCTAATTAAAGGTTTAACTATCGCCTGGAGTAAAACTGGTGGTACTCCATTCTCGATCATTTCTTGAATTTGATAATTTTAGTTATCAGATTCACCTTTCAATCTATTTAAAGATTCCTTAAAACTCTAATTCGGTTTTAATCCCCAAAAATCATTGCTTAATGATTATTCAAAGTTAAGAAATTAATCTTATCTTTAACTGGGTTAAAGAACTAATGACATTTAAAACACAACTCACGATAAACCCAAAATCACATTCCATTAACAATGGAATCTTCATGGAAAGCAGATCAATATATATATATATATATATATATATATATAACCGATATAAACTTTCATATCCAACCGATAATATAAATGGAATAACGGCAAAGCCTTTTAAGTTCCTCATATAGTAACAGTCTTCCTCCACAGAAGTTCGCTTCGATTATTACCAAATCGAATTCCATTCCATTCCAATTTATTCTATTAAATTCGAAACTATTCTTAGGAAAATTTCCCTTAAATCTTAATTAAAAGATTTATAAATTCCAAATCACATTTCACTGTAAATCGGGTTAAAGAACGAATGTCGTTAAAAACGCAGTTCACGATAAACCCAATTCACACCCCATTTTATTCCAATTAAATGTTAATTAATTGGAAACTCTAATAATCTTATGTAACGACCCGGTTCTTGGCGACTTTAGTTATCGACATAAATTCAATGATGACTAACTAAACATTAAAAAAAACCGGTAGTTAATGAAAGAAATAAGAGGGCGAGGATAGATAAGATAGAAACTTAGAATAGAAGAAGAAGAAGAACAAAACATCAGAGTAACATGAACCTCACAGTGGAACGAATAAAATATAACATAACTTTTGAAATACAAATAATATATGTATACAATAACATTGCAGAGTACAACACTTAAAACACAGCGGAAATAAAGAATAGCTATATAATCCTGAAGCCTCCTGCTCCAAGCTCTCCAGGCATATCTATAAAAGCCCGACTACTTGATTGCCCGTACAAATTTAGGCACCCAAGAGTTTATGGAAAACAAATTAATAAACTCCGGGTCAGTCATGAGACTGGTGTGAATAAAACTCCAAACACTTGGTTAAATAAAGGATATCTCATAAGACCACGCCGTGAAAATGGAACGGGTTTTTCCCTTATGAGAGTCCAAACAACTTCAAAATCAATACTTGTCTGATATTATAATAATGTCTAGATCAAGTAAATAACAATCTAGTGGAACGCTTGCATCTCACATTCCATATATATAATATAATAAACCGCAGGCACTTATTGGATAATGGATTTCCAACTATGACAAGGTATGGAACCACCTTCCAATTAGTGTACTCTAGGAACGATACACTGGAGTTCAACAAGAACATCTTTCAACTCAGCCACACATGACCGACCACTCATTTCGTTTGAGTGTATCGAATGTATATCACCAACGGTTGGGATCAGCAACCGTTTCCCGTATATATATAGGACAACATTGATAGATTAAAGAAGCAAATGAATATTCTCTAGATAGGTGATTATACACCCTACTTCGGAGCGACCGACTTAGCCATGCTGCCTGCCCGATTTCTGTTATTTACCGGATATGAGGCTAGAAGCTACGCATATCTTTTTGCATATCATATCTTCATTTACTTGGAATACCACATCGTAATACCCGCCAAATCATTTTCGATTTCCCTAACATTATCACGGGTATGAAGCTAAGAGAAACAAATTCCTCCGCCACCAAACGTTATACATTTGAAGAGATCAACATATATGATTCGTTAGGAATACTCTGTCAAACACTCGTCCATACAAGTTGTCCTGGGACTGGACAAACCGAAGGCACTATTCAGTACATCCATCTTAGGCAATCTTTACCTAAGATTTATACAACAGCCCTTGCACTTTACTCCACCTTCAATTATCTTTGGCATATATGATTCGCAATGCTTATGCCAATACGGAGTGGTTCTTCGGATAATAATCCAACCGGTCTCTCCATATTAACAACGTTAAAATGGTCGAAAATTTTGATAGTCTGTGATTTAATTATCAAGGAAAAACACGTATGCAAACAACGATATTATTTCCAGATGGAAATTATATCGATCAATCATCATTTAACATTTATCTCTCTATTTAACTTATCCATTTTTGATCTTTTGTTTCCCTATATTCTAAATTCTTACTTTCTAAATTTAGAAAATATACGTTATTAATAATGGAAAACATTTCCATTTCTTTTTTCTATATTAGAAAACATTTCTGATTCTTATTTGGAAAACATTTCCAAATCTCCTTTATTTGGTTGAAACAGATGTTTAAATAAAACATCGCTATGCCAACTCCAACCATTTACTAAATTCACTTAACCATTATTCACTATCAACCTTACCATTCCTTAGTTAAGAAGGAAGTCAATCAAGTTGGGGTATAATTACCTCTCAGACCTTAACTGAACAACGTTTTAACTTCAGAATAGACAAAGTTTATCTTTTAAACCTTTAACAAACTTCCTTACGTAACTCTCTTTCGAATAATCTCTATTCGATAACTCCTCCCTTTGAATAACCATATTCGATAATCTTTCTTACGAATAACTAGATTCGAAAACCTTTCTTCGAATAAACTATATTCGATTAACTCTATTCAATTAACTCTTATCAATTTACTCTTACCGATTAACTCTATTGGATTAACTCTATTTGATTTAACTCTAATCGATTTACTATTTCACTTAACTCCTTTCGAATAAACTATATTTGATTACTCCTTTAACTATATTTGATAACTCTGTAATTCTATTCGAATAAACTATATTCGATTAACTCCTTTAATTCTATTCGAATAAACTATATTCGATTAACTCCTTTAATTCTATTCGAATAAATTAACTCCTTTAATTCTATTCGAATAAACTATATTTGATTAACTCCTTTAATTCTATTCGAATAAACTATATTCGGTTAACTCCTTTCGAATAACTAGATTCGATAACTCCTTTAACTCTATTAGAATAACTAATATTTGATTTAACTCCATTCGCTTACTCTAGATCGCAGCGATCACAATGGTTACGCCTGATTCCCTCAGGAAACATCCGACCGCCATAGGCTATCTGCAGCCCTGCGAATTACGCTAGCAGTCGTACGAAATGGCAACTTATCCTGAGTAACTATGTTTAACTAACTCTATCTCAAAAACTATATTCGATCAACTTTAATTGAATAACTAATATTCAATTAAATCCTAATTCGATTAACTATGTTCAATTTACTCTATCTGGTTAACTCTTAATTCGAGTAGCAACTCTATCTCAATAACTATATTCGATCAACTTTAATTGAATAACTAATGTTCAATTAAATCCTAATTCGATTAACTACGTTCAATTTACTCTATCTGGTTAACTCTTAATTTAAGTAGCAATTATTCGATAAATTCTAATTGAATAACTAATATTCAATTAACTCTAGGATTAACCCTAACTGGTTAACTCTAACTGGTTAATTCTAGTCGATTTATTCCTTTGAATTAACTCCTATGATAAATTCCTTTTCTGGTTGTTTATAAAAATAATTCCTTTTCTATTTGTTTACTTAATAAATAACTATTCCCTTTCAATTCTATCTATTTTCTAAATAAATATTTCCTTTATACTTCTATTTATTTCCTAAATAAATATTTCTTTATACTTTTATGTTTGATTTCACAAATATTTTCCTTTATATTTGTTTTCACAAATATCTTCTTTCATATTTGTTTTCACATATATTTTCCTTTATATTTGTTTTCACAAATATCTTCTTTTATATTTGTTTTCACAAATATTTCTCTTCCTATTTTATTTATTTAACAAATAAATATTTTCCCTTTAAATCTATTTGTAAGTGTTTTACAAATATTTCCTTTAAATTCTTATTTGGCTTTCCAAATATTTCCTTTGTACTTCCTTTGATTTTATAAATAGTTTCTTTTATAAATTCTATTTATAAATAAATATTCCTTTTATAATTTTATTTACTTTCTAAGTAAATATTCTTTTATCCTTCTATTTACTTTCTAAGTAAATACCCTTTTACAAAATTCTTTCTTTTTATAAATAATTTATTTCAATGCATAGTTTGAAATCTTCCTTCTATATAAAATCTTTCGATTTTATATAATATTTTATTTCAATATTTCTTTTGGTATTTAACAGTACCAAATAACCAGACCATTGTCGCTATAATCAATATCAGATTATACATCACATCATATAACACAATATATGAACAAAACAGTATTATAAATATTGAGGAACCCAGTTGGGTCCCTCCAACCTGTTTCCCTGCATCACAGATGTTAAACAACATGAATAAAAAATTATTTTGATAAACAGAATCAATATTCGATTTAACGATTTATATATATATCGTTATCTATACTTTCGACCAAACAGTTAACACACAGCAATCAACAGATGATTAACAATTCTAAAAATACATTATAAAAATATAACTGTTCAGAGTTGGTGAGTTTTACTCAATTTGGAAGTTCATCGTTAAAGAACGATAAACTTTTTTTTTATTTGAATCAAACAATTTATTTTGCCATAAATTCATATGAGCCCTAATCCACTTCCAGTCAGCTTCATTGTGAAGCTCTCGTCCATACGGTCCCACCGCAACTTACTGTTCATCAATCTGATATCGTATGTAGAAGTTATGACGTTTTAAAGTTAATACAATTTTAAAATAAAATAAAACATGATTTATATTTCAACCGGGCCTTAGCCTTAATTAGCCAGCCCATCCTCACTTCTACGAACCCAGACCCATCGAAATCCTTCTTCCCCAATCGAAAATATCAACTCCAGAATAAAACTCCAACCTCCATTATCAACATTTATCACCTCGTTCTCCTCCAACGTTCCACCGATCACCACGAAACCACCATCAACGTCTTGCTCTTCCAAAACTCCACCACCCTATACCCCAAACAACCAACCCGCAACCCCATTGTCGACCCCGACATCAGACATCCCCAACAGTACCCCGTCGGATTTTTCAACCGAACCCTTCCAGTTTTTAACGCAAGAACCATTTTCAAACCCTGAATTCAAAAACAACTTCGGATTCAAACAATATGGCTTCGATCTTTAGGTTTCCTTAACCCTAGGTGCTCACAGTCTTTCGCTGGAACTGTCGATCCCATCCGACACGCATCGCATGCCACAAAAGTAGTATAGGATCGAAGAGGATCATCCCAGGAACACAACTACACATATATATTTATTTATAGATGTTGATTTTGTTTTCTAAGGATTTTTAGAAGTGGAATTTTCTCGTTTTCTTTTTGCTCAAGAACGAAGGAAGTGGCGGCTCAAAGAGATATTATATAACGGCTTTGTGAGGTTGAAAACGATGATGGCGTGGCCATTTCTAGGCTTTAGAAATAGGGTAGGATATTTTGGTTTATTTTATTTATTTATACCCGATCATTGCTTTCTAAAAATTCATGTGATCATACACGACACTCAAAAATCAAGAAAATTGACATGCTCCTAGAGTTCAACATTACGGTCCCAACGAAACAGGTTTCGTCGAATTCCGACTCCTTTTGCTCACACAGCGTATTTTTAACCGTCAAAATACTGACTGTTCTTCACATAAAATTCCCGTACAACCACATACTGACTTCAAAAATCACAGAAATTGAAATCTAGTAGTAATTTAATATTACGGAACCCACAAAATTAGTTTCATCGAATTCGGAGGTCGTTCGTAAAACTGGCTATTTTTATAGCTCTAAATAACCCATTTAAATATATAAATATATTTAAAAACAATTAAATTAAATATTAATAAATTAATATTATCGTGTATATCCACATACGATATCATATACCTCCACATATTCCTATATGAATTTCCAGCTCGATATTTCAAACCCCGATATAAATCGATATTCGATTTATAATGAAATTCCTTTTTAAAATATAAATAATTCCTTTATAAATTATAAAGGAATTCCATAGCGATTTTCTAAAATTTGATTTGAACATAAATCAAAATCTACACAATGAAATCCCGATTTTTCTCTTCCACTAGGAAGATATACTTCACCAGCTCCTAACATTTCTTGTTTCACAGAAATCCGATTTAAAATGGACCCGGTACATTCAGTTGAAGTTCAAATCGCCAAATAGCGAACTGCCGCGCCATTTCGAGCTCGACTATATTTATAATATAATTAATACGTTCAACTGTCGTTTATATAATATATTCGTTATTCAAATTAAATTCTAAACTGAATTATATATTTTGAATTTCCCCATTCGCACCATATCGCCATTTCAGCCCCTTTTGATTATTCCAGTATTTAATATATTATTTAATTATTATCTTAATTAAATATTCACTCTTATTTAATTCAACGACCATTATATTCTCTAAATCATTATTTAAATAATTAAATTAATTAATTATTTTATCGCTGAAAATGCGGGTCATTACATTCTTCCCCACTTAAAATGATTTCGTCCTCGAAATTTCTAAGGTAGAAAACAAACCCTATCGATTGGTTAGAACTTATTTGTTCACTTTTTAACTCCATTTTTCAACTGGACCAATTTAATTTTAATTAAAATATTAATTAATCCTTATCAACGAAAATTTTCAAAAATCCTGAAAATTTTCTAACACCTTAACTTTTTGAAAAATTTCGCCAGCACCTCCTTTGTACTGGTCAATAGGTCAAACTCCAACTCGCCTCTATGGGCCTTCTCCAACCCAAAAGAAAAATCAAACAGCCAAGTGGCTAGTCAAACAGACTCATAAATCACCAAACTCATACAAAATAAACTTTTACCTTTTTGTCGGGCATATCACTATATCCTTTACATCTGCTGTCAATTCAGCATATACCAGTGTTATCCCAATCAAATTCTGATCAATTTATCCTCACACAGCTATTCGCTTAAACAAGCCAAATACCATTTCAAACTCAAATCCATTCTTGATTCCGACCTATTAACTTACCAATCCAGTATACTTAACCAAGTTAAGTTCCATCCACATTTTCATTAACTGGTTAATTTCTCTCGTCAGTTACTTTTATCTCATAACTCAGATTTTGATTTCCATTTGAAAAATCAATCCATATACACACCTAAGTCCAAGTATATTCAAAATCCATTTTACTTGATATCGTTCCATTTCAATTCAATTTCTATTACCACTTAACTGGCTTTATTTTAAATCTCAATTTGTTTTCACAAATTTTTGTTTAAATTTGTTTTTAATTCAAATAATTTTCTTCCTGGGAGTTTTTAAACAGTTTACCTCTTTCAAAAATCAACTTTTCTTTTTTTGAAATTCAACACAACTCGTTTTTCCCAAAACAAATTCAAAAACAATCTCTTTGGTAGTAATCCGTCACTTACAACTCGAAAATGAACACTGATTATGCTGCAGTCATTATCAGAATTATTTTCCAGCTACAGAAGTGAGTTCAGTACTATATCACCATTCAAAACCATTTCTAAATCATTTCTATTTTGAAATATTTTCAAAATACCATTCACCGTGCCTATAAAACAATTTAAAATCTCCCAGGATCTTAAAATTTACATATATTTAATCTAAATCCAATTACAAACACCTTTCCAAATTCTAGGGTTTTCATTTAAATTCCGATTTAAATTCAGACTTAATTCAATTCGAATTCATATATTTCGCTTATATGAATTCTGATTGGTTATTTACATAACCATTTAATTTATAATCTTACTCGATTATAATAACACCCAATATATCCAATGTAATAATTCCAATATAAATCCTTCATATCAAAATATAATTTGGGTAAAATTGTTTCATTTACCCTTTTCAAAACATATCGTGTCGACCCATCGTATTCGAGTGTTTATAATCTCCTACCGATACAGTGGATCAAACTGATTGATCAGAACCCATAAACAACTCAACCAATAAATCACGACAAAATAAAACAAATTTTTATATCAATAACAAATACGTTCACTCGTATATATACACTCAACTCAATCTAGGGTATTACTAACCCCATCTATACCGAGTCACGCCATAGAGCCAAGGTAATTACTTAACCTTAAGCTCTGATACCAACTGTAACGACCCGTTTTTTGGCGACTTTAGTTATCGACATAAATTTAATGACGACTAACTAAACATAAAAAAGGGTAGTTAATGAAAGAAACTAGAGGGTGAGGATAGATAAGATGGAAACTTAGAATAGAAGAAGAAGAAGAACACAACATCAGAGTAACACGAACCTCACAGAGGAATGAATAAAATATAACATAACTTTTGAAATACAAACAGTATATGTATACAATAACATTGCAGAGTACAACACTTGCACCACAGCGGAAATAAACAATAGCTATATAATCCTAAAGCCTCCTGCTCTAAGCTCTCCAAGTGTATCTGTAAAATCCCGACTACTTGACTGCCATACAAATTTAGGCACCCAAGAGTTTAGGGAAAACAAACAAATAAACTCCGGGTCAGTCATGGGACTAGTGTGAATAAAACTCCAAACAATTGGTTAAATAAAGGATATCTCATAAGACCACGCCATGAAAACGGAATGGGTTTTTCCCTTATGAGAATCCAAACAACTTTAAAATCAATACTTGTCTGATATTATAATAATGTCGACATCAAGTAAATAACAATCTAGCGGAACGCTTGCATCTCATGTTCCACATATCATAAACCGTAGGTGCTTATGGGATAATGGATTTCCAACTATGACAAGGTATGGAAACACCTTCCGATCAGTGTACTCTAGGAACGATACACTGGAGTTCAACAAGAACATCTTGCAACTCAACCACATATGACCGACCACTCATTTCGCTTGAGTATATCAAATGTATATCACCAACGGTTGGGATCAGCAACCGTTTCCCGTATATATATGGGACAACATTGATAGATTAAAGAAGCAAATGAATATTCTATAGATAGGTGATTATACACCCTACTTTGGAGCGACCGACTTAGCCATGTTGCCTGCTCGATTTCTATCATTTACCGGATGTGAGGCTAGAAGCTACGCATATCTTTTTACATATCATATCTTCATTAACTTGGAATACCACATCGTCATACCCGCCAAATCATTTTCGATTTCCCTAATGGTATCACGGGTATGAAGCTAAGAGAAACGAATTCCTCCGCCACCAAACGTGATACGTTTGAAGAGATCAACATATATGATTCTTTAGGAATACTCTGTCAGACACTCGTCCATACAAGTTGTCCTGCGACTGGACAAACCGAAGGCACTATTCAGTACATCCATCTTAGGCAATCTTTACCTAAAATTTATACAACAGCCCTTGCACTTTACTCCATCATCAATTATCTTTGGCATATATGATTCGCAATGCTTATGCCAATACCGAGTGGTTCTTCGGATAATAATCAAACCGGTCTCTCCATATTAACAACATTAAAATGGTCGAAAACTTTGATAGTCTGTCATTTAACTATCAAGGAAAAACACGTGTGCAAACAATGATATTATTTCCAGATGGAAATTATATCGATCAATCATCATTTAACATTTATCTCTCTATTAACTTATCCATTTTTCATCTCTTGTTTCCCTATATTCTAAATTCTTACTTTCTAAATTTAGAAAATATACGTTATTAACAATGGAAAACATTTCCATTTCTTTTTTCTATATTAGAAAACATTTCTGATTCTTATTTGGAAAACATTTCCAAAGCTCCTTTATTTGGTTGAAACAGATGTTTAAATAAAACAGCGCTATGCCAACTCTAACCATTTACTAAATTCACTTAACCATCATTCACTATCAACCTTACCATTCCTTAGTTAAGAAGGAAGTCAATAAAGTTGGGGTATAATTATCTCTCAGACCTTAACTGAACAACGTTTTAACTTCAGAATAGACAAAGTTTATCTTTTAAACCTTTAAAAAACTTCCTTATGTAACTCTCTTTCGAATAATTTCTATTCGATAACTCCTCCCTTCGAATAACTATTTTCAATAATCTTTCTTACGAATAAATAGATTCGAAACCTTTCTTCGAATAAACTACATTCGATTAACTCTATTCAATTAACTCTTATCAATTTACTCTTACCGATTAACTCTATTGGATTAACTCTGTTGGATTAAATCTATTTGATTTAACTCTAATCGATTAACTCTTTTCACTTAACTCCTTTCGAATAAACTATATATGATAACTCCTTTAACTATATTCGAATAAACTATATTCGGTAACTCCTTTAATTCTATTCGAATAAACTATATTCGATTACCTCCTTTAATTCTATTCAAATAAACTATATTCGATTAACTCCTTTAATTCTATTCGAATAAACTATATTCGATTAACTCCTTTAATTCTATTCGAATAAACTATATTCAATTAACTCCTTTCGATTAACTAGATTTGATAACTCCTTTAACTCTATTCGAATAACTAATATTTGATTTAACTCCATTCGCTTGACTCTAGATCGCAGCGATCACAATGGTTACGCCTGATTCCCTTAGAAACATCCGACCGCCGTAGGCTATCTGCAGCCCTGCGAATTACGCTTGCAGTCGTACGCAATGGCAACTTATCCTGAGTAACTATGTTTGACTAACTCTATCTCAATAACTATATTCGATCAACTTTAATTGAATAACTAATATTCAATTAAATCCTAATTCGATTAACTATGTTCAATTTACTCTATCTGGTTAACTCTTAATTTGAATAGCAATTATTCGATAAATTCTAATTGAATAACTAATATTCAATTAACTCTACGGATTAACCCTAACTGGTTAACTCTAACTGGTTAACTCTAGTCGATTTATCCCTTTGAATTAACTCCTTTGAATGAACTCCTAGGATAAATTCCTTTTCTGGTTGTTTATACAAATAATTCCTTTTCTGTTTACTTACTTAACAAATAACTATTCCCTTTCAATTCTATTTATTTTCTAAATAAATATTTCCTTTATACTTCTATTTATTTCCTAAATAAATATTTCCTTTATACTTCTATTTGTTTTCCCAAATCTCTTCTTTTATATTTGATTTCACAAATATTTTCCTTTATATTTGTTTTCACAAATATCTTCTTTCATATTTGTTTTCACAAATATTTTCCTTTATATTTGTTTTGACAAATATCTTCTTTTATATTTGTTTTCACAAATATTTCTATTCCTATTTTATTTATTTAACAAATAAATATTTTCCCTTCAAATCTATTTGAAAGTGTTTTACAAATATTTCCTTTAAATTCGTATTTGGCTTTCCAAATATTTCCTTTATACTTTCTTTGATTTTATAAATAGTTTCATTTATAAATTCTATATATAAATAAATATTCCTTTTATAATTTTATTTACTTTCTAAGTAAATATTCTTTTATCCTTCTATTTACTTTCTAAGTAAATACCCTTTTATAAAATTCTTTTGTTTTATAAATAATTTATTTCAATGCACAGTTTGAAATCTTCCTTCTATATAAAATCTTTCGATTTTATATAATGTTTTATTTCAATATTTCTTTTGGTATTTAACAGTACCAAATAACTAGGCCATTGTCACTATAATCAATCTCAAATTATAATCACATCATATAACACAATACATGAACAAAACAGTATTATAAATATTGAGGAATCCAGTTGGGTCCCTCCAACTTGTTTCCCTGCATTACAGATGTTAAACAACACGAATATAAAATTATTCTGATAAACAGAATCAATATTCGATTTAATGATTTATATATATATATATATATGTATATATGTATATATCTATATATTGTTATCTATACTTTCAACCAATACACAAGCAATTCAACCAAACAGTTAACACACAGCAATCAACAGATGATTAACGGTTCTAAAAATACGTTATAAATATATAACTGTTCAGAGTTGGTGAGTTTTACTCACTTTGGCAGTTCATCGTTAAAGAACGATAAACTGTTTGTTTGACTTGAATCAAACAATTTATTTTGCCATAAGTTCGTATGAGCCCCAATGCACTTCCACTCAGCTTCATTATGAAGCTCTCGTCCATACGGCCCCACCGCACTTACGGTTCGTCAATCTGATATCGTATGTAGAAGTTATGACGTTTTAAAGTTAATACAATTTAAACTAAAATAAAACATGATTTATATTTTAACCGGGCCTTAACCTTTATTAGCCGGCCCATCCTCACTTCTACGAACCCAAACCCATCGAAATCCTTCTTCCCCAATCGAAAATATCAACTCCAAAATAAAACTCCAACCTCCATTATCAACATTTATCACCTCGTTCTCCTCCAACGTTCCACCGATCACCACGAAACCACCATCAACGTCTTGCTCTTCCAAAACTCCACCACCCTATACCCCCAAACAACCAACCCGCAACCCCATCGTCAACCCCGACATCAGACATCCCCAGCAGTACCCCATCGGATTTTACAACCGAACCCTTCCAGTTTTGAACGCAAGAACCATTTTCAAACCCTGAATTCAAAAACAACTTTGGATTCAAACAATATGGCTTCGATCTTCAGGTTTCCTTAACCCTAGGTGCTCACAGTCATTCGCTGGAACTGTCGATCCCATCCAACACGCATCACATTCCACAGAAGTAGTATAGGATCGAAGAGGATCATCCCAGGAACACAACTACACATATATATTTATTTATAGATGTTGATTTGGTTTTCTAACGATTTTTAGAAGTGGAATTTTCTCGTTTTCTTTTTGCTGAAGAACGAAGGAAGTGGCGGCGCAGAGAGATATTATATAATGGCTTTGTGAGGTTGAAAACGATGATGGCGTGGCCATTTCTAGGCTTTAGAAATAGGGTAGGATATTTTGGTTTATTTTATTTTATTTATTTATACCCGATCATTGTTTTCTAAAAATTCGTGTGATCACACACGACACCCAAAAATCATGAAAATTAACATGCAGCTAGAGTTCGACATTACGGTCCCAACGAAACTGGCTTCGTCGAATTCCGACTCCGTTTGCTCACACAGCGTATTTTTAACCATCAAAATACTAACTGTTTTTTACATTAAAATCCCGTACGGCCACATACTGACTTAAAAAATCACGGAAATTGAAATATAGCAATAATTTAATATTACGGATCCAACAAAATTAGTTTCGTCGAATTCTGAGGTCGTTTGTAAAACTGGCTATTTTTAAAGCTCTAAATAACCCATTTAAATATATAAATATATTTAAAAACAATTAAATTAAATATTAATAAATTAATATTATCGTGTTTATCCACATACGATATCATACAGCTCCACATATTCCTATATGAATTTCCAGCTTGATATTTCAAACCCCGATATAAATCGATATTCGATTTATAATGAAATTCCTTTTTAAAATATAAATAATTCCTTTATAAATTATAAAGGAATTCCATAGCGACTTTTCTAAAATTGATCTGAACATAAATCAAAATCTACACAATGAAATCCCGATTATTCTCTTCCACTAGAAAGATATACTTCACCAGCTCCTAATGTTTCTTGTTTCACAGAAATCCGATTTAAAATGGACCCTGTACATTCAGTTGAAGTTCAAATCGCCAAATAGCGAACTGCCGCGCCATTTCGAGCTTGTTATATTTATAATATAACTAATACGTTCAACTGTCTTTATATAATATATTCGTTATTCAAATTAAATTCTAAACTGAATTATATATTTTGAATTTCCCCATTCGCACATATCGCCATTTCAGCCCATTCTGATTATTCCATAATTTAATATATTATTTAATTATTATTTTAATTAAATATTCACTCTTATTTAATTCAACGACCATTATATTCTCTAAATCATTATTTAAATAATTTAATAAATTAATTATTTTATCGCTGAAAATGCGGGTCATTACATCTTAATTAAAAGATTTATTTTTTTCACATGGGGTTTAAGAAAAGTGTTACTGAAAACACCATTTACGACAAACCCAAAATCTAATTCTTTTCTTCAATTCCAATTAAATATTAATTAATTGGAAAACTTCACTAAATCTTAATTAAAATATTTATTCTTCTCTCAACTGGGTTCAAGAACAGTGTTAATGAAGACACCATTCACGATAAACCCAAAATCCAATTTGATATTAAACACAAGGCTCTGAATAGAAATTATATCAGCTTATATTCAATATCAAATTCTGAAACCAACAAATATCGTATTGGAAATAACGATATATAATATATCTTCCAAATTTCCATCACAATATCCGTATAATTAAGAAATCCAATATCGAAATATTCCGAAGATGATTTTGATCCAAATCCATTCCAATTCATATATTGGAAATTCTGATTATATTAAAACCCATTCTCAATCCAATTTATTTATTTACAAATAATTGGATTATAATTTTAGTTGACAAATAGTTCATTTCGATAAAAATATACTTTTATCTTTTCTAATATGGAATTTTCCATCCCAATTCTTTCCAAATCATTTCTTATGATTTTACACGAATTATTAATAACTTTTATAATTTTATCAAGTCCTGTACAGTCGATTTCCATAAACGGTCATCGAACTGCACTTATGGTGACCTTTTCCAAATTTGATTTGGACATAATTCCAAATCCATCCATTAGATTTAGAATATTTTATATGCGTTGGAAAGCTCTTTTCAATAATGTCAATCCGATGGACGGATCTCCTGTAATGTCAATTCGAGGTCAATGGTCGAAATTCGCGAACTACCACGGCGCGGCGCGTTCTATTCAGGCCATTAAATATATAAAATATATATATTATATATATTTCTTCGATTTCCGTTTAAAAACGTATTTTATAAATCGTTTTAAAAACGATTTCAACTTCATATTCAATTTTAAATCAAAACTGAATATTCCATATCATTAATATAGGAATGATAATATTTTCAAAACATTAGATTTTGAAATCACTTCCATTTCGATATTCATTATAAAAATGAATAAAATCGATATAAATATCGTTCACGTCTAAATGGCGTTAATCTAATCAACACGGCTTCATATATTTAAATATTTTCGTGTCCATCCCAAATCGGACATCAAAATCATATTTTGATCCATTACTGAATATTATTTTAAATTATTAGTTATTTTAAAATGTTCATTATCTGCCATTTTAAAATATTCGGTATTTTAAAATATAAATTCTTTCCGAATTGGAATCAGACACAGTTAACTACCAAATAATTTTATTTATATGGATTTCATACACACATGTACACAACAATAATCAAACACAGTCAACCATCATCCAAAGTGCATTGCACAACTATATCAGCGTTACATATGAATAATTAACGCTTACAACAGCCTGTCAACCAACCGATTGACATACAATTAAACGATTGGGATTAGTGTACATGAAATATCATCCCAATACCTATGTGGGGTTTTCAAACAATAAACACTGATTATTATTTGTGCAGTTGGGCGATGTGTAAAATATATTGTCCCAATCCATATCAGTCAAACGTGTGTACATAAACAAATCATCTGATTTGTAAATGAATATTTATTCTATTCATATACTCATAAAAAAATCTATTTTTAACTATAAAATATTTATTTCAACTCATGAATATTTTATATAGTTCATTTATACAATAAAAATGATATTTTTAATATTCTAATATTTTTAGAAAATTTCAGCAGTATAACAGCGTGATACTAGAACCGAAATAAGGTCTAGCCTAATCCCTCGCCTATTAATGGCTCGTGCCATGTACAAACCAAATTCTAATCAATTCAATTCAATTCATTCACTCCCCATACCAAATTCAAACAAATAATCCAATCAACCAAACAAACATGGTTTCAAACAAAGGTGTCGGGTGCTACTAAGCACTGTTTGCATCCTAGTATATATATTTAACTAGAAAATCAATGAAAGTGAGAAGTTCTCACCTTTGGGATCCAGTCCTCCAGTTTTATTTCTGAATTTTTGAACAGTTTGGATTTTCCCGTAATGTCAACGTAATCCTTTTTCACGCTATTCATAGTAAAAACCATATTTTAAATATGATATTTACATTAAAAATCATATTTTTAATCAACGATATTTATATTTAAAAATCACATTTTTTTCGTAATTAAAAATCACATCTTTTTGTAATTAAAAATCACATCTTTTTGTGTTTAGAAATTGGTTTTACACTATGTATTTATATAAATTAAAAACTAATTAAAATAAAAAGGAGAAGCTCACTGTTTTCATCGTCTTCTTCGTTCGCTGAAACCCTGCAACCATCGATCACCCAATTCTGCCGTCAGACACCGTCGAATGTTGATCAGAGGGGGAACCGCCTGAAGCGGCGCTGGGGTCAGGGAGGTGAAAGGGGTGGCGGCGGATCATGGAGAGCTGAAGGCACGGTTTTCTGTTCGATTTGGGGTGTGCGGTTTTCGGAGGAGGTGGAGGTCGAGGGGGTGCCGTGGTGGTCCAGGCAGGCGGCGCTAACCGCGGTGGCGGCGTGGAGGAGGAATCACGGCAGTTGTTTTTCTCTTTTTTTTATTTTATAAATTCGATCTGAGGAATAAGGAGAGAGAGGGGAGAGGGAATAGAAAGGGGTGATTATATAATATAATTTATTTTATTTATTTATTTTCTCCAAAAAAGTTGACTTTTCACTTGAACCCCAAATCAAACCCAACGACTGTCGCCCCTAGCTAATTACCCCCATTTCCAATGCAATGGGATACGTTTCGTAACCCAGATCGATTGTTACGATCAGTTTTTATTTAAATTAAAATATAAATCAAATTATATTTAATTAAAACATACATTTCAATTTATCGGGGCCACATACTGACTCTGAAAATTCCAAAAAATATATTTCTAGCTTTGTTTTAACGATACGGTTCTAACCAAACTAATTTCGTCGAATTTGGAGACTGTTTGAAAAACGGTCATTTTCCAGTCGATTAAATTCAAACTGAACTGACCAAACACGTTTAAATCCACCACGATCACATATTAGTTCCAAAAATTATGAAAATTGGAATCTAGTAATAACTTGACATTCCGGATCCAACAAAAGTTGTCTCTTCGAAAACGGAGGTCATTTACAAAATCGCTATTTTTAAGGGCTATATATTATATAAATTCCATAGCGACTACTCTGAATTTTCAGCTGGACATAACTTTTTATTCCCGTTATCAAATCTGGATTTTTCACATTCGTTGGAAAGATATTTTCAAACAGATTCAAATATTTCTGGTTTCACTAAAATCTGGTTTATTTTGAATCCTGTACATTCATTTGAAATTTGAAATTGAATTTTCAAACTACCGCGCCATTTCCAATTCCTTTTATAATTAAAATAAATATTTATATTCTAACTTCGATTTAAATAAATATATACATTCTAATTCTATTTAAAAATAAATTTCTATTCTTTATTATTTAAAATAAATATTCAAAATTCATTAAAATTAATACGTTCATTTAATAAATATTTATCATTTTAAATATTCAAAATTCATTAAAATTACCAAAATAAAAAAATTAAATTGGTTTTGATTTTCCAGGTTGTTACACTTAACAAGTTTATACTACCACATACGATGAGCGTGATGATAAAAGTAATCCAACTTAATATTTCGAACACGATGGAACTGGTTTCGTCGAACTCCGAGATCGTTTGCAAAAGTTCCTTTAATTTCACAACGTTAATTGATACGCTTTTTAATTGCGCACGATCACAAAATAAATCCAATTGGCATAAAACTGGAAATCTTAGAATAATTAATCACTACGGATTTAACAAAATTAGTTTTGTTAAAATCTGACATCGTTTGAAAATTGGTTATTCTTAAATTCCGTATTAAATCGATATAATATAAATCGATTCCAAAATAAACAAATCTATTCATAATTAAATATTATTACCTTATATATTCAAAAAGAATTTATATAGCTTCATCATAATCTAATTTAAATTTAAAATTCGATATTTCTATTTTCAAGTTAAATCAATATTGTAACAACCCGGAAAATCTGAGCTAATTTAAAATTTTTATTTTAGCAATTTTGGTGAATTTTGAATATTTAAAATGAATTATTTTAAATAATAACAACAAGAAATTTATTTTGAATATAATTAGAACGTATACATTTATTTGAATCGTCGTTAGAATATAATTATTTTATTTTAATTATAAAAGGAATTGAAAATGGCGCGGTAGTTTGAAAATTCGATTTCAAAATTCAAATGGATGTACAGGATTCAAAATAAACCGGATTTTAGCGAAACAAAAAATATTAGAATCTATTTGAGAATATCTTTCCAACGAAATTTCTTAGCGGGAATCAAAAACTACGTCCAGTTGAAAATTCATAATAGTCGCTATGGAATTCTGGCTCTTAAAAATGAAAATTTTGCAAACGACCTTGGTTTTCGACGAAACCACTTTTGTTGGATCCGGGATGTCAAATTATTGCTAGATTCCAAAATTCGTAATTTTTAAAATCAATATTTGAGCGTGGCAAAGGAAAACGCGTTTGACCAGTTTTAGTTGATTTTAATCGACTGGAAAATGGCCATTTTTCAAACTGTCTCAGAATTTAACAAAATTAGTTTTCTTAGGACCGTATAGTCAATACGAAGCTAGAAATAATTTTTCTGGAATTTTTAGAGTTAGTGTGTGGCCCCGGTAAATTGAAATGTGCGTTCAAATTCAACATATAGATTTATATTTTGATTTTGATGAAAACTGATTGAAACGATGGAATTGGCTAACGGGACATATCCCATTGTGTTCGGAATGGGGGTAATTAGCTGGGGACGATGGTCGTTGGGTTTGATTTGGAGTTTGAATGAAAAAGTAACTTTTTGGAATTAAATATATAAATGGTCAACCCTCTCCTCTTCTCTCTCCTCATTCAAAACTCATGCAAGAAAAAAAGAAGAAGGATAACCCATCGCTCCTTCATCCGCTCCTCCTCCCTCCCCCTTCCGCATCACCGTCGGCCTCCTCCTCCTCTTCCTCCCTCCTCTCTCTCCTCCTCTTTCTCTCTTCAAATTGAAATCCCTAAACCCCCAAATTGCAAACAACCACCTCCACGCGCCCTTCCACCGCCACCACCACTTTGTTGCGCCTCCCCAACACCCAATCAAGCCCAGCGCCGCCACCCCCTCAGCCTAGCTCCGACCGTGGGCCCCGTTTCACTAAAATTCCTTTTTCACCAAATTTTCGTTTTTACATAACAGCCCCTGACTTTGTTTCGCAAATAACTCTCAAACGGTGCGCTTTTGGCCAAATCTCCTCTTGACCAAAGTCAAAGAGCACGATTTTCCCTTCGATATGGTATATGATAGTCCTATTTTGGATTGCGGAGTTGTCGGGAAAACGCGTCCAAAGTCTGCTGTCCAAACACTGTCAAAATGCTGTCTTTTCTCGATTTCCAGCGAAATGGCACATTTTCGGAAGGAAGACCACTAGGCGAAAGTTGTCCGGAATGGGGCGTTTAAGCCAAAAAAAAATGATGGTGTGAAGATTGGAGCTCGTTTGCAAATTCTGGAACCAGAACAACAAATCCAGGCGATAGAAAATATGTGAGTTTTCTCCGTTTTAAAGCTTCTATGGTTTTTGACATATGAAGTAAATAAAAATATGATTTTTATATTATAGAGATAATAAAAATATGATTTTTATATTATAGAGATAATAAAAATATGATTTTTATATATGTAATGAAGTACAAATTTGATCTTTATATTTGTAGCGATAGGATAAAAATACGATTTTTAAATATGAAGTGACGATAAAAAATTGTGATTTTTATCATATATGTATCAAAGTAAAAATATAATTTTTATCATTTGAATGGCAATGTAAAAATGCGATTTTTATATATTCATTAGCGATAGAAAGATAGAATTTTTAGTTATATAGTAGCGGTATAAAAATAGAATTTTTGTCTATATAGTAGCGGTATAAAAGTAGAATTTTTATCCATATAGGGTAGTTATAAAAATGTGATTTTTATATACATAGCAACAATATAAAGATGCGATTTTTATAGTGGATACGGACAACGAAAGTGGCAAAAGGCGAGCGGCTAAGATTTTCTACATATGAAGAGTCGCGGCATTTGGTTTAGCTAATCGGTGAGAACTTCTTACTTTTATTTTTGTTTTCTAGTTAAAAATATATACTAGGATGCAGACGGTGCTTAGCAGAACCCGACACCCGTCATCCACAGACCATGGACGACTTGTTTGTTTGGTTGTGTAGTTGATTAGATTATTGGTTTGAATTTGGTTTATCTCCCCCACTTAAAACTTTTCGTCCCCGAAAAGGAACAAAGTCGAAAGTGGTTTGATAATTCAACTCTACGAACGGTCAGGCTTCCGTTCTCCAACTTTTCAGTTTCTGAGAATTTTCAAAATTTCAAAAATTTGGCTAACACCCTAAATTTTTGAAAAATTTCGCCATAACCTCCCCTGCACCGGGAGCGTCGGGGAATTTCAAATAGCTTCCCCGGTCCTTCAGATCTCAAAAAGAAAAAGAAAAAGCCAAGCGGCTAGCCAATAGGCTCACAAAATCATCATCACCCAAACAAAACAGAAAATTATGTAGTAAACATGTACCTATTTGTCGGGCAAACAAATTTTATTCTCTGCTCTAGCCTCCTTGCTATGACCTGTTCAATGATATACATGTATATGCAAGCAAATGCGACCAATTTTCAATACAGTTCAATATTTGATTCAATTAGGCTAAATGATTCAAAATTAGCAAACAAATAAACAAACAACACAAACATCAATCAATTAGTGAATTAGATTATCAAATTCATAATTTTGATACATATACTGAAAATCTTGTTTTTGATGCCAATTCACAACAAGGTGTTCTAACTATATAAGTTTTGGTTCTCACACCAGTCTAATGGAAATATATAGAAATCACACCTTTGAAACTCGAACATAAATGTTGATGATGCGATCGCTATCATCAATATCATCTTCGGGCGACTAGAGTGTGATGCTATATCTATCCAATATATTAAAATTTCAAATACACGTGGATCAGACGTATACGCAAAATCTATATATACTGGATTGTCCACATCAATATAAATAAATAACCAAATACGAATAAGTGATTTAAATTTTCAAAACAACAATTTGTTTTCATTTTCAAAAATATACTCTTCACACTCGTTCTAGGATACTACTGATCCTATCTCTAACGAGTCATCCCCATTGGATATTACTAACCCAATATCTGATGAATTCTTTCGTATAGTTCTAATGTGTCTTGTTCTCTAAGCTTTGTAAACCAAAGCTCTGATACCAACTGTGACGGCAAGGAATTTCGCTCGGTCCGAACCAGTCGATTAACCGACCCAGACCGTTCGAAACGCCCTATCGTTTGAGAACACGACAAATCAGAACGCATACAGAAGAACATTTCATTGTATATTACAACAATGCATCAGATTACAAGAATATACAGAGTATGAAACAATATTACACAGAAATATCAGAGATTTAAATTACATTTAAATACATAGCAGCGGAAAATAATACAATGCACAACTGAAGGAGATATACGGATACAAAGCTTTCCGGATATCGTTCCAGCTGTAAACCAGGATCCTGTGAATATAAATCTGCAAAACCAAAACTACTAGCTGCCCGTGTCAAAATAAGGGCACCCAGAGTTTAGGTTAAAACAATAAACTCCAGGTCAGTCATGTGACTGGTGTGAGAACTAAAACAGTTAATCTTTATTTTTAAAGCTAGGTAAATCAAGGGACCACGCCGTATAACATGGAACGGGTTTCCTCCCAAGAATACCAGTGCATAAATAAACAGCGCAATGCTAAATAAAGAAAAATGAAGCTGTTATAAGACCCAGGTCCCATCACACAATGCAACGCAGTCGAGGATAGGGTTTTCCCTTATAACAGCCAAAGAATGCTTGATACGTTTAAAACAAATCATTTGATACTATTATAAGTGCATAGTGCATAAACAACTTCAAATCATAAGTATCAATCATAGGCGGCATGAGCGCCCCATCCCACTATGTCGCCATATATAGGATTACAACTAAAACCGCAAATGTCACGTATTTGGAAATTGGATTTCCTTCTATGAACCGAGGCAAAAGATAGTCCTCAACCGATTCGAGACTGTCTAGCCCGAGTCTCAGGCACAGCCGCAACCGTACCTTGGATCGTCAGGGCCGGTCCACACGAAGTGGATTATAATGCCTGAACAATACGTTTCTCCGCCCTTTGGGGCGTAAGCGAGCCAACTAAATGACTCCATCGGTTCGAGAACGACCGATCAATCCGAGGCGCCTCGCAACAGCAACAACCACATAAGTCAAACTCGTCAGGGCGTGTAAAACCACTGACGCCACTTCTAGCTAGAAAGAAAACGCATGTCCCCCCTGACGTCCGTCTCCCGTTTTTGGTTCATACCTGGTGTGAAACACGCGAGGTAAACGTTACAAAAAGCTACGCCACAAAGGCCGTGCTTTGATCATCACCACAAGACTTTGCTTTTCAACAGAAGCCTTGATCATTTGCATCTTAGCATGCCACACAGGCAAACCATCCTATGCAACCGATATCAGTCACACAGAATGAAATCCGATGTCAGACACACAGTCCATTTACAAGTCCGTCCTGGGTCTGAACGAAACCGGAGGCACCTAGTACCCCGCATATCCATCGATCTCCAAGTACGTCTGGACGATCACCAACTGTTTCCATCTTCTTGGGTGTACAGCCCAATCAAGATCATCAGTAATCACCCAAACGACGTGAAGACTTCCGGTCTTCGACCACCGTCTTCATCTTCGACACCACGTCGAATCAGTTATTCAGAATGGGA
Source organism: Allium sativum (assembly GCA_030737875.1). NCBI lineage: Eukaryota > Viridiplantae > Streptophyta > Magnoliopsida > Asparagales > Amaryllidaceae > Allium > Allium sativum. The sequence continues at coordinate 84,453,964 of CM060918.1, forward strand.
TAAACCCGGTCTTTCTGAATAACTCGCGTATATATTATAAAAGTGTTACACAAACACAACATACGCCTCATTCCAATTCAGAATATTCTTTTATTCAAATATTCCTATACTTTGGGAAAAAGTTCACATTAATTTTATCCAATATAAATTCTTTAAATTTATTCTTTAATCTTCTTTGAATATCAATTCAAACTAGTCGGGATTATTGAACCACACCGAAGTAATCATTTATTTTATTTTCCCAATCCCAACCTATTCACCCCATGAAGTCAAACTGGTAGTACTTCATATCTAACACCACAGTGTTATCGGTAATTCAATTACCATTTCACGTTCAAATCTAATTAAAGATTTAACTATCGCCTGGAGCAAAACTGGTGATACTCCATTTTCGATCATTTCAATCTAATTAAAGATTCATTAAAACTCCACTTAGTTTTAATCTTCGACTGGGTTAAAGAATCAGTGTCATTTAAAACACGGTTCACGGTAAACCCAAAAATCAATACCAATTCAATTCCAATTAAATATCATTTAATTGGTACACTTCATTAAATCTAAATAAAAAGATTTAATCTTTTCTCAACTGGGTTCAAGAACGGTGTTAGTGAAGACACCATTCACGACAAACCCAAATCACATTCGATATTCAATACAAGGCTCTGAATAGAAAATATATCGGCTTATATTCAATATCAAATTCTACGACTAACAAATGTCGTATTGGAAATAACGATATAAATATATATCTTTCAAATTTCCATGACAACACCTGTATAATCACGAATTCCAACACCGAAATATTCCGAAGACAATTTCGATTCAAATCCACCCCAATGCAATCATTGGAAATTCTGGTTATTTTTAAAACCCCTTTCAAATTCAATTTATTTATTTAAAAATAAATAGAATCATAATTCTAGTTCAAAACTAGTTCATTTCGATAAAAATCTATTTTTATCTTTTCAAATATGGAGTTTTTCATCCCAAATCTTCACAAATCATTTCTTATGATTTTACACAAATTATTACTATTTTTAATAATTTTATCAAGGCCCATACAGTCGATTTCCATCAACGGCCATCGAACTGCACTTACAGCGACCTTTTTCAAATTTGATTTGGACATAATTCCAAATCCAACCGTTAGATTTCAAATTTCTAACATTCGCTAGAAAGCTCTTTTCGATATGAACCCAACGGTTCCGGTTTTAGGAGAATCCGACGGTCGGATCTCCCGTAACGTCCATTTGAAATCAATGGTCGAAATTCGCGAACTGCCGCGGCGCGGCGCGTTCTATTCAGGCCATTATATTATATATATAATATATATAATATATACTTCGTTGATTTCTATTTAAAACGAATTATATAAATAGTTTTAAAATCGTTTCAAAAGCTATTTCAACTTTCTTTTCAATTCAAATCAAAATTGAATTCTTCTTTATAAATTCGTTTTAAAATTCATTTCTATTCAATTCAAATTTCAATTCAATTTGAATTCATTTCAATTGGCTTTCAATTCAATTTGAATTCGTTTTCAATTCCTTTCATTTCGAAATCGTTTTCACTTCAATTCATTTCGAAATCGTTTTCAATTCAATTCATTTCGAAATCGTTTTCAATTCAATTCATTTCGAAATCGTTTTCAATTCAATTCATTTCGAAATCGTTTTCAATTCAATTCATTTCGAAATCGTTTTCAATTCAATTCATTTCGAAATCACTTTCAATTCAATTCACTTTGAATTCGTTTTCAATTCAATTCATTTCGAAATCACTTTCAATTCAATTCACTTTGAATTCGTTTTCAATTCAATTCATTTCGAAATCGTTTTCAATTCAATTCATTTCAAAATATCCGATTTCGAAATCACTTTTCAATATTCATTTTAAAATGAATAAAATCGATATAAATATCGTTCACGTCAAAATGGCGTCAATCTAATCAACACGGCTTCATAAATTTCTATTTTTAAATATTCTATTTCGAATATTTCTATTTTAAAACTGGAATGAGGCCCAATCAATTACCACATAAAATTAATTATATGGATTTTCACACAACACATGTATATAACAGCATTGAAAAATGATCAACCATCAACCAAAGTGCACTACACTGTATAAGCATCAAATAAAGATATCTAACGCTTATAACAGCCTGTCAATCAATCGATCGACATATTTAATCAATCAGGATGAGTGAACTTCAAATTTCATCCCAACACCCGTGTGGGGTTTCAAACAATCAAACACAGATTTTAGTTGTGCAGTTGGGCGATGTGTAAAATTTATCGTCCCAATCAATGTCATTCAAATAAGTGTACATAAACAAACCATCTGGTTTGTAAATGAATATTTATTTATTCACTTCACTATTTTCATATTCACGTTAAAAATTATATTTTTAACGATAAAACATTTTATTTCAATCTATGAATTTCTATTCAATTCATTTATTCAATAAAATGATATTTTTATTTTTCTAACATATTTTAGAAAATTTCGGCGGCATAACGGCACGATACTAGAAACGGGACAAGGCCCAGCCTTATCCCCGGTCTAGTGAAGGCCCACGCCATTCACACATCAATCCAATTCACCAAACAATTCAATTTAAACCAAATAGACTAACCAACTACACAACCAAACAATTTAACAAACAAGCCATCCATGGTCTGTGGATGACGGGTGTCGGGTGCTACTAAACACCGTCTACATCCTAGTATATATATATAACGAGAAAAAGAATTTTGAGTGAGAAGTTCTCACCGATAGCTATCCAACTTCACGACACTTCTTTTATAGAAATCTTCTTCATCCTCGCCTTTTTATCGTCTTCTTGCGCCCGTAGTCACTATATACATAAAAATCACATTTTTATATTTTGATGTCTTTAAAATAAAAATCACATTTTTATTTGTTCGTTTTCAATTTAAAAATCATATTTTTATAACCACTTCATGTATTTAAAAATCAAAATTTTCACTATGCTATATAGATAAAAATTATATTTTTATCACGCTATTTCTATATAAAGATTTCGCCTTTTTAAATTCAAAGATTTCACCTTTATAAAAATAAAGTTTTCACCTTTTTAAATTCTCATTTTTATTTTTCTACACATATAAAGATGATATTTTTAATATTCCTATCAAGTAGAAATTATACTTTTAACTCTCTACCTAACCAAAAATCATATCTTTACATCTTCTATATGGTAAAGACTATATTTTTAATACTTTAAAAATATAAAAATCATATTTTTATTACTTTAAAAATATAAAGATCATATTTTTATTAACAAAGATTATATTTTTATCACTTTACAACATAAATAAAAAAACAGTTTTTAAACTAAAGAAAATTCAGTTTTAAAAATAAAGTAAAAATCAGTTCTAAAAATAAAGTAAAAATCAGTTTTAAAAATAAAGTAAAAATCAGTTTTTAAAAATAAAGTAAAAAAAAATCAGTTTTTAAAAATAAAGTAAAAAATCAGTTTTTATATTTTCCTTAAATCAGTTTTAAAATTCCTAAAAAAATCAGTTTTTAATTTTCTATTTATATAAAATAAAAGTAAAACAAATAAATAAATAAAAAAACAACTTACAGCTCTGCGAAGAAAAAGGGGGGGGTATCGGTGTAGGCGGAGGTGAAGCAGGAAGAGGGGCGGAGGATCGAAGGGTGGCAGTCGCGTCGGCGGTGGCCCAGGGAGGAGGCGGCGGGTCTTGCGGCTGTTGATTAGGGCAGGGGGTCGCGGGGTTCATCGGGGAGGGGCGGCGGCTGTCGCGAGGTCGAGGGGAAGCAAGGGCGGCGCGTTCATCGGGGAGGGGCGGCGGCTCCTCCCCCGTCGCTCTCCTCTCTTTTTTTTTTTTTTTCTGATTTGATTTCTACGGGGGGGGGGGGGGGCCTGGTTAAGGGAAAGAGGAGATAGAATTTTTTTTTTTTAATTTAATTAATTAATTATTTTCTTTTAATTCAAAAAGTCAACTTTTTCAATCGACCTCTAAAAGAGGTCCACCGCCTGTCGTCCCTAGCATTCTACCCCCATTCCGAACACAATGGGGTATATATCGCAAGCCGATATGATCGTTTGAATCAGTTTCCGTTAAATTTACATTTAAATCACTATATTGAATTTTAAACGTACATTTCAAATTACCGGGGTCACATACTAACTCTAAAAATTCTCGAAAAATATTTTCTAGCTTCGTATTGACGATACGGTCCTAACAAAACTAGTTTCGTCGAATTCTGAGACCGTTTGAAAAATGCCCAATTTCAAGTCGATTAAAATCAACTGAAATGGTCAAAACACGTTTTCCTATGCCACGCTCACATATTGATTCGAAAAATTATGAAATTTGAAATCTAGCAATAATTCAACATCACGGACCCAACAAAAGTGGTTTCGTTGAAATCCGAGGTCGTTTGCAAAATGTCCATTTTTAAGGGCCTGAATTCCATAGCGACTATTCAGAATTTTCAACTGGACATATCTTTTGATTCCCGCTACGAACTTTTGATTTTTCGGATTCGTTGGAAAGATATTCACTATTAGATTCCATTATTTTTGGTTTCACTAAAATCCGGATTGTTTTGCACCCGGTACATTCAATTGAAGTTTGAAATCGAATTATCGAACTACCGCGCCATTTTCAATTCTATTTATAATTATATATAAATATTCTAACGACGACGTATATAAATATATACGTCGAATTCTATTCAAAATAAATTTCATGTCGATATTATTTAAAATAATCTATTTTAAATATAGAAAATCCGCTATAATCGCCAAAATAAAAATTTTAAACTGGCCCAGATTTTCGGGTTGTTACAGTTTGGTGTGTGAAATGGAATTGATTAGATTGGTATGTGTATGGAGTAGGCCATTATTTGACTGGGGATAAGGTTAGGCCTTGTCCCGTTTCTAGTATCGTGTCGTTATGCCGCTGAAATTTTATAAAATAAGTTAGAAAAAAATATCATTTTATTGAATAAATGAACTCAATAGAATATTCATTTACAAATAAGACGATTTGCTTATGTACACTGATTTGACTGATATTGATTGGGACGATAAATTTTACACATCGCCCAACTGCACAAATAAATATTTGTGTTTGTTGATTGAAACCCCACACGGGTAATGGGATGATATTTGATGTACACTAATCCCGATTTTTTAGTTGTATGTCAATCGATAGGTTGACAGACAGTTGTGTAGTGCACTTTGGATGATGGTTGATTATTTGTCATTGCTATGATATACATGTGTTGTATGGAGTCCATATAATTAACATTATATGGTAATTGATTGGGCCTCATTCCAATTTGGAAAATTAAAGAATATTATAAAATAAATATTCATGTGTTGAATAGAATAAATAGTCATGTGTTGACGATGCTCATGTGTTGAGAATATTCATGTGTTGAAACTTATCATGTGTTGAGTAAAATATTTTAACAATAAAAATTTACATCTTTATCATATATAAAATTAGAAACTAACTGGAAACTAGTTAAGATGAGTGGTTTCCTGGGTGTTGATTTTATGTTGGTTTCGGCCTTCTGGGTTAATACTTAGGAAATTGTTCTCTTGCTAATTTACGGTTAGAGTCTGATTAAGAATTAAACGATACAAAACACAATTTTATCAAATATATAAAATAAACAAAATAATCATGTGTTGACAATACTCATGTGTTGAGAATATTCATGTGTTGAAAATATTCATGTGTTGAGTAAAATATTTTAAACAATAAAATTTACATCTTCATCATAATTTTATAAAATATACTAAATAACAAAATATTCATGTGTTGACGATACTCATGTGTTGAAAGAAATATAGATTCATGTGTTGAATAGAATAAATATTCATTTGCTGAATAGAATAACGAAGTTATTGAAATATTTAAAGCCGTGTTGATTAGAGATGCGCCATTTCGACGCGAATAATATTTATATCGATTTTACTCGTTTTTATAATGAATAGAGAAAAGGAAGTGATTTGAAAATATAACGTTTTGAAAATATTATCATTTATATAGTAATGATATGAAATATTCAATTTTGATTTGAAATTGAATATGAAGTTGAAATTGTTTTGAAAACGAATTTAAAACGATTTATAAAATACGTTTTGAATTGAAATCAACGAAATATATATAATATATATATTATATATAATAAATGGCCTGAGTAGAACGCGCCGCGCCGCGGTAGTTTGCGAATTTCGACCATTGACTTCGAATTGACGTTACGGGAGATCCGACCGTCGGATTCTCCTGAATCCAGAACCGTTGGGTTCGTATCGAATAGAGATTTCCAATGCATACTAGAAATTTGAAATCTAACGGTTAGATTTGGAATTATGTCCAAATCAAATTTGGAAAAGGTCGCTGTAAGTGCAGTTCGGTGGCCGTTATTGAAAACCGACTGTACGGGCCTTGATAAAATTATTAAAAATATTAGTAATTTGTGTAAAAACATAATATATGAATTGGAAAGAACTGGGATGAAAAATTCCACATTTGTAAGGATAAAAATATATTTTTATCGAAATGAACTAGTTTTGAACTAGATTTGAAGTGGTTTTAAAATAATCAGAATTTCCAATACGTGAATTGGAATGGATTTGAACCGAAATTATCTTCGGAATATTTCGATGTTGGATTTCGTGATTATATAGATATGGTTGTGGAAATTTGAAAGATATATTTATATCGTTATTTCCGATACGATATTTGTTGGTTTCAGAATTTGATATTGAATATAAGCCGATATATTTTCTATTCAGAGCCTTGTATTTAATATCAAATGGGATTTTAGGTTCATCGTGAATGGTGTCTTAAATAAAACTGTTCTTGAACCCAGTTTAGAAAAGAATAAATCTTTTAATCAAGATTTAGTGAAATTGTCCAGTTAACTGGTATTTAATTGAAACTGAATTTAAATTGGATTTTGGGTTTACCGTGAACCGTGTTTTAGATGACATTGGTTCTTTAACCCAGTTAAAGACAGGATATTGATTTTTGAGAAGATTAAAACTAAGTGGAGTTTTAATGAACCTTTAATTAGATTGGAATGATCGAGAATGGATTATCACCAGTTTTGCTCCAAAGCGATAGTTAAATCTTAAATTAGATTTGAACGTGAAATGGTAATTAATATTTACCGATAACATTGTGGCGTTAGATATGGAGTATTGCTAGTTTTGCTCCATGGAATGAATATGTTGGGATTAGGAAATAAAATAAAATAAATAATTACTTCAGTGTGGTTCGTTAATCCCGACTAGTTTGGAAAACCATAATATGGTTTTAAATGATATCCAAAGGAAGATTAAAGGATAAATTTAGAAGAATTTATCTTTGATAAAATTAATGGGAACCTTTCCCTAAGAATGTGAATATCTGAATAAAAGAATATTCTGAATTGGAATGAGGCGTATGTTGTGTTTGTGTAACATTTGTTTATTATATACGCAGGTTATTCGGAAAGGCCGGGTTTATACCCATTATGAATAACTGATTCGACGATAAGTCGAAGATGAAGACGGTGGTTGAAGACCGGAAGTCTTCATATCGTTTGGGTGATTACTGATGACCTTGATTGGGTTGTACATCCAAGATGAGGGAACCAGTTGGTGATCTTCCAGACGTACTTGGAGATCGATGGATATGCAAGGAAAGTGCCTCCGGTTTCGTTTAGAACCAAAACGAACTTGTAAATGGACGGTGTTTCTGACATTGGATTTTATTCTGTGTTGATTGATCTCTATTAAATGTACATCTGTTTGGCAGCAGAGAATTTATTCTCTCGCTTAACGCCCTTCTCTGAGACGTACGAGCTCAGAGGTTGTATATCGATGAACATCAGTCGCATGGAGTGAATTGCCTGTGTGGCTTGCCTAAGTGGCAAACGATCAAGGCTTTTGTTGAAAAGCAAAGTCTTGTGGTTGACGATCAAAGCACGACATGTGTGGCATAGCATTTTGTATAGCGTTAATTTGCGAGCCTCACACCTCGGTATGAGTCAAAAACGGGATGCGGACCGTTGGGAGAACACAACGTTTCTTTCTAGCTATGGGTGATGTCAGTGACCTACCAGTCCTGACATTTATATACTTTTTACCTGTGTGGCTGTTGGAATGCGAGGCGCCTCGAATATATGGTTGATAACTGGCACTATGTCAGCCGACGTACAGACCATTATATAGGTCCTATAGGACCGGGAAACGTGTGTTCAGGAATTGCCAATCCTCAAAAGTAAGAGAGGACCGGCCCAACCGATTCCAAGGATCGCTGTGTGTGGTCCTGAGACATTTGCTAGAGTGTCTCGAACGGAGAGGAGCTTGCCCCTTGCCTCGACTCATGATGGAAATCCAATTTCCAATACGTGATATTTCAGTTTTGATTGTAGAGCCTAGTATGACGACATAGTGGTATGGGTCATTCATGCCGCCGAGGATTGATATTTATGATTGAAATTGTCTTGACACTATACACTTATAATAGTATTAAATGATTTGTTTTAAACGTACCAAGCATGTTTGGCTATTATAAGGTAAAAACCCTATCCTCCGGCTTGCGTTGCATTGTGTGATGGGACTTGGGTCTTATAATAGCTTCATTTCTTTATTTAGCATTGCGCTGTTGTTTTATGCACTGGTATTCTTGGGGTAAAAACTCGTTTCGTGTTATACAACGTGGTCCCTTGATTTACCTAACTTTAAAATAAAGATTAATAACTATTTTAGTTCTCACACCAGTCACATGACTGACCTGGAGTTTATTGTTTTAACCTAAACTCTGGGTGCCCCTATTTTCGACATGGGCAACTAGTAGTTTTGATTTTGCAGATTTATATTCACAGGATCCTGATTCACAGCTGGAACGATGCTCAGAAAGCTCTGTATCCGTGTATTACTTTCAGTTGTGTTTTGTATTATTTTTCCACTGCTATGTAATTTATTGTAATCTCTGATATTTATCGAATGTATTTAATTTGTTCATACTCTGTATATTCTTGTATCTGACGGAATCGTTGTAATTAACAATGAAATGTTCTTCTGTTTGTGTTCTAATTTGTCTTGTCCTCAAAGCGATTCGTGCTTTCCTTCACGGGGAAGTCGCGGGTTACTACAGTGGTATCGGAGCTTTGGTTTACAGAGCTCGAGAACAAGACACATTAGAACCATATGAAAGAATTCATCAGATATTGGATTAGTAATATACAATTAGAATGACTCGTTAGAGATGGGATCAGTAGTATCCTAGAACGAGTGTGAAGAGTATATTTTTAAAAAGAAAACAATATTGTTTTGAAAATTTAAACCAGTTTATACGTATTTGAATATTTTATTTGTATTGAATTTGGACAGTCGAGTATATAAAGATTTTGCATATACGCGTCATGAACGTATATTCGAAGTTTTAATATATTGGATAGATATAAAATCACACTCTAGTCGCCCAGGGATAATTCTGATGATGATTGCAACATCATCAGTATTTGTGTTCGAGTTTCGAAAGTGAGATTTCTATATATTTCCAATTGACTGGTGTGAGAACCAAAATATTGTTAGAATATATTGCTGTGATTTGGCATTAAAAATCTGATTTTTGGACTATATATCAAAGATATGAATTTGAAAAGCTAATCAACTAATTGATTGTTGATTGTGTTGTTTGATTATTGTTTGATTAATTGAATGTTGAACCTTTAGCTAAATTGAACCACATAGTGAGTTGTATTGAAATTAGTCGCATTTGCATGCATATACATGTACTTACATTGAACAGGTCATAGCAAGGAGGCTAGAGCAGAAGAATAAAATTGTTTTCCCAACAAATAGGTACATGTTTACAAATTTATTGGGTTTGGATGATTTTATGAGCCGATTTGCTAGCCGCTTGGCTGTTTCTTTTTCTTTTTGGATTGGTGAGGGCCTTGGGAGGCTATTTGAAATATCCCAAAGCTCCCGGTGCAGGGGAGGTTATGGCGAAATTTTTCGAAAATTTAGGGTGTTAGCCAAATTTTTGAAAAATTTGAAAAGTTCTTAGAAACTGAAAAGTTGAAGAACTTAAGCCGTAATGAAAACAATGGAAGTTGATTTGATTAGTTAAACAACTTTCAGCTTCATTCCTTTTCGGGGATGAAAATTTTTAAGTGGGGGAGATTGTAACAACCCGGAAAATCTGAGCCAATTTAAAATTTTTATTTTGGCAATTTTGGTGAATTTTGAATATTTAAAATGAATTATTTTAAATAATAACGACGAGAAATTTATTTTGAATAGAATTAGAACGTATACATTTATTTGAATCATCGTTAGATTATAATTATTTTAATTTAATTATAAAAGGAATTGAAAATGGCGCAGTAGTTTGAAAATTCGATTTCAAAATTCAAATGAATGTACAGGATTCAAAATAAACCGGATTTTAGCAAAACCAAAAATATTAGAATCTATTTGAGAATATCTATCCAATGAATCCGAAAAATCAAAATTTCATAGCGGGAATCAAAAGTTACGTCCAGTTGAAAATTCAGAATAGTCGCTATGGAATTATGGCCCTTAAAAATGGAAATTTTGCAAATGACCTCGGTTTTCGACAAAACCACTTTTGTTGGATCCGGGATGTCAAATTATTGCTAGATTCCAAAATTCGTAATTTTTCGAATCAATATGTGAGCGTGGCAAGGGAAAACGCGTTTGACCAGTTTCAGTTAATTTTAATCGACTGGAAAATGGCCATTTTTCAAACGGTATCAGAATTTGACGAAATTAGTTTTGTTAGGACCGTATAGTCAATACGAAGTTAGAAATAATTTTTCTGGAATTTTCAGAGTTAGTGTGTGGCCCCGGTAAAACGAAATGTGCGTTCAAATTCAACATAGAGATTTATATTTTGATTTTGACGAAAACTAATTGAAACGATGGAATTGGCTAACGGGACATTTCCCATTGTGTTCGAAATGGGGGTAATTAGCTAGGGATGACAGTCGTTGGGTTTGATTTGGAGTTCGAATGAAAAAGTAACTTTTTGGAATTAAATAATTAAATATATAAATGGTCAACCCTCTCCTCTTCCCTCTCCTCATTCCAAACTCACGCAAGAAAAAAAGAAGAAGGAGAACCCGTCGCTCCTTCAGCCGCTCCTCCTCCCTCCCCCTTCCGCATCACCGTCGGATTCCTCCTCCTCCCCTTCTCTTTCTCCCTCCTCTCTCTCCTCCTCTTTCTCTCTTCAAATTGAAATCCCTAAACCCCCAAATTGCAAACTACCACCTCCACGCGCCCTTCCATTGCCACCACCACCTTGCTGCGCCTCCCCCGCACCCAATCAGGCTTAGCGCCGCCACCCCCTCATCCTAGCTCCGACCGTGGGCCCCGTTTCACCGAAATCCCTTTTTTCACCAAATTTTCGTTTTTACATAACAGCCCCTGACTTTGTTTCGCAAATAACTCTCAAATGGTGCTCTTTTGGCCAGAACTCCTCTAGACCAAAGTCGAAGAGAACGATTTTCTCTTCGATTTGGTATATGATAGTCCTATTTTGGATTGCGGAGTTGTCGGGGAAACGCGTCCAAAGTCTGCTGTCCAAACACTGTCAAAATGCTGTCTTTTCACGATTTCCAGCGAAATGGCATATTTTCGGAAGGAAGACCACTAGGCGAAAGTTGTCCGGAATGGCGCGTTTAAGCTATAAAAAAAGATGGTGTGAAGATTGGAGCTTGTTTGCAAACTCTGGAACCAGAACAACAAATCCGGGCGATAGAAAATATGTGAGTTTTCTCCGTTTTAAAGCTTCTATGGTTTTTGACATATGAAGTAAATAAAAATATGATTTTTATATTATAGAGATAATAAATATATGATTTTTATATTATAGAGATAAAAAAATATGATTTTTATATTTGTAATGAAGCAAAAATTTGATAATTATATTTGTAGCGATAGGATAAAATTACGATTTTTACATATGAAGTGACGATAAAAAATTGTGATTCCTATCATATATGTATCAAAGTAAAAATATAATTTTTATCGTTTGATGGCAATGCAAAAATGTGATTTTTATATATTCATTAGCGATAGAAAGATAGAATTTTTAGTTATATAGTAGCGGTATAAAAATAGAATTTTTATCTATATAGTAGCGATATAAAAATAGAATTTTTATCCATATAGCGTAGTTATAAAAATGTGATTTTTATATACATAGCAACAATATAAAGATGCGTTTTTTATATATGTAGTGGATATGGACAACGAAAGTGGCAAAAGGCGAGCGGCTAAGATTTTCTACATATAAAGAGTCGCGGCGTTTGGTTTAGCTTATCGATGAGAACTTCTCACTTTTATTTTTGTTTTCTAGTTAAAAATATATACTAGGATGCAGATGGTGCTTAGCAGCACCAGACACCCGTCGTCCACAGACCATGGATGACTTGTTTGTTTGGTTGTGTAGTTGATTAGATTATTGGTTTGAATTTGGTTTGGTGTGTGGAATGGAATTGATTAGATTGGTATGTGTATGGAGTAGGCCATTATTATACCGGGGATAAGGCTAGGCCTTGTCCCGTTTCTAGTTTCGTGCCTTTATGCCGCTGAAATTTTCTAAAATAAGTTAGAAAAATAAAAATATCATTTTATTGAATAAATGAACTAAATAGAATATTCATTTACAAATCAGATGATTTGTTTATGTACACTGATTTGACTGATATTAATTGGGACGATAAATTTAACACATCGCCCAACTGCACAAATAAATATCTGTGTTTGTTGATTGAAACCCCACACGGGTATTGGGATGATATTTGACGTACACTAATCCCGATTTTTTAGTTGTATGTCAATCGATAGGTTGACAAACAGTTGTGTAGTGCACTTTGGATAATGGTTGATTATTTGTCATTGCTATGATATACATGTGTTGTCCATATAATTAGCATTATATGGTAATTGATTGGGCCTCATTCCAATTTGGAAAATTAAAGAATATTATAAAATAAATATTCATGTGTTGAATAGAATAAATAGTCATGTGTTGACGATGCTCATGTGTTGAGAATATTCATGTGTTGAAACTTATCATGTGTTGAGTAAAATATTTTAATAACAAAAATTTACATCTTTATCATATATAAAATTAGAAACTAACTGGAAACTAGTTAAGATGAGTGGTTTCCTGGGTGTTGATATGATGTTGGTTTCGGCCTTCGGGGTTAATACTTAGGAAATTGTTCTCTTGCTAATTTATGGTTAGAGTCTGATTAATAATTAAACGATATAAAACACAATTTTATCAAATATATAAAATAAACAAAATAGTCATGTGTTGAGAATATTCATGTGTTGAAAATATTCATGTGTTGAGTAAAATATTTTAAACAATAAAATTTACATCTTTATCATAATTTTATAAAATATACTAAATAACAAAATAGTCATGTGTTGACGATACTCATGCGTTGAGAATATTCATGTAACATGCATAATGATATAGCAAGGCAGGACGTGACATATATATGTAAATAAACAGAGTAAGTAAATTAAACAGCAGAAGATTTTTAAACCATTTCAAAAACAAGTCTGGTACATCAAAATGTCAATTTCCCAAATAAACAAGTCTAGTACATGAAATAACATCATCTGAAACTGAAAAAGAAAACATAAAAGTAGCTATCCCCAAAGTGGAAGAGACCATAGCAAGCCCAAGTCCAAAGCATACATGAGCTATCCCAGAAAGCAGCTAAGATCCAAGCTAGGCTCCTGTATTCCCTCCCTGAGAACCTGGGGGGAGGGGGGGGGAAACGGAAGAAAAGAGGCGAAACAAAACGGGTCAGTCAAAAAGACTGAGTAAGCCCTGCTACGATCAGTCTATAAACTAATAAAGTTAACATCATGATGGAAACTGAGATGATCATAGATAACAACATACTGGCATGGTAAATTACCTACAAGATAGATAGAGGTATCATCGCATAAAACAAGGTTAAGTTTTGCACCACGGTGTGCTAGCAAACCAACATAACAGGTATTGATCCCTTAGCCCAAACTTTGGCCCAATAACATGAAGTGACCTTAGTATAAGGTCCAACCCAACGGTCTAGTCGATCGGCTCCCTATAAGCCTAACACGTCAAGTGTTGGTGTCCATATGGCCCACGTATGGTTGTAGTTAGACTGTGCTGGGTCCCCCCTTTTGGTGTATCAAGCCCTCGGATGTCAACCCCAGACACTTAAGCAATAATGCACAGCTCTAATCTACTGGTACCCGTGCCTCGAGTTTGTCCAACATCGGACTACGTGCACGTCCGTAGCCCGCCGGACCCGCACCGCTGTACCACTCGGTCATCGCCCTTTGGTCGCTTACATCTGCCAGTAATCGTGCCCCGCCCTAGCCTAGCTTATAGGGTTTGTGAATGATACCAAACTGGGATTACTGTTAGAACAGACCACGTTGCTAGGGTTTCCCAAGAGGGTTAAGTGTGATTTAACCCTTCACTAATCCTGGATTAAACTGGTTAAGTGTGGCTTAACCCCATTCTAATCCCTTGAGCTCCCAAATGGATTAAACTAGTTAAGTGTAACCAATGGTTCACGACTTAACCACATTCTAATCCCTCGAATCCCCAAATTGGTTAAGTATTAGTGGACCCTGACTTAACCCTAATCATGAGGCATTAATTAATTTAATGCACCTCAACCTCTCACATTAGACCTTGTTGTGGTTACTAGTTAGGCCGGGCGGGTCCGGGTAGCTTTACACCACAACTTGGTCTAACCTCGGGTCTTGGCACCCCATGACCAACTTCTCACATTGGGTCCTATTGTTTGTAGCCACTAGTTAAGCCGGTCGGTTCCGGGTAGAATTACGCTACAAACTCAACCCAACCTCGAGTTGGCCACACTTATGTTTTCTAAGTGTCATGTCCACTTTATTTCAAAACATAATCACAAGTCAAACAATTACTTGGGTAGACCTAACTTAATAGGTAAATTCCCAAGGGGTAGACCTAACTTAATAGGTAAATTCCCAATCTTATATTTTTATGTATTTTAAGTTTACCCCAAAACCCCCAACGTCATTCTATCGCTTATATATTCGTAGTAACGCATAAAGGATAGGAAGAGGGAACTTGGAACAACATAAACTTGCACAACAGTCATGCATAACATGTTAGGCTTGCACAACTTAGCGTAGTGAACTTGCATATTACCATAAAACATGCATAACATGTTAAACTTGCATAACTTAGCATAATGAACTTGCATATTACCATAATCATGCATAACTTGTCAAACATGCACAACTTGTCATTTTAAACTTGCATAAACATGCACAACTTGTCAAAACATGCACAACTTGTCAAAACATGCACAACTTGTCATTTTAAACTTGCATAAACATGCACAACTTGCCAAAACATGCATAACTTGTCAAACATGCACAACTTGTCATTTTAAACTTGCATAAATATGCATAACTCATTTAACTTGCAAATCAAGGCTTAGCAAACTTGATCAAGACTCCTCCTTTTTGATGCCAATTGAAAAACAAGCCTTTAATGCAAGCTAAGGAGGATCATACAAGCCTAAATATGCTTGTATGCATGGAAAATTACTTAGGAATTAAATTAGGAATTGTATGAAGAGGGTGGAGGCCATGAGAGGATGGATTTTGGCATAGTTTAGTTACTAGGATGAATAATGAGTGATTTAGGGTAGGTTAGGGTCTTATTTATAGATTAGGCAAGTGTTTTAGGCCCTTAGATTAACCCTAAATTAGATTAGGACCCTTAGATCTCGGAGCCTTCCAGAAACCAGCCCTAGGACCAAGCCCAAACCCCCAAACTGGTGCACCCAACCATAGAACTCTCTAGAAACTGTGCAGGTTTTCTGGCTCGACACGGGCGCACTTCCCAAGTGCGCCAGTGTAAAAATGTACTGGCGCACTTCACAAGTGCGCCAGTGCATAAATTGTGTTGGCGCACTTCACAAGTGCGCCAGTGTATTCTGGCTAGTTTCCGGGTTTTTCTGCCTAACTTCGTTCGTCCATATCTTCTTCATATGGACTCCGATTTTCGAAAACTCGGACTCTATTTCGCGTATTTTTCCGAGACGAACGCAATGGCATAGCCCGTTTCCCTTGATTCCCTTTTTATAATTTAATTCTGCCTCGATTTATGTTATAACAGGTTATTAAAAATACGGGTTGTTACATTCTCCCCTCCTTAAAGGATTTCGTCCCCGAAATCTTCAAGTTAGGAAGAACGTATCCTACCATCCAATCATCCATCTACTCAAAGCATCATCCACGAGCAATCATTGTCCTTACAAGATTCTAAATGCTGGATGAACATATGCAAAAGTGTGTGTATATGTACTTACCTAATGCAAAAATCAGGCGGTTACTGATACAGTAAACCTCCTTAATGCATATGTATGTCAGTGAAATGAATCCATATGTATGCAAATTCCTAACATAATTCATAGTATCTATATGAGTGCACATAACATT
Source organism: Allium sativum (assembly GCA_030737875.1). NCBI lineage: Eukaryota > Viridiplantae > Streptophyta > Magnoliopsida > Asparagales > Amaryllidaceae > Allium > Allium sativum. The sequence goes on from CM060918.1 coordinate 84,470,507, forward strand.
CATCCATATGCAACATCCATGTGGTAGCACAACAAGTTTCAACCATGAATAAGCATAAACACTCATGCATATGCAACATGAAGAGTGTGCGAGCCGATCTAGTGCCTAATGTGTATAATGCATCCACGAGTAACCACTTGCAAACACTTGCAACCACTTGCAACCATCAAGCATAACATGTTTCAAACACATGTTTCAACCAAAGGGTTTCTACCAAAGGTTCTCATGACGAGATAGACATGATAAACTAGATAAACTAGATAAACTAGACAAACTCCTTTTTGGATTACAAGAAATCCATTCAAACTTTGACATATAGTACTAACCGATGAGTCTTAACCCCCTTATGGAGTTTACAACAGAAATAAGGTCGAGAATGGGACCGAGAGGATATATATGAAAGATAACTTGCAAGCAAGCTCCACAGGAAAACTAGGATCAAGGATGCACTCTTAAAAAGAGATATGATGCGCGTATCTAGTCTTCACTCTTCTTAGTCACGTTTCCTTGAGCTTAACTCCACTGTGCTTTGACTATCTTCCACTTCATGATTCCTTGGCTTCTTAACTCCTATTTCCCAAATTCGAGTTGGAACTCATTTCATTATTGCCTCTCGTCTTTCTTTCCCACTTATTCTTCTTTCTGTATACTTGGCTTAAACATAACTGTAACCTCATGATTTCATGCAAGCTCTCCATAATTCACTAGTGAGTCCTGGATCTCGTCTTCTTACCATAAGGTATTCCATGCAGCAGAACTTTTTTTGGAAATACCACTCCACGTTGCCAATTGCCCTTATAAACGTGATTTCCTATAACTCAGGCTTAATCGACATGAACCATCCGCCTATAGGCCGTACCTAGATTCCGTTGCCTACCCATGGTTTTCTGTAGGCTATTTCAGAACTGGCCAACTTCTTGAGGGTAAACCGTTGCTGACCATGATGCAGCCCTCTCGCTCTTCACTGGACTGAAATGAGCACTCTTCGTGAGTCTTCCTATTATGACCCTCATACCCGTATTCCCTTTCTTTGATCTAGGTAGTCTATCCACATAATCTATCGAGATGTTTTCACACTTCCCTTGCGAAACTTCCACTGGAGGTAATGGCCCACTGGGCTTCTATGACTTGGCCTCAACCTGGTGGCACAGCATGTATCCTGAAACCAACTCGGCCACCTCCTTGAGTGATGCGCATTTTTAAGAACCTTCTTTACCAAGTCTTTTACTCGAGGAACACATAATCTCTTGTCGCGCCTTAGTCATCCTTTATAATATATCTAGCGAGGTGACCTAACATCTCGCCTCGAGTCGACTGGTCCATGTTCTTGACCAACTGCGGGTCTTCTTCCCGTGAAACTCCCTTCTTGATCCACAAGAGTAAGTATAAGCTCAGGTAATGCTAACTAACTAGCCAAACGGAGGAGGCTTCTTACTTCAATTGCCCTTCTCAAAGTTTTCCGGTCTCAAACCGCAGCCACTTTAGCGGAATCCACCGCTAAGCCTTACTTAAGAATTATGTGCCCAAGAAATCCAACTTCTTTCCTCCAGAGTGGCATTTGGAGAACTTGACCTTCAATCCGGTGGCTCTAAGCGTATCCATCTCCTCTTTGAGATGTATAGCATGTTCTTCCTCGTTCTTTTGAGGAGATCAAAATATCGTCTACGACGACCACGACAAACTTGTTCAAGGACTCCCTAAACACCCTACCCATCAAGTCCACGTAATATGCGGGTGCATCCGTCAAACCAAATAGCATGACTAGCCATTCTAAAAATCCATCTAGAGTCCTAAACGCAGTCTTGTCAATTCCATCCCCAGCCATCCTAAGCTGATGGAATCCGGTAGCTAGGTCAAAAGAAAACGGATGTTCCTACCAGCTGATCAAACAAATCATCGATCCCTGGTAACGGTTGTTTATTCTTTTCAACATGTAAGCGAAGCAAACTATCCATATTAGTAACGAATACTACTGGAGCACCCTACTCGGAAATGCCTCGTCTCAGGAAGTTCTTCCCAAGCAACTCCTTGACTTGCTTTCTTACTCTCACCTCGTGAGGTCACGTGCCTAACCGGTCACGAAACTGGCTTGGTATTACCAACCAGATAATACGGAAATCTATCCCACGTCTAAGGGTAACCCCTTCACTTTCCCCAAGATATCAGGATATTCTCGGACCACCCTCAAAGATTTCAAACTATCGATAGACGAGTTGAGGGATTCAAGATAACATAACATGACGGGACCCATAGGGTTGCTAGAAATTTCTAGGGTATTACCGAGGCGAGTCATGAGCCCCACACCCTATATACAAAAACCCAGAATGGCTCCAAAATAGGACGACCATTCCATGCCCAAACCCAACCCATATCCCCTGAAACCGAGAATATAAACATCCCACGAGAATTCTATACTCAAGATAGAAATTTTCAAATCCACTCAGACCACAGACAGGCGGGCAGAACCCCCAATTGGACTTGAAACACATACGGGATCATCAACTACACTAGTACTTAGGTGCAAAACTTTCCACTAGATCAGATGAAATAAAACTATGCGATGTGCCAGAATCAAACAAAGTTCGAACAGGGAAAATCAGAAAATGTAAACAAGATTTTCAACAGGAACACTACCTCTATCATGAGCTGGGGTTGAGGGGATGGATTCGCCCTCCAGATAGTCCTGCACACTGAGTCTGACCTTGCCCTTGTTTCCTCGGGCAATCTTTGCTGAAATGTCCAAACTCACTACAAATGAAGCATTCGCCCCGCTTTCGCTTCTCCTTCTTCCTACATTCCCTGGCCATATGTCCAATTTTACCACAGAAGTTGCATTTCATATTCCCTCTTGGCTTGTCCTGGCGGTTGTTGTTATTCTTGTCTTGCTTCCCGGAATTTACCCTCTCGCCTTGAGACTCATTCGCCTTGACCTCTTTCTTGTCATTGCTACCTTCTTCTTGACGTAGGGCCAAATTCACCAAACTCTCGAAAGTCGCCCCCAAGGGTATATGAGACAGGGCCAAATCACGTAATGGCTCATTTAATCCTAGAGCAAAGTGTAGGGCCTTCTTCTGAGCTGTATTAACCAAGTCTAAATCGACACGAGCCAGTTGATTAAACTTATCTATGTATTCCCTAATAGTCGTGTCCCCTTGCTTCAGTGATAAGAATCTAAGTCCAAACCTTCCTCTAAAGTCATCCCAAATCTCAATTGGCCTAGTAGCGGTGGTGACCACCCACCAACGTGCAGCTTCTTCCTTTAGCAACCATACCGCCAATAGAACCTTCCAGCGGTCACCTATATCAAAGGTGGATAAAAGATCTTCGGTCTCTTTCAACCAATTCCTTGCCTCTACAAAAGTCTCGGTTCCAAAGAAATTCTTGCAACCCATCGCCTAAAATCTCGGCAAATCTCTGCGAAGTCAATTTGAGGATGTTGAGGGGAAGGAGGAAGAGGAACATCAACTACGGGAGGAGGAGGAATAGCGGCCTCGACTGGGGAGACAACATTAGAGACACCCGGGACCGGTGCCGTGACTTCCAAGTACCGACGAAACCAATCGGGTATCGTTACTCCTTCGGGCAAGATGAGATTATCAGACATGCTGGAAACGAAAAGAAAAGAGTTCAAACGAGGAGTCAAAGGATAGTGCTAATGGCTTTTGGGGAATAGCCTTTTAAAAACAACTAGACTTTTCTTTGGAAAATACTTAATACTTGGTTTTGAAAATAGTTTTTCAAAAGTTTTTAAAACCCTTTTTATCCCTTCTCGTAAACCATATGCTCTGATACCAAATGTAACATGCATAATGATATAGCAAGGCAGGACGTGACATATATATGTAAATAAACAGAGTAAGTAAATAAAACAGCGGAAGATTTTTAAACCATTTCAAAAACAAGTCTGGTACATCAAAATGTCAATTTCCCAAATAAACAAGTCTAGTACATGAAATAACATCATCTGAAACTGAAAAAGAAAACATAAAAGTAGCCATCCCCAAAGTGGAAGAGACCATAGCAAGCCCAAGTCCAAAGCATACATGAGCTATCCCAGAAAGCAGCTAAGATCCAAGCTAGGCTCCTGTATTCCCTCCCTGAGAACCTGGGGGGGGGGGGGGGGAACGGAAGAAAAGAGGCGAAACAAAACGGGTCAGTCAAAAAGACTGAGTAAGCCCTGCTACGATCAGTCTATAAACTAATAAAGTTAACATCATGATGGAAACTGAGATGATCATAGATAACAACATACTGGCACGGTAAATTACCTACAAGATAGATAGAGGTATCATCGCATAAAACAAGGTTAAGTTTTGCACCACGGTGTGCTAGCAAACCAACATAACAGGTATTGATCCCTTAGCCCAAACTTTGGCCCAATAACATGAAGTGACCTTAGTATAAGGTCCAACCCAACGGTCTAGTCGATCGGCTCCCTATAAGCCTAACACGTCAAGTGTTGGTGTCCATATGGCCCACGTATGGTTGTAGTTAGACTGTGCTGGGTCCCCCCTTTTGGTGTATCAAGCCCTCGGATGTCAACCCCAGACACTTAAGCAATAATGCACAGCTCTAATCTACTGGTACCCGTGCCTCGAGTTTGTCCAACATCGGACTACGTGCACGTCCGTAGCCCGCCGGACCCGCACCGCTGTACCACTCGGCCATCGCCCTTTGGTCGCTTACATCTGCCAGTAATCGTGCCCTGCCCTAGCCTAGCTTCTAGGGTTTGTGAATGATACCAAACTGGGATTACTGTTAGAACAGACCACGTTGCTAGGGTTTCCCAAGAGGGTTAAGTGTGATTTAACCCTTCACTAATCCTGGATTAAACTGGTTAAGTGTGGCTTAACCCCATTCTAATCCCTTGAGCTCCCAAATGGATTAAACTAGTTAAGTGTAACCAATGGTTCACGACTTAACCACATTCTAATCCCTCGAATCCCCAAATTGGTTAAGTATTAGTGGACCCTGACTTAACCCTAATCATGAGGCATTAATTAATTTAATGCACCTCAACCTCTCACATTAGACCTTGTTGTGGTTACTAGTTAGGCCGGGCGGGTCCGGGTAGCTTTACACCACAACTTGGTCTAACCTCGGGTCTTGGCACCCCATGACCAACTTCTCACATTGGGTCCTATTGTTTGTAGCCACTAGTTAAGCCGGTCGGTTCCGGGTAGAATTACGCTACAAACTCAACCCAACCTCGAGTAGGCCACACTTATGTTTTCTAAGTGTCATGTCCACTTTATTTCAAAACATAATCACAAGTCAAACAATTACTTGGGTAGACCTAACTTAATAGGTAAATTCCCAAGGGGTAGACCTAACTTAATAGGTAAATTCCCAATCTTATATTTTTATGTATTTTAAGTTTACCCCAAAACCCCCAACGTCATTCTATCGCTTATATATTCGTAGTAACGCATAAAGGATAGGAAGAGGGAACTTGGCACAACATAAACTTGCACAACAGTCATGCATAACATGTTAGGCTTGCACAACTTAGCGTAGTGAACTTGCATATTACCATAAAACATGCATAACATGTTAAACTTGCATAACTTAGCATAATGAACTTGCATATTACCATAATCATGTATAACTTGTCAAACATGCACAACTTGTCATTTTAAACTTGCATAAACATGCACAACTTGTCAAAACATGCACAACTTGTCAAAACATGCACAACTTGTCATTTTAAACTTGCATAAACATGCACAACTTGCCAAAACATGCATAACTTGTCAAACATGCACAACTTGTCATTTTAAACTTGCATAAATATGCATAACTCATTTAACTTGCAAATCAAGGCTTAGCAAACTTGATCAAGACTCCTCCTTTTTGATGCCAATTGAAAAACAAGCCTTTAATGCAAGCTAAGGAGGATCATACAAGCCTAAATATGCGTGTATGCATGGAAAATTACTTAGGAATTAAATTAGGAATTGTATGAAGAGGGTGGAGGCCATGAGAGGATGGATTTTGGCATAGTTTAGTTACTAGGATGAATAATGAGTGATTTAGGGTAGGTTAGGGTCTTATTTATAGATTAGGCAAGTGTTTTAGGCCCTTAGATTAACCCTAAATTAGATTAGGACCCTTAGATCTCGGAGCCTTCCAGAAACCAGCCCTAGGACCAAGCCCAAACCCCCAAACTGGTGCACCCAACCACAGAACTCTCTAGAAACTGTGCAGGTTTTCTGGCTCGACACGGGCGCACTTCCCAAGTGCGCCAGTGTAAAAATGTACTGGCGCACTTCACAAGTGCGCCAGTGCATAAATTGTGTTGGCGCACTTCACAAGTGCGCCAGTGTATTCTGGCTAGTTTCCGGGTTTTTCTGCCTAACTTCGTTCGTCCATATCTTCTTCATACGGACTCCGATTTTCGAAAACTCGGACTCTATTTCGCGTATTTTTCCGAGACGAACGCAATGGCATAGCCCGTTTCCCTTGATTCCCTTTTTATAATTTAATTCTGCCTCGATTTATGTTATAACAGGTTATTAAAAATACGGGTTGTTACAATTCATGTGTTGAAAGAAATATAGATTCATGTGTTGAATAGAATAACGGAGTTATTGGAATATATAAAGCCGTTTTGATTAGAGATTTGCTATTTTGATGCGAGCGATATTTATATCGATTATGTTCGTTTTTATAATGAATATAGAAAAAGAAGTGATTTCAAAATATAACATTTTGAAAATATTATCATTTATATAGTAATGATATGGAATATTCAATTTTGATTTGAAATTGAATATGAAGTTGAAATTGTTTTGAAAACGAATTTACAACGATTTATAAAATACGTTTTGAATTGAAATCGGCGAAATATATATAATATATATGTATATATTATATATATTAAATGGCCTGAAAAGAACCTGTCGCGCCACGGCAGTTCGCGAATTTCGACCATTGACTTCGAATTGACGTTACGGGAGATCCGACCGTCGGATTCTCCTGAAACCGGAACAGTTGGATTCGTATCAAAAAGAGCTTTCCAAAGAATATTAGAAATTTGAAATCTAACGGTTGGATTTGGAATTATGTCCAAATCAAATTTGGAAAAGGTCGCTATAAGTGCAGTTCGGTGGCCGTTATTGAAAAACGACGGTACTGACCTTGATAAAATTATTAAAAATATTAATAATTTGTGTAAAATCATAATATATGAATTGGAAAGAACTGGGATGAAAAATTCCATATTTGTAAGGATAAAAATATATTTTTATCGAAACGAACTAGTTTTGAACTAGATTTGAAGTGGTTTTAAAATAATCAGAATTTCCAATACGTGAAATGGAATGGATTTGAACCGAAATTTTCTTCGAAATATTTCGATGTTGGATTTCGTGATTATACAGATATTGTTGTGGAAATTTGAAAGATATATTTATATCATTATTTCCGATACGATATTTGTTGGTTTCAGAATTTGATATTGAATATAAGCCGATATATTTTCTATTCAAAGCCTTGTATTTAATATCAAATGGAATTTTGGGTTCGTCGTGAATGGTGTCTTAAATAACACCGTTCTTGAACCCAGTTTAGAAAAGAATAAATCTTTTAATTAAGATTTAGTGAAATTGTCCAGTTAACTGGTATTTAATTGGAATTGAATTTAAATTGGATTTTGGGTTTATCGTGAACCGTGTTTTAGATGATATTGGTTCTTTAACCCAATTAAAGACAAGATATTGATTTTTGAGAAGATTAAAACTAAGTGGAGTTTTAATGAATATTTAATTAGATTGGAATGATAGAGAATGGAGTATCACCAGTTTTGCTCCAAAGTGATAGTTAAATCTTTAATTAGATTTGAACGTGAAATGGTAATTAATATTTACCGATTGCACCGTGGTGTTATATATGGAGTATTGCCAGTTTTGCTCCATGGAATGAATAGGTTGGGATTGGGAAATAAAATAAAATAAATAATTACTTCGGTGTGGTTCGCTAATCCCAACTAGTTTGGAAAACCATAGTATGGTTTGAAATGATATCCAAAGGAAGATTAAAGAATAAATTTAGAAGAATTTATCTTTGATAAAATTAATGGGAACCTTTCCCTAAGAATGTGAATATCTGAATAAAAGAATGTTCTGAATTGGAATGAGGCATATGTTGTGATTGTGTAAGATTTGTTTATTATATACGCGGGTTATCCGGAAAGCTCGGGTTTATGCCCATTCTGAATAACTGATTCGACGATAAGTCGAAGATAAAGACGGTGTTTGAAGACCAGAAGTCTTCACATCGTTTGGGTGATTACTGATGATCTTGATTGGGCTGTACACCCAAGATGAGGGAATCAGTTGGTGTTCGTCCAGACGTACCTGGAGATCGATGGATATGTGAGGAAAGTTCCTCCGGTTTCGTTCAGACCCAGAACGAACTTGTAAATGGACGGTTTGTCTGACATTGGATTTTATTCTGTATTGATTGAACTCTATTAAATATACATCTGTTTGGCGGTGGAGAATTTATTCTCTCGCTTAACGCCCTTCTCTGAGATGTACGAGATCAGAGGTTGTATATCGATGGACATCAGTCGCATGGAGTGAATTGCCTGTGTGGCATGCCTAAGTGGCAAATGATCAAGGCTTTTGTTGAAAAGCAAAGTCATGTGGTTGATGATCAAAGCACGGCCTATGTGGCATAGCTTTTTGTATAGCGTAATTTCGCGAGCCTCACACCTCGGTATGAGTCAGAAACGGGATATGGACCGTTGGGAGAACACGACGTTTCTTTCTAGCTATGGGTGATGTCAGTGGCCTACCAGCCCTGACATTTATATACTTTTTACCAGTGTGGCTGTTGGAATGCAAGGCGCCTCGAATATATGGTCGATAACTGGCACTATGTGAGCCGACGTACAGACCATTATATAGGTCCTATACGATCGGGAAACGTGTGTTCAAGAATTGGCAATCCTCAAAAGTAAGAGAGGACCGGCCCAACCGATTCCAAGGATCGCTGTGTGTGGTCCTGAGACATTTGCTAGAGTGTCTCAAACGGAGAAGATCGTGCCCCTTGCCTCGACTCACGACGAAAATCGAATTTCCAATACGTGATATTTTGGTTTTGATTGTAGAGCCTAGTATGGCAACATAGTGGTATGGGTCATTCATGCCGCCTAGGATTGATATTTATGATTGAAATTGTTTTGACATTATACACTTATAATAGTATCAAATGATTTGTTTTAAACGTACCAAGCATGTTTGGCTATTATAAGGTAAAAACCCTATCCTCCGGCTTGCATTGCATTATGTGATGGGACTTGGGTCTTATAATAGCTTCATTTTCTTTATTTAGCATTGCGCTGTTGTTTTATGCACTGGTATTCTTGGGGTAAAGACTCGTTCCGTGTTATACAGCATGCTCCCTTGATTTTCCTAACTTTAAAATAAAGATTAATAACTATTTTAGTTCTCACACCAGTCACATGACTAACCTGGAGTTTATTGTTTTAACCTAAACTCTGGATGCCCCTATTTTCGACACGGGCAGCTAGTAGTTTTGGTTTTGCATATTTATATTCAAAGGATCCTGATTCACAGCTGGAACGATTCTCGGAAAGCTCTGTATCCGTGTATTACTTTTAGTTGTCTTTTGCATTATTTTTCCACTGCTATGTAATTTATTGTAATCTCTGATATTTATCGAATGTATTTTATTTATTCATACTCTGTATATTCTTGTATCTGATGGAATTGTTGTAATTAACCTTGAAATGTTCTTCTGTTTGTGTTCTGATTTGTCTTGTCCTCAAAGCGATTCATGCTTTCCTTCACGGGGAAGTCACGAGTTACTACAAATATTCAATTTATTTAAAATCCTTTTATTTTATTAAATAAATCGTTATGGTTTATAAACGATTGCATAGCGATTTTATGAAAATTTGATTTGGACATAACTAAAAATCTACAATATGATATCTCAATTTTTCTCTTTTATTAGAAATTATTGTTGAATTGATTCGAGCGTTTCTTATTTTAAAGAAATCTGACTTATAACGAATCCTATATACTTAGTTGAAGTTCAAATAGTCAAACGACGAACTACAACGTTGTGGCAAGCTTTAAAATTAATACGTTCATACTTCGATAAATAATTAAATTCATTATTAAAACTCGAATCTAAACTCAATTAAATCTCTTAGATTATCCAATTCACACAATATTGCAAATTCAACTTATTTTTAAATGTTTCAGAATTAAATTTATTATTTGACTATTTATATCGCTTAAATATTCAAAATTATTGAATTTAATCCATTTAAATTTCCAAATCAACTTTAAAATAATTAAATAAACTAATTGTTTAACCACTAAAAATCTGGGATGTTACATTCCTTCCCCCTTAAAAGAATTTCGTCCTCGAAATTACTAAGTAGCACGGATGATATAACTCTTCCACTTCTCTCAACCCACATGGTTAAGATCTTACACTTCATATCTTCTCAACTAAGTTCTTTACAGAACTTTTTAGTTCATGTCCATACTCAAATTTCCACGATTAATCTCAATTGGCCTGTCTGCCATTTTTGGACAATCCTTTACCACATTCTTATTTTCAATCCATATGCTCTCCTGCATATTTCCACATTTATTCAAATTGATTTTAAATCAATGTATCAACTTCATTATTTACTCTATACTTTATTAATCACATCTGGTTTTCTAATCTCTTATACAATCGACAAGTCGATTTCTAATTATCAAAATTTTCATGGAAATTTTCTAACTCTTCAAAATTTTCGGAAAATTTCGCCATCATCTACTTTGCATGATTCAATCGGTACAGATACAAATCGCCTCTCTAGGCCTTCTCTAATAAAAATAAAATCAAAAAGCCAAGCGGCTCAAAAAAATCTCCTACTCAATTAAACATGTACCTTTGTCGAGCATTCAATTTGTTTCCTTCATTCACTTCATTCTATACCTATCTAACATACGCATATACATGCATTTCCAATTTTCATTGATTTCAAATCAATCCAACCCTTATGCTTTCAAAAAAATCAATCCAACCCTTTGAATTTAATCATATTCATCTTAATTCATCAATCCAACTCACTTAACCAAGTTAAGTTCTATCCACAAACACTATTTACTAAATAACTTCTCTAATCAATGATCTTCATCTCAAAATTCAAATTTTTATTTTTCAAAAATAAATATATTTAACTCACATGAGTTCATATTTGTTCAATAATTCAAGTTTGGGTTTCATTATTGGAAATCCGAGTTTTAATCACTTAAAACCCTTCCATTTTTAACTTGTTTTTAATTCAAACTATCTCTACCTGGGAGGTTTTTAGTAACTTCACTTTTCTAAAAGAAAATTTTCTATTTTAGGATTCAAAACAACATGTTTTCTCAAAACCATTCAAAAACAATATATTTGGTAGTAATTTGTCACTTTGAAAATCGAAAATGAACAATGATGATGTTGTGATCCATCATCGGTATTATTTTCCAGCGATCGAAGTGAGTTCAATACTATATCACTTTCAAAACTCATTCTTAAACACTTCCTTTTGGAAGTTAGCTTAAAATATACTTCACAATGCTTGGAAAACATTTCCAATTCTCCTAGAATCTTAAAATTTCCATATATTTAATCTGAAATTCATTTACCAACACTTTTCCAAGTTATAGAGTTTTAATCATGTTTCTGGTTTAAATCCATATTCGGTTCATTCATAAAATTTATACAAATTTTATTTGGTTATATATATAACCATCTCAATTTTTATAATCCCATTTGATTATAATAACAACCTACACATCCAATATACTATAATAATCCCAAGATAAATACTTTCTTTATATCAAAATATACTTTGGGTAAAATTATTTCATTTACCCTCCTTCAAAACATACTGTGTTATGCTATGCTAAAAAAACATACTATGTCGGTTCATCGAATTCGAGTGTTTAGAAACCCCTATAGACATTGTGGTGCCCCACCATCGACCAAAATTCATACTCCACTCAACCAATAAATCCACACAATATAAACAATTTTTTACACAATCTACGAATACGCTCTATCATATACATACACTCAAACTCAATCTAGGGTATTACTAGAGCTTAGGTTATCACCCAACCTTATGCTTGGGTACCACTATAATAAACCGACAAATCCTCGATCCTGATCATCGCCACAAATGCCATGTTGAATAGCCAAGCACCTGAATTACCGGATCATTAATAGAAAGAAACTTGAGTGTGAGAAACAGAAAGAAAGAAAAGTTAGAATAGGAGAAAAGAAGATTACAATGACTACAAAATCAGAGTAGAGACAAATCTCACAGCGGACAAATAAAATATATTATATAACATAACTTTTGAAATACAGATATGTACTGTATATACATATCATAATCAGAGTACAAAACATACTCATAGTGGAAATAAACTATAGATATATAATACTAAATCCTCATGCTCCAAGCTCTTCCAAGTATATACATATCATTACCAGACTACTTGACTGCCCGTACAAATTCTGGCACCTAAGAGTTTACGGGAAAACAAAACAAAATAAACTCTGCGTCAGTCATGGGACTGTGTGAGTAAACTACAACCACTTGATTTAACTTTTAAAAATCCTTTTAAAAGAAATTATAATCATAAGACCAATACACACATAAACATGGACGATTTTTATCTTATGATAACCCGAAATATTCTTTGTATCAACACTATTCTGATATTATAATAGTGTCTAATCAAATCAGTAGCAATCTAGCCAAAAGCTTGCATCTCACGCTCCATATACATAGTATACAATCACAAACCGTAGGTGCTTATTTGGTAATGGATTTCCAACTATGAAAAGGTATAAAACTACCTTCTGATAGTGCGTCTCTAGAGAGGAATACACTTGGTTCAACAAGAACATCTTGCAACCCGACCACACATGACCGACCTCTCATTTCGCTCAAGTGTAACGAATATAATATCACTAATGGTTGTGATCAACAACCGTTGCCAAAAGCATACAGTAGCGATAAAATAAGAAACAAATGAATTTTCTCTAGATTAGGTGTAACACACCCTAATGGATGCAACCCACATAGCCATGTTGCTTGCCTGATTTTTATCATCTTCCCGTTTGATGAGGCCTGAGGCTACGTCTTACCTTTATAGCACCACAACATCATTCACTTTATATGTCACATCGTTGAATCCATCAAATCACTAATTGACGTCACCAAAAATACATTGGGTGTTAAGCTAAGACAAGTTTCCTTCTCCGTCATCAATTGTGGTACGTTTGAAAAAATCAATGTACGTGACCATCTGGAAATACTCTATCAAACATCCATCCATATAAGTTGCCCTGGGATTGGAGAAACTGAAGGCGTCATCCCATCAATCCATCTTAGGAAATTTCTACCTAGGATTAACAAAATAGCTCTTGCAATTTACTCCATCTTCAATCATCTTCAGCATAATTTGATTCGCAATGATTATGCCCATACGTAATTGTTTTGGGATAATTAGATCTGATTTCGGTCTCTCCGTATTGACAACGGAAATATAAAATAGACCAAAACTTTGATAGCCAATTATTTAACTATAAAGGAAACATCCATACAACCAACAATCCTATTTCCAAATGGAAAATCTACTAATCATGCATCAAGAAACACTAAGACCTTTAAATTTATTTCTTATTAATTTATCATTTCCCAATTTCTCGTTTTTCCCTTTTCCATATCTTTCCCCAGATATTTCTCAAAACCCGTTTGGCCTCTCATTCTTTGATATACTTTTCCACTGATATTTTGATATGCTTCCAATAGAAAACCCTTTTGATGTTGTTTAATGTTTTTTTTACCCTAGAGTGGCTACTTAGTGGTGTTGAATGGAACTCTTATAGGATGATTCAAGGAGATGTGAGTGAGTATGATCAAGTAATATGTTTCCTTTATAAAACATCAACCCATCCAGAAGCTTTATTTAGTGTTGTCTATTGTGCCATTGATTATTTGCACTTTCTTTAAGATATAAAATGGTCTGGCTTCTATTTCTTTTCTAAGTTCACTAATCCAATCATCTTGTACCAGAGATAAGTTGTGCACTTCTGGATTTTCATGCATCCCTAAGAGAGTGCAAACTATATCATTCTCTTTTCCTTTTTTATATTCAACAATATGATCATAACCATGCAATTTTGCCAACGTTTTCTTTGAATTCCCGCTGTTAATTCCTAAGATAGTAGATGTTGTAGACTTTGATGATCTGTGCGTATAATTAATTTTCTGTCCAGTAAGTATTAAGACCATTTTTTGTAGCTAAGATAAGTGTTGGCTGCTCGTTTTCAAAACTAGATTGGTGCAGATTTCTTCCTTGAATTGCTTCACTAAGGTATGAAATTGGCTTATGGTTTTGTATAAAAAATTCCCTAAACTTGTTCCACTTGCGTGACATTCTATACCAATGTCTTTAGTGAAATCAAGCAATAAAAGAATGAGTGGATTAGTTAAAAATGACTTTGACTTAAAAGATGCATCAGTAGCTTCCTCAGTCTAGTGGAAAGAATTATTTTTTAGCATGCATGTAAGAGGCTTAGCTATCATGTAACAACCCGTAATTTTCTACTATTTCGTTTAATAGGTTTTTTAACATTTTATGGTTATAAATAAAATTTAATGACTTTAATTATGTAAATTTTATAAGTAACATTTAGTTATAATTGAAATTCAATTTTTATTAGGTAATAATCGAATTTTGAATTTAAAGTGATGGGAAATTTATTTATAAATTTATTTTAAACCTTATTTTTGATCGGATAAAATAAATGAACCTTTGAATTCAACTGAAAGTGAATAATTGAAATTTGAGAATTTCTATTAATTAATTAACCTGAAAATAGCCATTTTGGCCACTATCTCGGAATTCTATAAAACCAGTTTCATCGGATCCGTAATAGTAAATTATTGTAGAACTCCAAATTTCGTAGCGATCAGACTTACCGTTTAGTCGTACGATGCTAAAACGCGCTGCAATTAGTTTAAGTAATTTAAATCGATTTAAACTAATTTTGATCGGTAACTTTTGAATATGATGGAACTTGGACTCAAGACCTGTTCCAATTAATCCTAAAGTATCAAAATGTTATTTTCAATATATAGATTGTTGGGTTTCTGATCAGAATTATGGATGCGCAAAGTATGATCATTTTGACGAACCGTTTTATTTTGGGCCAATCGGGGATATGCATCTAAACTCATTCGATGAACACTATAAATTATCATTACCATCCCTAGTGACACAACCCGAAATCCCTATCGGCCTAGACCGAATGAGAATGCGGACTGCTTGAGAACACAACGCATCAGAACACAAAACAACATAACTTTTCATAGCTATTACAACAATATTACATCTGAGTGCAAGAATATCAAAGTACGAATAAATATTACACAGCGGAAAAATAATATCAGAAATTAAATTACATTGCAGTGGAAATTAAAATATATAAATACAATGCATAGTGAAAGTACATCAACTAACAAAACTGAAAGAAATACACGGATACAAAGCTTTCCAAATGTTGCTCCAGTTGTAAATCAGGATCATGTTAAATAGAAATCCGCAAAACCAAAACTACTAGCTGCTCGTGTGGAAAATAAGGGAACCTAGAGTTTAGAAGAAAACAATAAACTCCGAGTCAGTCATGGGACTGGTTGAGAACTTAAAACAGTTATTAAAATTTTACTTTAAATTAAGGTAATTCACGGGACCACGTCGCATAACACGGAACGGGTTTACTCCTATGAATACTCTGAAATAAAACAATTCATAAACAACACAATACTTTTTGGAAAATGAAGCTATTATAATACTCAGGTCCCGTCACACAATGCATGAAACGATCCAAACTCGCCCTTACAGGAAAGCCCGGATGGAGTAGAGAACTCGACAAATTAGAACACAAAAAGAAGAACATTTCATTGCTATTACAACAATTTATATCAGAGTACAAGAATATACAGAGTATGAACAAATAATATACATTTGATAAATATTAGAGATTTACAAATTACAATGCAGCAGAAAATAAAACAAAACACAGCTGAAAGAAATACACGGATGCAGAACGTTCCGAATATAGCTCCAGCTGTAAACCAGGATCCTGTGAATATAATATCTGCTAAACCAAAACTACTAGTTGCCCATATGGAAAATAGTGGCACCCAGAGTTTAGGTCTAAACAATAAACTCCAGGTCAGTCATGTGACCGGTGTGAGAACTAAAACAGTTATTAATTTGATTTTAAAGTTAGGAAAATCAAGGTACCACGCCGTATAACACGGAACGGGTTTACCCCCAAGAATACCAGTGCATAAAACAAACAGCGCAATGATAAATAAAGAATAATGAAGCTATTATAAGACTCAGGTCCCATCACACAATGCAACGCAAGCCGAAGGATAGAGTTTTACCTTGTAATAGCCAAATATGCTAGGTACGTGAAATTTATCTTTTATTATTACTAGTGCATATATGTTTCAAAAACAATATCAATCATAATGTATCAATCATAGACGATATGAGCGTCCCATGCCACTATCCCGCCATATATATGTTTACAATTAAAACTGAAATGTCATATAGGAAATTGGATTCCATCTGCAACACCCCGTAATTTTATAACATTAAAATTCACAAATTAAAGTATACTTAATTTTTAGAAAAGAATTAAGTGAAATGGGTTACGCAGAGAAATATATATATTAATAAATATATATATATATATAAATTAAAAATTAAATAAATAAACATGCGAAAAAGTTCAAAACAGCGAATTGGGAGGGGAAATAACCGAACCGGCCCATTTTTGAGGTCGACCCGAGCCTCGCTGGGTCGACTAGGGGTTAATCCAGGGTGTTTGGCTGTCAACCCGTGGGCCGATTCGCTCAAATGCAGATTTTGCATTTGATTGGTTCTCATGGTTCAGGGTTAATCTAATGGTCCTAAATAACTTGCTACACCTATAAATACATCCTAATGCTAACCCTAAACCTAATTAAAATAGAATAGTTACCGTTGCCATGGAAATCAATGGAGCCGCCGCCAACTAAGAAAGAAGAAAAGCAAATTCAATTCTAATTCTCTCAACCCTAAAGCAAAGCAAAACTCTCTCTTTTCTTCTCTAAATTGTGAGTATGATGATCTTAACAAGATTATTATCATTTTAATTAAGTTGAGTTATGAATGGATTATGAGTAGATGATGTGAATTATCATATATGTTGTTGTAAACCCCTTTTGCTATCATGTATATTGTAAATCCAATGTTATGTGATGATGATATCTTATATGTTGTAAATCATGCTATGATGATGTTATGTATGTTGAAAGTTTCTATGCTAAGTTGTGATGAATCATACATGTTAAAAAGGCCATGATGTTACCATCTATGCTAGTTAGTTCATATTAATTAAATCATCATGTTTGGGTTATGTTGATCTATATGACAAGTCACATATGCAAGTTAGATTGATTAGAAAAGTTATGAACATATGCCAAGACATCTATTATGACATCTAGAATTATGCTATGACATATGTGATATTCTATGCTAGTTCACACCAACATTATGTTGCCTAAAAACCCCATATGCAAGTTTATGTATAGATTTGGGCTATGATCATATCATGTAAATTAAGACATTTAACAAGTTGACACCTTTTGATCCTTAACACGAGTAGTTTATACAAGTTTCACCCCTATTATGATTAGATTTATTTTAATTGTCTATATGTTGTGATAATTTATCTTTGTGCTAGGTGTTAGACTATACAAGTCTAGCCCATATTATGCGTTGAATAAGTGAACGTATAAACGTGGGGTAGGGGTAATATTAAGGATTTAATATTAAAAAGTTGGGGTGCAATTGATATGATTTTGCATGCCATAAGTGGATGGCCATAATTGAGTCAATTATGGACATCATTAAAAGTTGACTTAATTAATAATTTGAATAGGGAATTATTAAAACTGGGGTAAAAGATTTTAAGTGTTAATCAATGCTTAGGACACGAGGTTGGACTCGTTTGTGACGTAAACCTGCCCGGACCCGCCCGGCAAATCTAGTGGTCACAAATGTCAGCCCAATGTGAGAGGTCCTAGGCCTAAACTAAAGCATAACGGTTGTAAAGACACGAGGTTAGACTCTTTTATGGTGTAAGACTGCCCGGACCCGCCTGGCAAATCCAGCTGCCATAAATGCCAGTCTAATGTGAGAAGTCTTTATGAGGTTATGGCCTGAATGAATTAAGAAATACTTAACTAGATAAACATGTAAGGTGGGACATGGGGGTTAAGTAGGTGCCTTGGGCGGCATGAGGAATCTAGGGGGTGCCCTTAGTGGCATGTGAAATACGATTAGTAAGACTTAACCAAACACACATGTAAATGAACATGACTAAGAGGGTTAAGTGGGATATACTAGTAACAAGCTTAGGTGGGTTGCTTGTGGGGGCCCATTTCGACCAGTATCCCAAACGTATCTTTGTGGGCTCGACCCAAGTCGAGGACGGGACACGCATGCTGGGTTTGACTGTAAGAGGCCAAAACGGGGAGCGGTGGCAACGCAAGTCCAACGGGTTTCGTATGCGTGTGTGGACCCAGGCTGCTAGGTAAGACGTTGTTGCATCGTGTAGGTATAAGTCGTGCATTCTCAAGTTGTATCGGGTTGCCACTTTAGGGGAGTGATACACCCCACTATGGGGCCAGCACGGGTTTCTACGAGTAGGGAGCCGATCGAAAGTGGGTAGTGGGGTACACCTAGTGGAGATAGGGGCAGACGGCACCAATGTAGTCAGCTAGGGGTACGTAAGGCTATTTATAAAGTTTTTGTGTGAAGCAAGTGGGATCAAACAATAGGGTGACTGGTGTGGTGCAGTGTAGTAATGTGCGGTGCAGTGTAGTAATCATTCGTTAGTAATTAGGTGTGCTTTTACCATTATCTTTAGCGTTATCTTAAATGCTATCTTTATCTTCCTAAGAGTTCATAGACATTTACTTGTCTTCCAGCTTATGCCTTAGTCTAGTTATTTTGATAATAGTATTGTTAGAATTATCATACTCGCCAGACTTTATGTCTGACCCCCTCTATTTCTATCCTTTTTCCTCTCCAGGTCCTCAGGTTGGGCCCAGCTCTAGTGGAGTTTGATTGAATTGCTTCATCTCTCTTTGGAAAGCTTGGACCGTTGAAGTAAAGTCCAGCTTGTTATCTTTTTAATGGCTATTTATGTAATGGGATTATGTATTTTGTTTTTATGAAGATGGATATTGTACTTGGTTATGATCTATGGTTTTATGATGTAACAAACATGTTTAATTTCCGCTGCAATAAAATGAACTTTTAGATTTCCAAGTACTATTTATTATCTGTCTTGTTGTAATTTTTCTGTTCTATATTCACTTATAACCTCCATGGAAGTTAATGCATTCCCTTTGTGAGTGACATTAATGGACGTGGGGTGTTACACGTGGTATCAGAGCTTAAGGTTACCAGAACATATAAAAATACTTTAGAAAAATAGTTATTTTTGGAAGAAGTGCTTTCAAAAACATGTTTTAATGAGAAATTTAAAGAGAAAAGTTTTTAAGAAAAAAAAAACATAATCCCCAATAGCCCATATCTTTATCTTTCTAATTCTCCATTCTGAATCTTTCCTTTTTCGTTTCAGCATGGTTGAAGATCTTAATCTACCCGACGGTGTAACGATACCAGGATGGTATAGGAGGTTATTAGAGGCTAGGGCCACTTCAGGTCCAGCCAATGTTCCTCCACCACCAGTTGCACCCGTCCCTCCTCCTCCTCCTCGCGTAGATACTTTTGCAAAGACGTGCAAGGAATTCAAAGCTATGGGTGGAAAACCCTTTCAAGGGTCAGAAACGTTTGTGGAAGCTAGAGATTGGCTTAAGGAGGTGGAAGAATTGCTAGAAATCTTTGAAGTAGAAGAAGGGAGGAGAGTTCGTTTAGCAGCTTGGTTGATGAAGGGAGAGGCCTCGTTTTGGTGGGAGGTCACTAATGGGGAGCGTCCTGTTGACTCTTGGGCGGATTTCTGACGTAGGTTCGAGGCGAAGTTTCTCTCAAGGGCGGAAGAAAATCTATATATGGAAAGGTTCTTGACACTGAAGCAAGGAATCTCATCAGTGAAAGAATATGTCAATAAATTTAATCAGTTAGCAAGGTTTGGCTTGGACTTAGTAAACATGCCGGAGAAGAAGGCTCTAAGGTTGGTGAATGGCTTGAATGAACCATTGCAAGGGTTGGCTATGACCCACATCCCGATGGGGGCCACCTTTGAGAAGTTAGTAGAAATGGCGCTCATGCATGAGGAGAAAAGCGCTAAAGCTGATAAGGCACCCGAGAAGAAGGGGGATCAGAAGAAACCACAACAGCTAAACAAGAAGTGTGGCAAAGGCAACAGTGCTAAGGGAAAGAAGAAATGCTTTAACTGTGGGACACCAGGCCATCTCAGCAAGGATTGCCGAAAGAAAAAGAAGACTGGCTGTTTTCACCGCGGTGAAGCAGGACATCTAGTGAAGGACTGCCCAAAGAAGGGGCAGAGGACAGGGGCTACCTCGGGAGGACAGGTGTAGGCTCTTATAGCACCAGGGCAGGCAAGGGGACAAGTTCAGGCTCTCGCGGTCCCACCGCTGCAAGAACGAGGTAGAACCATTTCTGTTGAAAGCTTAGTTTTTCTGTTTGATCATCATGTCCGTACCTTTTTCGATTCGGGTGCATCGCATTCGTTTATTTCTACATCATTAGTTGAATCACTGCACCTAGATACTAGTATTGTTACTGATCCCTTAGTAGTCTCAAATCCTATTGGTGGTTCGGCTCATCTTTCTATGATTTGTCGGGATTTGAGAGTGTTTATCTTGGGCGTTGAGTTTGAATGCAACGCCTTTGTCCTTGGTTTCACGGGCTGTAGTTTGATTCTGGGGGTGGATTGGCTAGCCAAGCGGGGTGCCATCCTAGACTGTGAAAGGAGGGTAGTTAGACTATTGATTCGTTGTAGAAAAACCCTCATATTTCTTGTGACCCTAGGGGTTCAGTGATGCTTAGCTGCCTAGAATCTTATGATGCATCTAACGATGATTAGGAACCTGTTTGTGTGGTCCGTGAGTATGGAGACGTCGTTGATAAAGCGCGGGGTTCACCCATAGGCGCGGAATAAGTTTTCGTATGTGCTTAATAGATTAAGCAAAGCCCGTTATGTAATCAGCGGTAGTTTTGGAGAAAGACTGGCAAGGACGGCCAGAGTCGGTCAAGTGCTCAATTGATTGACCATCTTACTAGTATCATCTCATGTAGGTCGTCTGAATTCGAAGGAGGTATCCCTTGGGTGTTTTTCTGATATTGGTTTAGGCCTTTGGGGCTTGCACTTGGGGGATGTCGAATTCGACTAGGATGGTCTGCGTGAGAGATGGATAGTTGTGACGATTTTACATGGGATAATATCCTGGTTTTATCTAGAAGCAGAGAATAGCATGCCCTATGTCTTAGGGAAAGCTTAGGGACCCTACAAGTGCACTAGCTTAAAACTAAGTTCTCCAAGATACCATTTTTGGAGGAAGGAAGTGAGGAATTTAGGGCAGGTGGTCTCTAGGGAAGGGAGATATGTTAAGGTGGATGGAGTTCTTAGCATCCTACGACTTCGAGATAGCATATACCCCTGGCAAGGGTAACGTGGTGGCGGATTCCTTAAGTAGAAAAAGATTATCCTTAAGTCCTTTGTTTGTTGAGCGGCGAAGTTTAGAATTCATTTCGATGTTTGACTTTAGACCTTCCGTTGATTTTGTACCCGGTTTGCCAGCATCCTTGGAGGTCAGACCTACGCTTTTGGGATGGATTGGCGAGGCACAACGAGACGACCCGCAGTTGGTTGAGTTAGTAGAAAAACTCAAAGGAGGGGAGTCATCAAGCCATCTCCGTAGGTATACCCTAGACGATAAGGGTTGGTTACGTAGGGACGGTAGACTTTGTGAACCAAAAGACGATGACCTAAGGAAGACTATTCTTGACAAAGCACATCATTCGAAGATGATCATTCATCCCGGCGGGGACAAGATGTACAAAGACATGAAGAGAGTTTACTTTTGGGCCGGCATGAAGAAAGACGTGGCCGAGTATGTCGCTAGATGCTTGGTATGCCAACAAGTAAAAGCGGAGCAAAAGAAACCCGGTGGGTTGCTTCACCCATTGGAGGTTCCACTATGGAAATGGGAAAGCATCTCGATGGATTTTGTGGATGGATTACCGCGATCGAGGAAGGGTAATACGGGAATTTGGGTTATAGTAGATAGACTTACTAAGAGCGCCCATTTTATTCCCGTGAAGAGTAAGAGGACTGCTCCATGGTTAGCTTCTGTATATGTTCGAGAGATAGTTCGTTTGCACGGTGTTCCTTCTAGCATAGTGAGCGACCGCGATCCTATTTTCACTAGCGAATTTTGGAGAAGCTTACAAGAGGCAGTAGGGACTCAGTTATGTTTGAGCACTGCATATCATCCTCAGACGGACGGCCAGACTGAGAGGGTGAATCGCATTCTAGAGGATCTGTTGAGGCTATGTATCCTAGACTATGGGGGTACATGGGAAGAGCATCTTCCATTGGTTGAGTTCGCATATAATAATAGCTTTCAGTCCAGCATTGGTATGGCACCATTCGAAGCTCTATATGGACGACCTTGTCGTTCACCTACATGTTGGTAGGAATCTACGGATAAGATCTTACTTGGGCCCGATATGATTAGGGAGAGTTCGGAGAAGATCGACTTGATTCGAAGGAGGATGAAAGTAGCGCAAGATAGGCAGAAATCTTATGCGGATAAGAGGAGGACAGATCTCAAGTTTGAAATTGGGGACATGGTCTTTGTCAATGTGTCTCCATTACGAAACGTTGTTCGCTTTGGGTCCATTGGGAAATTAGCACCAAGGTTTGTAGGGCCGTTTCCTATTAAGGAGAGGATTGGACGGATGGCGTATAGAGTGGAGCTTCCCGAGAGACTTAGTGGTGTACATGACGAATTCCATGTGTCACATTTGAGGAAGTGCTTGCATGAGACCGCGGAAGTGGTAGAGCCGAGCTTGCTTAGAGAGGTGGAGATAGAGCGTGATGTGACAATTCGACGAGCTCCTACGCGCATTCTTGGGTCGGAGATCAAGAGGTTGAGGAATCGAGAGGTCAGACTAGTCAAAGTGCAATGGGGAGATGATGAGAGCAACGCTAATTGGGAGACAGAAGAGAAGATGCGTTCACGATACCCTTTTCTTTTTTAGGGTATGTCTTTTAATTTATCCTTTATCGCTTAGCTTGTACTTATCTTATCTTTAGTATATCCTGTCGCTAGTATCTTTCACATTTAGTTAGGATAATCCTATGGTTGAAACATGTGTTTGAGACATGTTATGTATGGTGGATGCAAAGTGGATGCAAGTGTTTGCTAGTGGTTGCTCGTGGATGCATATACACACACTATTAGGCACCAGATCGGCTCAGTCACTTCATATTGCATATTGCATATATATGGATGTATTTAGTAAAATGGATGTATAATGGTTGTATTATCATATAGTTGTTGCATTCGGGTGGATGGTTGTGCACGCATATAGAATTAATATGTATCATTAGGAATCTTTTGCATACATATTGGACGCATGGCATTATCATGAATTGCACTAAGGAGGTCGACTGAATCAGCAGGCCGCCTAATTTTTCATTAGATATGGACATATACACACACCGTGCATATAAACATTAAAGCATTAGAAGTCTTTTAAGGACAATGGATGCTGGCGTTTGATGGTTGAGTAGATGGACGATTAGATGGTA
Source organism: Allium sativum (assembly GCA_030737875.1). Classification (NCBI taxonomy): domain Eukaryota; kingdom Viridiplantae; phylum Streptophyta; class Magnoliopsida; order Asparagales; family Amaryllidaceae; genus Allium; species Allium sativum. The sequence goes on from CM060918.1 coordinate 84,494,414, forward strand.
GGATATACATTCTTCTTGACTTGGAGATTTCGGGGACGAAATCCTTTAAGGAGGGGAGAATGTAACACCCCGTAATTTTATAACATTAAAATTCACAAATTAAAGTATACTTAATTTTTAGAAAAGAATTAAGTGAAATGGGTTGCGCAGAGAAATATATATACTGATATATATATATATATACAAAAATTAAAAAATAAATAAATAAATATGCGAAAAAGTTCAAAACAGCGAATTGGGAGGGGAAATAACCGAACCGGCCCATTTTTGAGGTCGACCCGAGCCTTGCTGGGTCGACTAGGGGTTAATCCAGGGTGTTTGGCTGTCAACCCGTGGGCCGATTCGCTCAAATAAAGATTTTGCATTTGATTGGTTCTCACGGTTCAGGGTTAATCTAATGGTCCTAAATAACTTGCTACACCTATAAATACATCCTAATGCTAACCCTAAACCTAATTAGAATAGAATAGTTACCGTCGCCATGGAAATCAATGGAGCCGCCGCCAACTAAGAAAGAAGAAAAGCAAATTCAATTCTAATTCTCTCAACCCTAAAGCAAAGCAAAACTCTCTCTTTTCTTCTCTAAATTGTGAGTATGATGATCTTAACAAGAATATTATCATTTTAATTAGGTTGAGTTATGAATGGATTATGAGTAGATGATGTGAATTATCATATATGTTGTTGTAAACCCCTTTTGCAATCATGTATATTGTAAATCCAATGTTATGTGATGATGGTATCTTATATGTTGTAAATCATGCTATGATGATGTTATGTATGTTGAAAGTTTCTATGCTAAGTTGTGATGAATCATACATGTTAAAAAGGCCATGATGTTACCATCTATGCTAGTTAGTTCATATTAATTAAATCATCATGTTTGGGTTATGTTGATCTATATGACAAGTCACATATGCAAGTTAGATTGATTAGAAAAGTTATGAACATATGCCAAGACATCTATTATGGTATCTAGAATTATACTATGACATATATGATATCCTGTGCTAGTTCACACCATCATTATGTTGCCTAAAAACCCCATATGCAAGTTTATGTATAGATTTGGGCTATGATCATATCATGTAAATTGAGACATTTAACAAGTTGACACCTTTTGATCCTTAACATGTGTAGTTTATACAAGTTTCACCCCTATTATGATTAGATTTATTTTAATTGTCTATATGTTGTGATAATTTATTTTTGTACTAGGTGTTAGACTATACAAGTCTAGTCCATATTATGCGTTGAATAAGCGAACGTATAAACGTGGGGTAGGGGTAATATTAAGGATTTAATATTAAAAAGTTGGGGTGCAATTGATATGATTTTGCATGCCATAAGTGGATGGCCATAATTGAGTCAATTATGGACATCATTAAAAGTTGACTTAATTAATAATTTGAATAGGGAATTATTAAAACTGGGGTAAAAGATTATAAGTGTTAATCAATGCTTAGGACACGAGTTTGGACTCGTTTGTGACGTAAACCTGCCCGGACCCGCCTGGCAAATCCAGTGGTCAAAAATGTCAGCCCAATGTGAGAGGTCCTAGGCCTAAACTAAAGCATAACGGTTGTAAAGACACGAGGTTAGACTCTTTTATGGTGTAAGACTGCCCGGACCCGCCCGGTAAATCCAGCTGCCATAAATGTCAGTCTAATGTGAGAGGTCTTTATGAGGTTATGGCCTGAATGAATTAAGAAATACTTAACCAGATAAACATGTAAGGTGGGACATAGGGGTTGAGTAGGTGCCTTGGGTGGCATGAGGAATCTAAGGGATGCCTTTAGTGGCATGTGAAATATGATTAGTAAGACTGAACCAAACACACATGTAAATGAACATGACTAAGAGGGTTAAGTGGGATATACTAGTGACAAGCTTAGTTGGGTAGCTTGTGGGGGCCCATTTCGACCAGTACCCCAAACGTATCTTTGTGGGCTCGACCCAAGTCGAGGACAGGACACGCATGTTGGGTTTGACTATAAGAGGCCAAAACGGGTAGCGGTGGCAACACAAGTCCAACGGGTTTCGTATGCTTGTGTGGACCTAGGCTGGTAGGTAAGACGTTGTTGCATCGTGTAGGTATAAGCCGTGCATTCTCAAGTTGTATCGGGTTGCCACTTTAGGGGAGTGATACACCCCACTGTGGGGCCAGCACAGGTATCTACGAGTAGGGAGCCGATCGAAAGTGGGTAGTGGGGTACACCTAGTGGAGATATGGGCAGACGGCACCTATGTAGTCAGCTAGGGGTACGTACACTACACCATAAAGCTTATTTTGTCACTCCCCTCTCCTTTAAATTTGATACGGTCTATAGCCGTATTAATTTAGAGAGGGCTCTGAGCCGTGCCTTTTTAGTTAGAAAAGGCTTGTAGCCTAATTAGAATTTGGCTCAATATTTGACCGTATCAAATTCCTTCACTTATACATGTAAAAATTTCCCACCTAGACGTGCTCCCACCTTTTTTTTCATTTCCCTCCATGCGATCTATTTCCCCTTTTTTTTCTAATTTCCCACCTTACCCGTGCCCTCTGTCCAATATGCGATTGAAAAACTTGGTAATCAAAAAAATTCTGCTCTAATCAAATTCGAACGCGCTCAGATTTGTAAATCTGGTAAATCTTTATTTGATTCTATGATTATTTCTTTTCATACCATGTTTTAGGGTTTCGTCTCGAACCTAAATATCCTGATTTTTGATTCGATGATTATTTTAGGGTTATGTCTTTGTTTGATTCCATGAATCAATGATTTTAGGGTTACGTTTTTATTTGATTTGATGATTTTATCTTATAGTTTAGGCCAGGTACCCATATAGTCATTTACTGATCATAAAAAAAAATCATATTTTTATTGCTCCTTTGTTAATCTTATTGAAACTATATCCAGCTAACCACAACATTTGTATCTCACACCTTTCCAATTTTGCCATTCAAATCATCTTCAGTCTTCTACTGGTGGCGGTGTCAATTATCACCTTTGGCCTATCATTTCTGCTCAGATCTAAGGTATTATGTATGATTCGAAGATATAATAATATTGGTCCTTTCTATGATTGAATTGCTTTGGCATTATGTATGATTTTATAAATTATGACATGTTGCCACATTGGGTATGATTATTCTTTTATGTTTCCTGTTAATTAATGAATTAAGCCATCATTATCGATGACCCCATGAACGTGTGTCTCAATCCTATGAATTTACTGAACTTGTGTCAATCTTATGTCATAGTGGTCCATGACTCACTTTATTGGTGCTTTAGCCTTTTCGAAATCATCAGGCTAATTAAAGCACTTTACCGTTCTATCCAAATTTTGAACATAAAAAATCGATTTATAAGATGTGTTTTAATCGATCGATTTATAAGCTTGCATGGCAGTTACTGCGAAGTCCAAGGTACAGGTAAAACTATAAATGATGATGAACAATGTGGAAACTACTTAAAGATTGGAAGTCCCCAGTAAATGATTTGTCAGTCGGTAGCTAGCTTCATGCATACAAATTGATTTTGTAATTTTTTGTATCAATGTGTTACAACATGATATGGTTATTGCACAAATATATAATTAATTAAAAAGCAGTCGATTAATAATATTTAATCATTATTGCGTACAAACAACCGACTTGGAAATAAGAGTTGTAGAGTACTACACATCATAAAGAGTAACCCGACAAAGTAGCTTCTTTATTAGTTTGAACTGGACAAAGCAACTTGAAGAACAGTTTGTGATGCCAAGGCATTTGTTGATGACAGGAACTCCTATTTAGAACAATCTATATGAGCTTGGGGCTTTGATGCATTTCTGCATGTCCTTAATCTTTGGAATTATTGAGCAATTTATGTCAATATTCAAAGAAGCTGGTAGTTCATCAAACGTGCACCCGTATGTATCCTGCTGAACTAAGAGTTTTACGGTTGCAATATGATTAGTTCGTTTCATATATTTGTTAAACCATGTGCGATTTCATTTTGTTTTATTGCCAAATCAAGACACTTATATGTACTTTCATACTTGATATATAGGTCACAATGCCGATAAAGTTAAGCGCCAATTTCAAATTCTGAAACATGTTTTAAAACAATTTATGCTTCGAAGAACCAAAGCTTTTCTTGTAGCGAGTGGATGCTTAATATTGCCTCCCCTTACATTTATGTGTTCAATGTACATTTATTTTTTCTCCTTGCATGTACAACATCCTCTCATCGGTCACTAAATGACATTGTACCCTTCAATTCCCTTGTCCCCTTATCAAGTTTCCATATAATTTTTTTTGCACTAAGCTAATTTTTGCAGATATGATTTTTCATATGGTATATAGATCATATTCACGAAATTTTACATCATTTCATAACTAACAATCTACTACAAATTACATTCCATAATCACTTTCTTGCACTGAGGGGGAGAATGGTGTATAAAATTGCTCAATTTTTGGTATGATAAACTGGATTATGTTAACTGATTGTGTTCCATTATTTTGATTATTGATTTATAGTTTTCTCTATTGATATCCAGGTAATACGTCTTCGAAAAGAATGTAGCCATCCTTATCTATTTAGTGGTATAGTTTTCTCTATTTAAACTGAGCGTAAGGCTCAGTTGAAACTGGGTTTAACGGTTCAGTTGAAACCGAGCGTAAGGCTTAGTTTCGCTAACCCGTAATGCTCAGTTGAAACTGAGCCTTTCGGCTCAGCAAAACTGAGCGGTAAGGCTCAGTTGAAACTGAGCTTTACAGCTCAGTTTCAACTGAGCGTAATGCTCAGTTTCGCTGAGCCGTAACTCTCAGTTGAAACTGAGACTTTCGGCTCAGCGAAACTGAGCCATAAGGCTCAGTTTTGCTTTGTTGACCTTGATTGAATGGTTGTGAAAATTTCCCTTTATTGGCCTTGATTTAATCAGCCACGAATGGATGATTTTCTCGACAATATTATGTGATTATTACCATGTACTCACGTGATTTATGGAATCGATTTTTTTCCCAAACATGTTTGCATACTTTGGAAAAAGAGAAAAAAAACTGGACTTGCTGTGTCTTTTGTAAACTGGAATATACTTGTTGCCGTGAACCTCTTGTTTCATTTCAGGAATGTTAAAGTAATTCTCGCCAAAAACTGTTTGCGAATTCCTTAACCCAAACTGTGATTTTCAAAAGAAAAGTAAAATTGTGTCTTTCCTAAGGATAAATAAGAAATATCTTAGTTTATGTGTGCATATATTCTAGGGTAGCCATGCATGTTCAATCAAAGGCACGAATAAGTACTATGTGATTTTGAACTTTTCATTTTTGTATATGCGTATTTGCTCGTGTTACATAAATAACCACTTTTTACGATATTGTTATTAATTACGCTATTGTTTTCCACATTTTACGATAAACATCACTTGATGTTAATAATGAATTGCAGTATTCTACAACCATTGTTCTAGACTATAGATTGAAGGGTACATATAGGCGTATTTGCTCGTGTTACATAAATAACCATGACCAACATATCGCGTATTTTTGGATTGATATTTTAATCATTTGAACTCTGACTCAATTTTAGTCTTACTACTAAACAAGATTTGACAACATATCGCTGAGTTGAATTTCTCTAATGGCTGTTATGTTAAGCTTGAGTATGGAATATTAGCTTGTAGTTTTGCCCCTACCCCCCCTTTTTTCCCGGACAGGTTAATATTTAGGTGTCCTATTGGTTATATCTTGTTACACAGCTGGTATAAGTACCTAAGCATCACTTTATTGATTAAAATTATATGTACTTTCATTTATCTTAATTAAAATGGCGTATCTGTTACATTTATAGTGACCAGGATCAAATCACATTTGCATTTACAGACCAACGTAATCTGCTTAAGCATAATGATAAACATGAATTCAAATCGAGTTCTTAAAATTTTATCAATTTTCTGCTCATGTTATCTACCATGTTTTATTTATTTTCGCTTCCTCCTTTTCAGGGTTATGGGTGCAGCATAACTCCAGAAGTATGTTGGTGGCTTAGGAGGTATAGGCGCTTCTGGTGTTGGTTCTACAGCTACATATGCTCCAAAAGATTTGAACAGAGAGATCACGCCGGAGAAGGTTAGTAGACCATTTCTGAGACGACCCGAACTTCCCCGTGAAGGAAAGCACGGATAGAATTGAGGACAAGACAAAATAGAACGCATACAGAAGAACATTTCATTGCTATTACAACAATTCCATCAGATACAAGAATATACAGAGTATAAATGAATAAATTACATTCAACAAATATCAGAGATTACAATAAATTACATAGCAGCGGAAAAATATACAAAACACAACTGAAAGTGATACACGGATACAGAGCTTTCCGAGCATCGTTCCAGCTGTAAATCAGGACCTTGTGAATATAAATCTGCAAAACCAAAACTACTAGCTGCCCGTGCGGAAAATAGGGGCACCCAGAGTTTAGGTTAAAACAATAAACTCCAGGTCAGTCATGGGACTGGTGTGAGAACTAAAACAGTTGTTATTCTTTATTTTAAAAGTTAAGTAAATCAAGGGACCACGCCGTATAACACGGAACGGGTTTCCTCCCAAGAATACCAGTGCATAAAACAAACAGCGCAATGCTAAATAAAGAAAAATGAAGCTGTTATAAGACCCATGTAATAACCCGCAAAATGCGAGCCAGTTTGAAATTTTTATTTTGGCAATTTTAGCGAATTTTGAATATTTAAAATAGATTATTTTAAATAAAATCGGCGAGAAATTTATTATGAATGGAATTCGACGTATATATTTTATACGTCGTCGTTAGAATAAAATATTTATGTATAATTATAAATAGAATTGAAAATGGCGCGGTAGTTCGATAATTCGATTTCAAACTTCAATTGGATGTACCGGGAGCAAAACAATCCGGATTCTAGTGAAACCAAAAACATTAGGATCTAATTGATGATATCTTTCTAACGGATGTAAGAAACTGAGATTTCACTTTAAAAATTGAGAGATATGTCCAGTTGAAAATTCTGAATAGTCGCTATGGAATTCAGGCCCTTAAAAATGGACATTTTGCAAATGACCTCGGATTTCGACGAAACCACTTTTGTTGGGTCCGTGATGTCGAGTTATTGCTAGATTCCAAATTTCATAATTTTTCGAATCAATATGTGAGCGTGGCATAGGAAAACGTGTTTTGACCATTTCAGTTGATTTTAATCGACTGGAAATTGGCCATTTTTCCAACGGTCTCAGAATTCGACGAAACTAGTTTTGTTGGGACCGTATCGTCAATACGAAGCTAGAAAATATTTTTAAGGAATTTTTCTAGTTAGTATGTGACCCCGGTAATTTGAAATGTACGTTTAAAATTCAGTATAATGATTTAAATGTAAATTGAATGGAAACTGATTCAAACGATCGAATCAACCTACGATACATATCCCATTGTGTTCAGAATGGGGGTAGAACGCTATGGACAACAGGCGGTGGACCTCGTTTCGAGGTCGTATGAAAAAGTCAACTATTTGTAAATAAAATAATTAAATAATTAAAAATAAAAATAAAAATAAAAACCCCCATATTACACGCTGGCCCCCCCGTTGGATTTTCATAAATCAGAAAGGAAAAAAAAAAAAAAAAAAAAGAAAAGGGACGAGGGCGACAGGGGGAGAGCCGCCGCCACCTCGCGCCCCCCCTGCGGCGCCGCAGCCAGGCGCCACCACCGTAAGGCCCCCCTCCCCTTCTCCTTCTCCTCCCGCTCCCTCTTCCCACTACGACAGCCCCTCTACCCAAAGCCGACGCCCTTCTAGCCCTAGCCCCCTTTTCTCGTGCCGACCCCCGACCAACCACCGCGACCCTCCCCTTTTCCTCCATCGCGAAGCCCCCTCGCCTGACCTCCACCGTGCCGCCACCAACCTGCGACCCCTCACCGCCCAGACCCCCTCCGAGCCGCGACGACGAACCCTCCCCTCCTCTTCGATCTACACGCAAGCCTCCCCTTTTCTAAAAATCAATGTAAGTTATTTATTCATTTTTGTTTTGTTTTAAATTATTTTAATGTTGAGTTTATTTTCAGTCCTATATACGATATCTAAATAAAAACTGATTTTTATTGTGTTTAAAAACTGAAAGAGATTAGGTATTTTTAAAATAGGAAAGGCAGGATTTTTAACTGAGTAGTGAAGTAAAAATATAATTTTTATAAAAGGTGAGATCTTTAAATTTAAAAAGGTGAGATCTTTAATTTAAAAAGGTGAAATCTTTAAATTTAAAAAGGTGAGATCTTTAAATTTAAAAAGCTGAAATCTTTAAATTTAAAAAGGTGAGATCTTTAAATTTAAAAAGGTGAAATCTTTAAATTTAAAAAGGTGAGATCTTTAAATTTAAAAAGGTGAAATCTTTAAATTTAAAAAGGTGAAATCTTTAAATTTAAAAAGGTGAAATCTTTAAATTTAAAAAGGGTGAATCTTTAAATTTAAAAAGGTGAAATCTTTAAATTTAAAAAGGTGAAATCTTTAAATTTAAAAAGGGTGAATCTTTAAATTTAAAAAGGTGAAATCTTTAAATTTAAAAGGGCGAAATCTTTATATAGAAAATAGCGTAATAAAAATATAATTTTTATCTATATAGTAGCGTTATAAAAACTCGATTTTTATATATTGAAAGGCGAAGTAAAAATCATATTTTTATATATTGAAAGGCGAAGTAAAAATCATATTTTTATATATTGAAAGGCAAAGTAAAAATCATATTTTTATATATTGAATAGCGAAGTAAAAATTCGATTTTTATACATATAGTGACTACGGGCAACGAAGACGATGAAGATGAAGATTTCTATCAAATGAAGTGCCGTGGAGCTAGGATAGCTTTGGGTGAGAACTTCTCACTCTTAATTCTCTTTTTCTTTATATATATATATATATACTAGGATGCAGACGGTGCTTATTAGGAGCACCCGACACCCGTCCACATACCATGGACTTGTTTGTTTGGATGTTTGGTGATTGATTGAGATATTGGTTTGAATGTGGTTTGTGGTGTGAAAAATCGAATCGATAAATTGGTTAGGATTAGACGTGCGCCGTTATAAGGCGAAGGAGTAAGACTAGGTTAGACTCTTACTCCAAATTTTGTGGTTTGCATAACGAAAGTGAATTTGATTGATGTGTGAATGGCGTGGGCCTTCACTAGACCGGGGATAAGGCTAGGCCTTGTCCCGTTTCTAGTATCGTGCCGTTATGCCGCCGAAATTTTCTAAAATATGTTAGAAAAATAAAAATATCATTTTATTGAATAAATGAACTGAATAGAAATTCAAGTGTTAAAATAAATTGTTTTATCGTTAAAAATATAATTTTTAACGTGAAAGTGAATAAATAGATATTTATAAACAAATCGGCCGATTTGTTTATATACACCGATTTGACTGATATTGATTGGGTCGATAAATTTTACACATCGCCCAACTGCACAAATAAAATCTGTGTTTGATTGTTTGAAACCCCACACGGGTGTTGGGATGAAATTTGATGTTCACTCATCCTGATTGATTAAATATGTCGATCGGTCGATTGACAGACTGTGTAAGCGTCAATTATTTATATTTGGTGCTTATACAGTGTAGTGCACTTTGGTTGATGGTTGATTATTTTTCGACGCTATTATATACATGTGTTGTATGGAATCCATATAATTAACGTTATATGGTGATTGATTGGGCCTCATTCCAATTGGGAAGATAAGGAATATTATAAAAGAAAATTCATGTGTTGAATATAAAAATAGTCATGTGTTGACGATGTTCATGTGTTGAGTGAAATATTTTATATAATCAAAATTACATCTTTATCACATTTAAAATTAGAACTACTTCCCAGTAGAAGTCTAATTGAAAATCAAACGATAGATACCATAGTTTTATAAAATATTTCACATAATAAAAATAGTGATGTGTTGACAGTACTCATGTGTTGAGATTAGTCGTGTGTTGAAAGAAATATAGGTTCATGTGTTGAATTGAATAGAAGTTTTTGAAATATATAAAGCCGTGTGGATTAGAGATGCGCTATTTTGACGTGAACGATATTTATATCGATTTTATTCGTTTTACAACGAATATTGAAAAGTGATTTCAAAACTAAATATTTTGAAATGAAATTCAATTGAATTAGATTAAAATTCGAATTGAATAGGAAGTGAATCTGAATTTGAATAAAATAGAAATGAATTGAATTGAAAACGATTTCGAAATGAATTGAATTGAAAACGATTTCGAAATGAATTGAATTGAAAACGATTTCGAAATGAATTGAATTGAAAACGATTTCGAAATGAATTGAATTGAAAACGATTTCGAAATGAATTGAATTGAAAACGATTTCGAAATGAATTGAATTGAAAACGAATTCAAATTGAATTGAAAGTGAATTGAAATGAATTCAAATTGAATTGAAATTTGAATTGAATAGAAATGAATTTTAAAACGAATTTATAGAGAAGAATTCAATTTTGATTTGAATTGAAATGGAAGTTGAAATCGCTTTTGAAACGAATTCAAAACTATTTTTAAAATTCGTTTTAAAAGGAAATCGACGAAATATATATTATATATATTATATATATAATATAATGGCCTGAATAGAACGCGCCGCGCCGCGGTAGTTCGTGAATTTCGACCATTTATTTCAAACGGACATTGCGGGAGATCCGACCGTCGGATTCTCCTAAAACAGGAACCGTTGGGTTCGTATCGAAAAGAGCTTTCCAATGAATATTAGAAATTTGAAATCTAACGGTTGGATTTGGAATTATGTCCAAATCAAATTCGAAAAAGGTCGCTGTAAGTGCAGTTCGATGGCCGTTGTTGGAAATCGATTGTACGGGCCTTGATAAAATTACTAAAAATATCTATAATTTGTGTAAAATTATAATATGTGAATTGGAAAGATTTGGGCTGGAAAATTCCACATTTGAAAAGATAAAAATAGATTTTTATCGAAATGAACCAGTTTTGAACTAGAATTGAAATCAATTTATTTTTAAAATAAATAAATTGAATTTGAAAGTGATTTTCAAAATAATCGATAATTTCCAATACGTGGATTGGACTGGAGCTGAATCGAAATTATCTTCGGGATATTTCGATGTTGGATTTCGTGACTATACAAATATTGTTATGGGGATTTGAAAGATATTTTATATCGTTATTTCCAATACGATATTTGTTGGTTTCAGAATTTGATATTGAATATAAGCCGATATATTTTCTATTCAGAGCCTTGTATTTAATATCAAATGTGATTTGGTTTGTCGTGAATCGTGTTTTTGATGACATTGGTTCTTTAACCCAGTTAAAGGCAGAATATTGATTTTTGAGAAGATTAAAACTAAGTGGAGTTTTAATGAATCTTTAATTAGATTGAAAAGTGAATTGATAATTTAAATTATCAAATCTGTTAAGTGATCGAGAGTGGAGTACCACCAGTTTTGCTCCAAAGCGATAGTTAAATCTTTAATTAGATTTGAACGTGAAATGGTAATTAATTTTACCGATAACACCGTGGTGTTAGATGTGGAGTATTACCAGTTTTCTCCATGGGATATATAGGTTGGGATTGGGAAATAAAATAAATAATTACTTCGGTGTGGTTCGTTAATCCCGACTAGTTTGAATGATATCCAAAGGAAGATTATAGGATAAATTTAGAAGAATTTATCTTGGATAAAATTAATGGGAACAATTCCCTAAGAATGTGATTTTGTGAATAAAAGAATATTCTGAATTGGAATGAGACGTTTGTTGTGTTGTGTAACATTCGTTTATTATATACGTGGGTTATTCAGAAAGGCCGGGTTTATACCCATTCTGAATAACCGATTCGACGAGATGTCGAAGATGAAGACGGTGGTTGAAGACCGGAAGTCTTCACATCGTTTGGGTGATTACTGATGATCTTGATTGGGCTGTACACCCAAGATGAGGGAAACAGTCGGTGATCGTCCAGACGTACTTGGAGATCGATGGATATGCGAGGAAAGTGCCTCCGGTTTCGTTCAGACCCAGAACGGACTAGTAAATGGACTGTGTGTCCGACATTGGATTTTAGTCCGTGTGATTGATCTCTATTAAATATATATCTGTTTGGCGGCGGAGAATTTATTCTCTTGCTTAACGCCCTTCTCTGAGACGTACGAGCTCAGGGGTTATATATTGATGGATATCAAACGCATGGAGTGAATTGCCTGTGTGGCATGCGTAAGTGGCAATTGGTCAAGGCTTCTGTTGAAAAGCAAAGTCTTGTGGTGATGATCAAAGCACGGCCTGTGTGGCGTAGCTTTGTGTATAACGTGAATTCGCGAGCCTCACACCTCGGTATGAGTCAAAAACGGGATAGTGACTGCAGGGAGAGCACGACGTTTCTTTCTAGCTAGGGTGGTGTCAGTGACCTACCAGCCCTGACATTTATATACTTTTCACCTGTGTGGTTGTTGGAATGCGAGGCGCCTCGGATATAGGTCTGTAAGGACCGGGAAACGTGTGTTCAGGAATAACTAATCCTCAAAAGTAAGAGAGGACCGGCCCTGAAGATCCAAGGATCAAAGTGGGGTCCTGGGACATTTGCTAGAGTGTCTCGAACGCGGAGAGGAGCTTGCCCCTTGCCTCGGCTCATGACGGAATCCAATTTCCAATACGTGTATTGCGGTTTTATTTGTAGAGCCTAGTATGGCGACATAGTAGATGGTAGCTATGCCGCCTATGATTGATACTTATGATTGAAATTGTTTTGACACTATGCACCTATAATAGTATCAAATAATGTGTTTTAAACGTATCAAGCATGCTTTGGCTGTTATAAGGTAAAAACCCTATCCTCCGGCTTGCGTTGCATTGTGTGATGGGACCTGGGTCTTATAACAGCTTCATTTTTCTTTATTTAGCATTGCGCTGTTTGTTTTATGCACTGGTATTCTTGGGAGGAAACCCGTTCCGTGTTATACGGCGTGGTCCCTTGATTTACCTAACTTTAAAAGCAATAAAGAATAACTGTTTTAGTTCTCACACCAGTCACATGACTGACCTGGAGTTTATTGTTTTAACCTAAACTCTGGGTGCCCCTATTTTCCACACGGGCAGCTAGTAGTTTTGGTTTTGCAGATTTATATTCACAGGGTCCTGATTTACAGCTGGAACGATGCTCGGAAAGCTCTGTATCCGTGTATCACTTCTAGTTGTGATTTTGTATTATTTTCCGCTGCTATGTAATTTATTGTAATCTCTGATATTTATCGAATGTAATTTATTCATTTATACTCTGTATATTCTTGTATCTGATGGAATTGTTGTAATAACAATGAAATGTTCTTCCGTATGCGCTCTGTTTTGTCTTGTCCTCAATTCTATCCGTGCTTTCCTTCACGGGGAAGTTCGGGTCGTCTCAGTTTGGTATCAGAGCTTTGGTTTACAGAGCTCGAGAACAAGACACATTAGAACCATACGAAAGAATTCATCAGATATTGGATTAGTAATATCCAATTAGAATGACTCGTTAGAGATAGGATCAGTAGTATCCTAGAACGAGTGTGAAGAGTATATTTTTCAAATGAAAACAATTTTGTTTTGAAAATTTAAATCGTTTTAAACGTATTTGATTATTTATTTATTTTGAATATGGACAATCGAGTATATATAGATTTCGCGTATACGCGTCATGAACGTATATTCGAAGTTTTAATATACTGGATAGATATAGAATCACATTCTAGACATCCGGGGATGATTCTGATGATGGTGCATCATCATCAGTACTCATATTCGAGTTTCGAAGGTGTGATTTCTATATATTTCCATTAGACTGGTGTGAGAACCAAAACTTATATAGTTAGAACATATTGTTGTGATTTGGCATCAAAAACGTGATTTTCTATATATGTATCAAAATTATGAATTTGAAACTCTAATTCACTAATTGATTGATGTTTGTGTTGATTGTTTATTTGTTTGCTAATTTTTAACCATTTAGCCAAATTTGATCAAATATTGAACTATATTGAAAATTGGTAGCATATGCATGCATACATATACTTACATTGAACAGGTCATAGCAAGGAGGCTAGAGCAGAGAATAAAATTTGTTTGCCCGACAAATAGGTACATGTTTACTACATAATTTCCTGTTTTGTTTGGGTGATGATGATTTTGTGAGCCTATTGGCTAGCCGCTTGGCTTTTTCTTTTTCTTTTTGAGATCTGAAGGACCGGGGAAGCTATTTGAAATTCCCCGATGCTCCCATTGCAGGGGAGGTTATGGCGAAATTTTTCGAAAATTTAGGGTGTTAGCCAAATTTTTGAAATTTTGAAAATTCTCAGAAACTAAAGAGTTGGAGAATGGAAGCCTGATCGATCGTAGAGCTGAATAATCAAACCACTTTCGACTTTGTTCCTTTTCGGGGACGAAAAGTTTTAAGTGGGGGAGATTGTAATAACCCGCAAAATGCGAGCCAGTTTGAAATTTTTATTTTGGCAATTTTAGCGAATTTTGAATATTTAAAATAGATTATTTTAAATAAAATCGGCGAGAAATTTATTATGAATGGAATTCGACGTATATATTTTATACGTCGTCGTTAGAATATAAATATTTATGTATAATTATAAATAGAATTGAAAATGGCGCGGTAGTTCGATAATTCGATTTCAAACTTCAATTGGATGTACCGGGAGCAAAACAATCCGGATTCTAGTGAAACCAAAAACATTAGGATCTAATTGATGATATCTTTCTAACGGATGTAAGAAACTGAGATTTCACTTTAAAAATTGAGAGATATGTCCAGTTGAAAATTCTGAATAGTCGCTATGGAATTCAGGCCCTTAAAAATGGACATTTTGCAAATGACCTCGGATTTCGACGAAACCACTTTTGTTGGGTCCGTGATGTCGAGTTATTGCTAGATTCCAAATTTCATAATTTTTCGAATCAATATGTGAGCGTGGCATAGGAAAACGTGTTTTGACCATTTCAGTTGATTTTAATCGACTGGAAATTGGCCATTTTTCCAACGGTCTCAGAATTCGACGAAACTAGTTTTGTTGGGACCGTATCGTCAATACGAAGCTAGAAAATATTTTTAAGGAATTTTTCTAGTTAGTATGTGACCCCGGTAATTTGAAATGTACGTTTAAAATTCAGTATAATGATTTAAATGTAAATTGAATGGAAACTGATTCAAACGATCGAATCAACCTACGATACATATCCCATTGTGTTCAGAATGGGGGTAGAACGCTATGGACAACAGGCGGTGGACCTCGTTTCGAGGTCGTATGAAAAAGTCAACTATTTATAAATAAAATAATTAAATAATTAAAAATAAAAATAAAAATAAAAACCCCCATATTACACGCTGGCCCCCCCGTTGGATTTTCATAAATCAGAAAGAAAAAAAAAAAAAAAAAAAAAGGGACGAGGGCGACAGGGGGAGAGCCGCCGCCACCTCGCGCCCCCCCTGCGGCGCCGCAGCCAGGCGCCACCACCGTAAGGCCCCCCTCCCCTTCTCCTTCTCCTCCCGCTCCCTCTTCCCACTGCGACAGCCCCTCTACCCAAAGCCGACGCCCTTCTAGCCCTAGCCCCCTTTTCTCGCGCCGACCCCCGACCAACCACCGCGACCCTCCCCTTTTCCTCCATCGCGAAGCCCCCTCGCCTGACCTCCACCGTGCCGCCACCAACCTGCGACCCCTCACCGCCCAGACCCCCTCCGAGCCGCGACGACGAACCCTCCCCTCCTCTTCGATCTACACGCAAGCCTCCCCTTTTCTAAAAATCAATGTAAGTTATTTATTCATTTTTGTTTTGTTTTAAATTATTTTAATGTTGAGTTTATTTTCAGTCCTATATACGATATCTAAATAAAAACTGATTTTTATTGTGTTTAAAAACTGAAAGAGATTAGGTATTTTTAAAATAGGAAAGGCAGGATTTTTAACTGAGTAGTGAAGTAAAAATATAATTTTTATAAAAGGTGAGATCTTTAAATTTAAAAAGGTGAGATCTTTAATTTAAAAAGGTGAAATCTTTAAATTTAAAAAGGTGAGATCTTTAAATTTAAAAAGGTGAAATCTTTAAATTTAAAAAGGTGAGATCTTTAAATTTAAAAAGGTGAAATCTTTAAATTTAAAAAGGTGAGATCTTTAAATTTAAAAAGGTGAAATCTTTAAATTTAAAAAGGTGAAATCTTTAAATTTAAAAAGGTGAAATCTTTAAATTTAAAAAGGGTGAATCTTTAAATTTAAAAAGGTGAAATCTTTAAATTTAAAAAGGTGAAATCTTTAAATTTAAAAAGGGTGAATCTTTAAATTTAAAAAGGTGAAATCTTTAAATTTAAAAGGGCGAAATCTTTATATAGAAAATAGCGTAATAAAAATATAATTTTTATCTATATAGTAGCGTTATAAAAACTCGATTTTTATATATTGAAAGGCGAAGTAAAAATCATATTTTTATATATTGAAAGGCGAAGTAAAAATCATATTTTTATATATTGAAAGGCGAAGTAAAAATCATATTTTTATATATTGAATAGCGAAGTAAAAATTCGATTTTTATACATATAGTGACTACGGGCAACGAAGACGATGAAGATGAAGATTTCTATCAAATGAAGTGCCGTGGAGCTAGGATAGCTTTGGGTGAGAACTTCTCACTCTTAATTCTCTTTTTCTTTATATATATATATATATACTAGGATGCAGACGGTGCTTATTAGGAGCACCCGACACCCGTCCACATACCATGGACTTGTTTGTTTGGATGTTTGGTGATTGATTGAGATATTGGTTTGAATGTGGTTTGTGGTGTGAAAAATCGAATCGATAAATTGGTTAGGATTAGACGTGCGCCGTTATAAGGCGAAGGAGTAAGACTAGGTTAGACTCTTACTCCAAATTTTGTGGTTTGCATAACGAAAGTGAATTTGATTGATGTGTGAATGGCGTGGGCCTTCACTAGACCGGGGATAAGGCTAGGCCTTGTCCCGTTTCTAGTATCGTGCCGTTATGCCGCCGAAATTTTCTAAAATATGTTAGAAAAATAAAAATATCATTTTATTGAATAAATGAACTGAATAGAAATTCAAGTGTTAAAATAAATTGTTTTATCGTTAAAAATATAATTTTTAACGTGAAAGTGAATAAATAGATATTTATAAACAAATCGGCCGATTTGTTTATATACACCGATTTGACTGATATTGATTGGGTCGATAAATTTTACACATCGCCCAACTGCACAAATAAAATCTGTGTTTGATTGTTTGAAACCCCACACGGGTGTTGGGATGAAATTTGATGTTCACTCATCCTGATTGATTAAATATGTCGATCGGTTGATTGACAGACTGTGTAAGCGTCAATTATTTATATTTGGTGCTTATACAGTGTAGTGCACTTTGGTTGATGGTTGATTATTTTTCGACGCTATTATATACATGTGTTGTATGGAATCCATATAATTAACGTTATATGGTGATTGATTGGGCCTCATTCCAATTGGGAAGATAAGGAATATTATAAAAGAAAATTCATGTGTTGAATATAAAAATAGTCATGTGTTGACGATGTTCATGTGTTGAGTGAAATATTTTATATAATCAAAATTACATCTTTATCACATTTAAAATTAGTACTACTTCCCAGTAGAAGTCTAATTGAAAATCAAACGATAGATACCATAGTTTTATAAAATATTTCACATAATAAAAATAGTGATGTGTTGACAGTACTCATGTGTTGAGATTAGTCGTGTGTTGAAAGAAATATAGGTTCATGTGTTGAATTGAATAGAAGTTTTTGAAATATATAAAGCCGTGTGGATTAGAGATGCGCTATTTTGACGTGAACGATATTTATATCGATTTTATTCGTTTTACAACGAATATTGAAAAGTGATTTCAAAACTAAATATTTTGAAATGAAATTCAATTGAATTAGATTAAAATTCGAATTGAATAGGAAGTGAATCTGAATTTGAATAAAATAGAAATGAATTGAATTGAAAACGATTTCGAAATGAATTGAATTGAAAACGATTTCGAAATGAATTGAATTGAAAACGATTTCGAAATGAATTGAATTGAAAACGATTTCGAAATGAATTGAATTGAAAACGATTTCGAAATGAATTGAATTGAAAACGATTTCGAAATGAATTGAATTGAAAACGATTTCGAAATGAATTGAATTGAAAACGATTTCGAAATGAATTGAATTGAAAACGAATTCAAATTGAATTGAAAGTGAATTGAAATGAATTCAAATTGAATTGAAATTTGAATTGAATAGAAATGAATTTTAAAACGAATTTATAGAGAAGAATTCAATTTTGATTTGAATTGAAATGGAAGTTGAAATCGCTTTTGAAACGAATTCAAAACTATTTTTAAAATTCGTTTTAAAAGGAAATCGACGAAATATATATTATATATATTATATATATAATATAATGGCCTGAATAGAACGCGGCGCGCCGCGGTAGTTCGTGAATTTCGACCATTTATTTCAAACGGACATTGCGGGAGATCCGACCGTCGGATTCTCCTAAAACCGGAACCCTTGGGTTCGTATCGAAAAGAGCTTTCCAATGAATATTAGAAATTTGAAATCTAACGGTTGGATTTGGAATTATGTCCAAATCAAATTCGAAAAAGGTCGCTGTAAGTGCAGTTCGATGGCCGTTGTTGGAAATCGATTGTACGGGCCTTGATAAAATTACTAAAAATATCTATAATTTGTGTAAAATTATAATATGTGAATTGGAAAGATTTGGGCTGGAAAATTCCACATTTGAAAAGATAAAAATAGATTTTTATCGAAATGAACCAGTTTTGAACTAGAATTGAAATCAATTTATTTTTAAAATAAATAAATTGAATTTGAAAGTGATTTTGAAAATAATCGATAATTTCCAATACGTGGATTGGACTGGAGCTGAATCGAAATTATCTTCGGGATATTTCGATGTTGGATTTCGTGACTATACAAATATTGTTATGGGGATTTGAAAGATATTTTATATCGTTATTTCCAATACGATATTTGTTGGTTTCAGAATTTGATATTGAATATAAGCCGATATATTTTCTATTCAGAGCCTTGTATTTAATATCAAATGTGATTTGGTTTGTCGTGAATCGTGTTTTTGATGACATTGGTTCTTTAACCCAGTTAAAGGCAGAATATTGATTTTTGAGAAGATTAAAACTAAGTGGAGTTTTAATGAATCTTTAATTAGATTGAAAAGTGAATTGATAATTTAAATTATCAAATCTGTAAAGTGATCGAGAGTGGAGTACCACCAGTTTTGCTCCAAAGCGATAGTTAAATCTTTAATTAGATTTGAACGTGAAATGGTAATTAATTTTACCGATAACACCGTGGTGTTAGATGTGGAGTATTACCAGTTTTCTCCATGGGATATATAGGTTGGGATTGGGAAATAAAATAAATAATTACTTCGGTGTGGTTCGTTAATCCCGACTAGTTTGAATGATATCCAAAGGAAGATTATAGGATAAATTTAGAAGAATTTATCTTGGATAAAATTAATGGGAACAATTCCCTAAGAATGTGATTTTGTGAATAAAAGAATATTCTGAATTGGAATGAGACGTTTGTTGTGTTGTGTAACATTCGTTTATTATATACGTGGGTTATTCAGAAAGGCCGGGTTTATACCCATTCTGAATAACCGATTCGACGAGATGTCGAAGATGAAGACGGTGGTTGAAGACCGGAAGTCTTCACATCGTTTGGGTGATTACTGATGATCTTGATTGGGCTGTACACCCAAGATGAGGGAAACAGTCGGTGATCGTCCAGACGTACTTGGAGATCGATGGATATGCGAGGAAAGTGCCTCCGGTTTCGTTCAGACCCAGAACGGACTAGTAAATGGACTGTGTGTCCGACATTGGATTTTAGTCCGTGTGATTGATCTCTATTAAATATATATCTGTTTGGCGGCGGAGAATTTATTCTCTTGCTTAACGCCCTTCTCTGAGACGTACGAGCTCAGGGGTTATATATTGATGGATATCAAACGCATGGAGTGAATTGCCTGTGTGGCATGCGTAAGTGGCAATTGGTCAAGGCTTCTGTTGAAAAGCAAAGTCTTGTGGTGATGATCAAAGCACGGCCTGTGTGGCGTAGCTTTGTGTATAACGTGAATTCGCGAGCCTCACACCTCGGTATGAGTCAAAAACGGGATAGTGACTGCAGGGAGAGCACGACGTTTCTTTCTAGCTAGGGTGGTGTCAGTGACCTACCAGCCCTGACATTTATATACTTTTCACCTGTGTGGTTGTTGGAATGCGAGGCGCCTCGGATATAGGTCTGTAAGGACCGGGAAACGTGTGTTCAGGAATAACTAATCCTCAAAAGTAAGAGAGGACCGGCCCTGAAGATCCAAGGATCAAAGTGGGGTCCTGGGACATTTGCTAGAGTGTCTCGAACGCGGAGAGGAGCTTGCCCCTTGCCTCGGCTCATGACGGAATCCAATTTCCAATACGTGTATTGCGGTTTTATTTGTAGAGCCTAGTATGGCGACATAGTAGATGGTAGCTATGCCGCCTATGATTGATACTTATGATTGAAATTGTTTTGACACTATGCACCTATAATAGTATCAAATAATGTGTTTTAAACGTATCAAGCATGCTTTGGCTGTTATAAGGTAAAAACCCTATCCTCCGGCTTGCGTTGCATTGTGTGATGGGACCTGGGTCTTATAACAGCTTCATTTTTCTTTATTTAGCATTGCGCTGTTTGTTTTATGCACTGGTATTCTTGGGAGGAAACCCGTTCCGTGTTATACGGCGTGGTCCCTTGATTTACCTAACTTTAAAACCAATAAAGAATAACTGTTTTAGTTCTCACACCAGTCACATGACTGACCTGGAGTTTATTGTTTTAACCTAAACTCTGGGTGCCCCTATTTTCCACACGGGCAGCTAGTAGTTTTGGTTTTGCAGATTTATATTCACAGGGTCCTGATTTACAGCTGGAACGATGCTCGGAAAGCTCTGTATCCGTGTATCACTTCTAGTTGTGATTTTGTATTATTTTCCGCTGCTATGTAATTTATTGTAATCTCTGATATTTATCGAATGTAATTTATTCATTTATACTCTGTATATTCTTGTATCTGATGGAATTGTTGTAATAACAATGAAATGTTCTTCCGTATGCGCTCTGTTTTGTCTTGTCCTCAATTCTATCCGTGCTTTCCTTCACGGGGAAGTTCGGGTCGTCTCAACCCAGGTCCCATCACACAATGCAACGCAAGCCGGAGGATAGGGTTTTTACCTTATAACAGCCAAAGCATGCTTGATATGTTTAAAACACATTATTTGATACTATTATAAGTGTATAGTGTCAAATCAATTTCAATCATAAATATCAATCATAGGCGGCATGAATGACCCATACCACTATGTCGCCATACTAGGTTCTACAAATAAAACCGAAACACACGTATTGGAAATTGGATTCCATCATGAGTCGAGGCAAGGGGCAAGCTCCTCTCCGCGTTCGAGACACTCTAGCAAATGCCTCGGGACCGCACACAGCAATCCCTGGATCCTCCAAGGCCGGTCCTCTCTTACTTTTGAGGATTGGCAATTCCTGAACACACGTTTCCCGGTCCTTACAGACCTATATCTGAGGCGCCTCGTATCCAACAACCACACAGGTGAAAAGTATATAAATGTCAGGGCTGGTAGGTCACTGACACCACCATAGCTAGAAAGAAACGTCGTGCACTCCTTGGGTCCGTATCCCGTTTTTAACTCATACCGAGGTGTGAGGCTCGCGAATCCACATTACACACAAAGCTATGCCACACAGGCCGTGCTTTGATCATCACCACAAGACTTTGCTTTTCAACAGAAGCCCTGATCAATTGCCACTTACGCGTGCCACATTGGCAATTCACTCCATGTGACTGATGTCCATCGATATACAACCTCTGAGCTCGTACGTCTCAGAGAAGGGCGTTAAGCAAGAGAATAAATTCTCCGCCGCCAAACAGATGTATATTTAATAGAGATCAATCAACACAGAATAAAATCCAATGTCAGACACACAATCCATTTACAAGTTCGTTCTGGGTCTGAACGAAACCGGAGGCACTTTCCTCGCATATCCATCCATCTCCAAGTACGTCTGGACGATCACCAACTGATTCCCTCATCCTGGGTGTACAGCCCAATCAAGATCATCAGTAATCACCCAAACGATGTGAAGACTTCCGGTCTTCAACCACCGTCTTCATCTTCGACATCTCGTCGAATCGGTTACTCAGAATGGGTATAACCCGGCCTTTCTGAATAACCCACGTATATAATAAACAAATGTTACACAAACACAATGAACGCCTCATTCCAATTCAGAATATTCTTTTATTCACAAAATCACATTCTTAGGGAAAGGTTCCCATTAATTTTATCCAAGATAAATTCTTCTAAATTTATTCTATAATCTTCCTTTGGATATCATTTCAAACTAGTCGGGATTAACGAACCACACCGAAGTAATTATTTGTTTCATTTCCCAATCCCAACCAATATATCACATGGAGCAAAACTGGTGATACTCCATATCTAACACCACGGTGTTATCGGTAAAATTAATTACCATTTCACGTTCAAATCTAATTAAAGATTTAACTATCGCTTTGGAGCAAAACTGGTGATACTCCACTCTCGATCACTTTTCAGATTTGATAATTTAAATTATCAATTCACATTTTAATCTAATTAAAGATTCATTAAAACTGCACTTAGTTTTAATCTTTCCAGAAATCGATATCTTGCCTTTAACTGGGTTAAAGAACCAATGTTATCTAAAACACGATTCACGATAAACCCAAATCACATTTGATATTAAATACAAGGCTCTGAATGGAAAATATACCGGCTTATATTCAATATCAAATTCTGAAACCAACAAATATCGTATTGGAAATAACGATATAAAATATATCTTTCAAATTCCCAAAACAATATCTGTATAGTCACGAAATCCAACATCGAAATATTCCGAAGATAATTTCGATTCAGCTCCAGTCCAATCCACGTATTGGAAATTATCGATTATTTTCAAAATCACTTTCAAATTCAATTTATTTATTTCAAAAATAAATTGATTTCAATTCTAGTTCAAAACTAGTTCATTTCGATAGAAATCTATTTTTACCTTCTAATGTGGAATTTTCCAGCCCAATTCTTTCCAATTCACATATTATAATTTTACACAAATTATAGATATTTTTGATAATTTTATCAAGGCCCGTACAGTCGATTTCCATCAATGGCCATCGAACTGCACTTACAACGACCTTTTTCGAATTTGATTTGGACATAATTCCAAATCCAACCGTTAGATTTCAAATTTCTAATATTCATTGGAAAGCTCTTTTCGATACGAACCCAACGGTTCCGGTTTTAGGAGAATCCGACGGTCGGATCTCCCGCAATGTCCGTTTGAAATAAATGGTCGAAATTCACGAACTACCGCGGCGCGGCGCGTTCTATTCAGGCCATTATATTATATATATAATATATATAATATATATTTCGTCGATTTCCTTTTTAAAACGAATTTTATAAATCGTTTTAACTTCGTTTCAAAACCATTTCAACACTATTTCCATTCAAAGCCAAAATTGAATTCTTCTTTATAAATTCGTTTTAAAATTCATTTCTATTCAATTCAAATTTTAATTCAATTTGAATTCATTTTCAATTCACTTTCAATTCAATTTGAATTCGTTTTCAATTCATTTCGAAATCGTTTTCAATTCAATTCATTTCGAAATCGTTTTCAATTCAATTCATTTCGATTTTATTCGAATTCAAATTCACTTTCTATTCAATTCGAATCGAATTCATTTTCTATTCAATTCGAATTTTAATTCAATTTCTATTCGATTCGAATTCATTTCAAATTGATTCAATAAAATTTCCATTTGAATTTTTAATCTGATTCAATTTGAATTTCCTTTCAAAATATTAAATTTTGAAATCACTTTTCAATATTCATTATAAAACGAATAAAATCGATATAAACATCGTTCGCGTCAAAATAACGCATCTCTAATCAACACGGCTTTATATTTCAATAATTCGTTATTCTATTCAACAAATGAATATTTGTTCTATTCAACACATGAATCTATATTTCTTTCAACACACGACTAATCTCAACACATGAGTACTGTCAACACCTCACTATTTTTGTTATGTAAAATATTTTATAAAACTATGGTATCTATCGTTTGATTTTAATTAGACTTCTACCGTAAAGTAGATTCTAATCGTAAATATGATAAAGATGTAATTTTTATTATATAAAATATTTCACTCAACACCTGAACATCGTCAACACATGACTATTTTTATATTCAACACATGAATTTTCTTTTCTAATATTCATTATTTCCCCGATTGGAATGAGGCCCAATCAATCACCATATAACGTTAATTATATGGATTCCATACAACACATGTATATAATAGCATTGAAAGATAATCAATCTTCAACCAAAGTGCACTACACTGTATAAGCATCAAATATAGATATCTGACGCTTATAACAGCCTGTCAATCGACCGATCGACATATTTAATAAATCAGGATGAGTGAACTTCAAATTTCATCCCAACACCCGTGTGGGGTTTCAAACAATCAAACACAGATTTTATTTGTGCAGTTGGGCGACGTGTAAAATTTATCGACCCAATTGATATCAGTCAAATCAGTGTATACAAACAAATCGGCCGATTTGTTTATAAATATTTATTTATTCACTTTCACGTTAAAAATTATATTTTTAACGATCAAACTATTTTATTTTAACACTTGAATTTCTATTTAGTTCATTTATTCAATAAATGATTATTTTTATTTTTCTAACATATTTTAGAAAATTTCGACGGCATAACGGCACGATACTAGAAACGGGACGAGGCCTAGCCTTATCCCCGGTCTAGTGAAGGCCCACGCCATTCACACATCAATCAAATCAATTTCAATTCACCAAATAATTCAATTCCAACCAATAACCTAACCAACTACACAATCAAACAATTTAACAAACAAGCCATCCATGGTCTGTGGATGACGGGTGTCGGGTGCTACTAAGCACCGTCTGCATCCTAGTATATATATATATATATATAACTAGAAAAGAAATTTAGAGTGAGAAGTTCTCACCGAAAGCTATCCAATACCACGACTCTTCATTTATAGAAATCTTCATCGTCATCGCATCTTCGTCATCTTCATTGCCCGTAGTCACTATAAATATAAAAATCACATTTAAATATTCTCTATTATATAAAAATCATATTTTTATCGCTAACTTCATATCGTGAAAATAGAATTTTCATCGCTATTTTATATTTGTAAAAATAGAATTTTCACTTCGTTATACTTTATATAAAAATCGAATTTTTACTATGCTATTCAATATAGATAAAAATTATATTTTTATCACGTTATTTTCCATATAAAGATTTCCCTTTTCTAAAATAAAGAGTTCACCTTTATAAAAATATAGACTTCGCCTTTTCAAATTTAAAGATTTCATCTTTATAAAAATCTCATTTTTATTTTTCTACACATATAAAGATGATATTTTTAATATTCCTATCATGCAAAAATTATATTCCTAATTCTCTACCTAACCAAAAATCATATTTTTACATCTTATATATAGTAAAGACTATATTTTTAATACTTTAAAAATATAAAAATCATATTTTTATTTTGCCACTCGTATAAAAGTTATATTTTTATTACTTTAAAAATATAAAAATCATATTTTTCACTTACTACCATATAAAAGATTACATTTTTATAACTTTACAACATAAATAAAATTCAGTTTATGTAATAAATAAATTTCAGTTTATTAATAAAAAAAATTCAGTTTCCTATAGTAAAAATCTAGAAACTCATTACATTGCAAATTAACAAAAATAAACCTACCTGAAGACTTACTAGTGCGGATTTTGGGGTGGTGGTGGGCGCCGGGTTCGAGGAGGAGTCGTCATCAGCCTTCCAGGCGGTGGAGCTTGGCCAGGTGAGGGCTCTCAGGCGCTAGGGCTTCTGGCACTTGGATTGGGGCTGCGGATTTGGGGATTGGGGTCACGGGTTCGTGGTCTGTCGCGTTGGAGCAGGAGAGGGGCGGAGGGGGTCTTCGTGACTTGAAGGAGGGGAGAGACAGAGATGGTGGCCGGGGCGAGGGCGTGGCGGATACACCTGCGGCAGGCGGCGATGAATGGCAGTCGCCATTCTTTATTTCAATCGGAGAAACCAGAAGAGGGAGGGAGGAATCGAATGAAAGAAATAAAAAAAAGAGGGGCCTATATGTAAATTATATATTATATTATATTTATATTTAATTCCATTAAATGTTGACTTTTACATACGACCTCGAAATGAGGCCTACCGCCTGTCGTCCATAGCATTTCACCCCCATTCCGAACACAATGGGATATGTATCGCAGGCTGATTCTATCGTCTCAATAAGTTTCCGTTGAATTTACATTTAAATCGCTATATTGAATTTTAACGTACATTTCAAATTACCGGGGTCACATACTAACTCTAAAAATTCTCGAAAAATATTTTCTAGCTTCGTATTGACGATACGGTCCTAACAAAACTAGTTTCGTCAAATTCTGAGACCGTTAGAAAAATGGCCATTTTTCAGTCGATTAAAATCAACTGAAACTGGTCAAACGCGTTTTCCTTTGCCACGCTCACATATTGATTCGAAAAATTATGAAATTTGGAATCTAGCAATAATTTGACACTGCGGATCCAACAAAAGTGGTTTCGTCGAAATCCGAGGTTGTTTGCAAAATGTCCATTTTTAAGGGCCTGAATTCCATAGCGACTATTCAGAATTTTCAACTGGACATATCTTTTGATTCTCGCTACGAAATTTCGATTTGTCGGATTCGTTGGAAAGATATCCTCAATTAGATCCTAATGTTTTTGGTTTCACTAAAATCCGGATTGTTTTGCACCCGGTACATTCAATTGAAGTTTGAAATCGAATTATCGAACTACCGCGCCATTTTCAATTCTATTTATAATTATATATAAATATTTATATATTCTAACGACGACGTATATAAAATATACGTTCGAATTATATTCAAAATAAATTTCTCGTCGATATATTTAAAATAATCTATTTTAAATATTCAAAATTCGCTAAAATTGCCAAAATAAAAATTTCAAACTGGCTCGCATTTTGCGGGTTATTACAATTTCACTTTTTGGGTTATGATGTTGGCATGTTTAACTAATCATATATTTGTGTTTGGTGATGAATAATTGCACTTCCCTTTGTTTGCTTCACCCTCCTTTTGCAAATATATCTACAAATGCGACGCTATCACTCTCCTTTTAAATTTATTTGCTTATTTTGTTTTTTTTACCATATCACTTTTCTTTATGCTTGAGTTGTGGTTTGCATAATTATACTAAGTTCCACTATCCTTTCAAAGAATCAGCGAAACCGAGCCTTTCGGCTCAGAGAAACTGAGCCGTAAGGCTCAGCTGAAACTGAGCTATTACGGCTCAGCAAAACTGAGCCATACGCTCAATTTCAACTGAGCCTTACGACACAGTTTCTCTGATATATCATGGGTGCTCTAGTGCATCCCTTCGTTCTCTTACATATGAGTAAAAGTATTGGTGTTTCTAATTGTTTATATAACTTACTAACAACAGCTTCAAAATGTAGCTACATTCCATGTTACCATTCCTTTATTGTATTATATAAGCAAAAATCTACATGTAGGACCAAACATGCGATGTTACCATGAGTACAGTTAAGGTGTTATTGGTTCTTTTTTGGTATGTTTTACAAATTGACAGCATATCAATTTGGTATATGAGATTTCACATGTTCAGTTAAGGTGTTATTGGTTGTATAGTTTTAATTGTTAATGTCTCAAGTTTCTGGTTTTGGTCCTTTTTATGACCTGACAGCAGATTATTTTAGGGTATGATATTTAACGGGTTCATTTAATGGAAATTATCATGTACAAATATTAGCAATGCATAACATTCAATGTTAATTTTTCTTCTAAGTTGTAGGTATGTTTGCTATTTTAACTTGATTTATATGTATTCTCATTTCTTTGTCATAATATTTAATTAATGCGAAAGCGGACCATTTAATAAAATTACCGGATGTTATTCCATGGGTGTACAGTCTAGCAATACTGCTTACTAGAAGTTATTATTTACGAACATAAATGGAGAATACACAAATACCAAGTAGTTTTCGAATTCATGTAAACCAATTCATATACGTCAAGAAATATCCACCTTTTTCGATTTCAAATGCAAATAAAATCTAATTTTTAAATTATTTCCACTGTGTATTTCATAAAAGCTCGCCAAAATATTTATTTTATCTCAAGCTTTATGAGCTTTTATATTAATAACATCTATAGCTTCATATTATTTGGCAAACTGAAATTTAAGTGCAAGCAATGGAAATGAAGTTCAAGATTTTGAAATTATACCTCAGAAATTAATTGCATATTTTATTTGCCTTTAAACACGTATGATACCTCAGAAATCAATTGCATATTTTATTATACCTCAGAAATCAGAAATGAAGTCCAATGTCTACATTTTCGTATACTTTGCATAGAACAGATGGATGCAAATAATTGTTGTGTTTTACCTCTTTATTGGGTTCCAATGTCTGTTTGTATACTCAAATGATATATTGCTTTCAAATTTGTAACCGATGTTCTGTAATTTATTAAACTATACAAATAACCGTTTACTTCTCACATTCAATAAAAAAATGCATTTCTATAGACAAAACTATACATGGTCATATCATTAGTTTCTTATTTGATTTCAAATCTAAATACAAATTATATGTTCAAAATAAATAGTCATATATTCAAAATATGGGCCAATGGAATATACAAAATTGATATTTCAATCAATGCAAAAAAACAACCAGATATACACCACAATAATTTCTAAACCAAGAAACACAAACATGGCGTTGACAAATGGCACCATTGTAAACATAGGGAAAGCAGAGCACCTGGAAACAAGTGGAAAAGACAATAAAACTAGATTAATCAATTCATAACATAATAAAAGAATCTTTGGATTAACTTCATTGAGTTGGAGTTAGTAGAGGCCGGAAACTAGAATCTTCCATTGAGTGGTAAAGAGGATATTTGCAGGGTTTTCCAATAGATACGTAAATAACCATGACTAATATAACAAATCAAAAATATTTTCATTTTAACTATAAAAATGTCAAGATTACCATGTGAATCATATTAATATTAATTTTTTCTTTCTTTAAATTTAAAACCTCGTTAAAGATATAAGTTAAATGTAAAAAATATAGGATGACAGGTATAATTCATTTGAAGCTAAAATATAGGGTTTTAGTTTATTATTTAGGAACTAAATGCATGCAATTTGTTTGATAACTGAAAAGGAGCGATCAAATGATAACTGAAAAAGAGCATATTGTCCGGGGGGTGGGCCCATTTGTTTGATGAGATTATATAGATAATAATTTTATTCTACAGATAGTAGCAATTTTTGAATTGTATCAGCATTAAAAATATAGGATGACAGGTATAATTCATTTGAAGCTAAAATATAGGGTTTTAGTTTATTATTTAGGAACTAAATGCATGCAATTTGTTTGATAACTGAAAAGGAGCGATCAAATGATAACTGAAAAAGAGCATATTGTCCGGGGGGTGGGCCCATTTGTTTGATGAGATTATATAGATAATAATTTTATTCTACAGATAGTAGCAAATTTTGAATTGTATCAACATTAAATAAACTATAGTAATTTTTAGAAGTATGTACAACTTTAGCTCATAAACGTTATTTTGCAATAAACTTCTTTAAGTTGATTACATAGCAAATATATTATATTTACATCTTATGTTATATTATATATGATATAGGAGGGCAACATGTCCCACAGTATAGACAAAACGTGGATATATGAATCTGATCAAAGAACTACATGCTATAGAGAGGGGGTGGAGAAGTTTATTAGTTTCGTTGAAGAAAACGGTGGTAAGAAAGGAGTGTATTTATGCCCTTGCATTAAGTGCCAAAATCTGAAGACGATAAGATTAGAGGTCATTCATTTTCATTTGCTTAGATGGGGTTTTATCCAATCATATAGCGTGTGGTATTTACATGGGGAAAAACAACCAGTTAGTTATGCCACAAATACCGATGAGGTTGAACATATTAGGATGGAAGATCTAGTCAATGATGCAGATAGATTTCATGATTTTCAACCTGATCTAGTCAATGATCATGCTAATGTTGGACAGCAGTTTACGGATGATGGCAATTGGCAGGCCAATGAAAGTAAGAAGTATAAACCACTTTTTGAGAGCGCAAAAGAGCCATTGTATCCTTCATGTTCAAAAGGGTTAACGAAGCTGTATGCCATTGTGAAACTGAATAGCTTGAAGACCCAATACAGCTTTTCAGATAATGCGGTGACTGCACTTCTCGAATTAATAAAGGAGTTACTCCCCGAAGGTAACACACTGCCGATAAAATACTTCGACGTGAAGAAGTTAATTAAGCAAGTTGGAATGAATTACAAAACTTATGATGCATGCATCAATGATTGCATATTGTACTGGAAAGATGATGCGAACAGAGTTTCTTGTACAAATTGTAGTGAACCAAGATATACGACATCATTTGACGAAGAGAGAAAAGGCACCAAAGTACCTCGAAGGACATTAAGACATTTTCCTTTAATTTCTAGATTGAAGAGATTATATACTATACCATGGATAGCAGAGGCAATGACCTGGCATGGTCGTGCCAAGTCTAATCCACAAGTAATGCGTCATCCATGTGACACTTCTCAATGGAAATCCGCGGATTCTTTTGATAAAACATTTCCCGTCGAGTCATGAAATGTCACACTTGGAATAGCAACAGATGGTTTCTGTCCACATGTTTCTCTGTCTAACCCTTATAGCTGTTGGCCAATAATTCAGGTATTGCATATTTCAGGTATTGAATTTCTTATTCCAATGGCGTTACCGAAGCAATTCTTCTTTCAGAGCTACTTCAGGTATGGTTTCGCTCTTATAAAATTTAGTTGCTTAAATTTTGTTTTCTCGACATGTTCCTTGGATGATGTTATGTCGGGAAATGAACACTCTGTTTTTCCAAACTGTTAGTGTTACTATTATATCATAAATCCTTGTTTCTTCATCGACTCAACAAGCATTATTCTGTTCCAAGAGCCGCTAACTCGGCTTCGTCGTCTATCACTATGACTTCTGGAAAAAACAGTTGTTCCCGACAGCGATTTCAAGTCTAGTTAAACTAGATATTAAACATTATATTTACGGATTTTTCACTTCAAGGTAATGTATCTTATATTTACCAGCTCCTGTTCACAATATTGAGAATGTAGCCTCAGACTATGGTATGAACATCCAATTATATTGATAATTAAGTTTGGGTTGTAGTAGTCATTCATCTGGTTGTTTTAAGTGCTGTTATTGTGACAGTTACAGTTGCATTTACCATTTTAACTGGTAAACTAAAGTTGTACAGTGTTACACTATGGTTATGCCAAAGGTTGGTGTGCCAATAAATTGTTAATTGTTACGCCATGATGTTCCTGAACTAAATCTAAAGTTTTTGCTTGCTTGGCTATAATATAAGTCACCAATAGCAGCTTATCTAGTAAGTTTTTTAACATCGGAAAATGCAATAATAATTCTTTTTAGCTGTGTTTATTTTTAAAAAAATATGTTAATTAGAAATAACCAGGGTTATCATGGTTTGGTAAATTTTTCATTACCCTGCCATTGGATTTTATGGTTTAGGGTAAAAATCTGTAATATTTTTTCAAACCGAAAGTAATAATACTTTACTGGTATAATTAGTTGTGCATTAGATTTTGAGACAAGCAAAAACCTTAGATTTAGTTCAGAACATCATATCGAAGCAATTTCTAGTTTACCGATTACCATGCTTTTACAAAACCAGCATTCCAACAAAATCAGTACAGCAGTAGTAAATTTATCGTTAAGGGTAAAAACCGGGAATATTTTATCAAACCAACAATAATAATACTTCAGCAGTACAATTAGATGCAGTATAATTAGCTGCATTACATGCATTTTGAAACAAGCAAAAACTTTAGATTTAGCTTAAACTGAGCTACGGCTCAGTTTCGCTGAGCCTTCGGCTCAGCTGAAACTGAGCCGAAGGCTCAGCGAAACTGAGCCGTAATTCTCAGCTGAAACTGAGCCTTACGGCTCAGTTTCGTTGAGCCGAAGGCTCAGCTGCAGCTGAGCCTTACGGCTCAGTTTCGCTGAGCTGAAGGCTCAGCTGCAGCTGAGCCTTACGGCTCAGTTTCGCTGAGCCTTCGGCGCAGCTGCAGCTGAGCCTTCGGCGCAGCTGAAACTGAGCATTCGGCTCAGCGAAACTGAGCCGTAATGCTCAGCTGAAACTGAGCCTTACGGCTCAGTTTTGCTGCATTGATTTTTTTAGTTACTATTTGAACCAGGTCTTGTTGTTGTGGAGGCGAAACTAAACTGATGTTTGTTATTTTATTTTCTTTTCAGGCGTTGGAACAAGCATGAGTTGTATGGGCTCGACAACTGCAGTTTTGTTGATTTTTTTTTTTAGAGAAAGAACTGTGAACATTATGTATTAACTGAAGTTATGATTTATGTATTAATCGAATTATTCTTAGCATGTCTTCTTTATATACTACTATATGAGTGTAGCGTATCTTCTTTATTGTGCATATATATATATATATATATATATATATATATATATATATATCAATGGGTGCAGTGATTTTGTATATTGCATATATGATATACCGATTTTGATACGGTTAAAAGCCGTATTTAATTCATTGTTATCATTGTAGGAGTGAGGCATTAAACACGGTTTTTAGCCGTATCAGTATACCAGTTTAATACGGTTTTAAGCCGTATCAAACTGGTATACTGGTACGGCTAAAAACCGTATCAATGTATGAAATTAGTAGTGCAAGCATAACTATTTGAGGCGGTTTAAAGCCGTAGCAATTGTTCAGTTTGATACGGCTTAAAACCGTATCAAATTAGAAGTTGGAGAGTGCCCGCAAGCTAATTTGATACGGTTTTAAACCGTATCAAACTGAACAATTACTACGGCTTTAAACCGTACCAATTTAGTAATTTAATACAGTTTTAAGCCGTACCAATTGACAAATTTGATAAGGTTCTAAACCGTATCAATTATGGATTTTGATACGGTTTAAAACCGTATCAAATATCTCAATTGATACGGTTTTGAACCGTATCAATTGAACAGAGACGCCATTTTTTGATACGGCTTAAAACCGTATCAAATCGCTTTTAATACGGCCATTAACACTGCCAAATTGGCATTTTTTGTGTAGTGGTAAGGCTATTTATAAAGTTTTTGTGTGAAGCAAGTGGGATCAAACAATAGGGTGACTTGTGTGGTGCAGTGTAGTAATGTGCGGTGCAGTGTAGTAATCATTCGTTAGTAATTAGGTGTGCCTTTACCGTTATCTTAAACTCTATCTTTATCTTCCTAAGAGTTCATAGACATTTACTTGTCTTCCAGCTTATGCCTTAGTCTAGTTATTTTGATAATAATATTGTTAGAATTATCATACTCGCCAGACTTTATGTCTGAACCCCTCTATTTCTATCCTTTTTCCCCCTCCAGGTCCTCAGGTTGGGCCCAGCTCTAGTGGAGTTTGATTGAATTGCTTCATCTCTCTTTCGAAAGCTTGGACCGCTGAAGTAAAGTCCAACTTGTTATCTTTTTAATGGCTATTTATGTAATGGGATTATTGTGAAAACCCGTAACTTCCCCGTAAAGAAAAGCGTCGGATAGTTCGAGAACAAGCCACAACAAAACGCATACAGAAGAACATTTCATTGTATATTACAACAATGCATCAGATTACAAGAATATACAGAGTATAAATGAATAAATATTACACAGAAATATCAGAGATTACAATACATTACATAGCAGCAGAAAATAATACAATACAAATACACAACTAGAATGAGATATACGGATACAAAGCTTTCCGGATATCATTCCAGCTGTAAACCAGGATCCTGTGAATATAAATCTGCAAAACCAAAACTACTAGCTGCCCGTGTCAAAATAGGGGCACCCAGAGTTTAGGTTAAAACAATAAACTCCAAGTCAGTCATGTGACTGGTGTGAGAACTGAAACAGTTATTAATCTTTATTTTAAAGTTTGGTAAATCAAGGGACCACGCCGTATAACACGGAACGGGTTTCCTCCCAAGAATACCAGTGCATAAAACAACAGCGCAATGCTAAATAAAGAAAAATGAAGCTGTTATAAGATCCAGGTCCTATCACACAATGCAACGCAAGCCGGGGGATAGGGTTTTCCCTTATAACAGCCAAAGAATGCTTGATACGTTTAAAACAAATTATTTGATACTATTATAAGTGCATAGTGTATAAAACAACTTCAAATCATAAGTATCAATCATAGGCAGCATGGGTACCATATATCATGTCTCCATACTAGTTCTACAATTAAAACCGCAAATGTCACGTATTTGGAAATTGGGTTTCCATCTATGAACCGAGGCCGGGGATCGTCCTCTACCGATTCGAGACTCTCTAGCCCGAGCCTCAGGAACAGCCGCAACTGCCCCATGGAGCGACAGGGCCGGTCCACCGATGTGGATTATAGTGCCTGAACAATACGTTTCCCCGCCCTTTGGGGCGTAAATGAGCCAACTAAATGACTCCATCGGTTCGAGAACGACCGATCAATCCGAGGCGCCTCGCAACAGCAACAACCACATAAGTCAAACTCGTCAGGGCGTGTAAAACCACTGACGCCACTTCTAACTAGAAAGAAACGCATGCCCTCCCTGAGGTCCTCTCCCGTTTTTGGTTCATACCGGGTGTGAAACACGCGAAGTAAACGTTACACAAAGCTACGCCACAAAGGCCTTGCTTTGATCATCACCACAAGACTTTGCTTTTCAACAGAAGCCTCGATCAATTGCCACTTAGGCATGCCACACAGGCAATTCACTCCATGCGTTTGATATCCATCAATATATAACCCCTGAGCTCGTACGTCTCAGAGAAGGGCGTTAAGCAAGAGAATAAATTCCCCACCGCCAAACAGATATATATTTAAGAGAGATCAATCACACGGACTAAAATCCAATGTCAGACACACGGTCCATTTACAAGTTCGTTCTGGGTCTGAACGAAACCGGAGGCACCTAGTACCCCGCATATCCATCGATCTCCATGTACGTCTGGACGATCACCAACTGTTTCCATCTTCTTGGGTGTACAGTCCAATCAAGATCGTCAGAAATCACCCAAACGACGTGAAGACTTCCGGTCTTCGACCACCGTCTTCATCTTCGACTTATCGTCGTATCAGTTATTCAGAATGGGATAAACCCGGTCTTTCCGAATAACTCGCGTATATTTTAAATAAGTGTTACACAAACACAACATACGCCTCATTCCAATTCATTAGTCACTAACCGTAAATTAATCAAGAGAATAATTCCCCAAATATTAACCCCGAAGGCCGAAACCAACATCAGATCAATATCCAGAAAACCATTCTGCTTGGCTAACCGACAGTTAGTTTCTAAATTTCACATTCATAGGGAAAGGTTCCCATTAATTTTATCCAAGATAAATTCTTTATATTTATTCTTTAATCTATCCTTTTGAATTTCGATTCAACTAGTCGGGATTAACGAAACTTGCCGAAGTAATCATTTGTTTTAATTTCCCAATCCCAACCTATTTATCCCATGAAGTAAAACTGGTAATACTTCATATCTAACACCACAGTGTTATCGGTAAATTCAATTACCATTTCACGTTCAAATCTAATTAAAGATTTAACTATCGCCTGGAGCAAAACTGGTGATACTCCATTCTCGATCATTTCAATCTAATTAAAGATTCATTAAAACTCCACTTAGTTTTAATCGTTAACTGGGTTAAAGAATCAGTGTCATTTAAAACACGGTTCACGATAAACCCAAATCACATTCCATTAATTATCGGGTTAAAGAACGAGTGTTATTTAAAACACTGTCCACGATAAACCCAAAAATCAATATCAATTCAATTCTAATTAAATATTATTTAATTGGTACACTTCATTAAATCTAAATAAAAAGATTTAATCTTTTCTCAACTAGGTTCAAGAACAGTGTTAGTGAAGACACCATTCACGACAAACCCAAATCACATTTGATATTCAATACAAGGCTCTGAATAGAAAATATATCGGCTTATATTCAATATCAAATTCTACGATTAACAAATGTCGTATTGGAAATAACGATATAAACATATATCTTTCAAATTTCCATAACAACATCTGTATAATCACGAATTCCAACATCGAAATATTCCGAAGACAATTTCGATTCAAATCCACTCCAATGCAATCATTGGAAATTCTGGTTATTTTTAAAACCCTTTTTGAATTCAATTTATTTATTTAAAAATAAATAGAATTATAATTCTAGTTCAAAACTAGTTCATTTCGATAAAAATCTATTTTTATCTTTTCAAATATGGAGTTTTTCATCCCAATTCTTTCTAAATCATTTCTTATGATTTTACACAAATTATTACTATTTTTAATAATTTTATCAAGGCCCGTACAGTCGATTTCCACCAATGGCCATCGAACTGCACTTACAGCGACCTTTTTCAAATTTGATTTGGACATAATTCCAAATCCAACCGTTAGATTTCTAATTTCTAATATTCGTTAGAAAGCTCTTTTCGATACGAACCCAACGGTTCCGGTTATAGGAGAATCCGACGGTCGGATCTCCCGTAATGTCCGTTTGAAATAAATGGTCGAAATTCACGAACTGCCGCGGCGCGGCGCGTTCTATTCAGGCCATTATATTATATATATAATACATATAATATATATTTCGTCGATTACTATTTAAAACGAATCATATAAATAGTTTTTAAATTCGTTTCAAAAACAATTTCAACTTCCATTTCAATTCAAATCAAAATTGAATTCTTCTTTATAAATTCGTTTTAAAATTCATTTCTATTCAATTCAAATTTTAGTTCAAATTGAATTCATTTCAATTCGCTTTTAATTCAATTTGAATTCGTTTTCAATTCAATTCAATTTCAAAGTCGTTTTCTATTCGATTCAATTCAAATTGGTTTTCTATTCGATTCAATTCAAATTGGTTTTCAATTCGATTCAATTCAAATTGGTTTTCAAAGTCGTTTTCTATTCGATTCATTTCGAAATCGTTTTATATTCAATTCATTTCGAAATCGTTTTATATTCAATTCATTTCGAAATCGGTTTATATTCAATTCATTTCGAAATCATTTTATATTCAATTCATTTCGAAATCGTTTTATATTCAATTCATTTCAAATGAATAAAATCGATATAAATACCGTTCACGTCAAAATGGCGTCAATCTAATCAACACGGCTTCATATATTTCTAGTTTCAAATATTCTATTTCAAAGATTTCTTATTATCAAAATACTTCGTTCAACACATGACTAATCTCAACGGATGAGTACAGTCAACACATGAACCTTTATTTTATATTGATAAAGATATAAATTTTATTATTAAAATATTTCGTTCAACACATGACTAATCTCAACGGATGAGTACAGTCAACACATGAACCTTTATTCTATATAATATTCTTTATTTCCTAAATTGGAATGAGGCCCAATCAATTACCATATAGCGTTAACTATATGGATTTCCATACAACACATGTATATAATAGCATTGAAAAATAATCAACCATCAACCAAAGTGCACTACACTGTATAAGCATCAAATATAGATATCTAATGCTTATAACAGCCTGTCAATCAATCGATCGACATATTCAATCAATCAGGATGAGTGAACTTCAAATTTCATCCCAACACCCGTGTGGGGTTTCAAACAATCAAACACAGATTTTAGTTGTGCAGTTGGGCGATGTGTAAAATTTATCGACCCAATCAATATCAGTCAAATCAGTGTATATAAACAAATCGGCCGATTTGTTTATAAAT
The DNA here is from genome assembly GCA_030737875.1 of Allium sativum. Taxonomy (NCBI): domain Eukaryota; kingdom Viridiplantae; phylum Streptophyta; class Magnoliopsida; order Asparagales; family Amaryllidaceae; genus Allium; species Allium sativum. Next base: position 84,532,625 of record CM060918.1, read on the forward strand.
ATTTATTTATTCACTTTCACGTTAAAAATTATATTTTTAACGATAAAGCATTTTATTAAACCTATGAAAATATTCTATTCAGTTCATTTATTCAATAAAATAATATTTTTATTTTTCTAACATATTTTAGAAAATTTTGGCGGCATAACGGCACGATACTAGAAATGGGACGAGGCCTAGCCTTATCCCCGGTCTAGTGAAGGCCCACGCCATTCACACATCAATCAATCCATTCATTTCACCAAACAATTCAATTTCAAATCAAATCATCTAACTAATCTATGCAACCAAACAAACAAGTCCATGGTCTGTGGACGATTGTGTCGAGTGCTACTAAGCACTGTCTGCATCCTAGTATATATATATAACTAGAAAAAGGATTTTGAGTGAGAAGTTCTCACCAATAGCTATCCAACCATCTTGACTCTTCTTTAATAGAAATCATCGCCATTCTCGCCCATTGTTATCTTCGTTGCCCGTATTCTCTACATATGTAAAAATCGAATTTTTACTTTGCTATTCAATATATAAAAATCGAATTTTTACTTTGTTATTCAATATATAAAAATCGAATTTTTATTATTATGCTATATGGATAAAAAATTCTATTTTTATCTCGCCATTCTCCATATAAAGACTTCGCCTTTTCACATATAAAGATTTTATCTTTTCAAATATAAAGGTCGAACCTTTTCATATATATCATTATAAAAATCACATTTTTATTTTTCTACACATACAAAGATGATATTTCTAATATTCCTATCATGTAAAAATTATATTTCTAATTCTTTACATAAACAAAAATCATATTTTTATAATCGCTATATAGTAAAGACTATATTTTTAATACTTTAAAAATATAAAAATCATATTTTTATTACTTTAAAAATATAAAAATCATATTTTGATTATCCTCCTTATATAAAAATTATATCTTTATACTTTCTATATAATAAAAATTATATTTTTATTTCGCTTATACTTTTTTTTATCATCATTTTAAAGGCCTAACCCTTTTATTTTAAAATAAAATCAGGTTTGCATAACCATATATAAAAGAAATAAATAAATAAAATTAAAACAAATAATAAAACTTACTTTTCCATTCGGCGGGGGGGGGGGGGGGGGTTCACTGCCTGAGGTGGTCGGAGGTGCTGGCGAGGCTGGGGCGCATGTGGCGGTTGTCTTCATCGAAGGGAGGAGAGGTGGAGGGGAGGCAGGCCATTCGACGGTGGTGGCAGGGGGAAGGGGTAGGGGGTCCGACGGTTGGGCGCAGGGTGGAGGCAGGTAGCGGTGGCGGTTAGGGCTTGTGGGGGATTGGCGATTTGGGGCTTCAATCTGAGGAGAGTGGAACGAGAAGGGGAAGTCGTGGAGGAGAGGAGGGTGGAGCGGGGTCGCCTGGGGGTGTTGCGGCGTCGGTGAAGGTGGGCGATGTACGATGGAGCGGCGGGATCGATCGAAAAGGGAGGGTTCGGTTTTTCTTTTTTTTTGACTGGTTTTGAAAAGTGAGGGGAGTGAGAAAGGAGAGGGCTATATATTTTATTTATTTATTTTTAATTCCTTTGAAAGTTGACTTTTCATACGAATCTCAAATCGAGCCCAATGACTGCCGCCCCTAGCGTTTTACCCCCGTTCCGAACACAATGGGATATGTATTGCAGGCCAATTCGAATGTTTGAATCAGTTTCCGTTGAATTTAAAGTATAATTCTTTATATATTCAATATAAACGCACATTTCAAATTACCAGGGTCACGTACTAACTCGAAAAATTCCCGAAAAATTATTTCTGGCTTCATATTGACGATACGGTCCTAACAAAACTAGTTTTATCGAATTCTGAGACCGTTTGAAAAATGGCCATTTTCCAGTCGATTAAAATCAACTGAAACTGGTCAAACGCGTTTTCCTTTGCCACGCTCACATATTGATTCGAAAAATTATGAAATTTGGAATCTAGCAATAATTTGACAACACGGATCCAACAAAAGTGGTTTCGTCGAAATCCGAGGTCTTTTGCAAAAATTCCATTTTTATGGGCCTGAATTCCATAGCGACTATTCAGAATTTTCAACTGGACATATCTTTTGATCCCCGCTATGAAATTTCGATTTTTCGGATTCGATGGAAAGATATTCACAATTAGATCCTAATGTTTTTGGTTTCACTAAAATCTGGATTGTTTTGCACCCGGTACATTCAATTGAAGTTTGAAATCGAATTATCGAACTACCACGCCATTTTCAATTCCTTTTATAAATATAAATAATTATTTATATTCTAACGACGATCTATATAAATATATTCGTTTGAATTCTATTCAAAATAAATTTTCTCGTCGACATTATTTAAAATAATCTATTTTAAATAATCAAAATTCGCTAAAATTGCCAAAAATAAAAATTTTAAACTGGCCCAGATTTTCGGGTTGTTACAATTATGTATTTTGTTTTTATGAAGATGGATATTGTAGTTGGTTATGAACAATGGTTTTATGATGTAACAAACATGTTTAATTTCAGCTGCAATAAAATGAAGTTTTAGATTTCCATGTACTATTTATTATCTGTCTTGTTGTAATTTTTCTGTTCTATATTCACTTATAACCTCCATGGAAGTTAATGCATTCCCTTTGTGAGTGACATTAATGGACGTGGGGTGTTACACCATCTGTGAACCTAGGCAAGGGATCGTCCTCACCGATTCGAGACAATCTAGCCTACCATGTCTCAGTATACAGCCGCAACTGTACCCTTAGGTAACTGCAGGGCCAGTCCACACTAAGTGCAAGGTGGATTCATAACTCCTGAACATGTGTTTCCCCACCCTATAGGGCGCAAATCTGGTCAGTATGTCGACCAGAACATCCATCGGCCCCGTAGTGACCGATATAATCGAGGAGCCTCTCTATCCATCAAGTAATATGCAACATCCACATGAGTAAAATGTCTGGGCTCCATACCATGACACCACTCCTGGCTAGAAAGAAACGCACTGTCCTCCCTACAGTGCTTCTCCCGTTTCTGGTTCACACAGGGGTTTGAGGCTCGCGAATTAACGCTACACAAAGCTATACTATATTAAATCCATGCTTTGATCATCAACCACAAGACTCTTCTTTTCAACAGAAGCCTTGATCCTTTGCATCTCGACATGCCACACAGGCAATTCACGCCATGCGACTGATGTCTATCGATATATAACCTCTGAGCTTGTATGTCTCAGAGAAGGGTGTTAAGCAAGAGAATAAATTCTCCGCCACCAAACAGATATATATTTAATAGAGATCAATCAACATAGAATAAAATCCAATGTCAGACACACATCCATTTACAAGTTTGTTCTGGGTCTTAATGAAACTGAAGGCACCTTATTCCTCGTCCCATATGTCCAATACAAGAGAGAGGCTCTCGCATATCCGGTCGATCTCCAAGTACGTCTGGACGATCAACACATATTACCTTGTCTTGGGTGTACAACCCAATTAAGACTTCAATAATCATCCAAACGATGTGAAGACCTCCGGTCTTCAACCCCTGTCTTCATCGTCGACTTATCATCGAATCAGTTATTTAGAATGGGTTTAAACCCAATCTTTCCGAATAACTCGCATATATTATAAATAAGTGCTACAAAAACACAACATATGCCTCATTCCAATCCAGAATATTCTTTTGTTCAAATATTCACATCATTAGGGAAAGGTTCTCATTAATTTTATCAAAGATAAATTCTTTAAATTTATTCTTTAATCTTCCTTTGGATATCAAACCAAATTATGGTTTATCCAAACTAGTCGGGATTAGCGCACCTTACCGAAGTAATCATTTCTTTTATTATCCCAATCCCAACCTATTCATCCCATGGAGCAAAACTAGTAATACTCCATATCTAACACCACGGTGTTATCGGTAAATTTAATTACCATTTCACGTTTAAATCTAATTAAAGATTTAACTATCGCTTGGAGAAAAACTGGTGATACTCCATTCTCGCCCATTTTCCCAAATTTGATAATTTAAATTATCATATCCTCATTTCGATCTAATTAAAGATTCATTAAAACTCCACTTAGTTTTAATCTTCTCAGAAATCAATATTAATGATTATTTAATTTTGGAAAATAAAACATGTCGCATCGACAATCTACACAGTACTATTGATTTCTGCTGATATATAACCTCTAAGCTCGTACATCTTAGAGAAGGGTGTTAAGAAAGAGAATAAATTCTCCACCACTAAACAGATATATATTTAGCAAAGATCAACCATACAGTTCGAAATACAATGTTAGGCATGTAATCATGTCTTTAATTGGGTAAAAGAACTAATGTCATTTAAAACACAGTTCACGATAAACCTAAATCACATTACATTAATTCTGGAATCTTCATGGAAAACAGATCGATATATATATATATAATCGATATCAATTTCCGTATCCGACTAATAATATAAATGGAATAACGACCAAGCCTTTTAAATTCCATATATATTACCAATCTTCCTCCACATAAGTTCACTTCGATTATTATCAAATCGAATTCCATTCCATTCCAATTTGTTGTATTCAATTGGAAAATTTTACTTTGGAAAATTTCCTTTAAATATAAATCAAAAGTTATAAATTCCAAATCACATTTCATTGTAAATCGGGTTAAAGAACGAATGCCATTAAAAACACAGTTCACAATAAACCCAATTCACATTCCCTTTTATTCCAATTATTAAATATAATTGGAAACTCTAATAATCTTAATTAAAAGATTTATCCTTTTCTCACGGGGTTCAAGAACAATGTTACTGAAAACACCACTCACGACAAAACCAAAATCCAGTTCTTTTATTCAATTCCAATTAAATATTAATTAATTTGAAAACTTCACTAAACCTTAATTAAAAGATTTATTCTTTTCTCAGCTGGGTTTAAGAACAATGTTAATTAAGACACCATTCACGACAAACCCAAAATCCAATTCGATATCAAATACAAGGCTCTGAATAGAAATTATATCGGCTTATATTCAATATCAAATTCTGAAACCAACAAATATCGTATTGGAAATAACAATATAACTATATCTTCTAAATTTCCATAACCATATCCGTATAATTGCAAAATCCAACATCGAAATACTACGAAGATGGTTTTCATTCAAATCCACTCCAATTCATATATTGGAAATTTTGGTTATATTAAAACTATTCACAAATTTTTATTTAAAAATTATTGGATTTCAAATCTAGTTAATAACTAGTTCATTTCGATAAAAATATATTTTTTATCTTTACAAACATGGAATTTTTCATCCCAATTCTTTCCAAATTATTTATTATGATTTTAAAAAATTATAAATGTTTTTAATAATTTTATTGAGGCCCTTTCAGTCGATTTCCATAAACGGTCATCGAACTGCACTTATAGCGACCTTTTCCAAATTTGACTTCGACATAATTCCAAATCCAACCGTTAGATTTCAAATCTCTTATATTCATTGGAAAGCTCTTTTCGATACGAACCAAACGATTCCAGTTTTAGGAGAATTCGACGGTCGGATCTCCCGTAATGTCAACATGAAGTCAATGGTCGAAATTCGCGAACGGTTGCGGCGCGACGTGTTCTATTCATGCCATTATATATATATATATATATATATATATATATATATATATATATATATATATATATATCGTCGATTTCCATTTAGAACGTATTTTATAAATCGTTTATAAATTCGTTTTAAAACGATTCTAACTTCATTTTCAATTTCAAATCAAAATTGAATATTCTATATCATTATAAAATATAAATGATAATATTTTCAAAGTATCAGGTTTTGAAATCATTTCCTTTTCGATATTCATTATAAAAATGAATAAAATCGATATAAATATCATTCACGATAAAATGGCGCAAATCTAATCAACATAGCTCATATATTTCAATATTTTCGTGTCCATCCAAAATCGGACATCAAAATCATATTTTGATCCTTTACAAAATATTATTTTGAAATATTCGCTATTTTAAAATATTCATTATTTTAAAATATTTGTTCTTTCTGAATTGGAATTAGACACAATCAATTACCATATAATGTTATTTATATGTATTTCATACACACATGTACACAACAATAATTATACACAGTCAACCATCATCCAAAGCGCATCACGCAACTGCATAAGAATTAAATATAAATAAATAACGGTTACAACAATCTGTCAACCAATCGATTGACATACAACTAAATATTGAGATTAGTGTATATACAATATCATCCCAATACCTATGTGGGGTTTTCAAACAACAAATATTGATTATTATTTGTGCAGTTGGGTGATGTGTAAAATTTATCGTCCCAATCAATATCAGTTAAATGGGTGTACATAAACAAATCATCCAATTTGCAAATGAATATTTATTTTCAATACATGACCATTTTATATGGTTCATATATTCAATAAAAAATTATATTTTTATTGTTCAAATATTTTATTCCATACATGAATATTTTATATATTTTATTCATTCAATAAAAATGATATTTTTATTGTTCAAATATTTTATTACATACATGAATATTTTATATATATTATTCATTCAATAAAAATGATATTTTTATTGTTCAAATATTTTATTCCACACACGAATATTTTATATATTTTATTCTTTCAATAAAAATGATATTTTTATTGTTCAAATATTTTATTCCATATAATAAACACAGCACAGTCAATTCAATCCAAACAAACAATCATGGGTTGTGCAATCAATGATGTCGGGTGCTGCTAACCACCGTTTGCATCCTAGTATATATTTAACTGTAAACAAATTGAGTGAGAAAGAGTTCTCACTGCCGGTTTCCACTCCGCCTGTTTTATTTCTGAATTTCTAAATAGTTTGAATTTGAATTTGCTCAAAATTCTAACGTGCTCCAATTTGGACCCGGTTAGTTTTGTTGCGAAGCTCTCGTCCCCACGATCGCAATGGATCCAGTTTCATGCGATTTGGTCCTCGTATGAAAAGGATATGGGTTTTTAAACATCGGGATAATTAAACGGGTAATTAATTTAATTAATTATAAAATTAACCTTTTTTATAACGCTTTACAAAAAAGTATTGTCGTTTCCCTTTTCTTCTTCTTTCAATCTGATGCACGCGTTTGAACCCACCAGCAAAAATCTTGGGTTCCACCTCGACGTTGCTACGACCACCGTGAGCCAGATCTGCGACATCCACGAGGACCGTCATCGCCTGCTCCTCCTTCGCCAGCGATGGCTCACCGCTCGAGCTCCCCAGGTGGCCAGAATCCGCCTCGATACGCGCCGTGTTTGGAGTTTAAAATCAAGCTCCATAATTGTCGAGGATCCATGAAACTGCTACGAATTTGAAGCTCATGCGAAGCTCTTTGATTTTGCCTTTGAATGTTTGGAGGATTGTTGAGTGGATTTCGCGAAAAACTGAAATGAAAATCTGGAAACACTATTCGTTCGTTGAATGAAAGGCGGCTGACCCTTTTCTAGGGTTTTATAGAAAATTTTATTATATTTCATTTTTATTTAATTCATTTAATACTTGTTTATCTTTTAAACTCAAATAGAACCCAACGAGTGTTGTCCTTAACTAAATACCCCCATTCTGAACACAATGGGATATGTTTCATAAGCCAGTTCAACTATTTCGACCAGTTTTCGTTAAAATTAAAATATAAATAGATGTATATTGAATTTTAAACTTATATTTTAATTTTACTTGGGCCACATACTAACTCCAAAAATTCCAGAAAAAATAAATCTAGATATGTTTTGATGATACGGTCCTAATAAAACTAATTTCATCGAATTTGGAGACCGTTTGAAAAATGTCCATTTTCTGGTCGATCCAAATTGACTAAATTGACAAAACACGTTTTCTTTTGCCACACTCACATACTAATTCCAAAAATTCTGAATTTTGGAATCTAGCAATAATTTGACATTCCAGATCCAACCAAAGTGGTTTCGTCGAAAACGGAGGTTGTTTGCAAAATGGCTATTTATTATATTAAAATATATATAAATTTCATGGTGACTATTCTAAATTTTCAATTGGACATAACTTTTCATTCCTATTACAAAATCTGGGTTTTTCACATTCACTGGAAAGATATTTTCAAATAGATTCAAATATTTCTGGTTTTACTGAAATCTGATTTATTTGCAATCCTGTACATTCAGTTGAAATTTGAAATCGAATTTTCAATCTACCATGCCATTTCAGGCTCGTTATATATTTAAAATTAATTTATTCATTCTAACTTCGTTTAAATTAAATTTTTAGTCGTTATTATTTAAAATAAATCATTTTAAATTTCCAAAGTCCATTAGAATAGCTAAAATAAAATTTTTAAATTGGTTCTGATTTTCCTAGTTGTTACAATCTCCCCCACTTAAAATCTTTTCGTCCTCGAAAAGGAACAGAGCTGAAAGTTGTTTAACTAATCAACTCAACTTTCATTCTGGCCTTAATTCTTCAACTTTTTAGTTTCTAAGAATTTTCAAATTCTTCAAAAATTTGGCTAACACCCTAAATTTTCAAATTTTTTTGCCATAACCTCCTTTGTAAGGGGAGACATTTAAAACCGCAACTAGCCACACATGGCCCTCATCATCCAAAAGAAAAAGCCAAGAGGCTATCCAACCGGCTCATAAAATCATCAAAACCCAATAGATTAGTAAACATGTACCTATTGTCGGGCATACAATTTTATTCCTCTGCTTAGCTTCCATGCTATGACCTATTCACACACACACACACATACACACACACACACACACACACACACACACACATATATATATATATATATATATATATATATATATATACATGCATGCAATTCCAATCAATTTTCAATTCAGTTCAAAATTTGACTTGATTGACTACATTTACTATTCATTATCATATTTGTTTGGACAATATAATTAGTTAACTAGTAATCAAACAGCACAACCAGCAATCAATTTGTGAATTAAATTTTCAAATGCCTGACTTTTATATATACTCAAAAATCTATTTTTGATGCAAAATCACAACAAAATTCTAACTATATTTTGGTTCTCACACCATTCAATTGGAAATATATAGATATCCCACTTTCGAAGCTCGAACATAAATACTAATGATGGCGCGCCATCATCAGAATCAGGCCAGGGCGACTAGAGTGTGATCCTATATCAATCCCGTATATTTGAGGCTTCAATACACGTGGATCAGACGTATATTAAAATCTTTATATACCCAATAGTCCAAATAAATTTAAAATAAAATATTCCAATATGTATAATAAGGTTTAAATTTTCCAAAACAAAATTTGTTTTCTTTTTTATTTTAAAAATAACACTCTTCACACTCGTTCTAGGACACTACTGATCCTATCTCTAAAGAGACATTCTCCTTGGATATTACTAATCCAATCTCTGATGAATTCTTTCGTTTGATTCTAATATGTCATGTTCTCGAGTCTGATACCAACTGAAATGACCCAAACTCGCCCTTACGGGAAAGCCCGGATTGAGTTAAGAACATGACAAATCAGAACACAAACAGAAGAACATTTCATTGCTATTACAACAATTTACATCAGAGTAAAAGAATATACAGAGTATGAGAAAATAATATACATTTGATAAATATTAGAGATTTACAATTTACAATGCAGTGGAAAATAATACAAAACACAACTGAAAGAAATACACGAATACAGAGCATTCCGAATATAGCTCCAGCTGTAAACCAGATCATGTGAATATAATATCTGCAAAACCAAAACTACTAGCTGCCCGTGTGGAAAATAGAGGCACCCAGAGTTTAGGTTAAAACAATAAACTCTAGGTCAGTCATGTGACTGGTGTGAGAACTAAAACAATTATTAATTTGATTTTAAAGTTAGGTAAATCAAGGGACCACGCCATATAACACGTAACGGGTTTACCCCCAAGAATACCAGTGCATAAAACAAACAGCGCAATGCTAAATAAAGAACAATGAAGCTATTACAAGACTCATGTCCCATTACACAATGCTACGCAAGCCAGAGGATAGAATTTTACCCTATAATAGCCAAATATGCTTGGTATGCGAAATTTGTCTTCTATTATTACTAGTGCATATATGTTTCAAAAACAATATCAATCATAATGTATCAATCATAGACAACATGAGTGTCCCATGCCACTATGCCGCCATATATAGGTTTACAATTAAAACCGAAATGTCGTATTAGAAATTGGATTCCATCAGTGAACCGAGGCAAGGGATCATCCTCACCGATTCGAGACAATCTAGCCTACCATGTCTCAGGATACAGCCGCAACTGTACCCTTAGGTAACTGCAGGGCCGGTCCACACTAAGTGCAAGGTGGATTCATAACTCCTAAATATGCGTTTTCTCACCCTATGGGGCGTAAATCTGGTCAGTATGTCGACCAGAACATCCATCGACCCCGTAGTGACCGATATAATCGAGGCGCCTCTCTATCCATCAAGTAATATGCAACATCCACATGAGTAAAATGTCTGGGCTCCATACCATGACACCACTCCTAGCTAGAAAGAAACGCGTTGTCCTCCCTGCAGTCCTTCTCCCGTTTCTGGTTCACAACGGGGTGTGAGGCTCGCGAATTAACACTACACAAAGCTATGCAATATTAAAGTCGTGCTTTGATCATCAACCACAAAACTCTTCTTTTCAACAGAAGTCTTGATCCTTTGCATCTCAACATGCCACACAAGAAATTCACGCCATGCGACTGATGTCTATCGATATATAACCTCTGAGCACGTACGTCTCAGAGAAGGGTGTTAAGCAAGAGAATAAATTCTCCGCCACCAAACAAATATATATTTAATAGAGATCAATCAACATAGAATAAAATCCAATGTCAGACACACATCCATTTAGAAGTTCGTTCTGGGTCTGAACGAAACTGGAGGCTCCTTATTCCTCGTCCCATATGTCCAATACAGGAGAGAGGCCCTCGCATATCCGGTCGATCTCCAAATACGTCTAGACAATCACCGCTTATTACCTTGTCTTGGGTGTACGGCTCAATCAAGACATCAGTAATCATCCAAACGATGTGAAGACCTCCGGTCTTCAACCACCGTCTTCATCGTCGACTTATCGTCGAATCACTTATTCAGAATGGGTTTAAACCCGGTCTTTCCGAATAACTCGTGTATATTAGAAACAAGTGCTATAAAAACACAACATACGCCTCATTCCAATCCAGAATATTCTTTTATTCAAATATTCACATCATTATGGAAAGGTTACCATTAATTTTATCAAAGATAAATTCTTTAAATTTATTATTAAATCTTCCTTTGGATATTAAACCAAATTAAGGTTTATCCAAACTAATCGGGATTAGCGCACCTTACCGACGTAATCATTTCTTTATTAACCCAATCCCAATCTATTCATCCCATGGAGCAAAACTAGTAATACTCCATATGTAACACCCCACCTCTGTTAAGGTCACTCACAAAGGGAATGCCTTAACTTTGGTGGAGCATTTTAGTAAACAGAACAGAAACTTACAAGACAAATAAAACAGTACTTGAAATTTTTTAACTTTATTACAGTAGAAACAGAAATCAATATGGTTACATCCTTTCAAATCTCAGGATTCAAGTACAAATATCAGTCTTGTACAAAAGCCTTCAAAATGCATGTTTTAAAATCATAATCCCCATAGAACGGGAGCTATACAGAGCCAAGCCATACTTTAAGCACTTCAAGCAGAGAGAAATCCGGATCAAGCTAAAGTATTCCCTCCTTGGATAACCTGGGGGGGAACGGAAGAAAGGAGGCGAAACAACAAGGGTCAGACAAAAAGTCTGGCAAGTCCAGTGACTTTCAGCATATGAACAGATAATAATAATATGACATGAACATAAAACTGGATGAGAGATAACTGTAATAGGTGTAGCAGATATAACGGAAGAACAGAATGACATAGATTATTGCTTTACACTTCTCTGCACTAATACTAGTATAACAGAATTATGTGTCACCCTAATGTCTAAACTGAAATAGAAACGGGTACAGAATAATTTAACAGAAACAGGATGCTAATAATGGGCCTTTACTACCCGATCAGAAACAGACAGATTCAGAAACAGATTAGTCCCTACGGAAACAGAATGTAGAATTAGGTGTACACTAGTAATGGGCCTTTACCACCCGAACAGACGGTACCACGCAGAAACAGACAGGTGTTACCACCCAACAGAAACAGACGGTACCAACAGAAACAGACAGAACTAAGTGTACCCTAAAACCCTACCCCAAGCGATCGGCTCCCTAATACATAAATATCCTGTGTTGGCCCCACAATAGGGTGTATCACTCCCTAAAGTGACAACCAATTGGCACAGACCTATTTACAGATGTCACGACGTCTTACATCCTCAGAGGCAGACCGGGATCCATGCATGCACATGACCCGGTTGGAACGCACCATCAACACCCCTCGCCATTATCAGAATGAACCGCTTATAATTAGTTCAGTAAGCGTGCCCGGACCCTACTTCCTGTTGGGTCAAAGTTTTGATACCAGAAAGGGTTACTGACTAATATGGGTCCCAAACAACAGATGACACAAGTAATTCCCCTCCTAACCTTGTGTCCCCAGACTAACAGATTTTAGTTTAACTTGTCTACAAGTTTCAGACATACAAAATTTAGATTAACTAGTTCACAGATCAGGCAATCAAGTTAACAGGTTTTCAGACTAAGGGATCAGATGTTCGGATTAACAGGCTTACAGATTAACTGGTTCCATATTATCTAACTTTGTATTGGGCATATGGATTCACGAAACGGGTTTATCAGATTCATTGTTCCAATTGGTTTAACCTTACCCAACACGTTTTAGACATCACAATTATCTCAGATTTTCATTAATTAAATATTAATGCCCAAACCTCTCACATTAGACTGACAGTTTGCGGCTACTGGTTAGGCCGGTTGGTTCCGGGCAGGTTTCTGTCGCAAACTGAGTCTAACCTCGGGTTTCAAGCACGTTATGACTAACTTCTCACATTAGAACCTAATGTTTGCGACCACTGGAATATGCCGGGCGGTTCCGGGCAGAATTACGTCGCAAACTCATTCTAACCTCGAGTTAGCCATGTTTATCTTTGCGGCCAATTAATTAATGATTTACCATTTATACTCATGCCTAATATACATGTCAATTATTCATAGCTAATGACAACAACAGACTGAATATATCAACTTAACGGATATAGCAGATAACAAGTTTTGCAGATTAGGCGACTTAACGGATTTAACCGATTAAACAAACTAGCAGATTTTAGCATATAACAGATTAGGCATCTCAACAGACATATTTAACAGACTAGGCATCTCAATCTAATTAGCAGTTTAGGCAGAATTGGCAGATTAGAACTAGCAAATTAGGCAAATATATTAGATTTAATCATTCCTTAAGGTTTCACAACATATCTTGCCTAAATATAAATCTTGCCTAAGTTCACATGCATAAATAATAGTCATGATTCCCAATGTGATCATTTATCCCATGTTTGCATTAAATTCACATAGCACAGATTATGGTCATAATTTACCATACATCATATGTTCCCCTTTTTATTAAACTTGCAAAGTACAGAAGATCCATATATAGATTATACCAAATATAACCATAGATTACTATGCATGTCATATATCCCAAAGATCCCTTACTTAGGTGTTTATTTACATAATAGATATCCTACTTCCATGTAAATCTTTCTACCTAAGCCATATTCCCTTTTTTTTAAAGTCATAGTCCGTTATATAAAATATGCCCAAAGATCTAGATCTAACCTGTATTATGTCTTTCTATTCAGATCTTAATTTTTAACATGCCTTATATTCCAGAATTACAAGTCATATATTATCATATGATAATCCCAAATTGTCATATATGCATAGATCTAGATCTAGTTTACAACCTATGTCCTTCACTCAAATCAGTCACAAATCAGTCCAATTATGCATCATTCATTTTATTGTCCCAAATATTTTAGCGTATGTTAATCTCTTATGAGATTGGCTCAGGCTCGTGGTAGCCTGGCTATAGAACAAAAAGAGGAAAGAGATAAGATAGATCCAAACAGAACAGAAAAGAACAGATATAATCTCATATTCAGATTTACAATTCATGTCACAATCGGAATTAACGTTTATATCGGAAAATAACTGTACTTGCCTTGATTGGATTAAAGAAAGAACTTTAACTTGTTGTAGAATCTTTGCAGAAACTTTAATCTCTAGTTTGAATTGAGTTGCTTAGGCTGATGTTGATTAGCTTCTAGTTTTGATTCCAGCAGAGTAGCGACGCCATTTTTATTTTTAATTAGAAGAAGAGGGCAATGGAGGCTAGAGAATTGTGTAAGAAACCTAGGTTTAGGTTAGGGATGTATTTATAGGAGGATAGGGTGATTTAGAGCCTTCAGATCAGTCCAGAAGTCATCAGAATCGCACAGCTCGAATACACATCATCCAGCCACTCAAAAGAAGACACGTCACCTCAGAACACTCTAGAATTCGGTGCTGGATTTGTATGGGCGCACTTGGCAGGTGCGCCTGTGTATTTTTGTACTGGCGCACTTCACAAGTGCGCCAGTGTATTCTGGCCTGTTTCCGGTTTTTCTGCCTAACTTCGATCGTCCATATCTTCTTCATACGGACTCCGATTTACGCAAATTCGGACTCTATTTCGCATATTTTTCCGAGACGAACACAATGGCGCAACCCGTTTCCCTTATTTCTTCTCCTAAAAATTAATTATACCTTGATTTTTAACTCTTATGTTTACAGAAAATACGGGGTGTTACACCATATCTAACACCACAGTGTTATCGTTAAATTTAACTACCATTTCACGTTCAAATCTAATTAAAGATTTAACTATCGCTTGGAGCAAAACTAGTGATACTCCATTCTTGCCAATTTTCGGAAATTTGATAATTTAAATGATCATATCCTCATTTCGATCTAATTAAAGATTCATTAAAACTCCACTTAGTTTTAATCTTCCCAGAAATCAATATTAAGGATTATTTAACTTTGCAAAATCAAACATGTCGCATCGGCAGTCTACAACATACTATTGATTTCTGCCGATATATAACCTCTAAGCTCGTACGTCTTAGAGAAGGGTGTTAAGCAAGAGAATAAATTCTCCGCCACCAAACAGATATATATTTAGCAGAGATCAACCATAGAGTTCGAAATACAATGTTAGGCATGTAATCCTGTCTTAACTGGGTTAAAGAACTAATGTCATTTAAAACATAGTTCACGATAAACCCAAATCGCATTCCATTAATTCTGGAATCTTCATGGAAAACAGATCGATATATATATATAATCGATATCAATTTCTGTATCCAACTAATAATATAAATGGAGTAACGACCAAGCCTTTTAAATTCCATATATATTGCCAATCTTCCTTCATAGAAGTTCACTTCTATTATTATCAAATCGAATTCCATTCCAATTTTTTGTATTCAATTGGTAAACTTTACTTTGGAAAATTTCCTTTAAATCTAAATCAAAAGATTTATAAATTCCAAATCACATTTCATTGTAAACCGGTTTAAAGAACGGATGTCGTTAAAATCACAGTTCACAATAAACCCAATTCACATTCCCTTTTATTCCAATTATTAAATATAATTGGAAACTCTAATAATCTTAATTAAAAGATTTATTCTTTTCACACGGGGTTCAAGAATAGTGTTGCTGAAAACACCACTCACGACAAACCCAAAATCCAATTCTTTTATTCAATTCCAATTAAATATTAATTAATTGGAAAACTTCACTAAATCTTAATTAAAAGATTTATTCTTTTCTCAACTGGGTTTAAGAACATTGTTATTTGAGACACCGTTCACGACAAACTCAAAATCCAATTCGATATCAAATGCAAGGCTCTGAATAGAAATTATATCGGCTTATATTCAATATCAAATTCTAAAACCAACAAATATCGTATTGGAAATAACGATATAACTATATCGCCCAAATTTCCATACCAATATCCGTATAATTGCGAAATCCAACATCGAAATATTCCGAAGTTTATTTCCATTCAAGTCCACTCCAATTCATATATTGGAAATTCTGGTTATATTAAAACCATTCACAAACCCAATTAATTTTATTTAAAAATTATTGGATTTCAAATCTAGTTAATAACTAGTTCATTTTGATAAAAATATATTTTTATCTTTACAAATGTGGAATTTTTCATCCTAATTCTTTCCAAATCATTTATTATGATTTAACACAAATTATCAATATTTTTAATAATTTTATTATGGCCCTTTCAGTCGATTTCCATAAACGGTCATCGAACTGCACTTATAGCGACCTTTTCCAAATTTGACTTGGTCATAATTCCAAATCCAACCGTTAGATTTCAATTCTCTTATATTCGTTGGAAACCTCTTTTCGATATGAACCCAACGATTCGGACTTTAGGAGAATCCGAAGTCGGATCTCCCGTAATGTCAATACGATGTCAATGGTCGAAATTCGCGAACGGTCGCGGCGCGTTCTATTCAGGTCATTAAATGTATATATAATATATATTATATATATTTCATCGATTTCCATTTAAAACGTATTTTATAAATCATTTAAATATTCGTTTTAATACGATTCTAACTTCATTTTCAATTTCGAATCAAAATTGAATATTCTATATCATTATAATATATAAATGATAATATTTTCAAAATACCAGGTTTTGAAATCGTTTCATTTTCGATATTCATTATAAAAATGAATAATGGCGTAAATCTAATCAACATGGCTTATATCTTTCAATATTTTCGTGTCCACGGAAAATCGGACATCAAAATCATATTTTGTCCTTTACAGAATATTATTTTAAAATATTCGCTATTTCAAAATATTCGTTATTTTAAAATATTCGTTCTTTCTGAACTGGAATTAGACACAGTCAATTACCATATAATGTTATTTATACGCATTTCATACACACATGTACACAACAATAATTATACACAGTAAACCATCATCCAGAGTGCATCACATAACTGCATAAGCATTAAATATAATTAATTAACGCTAACAAAGTCTGTCAACCAATCGATTGACATACAACTAAATATTGGGATTAATGTATATCCAATATCATCCCAATACCCACGTGGGGTTTTCAAACAACAAATACTGATTATTATTTGTGCAGTTGGGCAATGTGTAAAATTTATTATTCCAATCAGTATCAATTAAATAGGTGTACATAAACAAATCGTCCGATTTATAAATGAACATTTATTTTCAACACATGACCATTTCATATGGTTCATATATTCAATAAAAATTTATATTTTTATTGTTTAAATATTTTATTCCATACATGAATATTTTATATATTTAATTCATTCAGTAAAAATGATATTTTAATTGTTCAAATATTTTGTTCCATACATGAATATTTTATATAATTATTCATTTAGTAAAAATGAAATTTTTATTGTTTAAATAATTTATTCCATACATGAATATTTTATATATTTTATTCATTCAATAAAACTGATATTTTTATTGTTCAAATATTTTATTCCATACAATAAACACAGCACAGTCAGTTCATTCCAAACAAACAATCATGGTTTGTATAGTCAATGGTGTCGGGTGCTGCTAAGCACCGTTTGCATCCTAGTATTTATTTAACTGTAAATAAATTGAGTGAGAAAGAGTTCTCACTGTCGGTTTCCACTCCGCCACTTTTATTTCTGAATTTCTGAACAGTCTAAATTTGAATTTGCTCGAAATTCTAACGTGCTCCAATTTGGACCCAGTTAGTTTGGTTGCGTAGCTCTCGTCCCCACAATCGCAACGGACCTAGTTTCCGCGAATTGGACCTCGTATGAAAAAGATATTGGTTTTTAAACATCGGGATAATTAAACAAGTAATAAATTTAATTAATTATAAAATTAACCTTTTTATAATGCTTTGCAAAAAAAGTCCTGTCGTTTCCCTTTTCTTCTTCTTTCAATCTGTTGTACGCATTCGAACCCACTAGTGAAAAACTAGGGTTCCACCTCGATGCTGCTATGACCACCGCGAGCCAGATCTGCGACTTCCACGAGGACCGTCGTCGCCTGCTCCTCCTTCCCCAGCGATGGCTCGCCGCTGGAGTTCCCCAGGTGGCTAGAATCCACCTCGATATGCACCGTGTTTGGAGTGTAAAATCGAGCTCCGTAATCGTCGAGGATCCATGAAACTGGTACGGATTTGATGCTCATGCGAAGCTCTTTGATTTTGCCTTTGAATGTTTGGAGGATTGTTGAGCGGATTTCACGAAAAATTGAAATGAAAATCTGAAAACACTGGTCGTTCGTTGAATGAGAGGCGGCTGACCCTTTTCTGGGTTTTATAGAAATTTTTATTATATTTTATTTTTATTTAATTCATTTAATACTTGTTTATCTATCGAACTCTAAAACTGTGACGGCCGGGAATTTCGCTCGATCTGAATCAGTCGTTAAACCGATCTAGACCGTTCGAAACCCCTGATCGTTTTGAGAACAACACACAAATGAACGCAGATGGAAGAACATTTCGTTGTTATTACAACAATTCCATCAGATACAAGAATATACAGAGTATAATTGAATAAATTACATTCGATAAATATCAGAGATTACAATAAATTACATAGCAGCGGAAAAATATACAAAACACAACTGAAAGTGATACACGGATACAGAGCTTCCCGAGCATCGTTCCAGCTGTAAATCAGGATTTTGTGAATATAAATCTGCAAAACCAAAACTACTAGCTGCTCGTGTCGAAAATGAGGGCACCCAGAGTTTAGGTTAAAACAATAAACTCCAGGTCAGTCATGTGACTGGTGCGAGAACTAAAACAGTTATTTAAAACTTTACTTTAAAAGAGAGTAATTCAAGGGACCACGCCGTATAACACGGAACGGGTTTCCTCCCAAGAATACTAGTGCATAGAATAAACAACGCAATGCTTTTTCGAAAAATGAAGCTATTATAAGACCCAGGTCCCATCACATAATGCAACGCAAGCCGGAGGATAGGGTTTTCCCTTATAATAGCCAAACATGCTTGGTACGTTTAAAACAAATCATTTGATACTATAATAAGTGTATAGTGTCAAAACAATTTCAATCATAAATATAAATCATAGACGGCATAACATCCCATGCTACTATGTTGCCATACTAGGCTCTATAAATAAAGCCGAAATACACGTATTGGAAATTGGATTTCCGTCATGAGTCGAGGCAAGAGGAAAGCTCCTCTCCGCTTTCGAGACACTCTAGCAAATGTCTCAGGACTACACACTCTGGGCAATCCTGGATCTTCAGGGCCTGTCCTCACTTACGTTAGAGGATTATTTATTCCTGAACACACGTTTCCCGGTCCTTACAGACATAAAATCGAGGCGCCTCATCCAACAACCACATAGGTGAAAAGTATATAAATGTCAGGGCTGGTAAGTCACTGACACCACCAAAGCTAGAAAGAAACGTCGTGCTCTCCCTGCAGTCCGTATCCCATTTTTGACTCATACCGAGGTGTGAGGCTCACGAATTCACGTCATACACAAAGCTACGCCACAAAGGCCGTGCTTTGATCATCAACCACAAGACTTTGCTTTTCAACAGAAGCCTTGATCCATGCATCTCAGCGTGTCACACAGGAAATTCATGCCATGCGATTGATATCTATCGATATATAACCTCTAAGCTCGTACGTCTCAGAGAAGGGCGTTAAGCAAGAGAATAAATTCTCCTCCTCCAAACAGATATATATTTAACAGAAATCAATCAACACAGAATAAAATCCAATGTCAGACACACAATCCATTTACAAGTCCGTTCTGGGTCTGAACGAAACCGGAGGCACTTTCCTCGCATATCCATCCGTCTCCAAGTACGTCTGGACGACCACCAACTATTTCCATCCTCTTGGGTGTACAGCCAAATCAGGATCGTTAGTAATTATCCAAACGATGTGAAGACTTCCGGTCTTCAACCACCGTCTTCATCTTCGACTTATCGTCGAATCGGTTATTCAGAATGGGTATAAACCCGGCCTTTCCGAACAACCCGCGTATATTAAAAACAAATGTTACACAAACACAACATACGCCTCATTCCAATTCAGCAGTCACTAACCGTAAATTTCATATCCTTAGGGAAAGGTTCCCATTAATTTCATCCAAGATAAATTCTTTTAAAATTTATCCTTTAATCTTCCTTTGGATGTCATTTCAAACCAAATTATGGTTTTTCAAACTAGTCGAGATTAACGAATCACACCGAAGTAATTATTTATTTTATTTCCCAATCCCAACCTATTCATCCCATGAAGCAAAACTGGTAGTATTCCATATCTAATACCATGGTGTTATTGGTAAAATTAATTACCATTCCACGTTCAAATCTAATTAAAGATTTAACTATCGCTTTGGAGCAAAACTGGTGATACTCCATTCTCGCTCAATTTCTAGATTTGATAATTTAAATTATCAATTTACATTTCAATCTAATTGCAGATTCATTAAAACTCCCTTTTCTGGGTTAAAGAACCAATGTCATTTAAAACACAGTTCACGATAAACCCAAATCACATTCTATTTATTAGCGGGTTAAAGAACTAGTGTTATTTAAAACACAGTTCACGATAAACCCACGAATCAACTCTATTTAAAACCCATTTCAAATCCAATTTATTTATTTAAAAATAAATGGGTTTTAATCTCAGTTCAAAACTAGTTCATTTCGATAAAAATCTATTTTTATCTTTTCAAATATGGAGTTTTTCATCCCAATTTTTCCCAAATCATTTCTTATGATTTTACACAAATTATTACTATTTTTAATAATTTTATCAAGGCCCGTACAGTCGATTTCCAACAACGGCCATCAAATTGC
This sequence comes from Allium sativum, assembly GCA_030737875.1. Classification (NCBI taxonomy): domain Eukaryota; kingdom Viridiplantae; phylum Streptophyta; class Magnoliopsida; order Asparagales; family Amaryllidaceae; genus Allium; species Allium sativum. Next base: position 84,553,646 of record CM060918.1, read on the forward strand.
ACTTACAGCGATCTTTTTCAAATTTGATTTGGACGTATCTCCAAATCCAACCGTTAGATTTCAAATTTCTAATATTAGAAAGCTCTTTTCGATACGAACCCAACGGTTCCGGTTTTAGGAGAATCCGACGGTCGGATCTCCCGTAATGTCTGTTTGAAATAAATGGTCGAAATTCACGAACTATCGCGGCGCGGCGCGTTCTATTCAGGCCATTATATAATATATAAAATATATATAATATATATTTCGTCGATTTCTATTTAAAACTAATTATATAATTAGTTTTAAATTCGTTTCAAAAACAATTTCAACTTCCATTTCAATTCAAATCAAAATTGAATTCTTCCTTATAAATTCGTTTTAAAATTCATTTCTATTCAATTCAAATTTCAATTCAATTTGAATTCATTTCAATTCGTTTTCAATTCAATTCAAATTCGTTTTTTATTCGATTCAATTCAAATTCGTTTTCTATTCGATTCAATTCAAATTCGTTTTCTATTCAATTCATTTCAAATTCGTTTCATATTCAATTCATTTCAAATTCGTTTCATATTCAATTCATTTCAAATTTGTTATATATCCATTTCAATTCAAATTTGTTTCATGTTCAATTCATTTCAAATTCGTTTCATATTCAATTCATTTCAAAGTCGTTTCATATTCAATTCATTTCAAATTCGTTTCATATTCAATTCATTTCAAATTTGTTATATATTCATTTCAATTATAAAAACAAATATAATCGATATAAATATCATTCGCGTCAAAATAGCGCATCTCTAATCAACACGGCTTTATATTCAACAAATGGATCTATATTTCTTTCAATACACGACTCTATATCTTTGTCAACACACGACTAATCTCAACGAATGAGTACCGTCCATGTGTGACTATCTTTGTTATTTAATATATTTTATAAAAATAAAGATGTAAATTTTATTGTTAAAATATTTCGTTCAACACATGACTAATCTCAACGGATGAGTACTGTCAACACATGAACCTTTATATTATAATTTTCTTTATTTTCTAAATTGGAATGAGGCCCAATCAATTACCATATAAAGTTAATTATATGGATTCCATTCAACACATGTATATAATAGCAATGATAAATAATCAACCATCATCCAAAATGCACTACACTGTATAAGCATCAAATATAGATATATAACGCTTATAACAGCCTGTCAATCAATCGATCAACATATTTAATCAATCAGGATGAGTGAACTTCAAATTTCATCCCAACACCCGTGTGGGGTTTCAAATCAACAAACACAGATTTTATTTGTGCAGTTGGGCGATGTGTAAAATTTATCGTCCCAATCAATGTCCTTTGTAACACCCCGCCTCCGCTAGGGTCACTCGCAAGGGAATGCACTAGCTTTAGAGGGGCATTATTGGTAAACATGCACAGAAATATCACAAGACAGAACATATAAAATAGCGGAAGTAAAATCAAACTTTCATAAACATTAATAATTAAGGTCTAAAGCCTTTTACATCAGAGTACATCAAAACCTGTCTTGCAATAGTAAAGAAGCATAAAGACTTTTTCATAAACTTATTCCCCAAGTAAAAACAGTAAAGTAGCCATAGCCAAGAAAAGTCCAAGCCATCCATGATGACCTTCAAGCAGAAGAAGTCCGAACTAAACAACAGTATTTCCTCCCTGTAACCTGGGGGGAAACGGAAGAAAAGAGGCGAAACAAAACGGGTCAGTCAAAAAGACCGAGTAAGCCCTATCTACTATCAGCATAAAAACTAGTAAAGTTAACTGACATGAGAAACTGAGATGAACATAAGCATGATGACAAGATAGATAAGCTAAATCAAAATAACATGATGAACTACTGAACTCAGATAAACTAAAGTGTCATAATAAATTACGATGTCAAGATAAGACAAGGTATCCCATCGTCAAGTTCCTGTCAAGTATAATATCCCCAAGATATCTATCACGTATAACGCCCCATGGTATCTATCCTGTACATCTGCTCTGCACCTACCATACTAGTATCCCCACCATATCATGTGTTAACCATGAATCACCTTTACTCAAAAGTCGTGTAATGGTCTATGTCAACCTAACATACGGCATATGTAGGTTACTCAACTCGTATGTTTTGTTCCATGTAAATGTCCAGTCCCTTGCCGTAGACCATACGGGCTTTCCCATGAGATTCTATATTACTTTAACATAGTTCCGTGATCCTTAAGATAGGTTTGGACTGTTACCCTAAACCTAGCTAGGGTCTCCCAACCTGAATTATCGTTTGTACAACTAGGACTTATGCTACCTAGGGCTACTAGGAATTACGCATACCTATTGCGCATTTTCGTATCTCGGTTTTGGTTCAACCACCCAGGGCCACTAGGATTTACGCTAACCATCAACCGCGCCCTTTTTCCCACGCATTTATCGTGAATCGTTTTTCCATGACTGTATGCACATGTATCACATCGTGCCATCCGAGTCCTGTCACAGGGCAGACCAGGAAATACAGGACTCGGTCGGGAGCTTTCGATTTATCTGCCGATGCAGATGCTAAGGTCTGTTTTTCTATACGTGGCTATGGTCCCACGCGACCCCTCCCTCAACTAGCGAAAGACAAGACAGGATAAATCCTGTATGAGAACACACTACTGGCCAACCCACAATCTAGCCCAACCGCAACCATAATTAGATAGCAATTATGGTCTTTTGGGTGTTCTCTGCCTTTCCGTACGTACACGCTTGACCAAAGATGGTAGGTAGCCTGACGAAATGCTATCTAGGGTACGACCGTGTATCGTCGACTATCCCCTATCCATCCCCGTCTTTAGGTCGCTCGCATAGCAACCAAGGCATACTCTTGGCTCTTCTAACGCAGACCTTAACCTCTCATGAGCCTAGTATAATCACCTGGCAGCTCACAGAGGGATACCAAGAATATCCTCACGTTCCCCGAAGCCGCTGCTTCGTCACCCAGTTCGCTGGAGCCTTTATCTAAATCAGATACTTGCTCCTACTCGTATACTTAAATGATGACCTACCGTATCAGGTTACTCATCTATCTATGAACTGGTCTAAATTTCCTTGACTGAGAATCATTACTTAGTTATTCCTCAACTAAGGTGTACCACTTAGCCTTATTCCCGTTATCCTTGTTAACTACGGTTATCCACCTAATCCTCAGAACTAGGGTTTACATAATGGATTAAGTGTCACTTAAGTTCATGACTTAACCCGTCTACAAATCATGTCAAAATTGGCTAAGTATCCAAGTCCAAGACTTAACCCTACAAACCATGTTCACGTTGGTTAAGTATATTAAGCAATTCACGACTTTACCCCGTCCAATTATCATTCCAGATTGGTTAAGTATATATTAACTTGACCCTATCAATTTTCTTAGTCAAATCGGTCAAGTGTATTCAAGCGATTCGTGACTTAGCCTTATCATGTTTTCACGTTAGATTGGTTAAGTATAGGTTAACTTAACCTCAATAAATTCACGAGTTAGATTGGTTAAGTATAGGTCACTTAACCACCTCAATCATCATGTTAGATTAGTTAAGTGTTTAACTTAACTCCATTAAACTACCAAGTGGGATTAATTAAGTCTAGGCTAACTTAACCCCATCCGATTTCCATGCTTAGACTAGTGGAGTCTAATCTCATCCATTAACTGTATTTTTCGGTTAAGTGTCATTAAGAAAACTTACTTAACCTTCCCCAAATTATCGTGTTGGATTGGTTAAGTGTTGGTTAACTTAACCCCGTCCACTAATCGTATAAAAATGGTTAAGTGTCATTAGGCAAATCAAATTACTTAACCTACCCAACCTTGTCATGTTTTGTTAAGTATCATTAGCCTAATCCATTTACTTAACCCATTTGTCCATGTCATATTTGGTTAAGCGTCATTAATCAAATTATCTTAACCCTATCATGTGACATTAATTACTTAATGCACCTCAACCTCTCACATTAGACTTTGTTGCGGTTACTAGTTAAGCCGGTCGGTTCCAGGTAGCTTTACACCACAACTTGGTCTAACCTCGGGTTTCAGCACAACATGACCAACTTCTCACATTGGGTCCTATTGTTTGCAACTACTAGTTAGGCCGGTCGGTTCCGGGTAGTTTTACGTTGCAAACTCAACCCAACCTCGAGTTGGCCACACTTATATTATCTAAGTGTCACGTCCATCATGTTTCCAAAACATGTTACAAGTTTTCAAGCATTTGGGTAGACCTAACTTAATAGGTAAATTCCCAAAGGGTAGACCTAACTTAATAGGTAAATTCCCAAGCTTATGTTTTCAAGCATACTTACATGTTAACTTCCATGTTATATTTCAAGTCATGTTTTCAAGTATAAACACATGTCATATTTAACGTTACGTATTGTCATGTTTATACCCATTTACCCAAATCATGTTCATGTCATTATGTTTTCCCATAATGTGACCCCAACGCTTTTGAACTCGCATAATGGATTCAAAGAAGGAACTTGTCAAAGGCATGACAAAAGTGGTTATTAAGCCACAAGTTAATCATGGTGGCAAATGAGGCACAAATGTGTTCATTAACTTGCATGTTACATTCTTAAGTCTCAAAAACATGCATAAACCCAAACTTGGCACATAAGCGAATCATGGTGACAAAAGACATGGAATGATGACTAGTAACTCGCATATATCATCATATAAGGGTTATGACTTCATATGCAAGTTGACATAAAGGTTATGAGGGTTCTCATGTTACATAATGCAACATTTCAACATAAAGGTTGTAGCTTTTAGCCCACAAGATCAAGATAATGACTTCATAAACTTGCATGACATGATAGCATGTATCATACTCAATGATCAAACCCAAACTTGCAACATGAACATTTAACTTCATAGTTAATATCTAAGAGTAGGGAAAGGGCTTACATTGCTATGAAGGCACAAATCGATTAAATTAAAGATTGAGACAAAGCCTATGCATGCCATCATTCAAAAACCCAAAGATGAAAGCTCCAAATCAATAAAAAAAATCATCTTGATGAACAAAGGTCAAAGCTTTAGCCTTGAAATCAACTTGAGAAGCTCTCATACTAACATAGGGACTCTCTAACACTCACATGATAATGAAACCTCTCATAGAAATGAAGTGGAGGCTAGGATTTTGAGTGGAGGCCATGAGAGGAGCAATTTTTCCATAGTTTAGTTGCATGAATGAATAATGAGGATTTAGGATAGGTTAGGGTCTTATTTATAGATTAGGCAAGTGTTTTAGGCCATAGGATTAAACCTAGATTCAATCCAAGCCATCAAAGCATGTCTTGGGGAAGAAGTCAAGTGTAGGAACCATCTAGGGCCTTTAGATTAAAGATGAATCATGAGAACCATCCAAATGCAAAATCTGCATTTGAGCGAATAGGCCCACGGGTTGACAGCCAAACACCCTGGATTAACCCCTAGTCGACCCAGCGGGCTCGGGTCGACCTCAAAAATCGGCCGGTTCGGTTATTCCCCTCTCCCAATTCGCTGTTTTGAACATTTTTGCATATTTATTTATTTAATTTTCAATTATATATATATATATATCAATATATATATATTTCTCTGCGCAACCCATTTCACTTAATTAAGTATACTTTAATTTGGGAATTTTTCGTGAAACTTCGCGAGGCCATATCTTGGTCATACGGACTCCGATTCTCGACAACTCAGACTCTATTTCGCGTATTTTTCCGAGACGAACGCAATGGCATAGCCCGTTTTACTTGATTAAGAATTTAAAATTAAATTCTGCCTTGATTCTCGTCTTAACACGTTATCGAAAAATACGGGTTGTTACATTCTCCCCACCTTTTAGGATTTCGTCCCCGAAATCTCCAAGTTAGGAAGAACATATCCTACCATCCATCATCCATCTACTCAAAACATCATCCACAAGCAACCATTGTCCTTAGATGATTTCTAATGCTGTATGAATATATGCAAAACGTGTGTGTACATGTTCCTTAGCTAATGCTAATGATCAGGCCTGAATAATCTTTCTAATGCAAAATATGTATAGTGCCATGAATCCAACATTTATGCAAATAGTCCTAGTCATATAGATACTATATGCGTGCACAATCATTCATTCATATGCAACAACCACATGATAATACATTCGATTTCATCCATAAACAAGTATAAATACTCGTGCATATGCAATATGAAATGTGACCGAGTCGAGCTAGTATCTAATGTGTATTCGCGCATCCACGAGCAACAACTTGCAACCACTTGCAACCATATCAATCATTACATGTTTCAAATACATGTTTACATCCATAGGGTTCTACCTAGAATTCCCTGAAACAGGGTCGAGAAGATAAACAAGGCAAACTCCTTACGGGGTTTGTAACAGAAAATAGGACCAAGAAGATGTCCACAAAAGATAGCCTACAAGTAAGCTCTGCAGAAAACAGGGATCAAGGATATACTCCCAAAAAGAGATATCATGCGTGTATCTAGTCTTTGACCTTCAAAGTCGTATTTTCTTGAGCTTAATTCCTTTGTGCTTTGACCATCCTTCAACTTCATGGTTTCGTAGCTCCTTATTTTTCCTGTTTCCATAACATGAGTTGGAACTCATTTCCTCGTCGCCTTTCGTTCCACTTCCACTTATTCTTAATCTAGAATACTTGGCTCAAACCTTCGTACTCATGATTCCATGCGAGCCCTCCAAAATTCACTAGTGAATCTTGGATCTCGTTTATATACTATAAGGTATTCCATGTAGAAGAACTTTCTCTTGAAAGTAAACAGATGTCAACCAGGTTACCAAGTTCACTTACTAGGGTGATTTCTATACCCCTTACTTAAGTGAAATGAACCATCCGTCTTATTGGCGAACACCACTCGATCGGGTTTCAAATTTCCAATAAAGGCATCAAGGGATTCTAAGTAACTAGTCATGACAGAACCTCAAAAAGGTTACACGATACTTTGAGGTCATTACCAAGGCTAGTCAAAAGGTCTAACTACACTCCTATCAAAACCGAGAGTGGCACCCCCTACTGGATAACCACTTCATCCCTAGAATCCATCCATAGCTTATAAACATAAGCATTATTTCCAAACTCAACACTTGGCATAGACATTCTCAAATCCAAACAAGTCATGTATAAATGGGCTGATTCTCCAATAGGACTTTGAGACAAAAATGGGATTCTCTATTACGCTAGTACTAAAGGTGTAGAGACTCAACTACCGAAGCAGACTTAAATGATACGAAAAACGAAGTCCTAACGGGATGATAGAGAAGAAAAGCTAAACCTTTAACAAGATCGTTACCCTCCTTCCGAGGTACCCTAGAAATGAGAGCATACTATTGCCCTCCCGATGATCTTGTCCTTGTCCCATAATACTTAACTATCCGCCCTGTTTTACCATGCCAAAGGTACTTTCTCGTCATGGGTTTCATTGTTCATCCTTCTCCCTCCTTTGAGGACTAAGCCATACCAACAAGTTGCTCATCCTTAAGCTCGTATCCTTTATCCTCTTTCTCACTATCCTTTCTTATAACGCGGCCACTGGTCTCTCGAGAACCACCTCCATCATATGGAAAGCACTTTCGTAGATAGAAAAGACTAGTCGCAGTTAAAACCACTGTGACTACAGATGGAGGAAGGAAAGGAAAAGAGATTCAATTAAGGAAACAAGGATAGTGCTAATGGCCTTTGGGGAATTGCCTTTTTCTTTTAAAAGAAAATTTTCTTGAAAAATGCTTCTTTGTAAACGATTTTCAAATAGTTTTCAGAAGGCCTTTAAAAACTTTTGCCCAGTCTGGTAACCTTCTGCTCTGATACCACGTGTAACACCCCGCCTCCGCTAGGGTCACTCGCAAGGGAATGCACTAGCTTTAGAGGGGCATTATTGGTAAACATGCACAGAAATATCACAAGACAGAACATATAAAATAGCGGAAGTAAAATCAAACTTTCATAAACATTAATAATTAAGGTCTAAAGCCTTTTACATCAGAGTACATCAAAACCTGTCTTGCAATAGTAAAGAAGCATAAAGACTTTTTCATAAACTTATTCCCCAAGTAAAAACAGTAAAGTAGCCATAGCCAAGAAAAGTCCAAGCCATCCATGATGACCTTCAAGCAGAAGAAGTCCGAACTAAACAACAGTATTTCCTCCCTGTAACCTGGGGGGGAAACGGAAGAAAAGAGGCGAAACAAAACGGGTCAGTCAAAAAGACTGAGTAAGCCCTATCTACTATCAGCATAAAAACTAGTTAAGTTAACTGACATGAGAAACTGAGATGAACATAAGCATGATGACAAGATAGATAAGATAAATCAAAATAACATGATGAACTACTGAACTCAGATAAACTAAAGTGTCATAATAAATTACGATGTCAAGATAACACAAGGTATCCCATCGTCAAGTTCCTGTCAAGTATAATATCCCCAAGATATCTATCACGTATAACGCCCCATGGTATCTATCCTATACATCTGCTCTGCACCTACCGTACTAGTATCCCCACCATATCATGTGTTAACCATGAATCACCTTTACTCAAAAGTCGTGTAATGGTCTATGTCAACCTAACATACCACATATGTAGGTTACTCAACTCGTATGTTTTGTTCCATGTAAATGTCCAGTCCCTTGCCGTAGACCATACGGGCTTTCCCATGAGATTCTATATTACTTTAACATAGTTCCGTGATCCTTAAGATCGGTTTGGACTGTTACCCTAAACCTAGCTAGGGTCTCCCAACCTGAATTATCGTTTGTACAACTAGGACTTATGCTACCTAGGGCTAATAGGGATTACGCTTACCTATTGCCTGTTTTCGTATCTCGGTTTTGGTTCAACCACCCAGGGCCACTAGGATTTACGCTAACCGTCAACCGCGCCCTTTTTCCCACGCATTCATCATGAATCGTTTTTCCATGACTGTATGCACATGTATCACATCGTGCCATCCGAGTCCTGTCACAGGGCAGACCAGGAAATACAGGACTCGGTCGGGAGCTTTCGATTTATCTGCCGATGCAGATGCTAAGGTCTGTTTTTCTATACGTGGCTATGGTCCCACGCGACCCCTCCCTCAACTAGCGAAAGACAAGACAGGATAAATCCTGTATGAGAACACACTACTGGCCAACCCACAATCTAGCCCAACCGCAACCATAATTAGATAGCAATTATGGTCTTTTGGGTGTTCTCTGCCTTTCCGTACGTACACGCTTGACCAAAGATGGTAGGTAGCCTGACGAAATGCTATCTAGGGTACGACCGTGTATCGTCGACTATCCCCTATCCATCCCCGTCTTTAGGTCGCTCGCATAGCAACAAAGGCATACTCTTGGCTCTTCTAACGTAGACCTTAACCTCTCATGAGCCTAGTATAATCACCTGGCAGCTCACAGAGGGATACCAAGAATATCCTCACGTTCCCCGAAGCCGCTGCTTCGTCACCCAGTTCGCTGGAGCCTTTATCTAAATCAGATACTTGCTCCTACTCGTATACTTAAATGATGACCTACCGTATCAGGTTACTCATCTATCTATGAACTGGTCTAAATTTCCTTGACTGAGAATCATTACTTAGTTATTCCTCAACTAAGGTGTACCACTTAGCCTTATTCCCGTTATCCTTGTTAACTACGGTTATCCACCTAATCCTTAGAACTAGGGTTTACATAATGGATTAAGTGTCACTTAAGTTCATGACTTAACCCGTCTACAAATCATGTCAAAATTGGCTAAGTATCCAAGTCCAAGACTTAACCCTACAAACCATGTTCATGTTGGTTAAGTATATTAAGCAATTCACGACTTAACCCCGTCCAATTATCATTCCAGATTGGTTAAGTATATATTAACTTGACCCTATCAATTTTCTTAGTCAAATCGGTCAAGTGTATTCAAGCGATTCGTGACTTAGCCTTATCATGTTTTCATGTTAGATTGGTTAAGTATAGGTTAACTTAACCTCAATAAATTCACGAGTTAGATTGGTTAAGTATAGGTCACTTAACCACCTCAATCATCATGTTAGATTAGTTAAGTGTTTAATTTAACTCCATTAAACTACCAAGTGGGATTAATTAAGTCTAGGCTAACTTAACCCCATCCGATTTCCATGCTTAGACTAGTGGAGTCTAATCTCATCCATTAACTGTATTTTTCGGTTAAGTGTCATTAAGAAAACTTACTTAACCTTCCCCAAATTATCGTGTTGGATTGGTTAAGTGTTGGTTAACTTAACCCCATCCACTAATCGTATAAAAATGGTTAAGTGTCATTAGGCAAATCAAATTACTTAACCTACCCAACCTTGTCATGTTTTGTTAAGTATCATTAGCCTAATCCATTTACTTAACCCATTTTTCCATGTCATATTTGGTTAAGCGTCATTAATCAAATTATCTTAACCCTATCATGTGACATTAATTACTTAATGCACCTCAACCTCTCACATTAGACTTTGTTGCGGTTACTAGTTAAGCCGGTCGGTTCCGGGTAGCTTTACACCACAACTTGGTCTAACCTCGGGTTTAAGCACAACATGACCAACTTCTCACATTGGGTCCTATTGTTTGCAACTACTAGTTAGGCCGGTCGGTTCCGGGTAGTTTTACGTTGCAAACTCAACCCAACCTCGAGTTGGCCACACTTATATTATCTAAGTGTCACGTCCATCATGTTTCCAAAACATGTTACAAGTTTTCAAGCATTTGGGTAGACCTAACTTAATAGGTAAATTCCCAAAGGGTAGACCTAACTTAATAGGTAAATTCCCAAGCTTATGTTTTCAAGCATACTTACATGTTAACTTCCATGTTATATTTCAAGTCATGTTTTCAAGTATAAACACATGTCATATTTAACGTTACGTATTGTCATGTTTATACCCATTTACCCAAATCATGTTCATGTCATTATGTTTTCCCATAATGTGACCCCAACGCTTTTGAACTCGCATAATGGATTCAAAGAAGGAACTTGTCAAAGGCATGACAAAAGTGGATATTAAGCCACAAGTTAATCATGGTGGCAAATGAGGCACAAATGTGTTCATTAACTTGCATGTTACATTCTTAAGTCTCAAAAACATGCATAAACCCAAACTTGGCACATAAGCGAATCATGGTGACAAAAGACATGGAATGATGACTAGTAACTCGCATATATCATCATATAAGGGTTATGACTTCATATGCAAGTTGACATAAAGGTTATGAGGGTTATCATGTTACATAATGCAACATTTCAACATAAAGGTTGTAGCTTTTAGCCCACAAGATCAAGATAATGACTTCATAAACTTGCATGACATGATAGCATGTATCATACTCAATGATCAAACCCAAACTTGCAACATGAACATTTAACTTCATAGTTAATATCTAAGAGTAGGGAAAGGGCTTACATTGCTATGAAGGCACAAATCGATTAAATTAAAGATTGAGACAAAGCCTATGCATGCCATCATTCAAAAACCCAAAGATGAAAGCTCCAAATCAATAAAAACCCCATCTTGATGAACAAAGGTCAAAGCTTTAGCCTTGAAATCAACTTGAGAAGCTCTCATACTAACATAGGGACTCTCTAACACTCACATGATAATGAAACCTCTCATAGAAATGAAGTGGAGGCTAGGATTTTGAGTGGAGGCCATGAGAGGAGCAATTTTGCCATAGTTTAGTTGCATGAATGAATAATGAGGATTTAGGATAGGTTAGGGTCTTATTTATAGATTAGGCAAGTGTTTTAGGCCATAGGATTAAACCTAGATTCAATCCAAGCCATCAAAGCATGTCTTGGGGAAGAAGTCAAGTGTAGGAACCATCTAGGGCCTTTAGATTAAAGATGAACCATGAGAACCATCCAAATGCAAAATCTGCATTTGAGCGAATAGGCCCACGGGTTGACAGCCAAACACCCTGGATTAACCCCTAGTCGACCCAGCGAGCTCGGGTCGACCTCAAAAATCGGCCGGTTCGGTTATTCCCCTCTCCCAATTCGCTGTTTTGAACATTTTTGCATATTTATTTATTTAATTTTCAATTATATATATATATCAATATATATATATTTCTCTGCGCAACCCATTTCACTTAATTAAGTATACTTTAATTTGGGAATTTTTCGTGAAACTTCGCGAGGCCATATCTTGGTCATACGGACTCCGATTCTCGAAAACTCAGACTCTATTTCGCGTATTTTTCCGAGACGAACGCAATGGCATAGCCCGTTTTACTTGATTCAGAATTTAAAATTAAATTCTGCCTTGATTCTCGTCTTAACACGTTATCGAAAAATACGGGTTGTTACATCCTTCAAATAGGTGTACATAAACAAACCGTCCGGTTTGTAAATGAATATTTATTTATTCACATTCACGTTAAAAATTATATTTTTAACGATAAAATATTTTATTTTAACACATGAATTTTTATTCAGTTCATTTACAAAATAAAATTGATATATTTTTTTTTCTAACTTTTTTAAGAAAATTTCGGCGGCATAACGGCACGATACTAGAAACGGGACGAGGCCTAGCCTTATCCCCGGTCTAGTGAAGGCCCACGCCATTCACACATCAATCAAATCCATTCCATTTCACCAAACAACTCAATTCAAACCAAATAATCTAACCAACTACGCAACCAAACAAACAAGTCCATGGTCTGTGGACGATTGTGTCGGGTGCTACTAAACACCGTCTGCATCCTATTATATATATAACTAGAAAAAAGAAATTGAAGAGTGATAAATTCTCACCGAAAGCTATCCCAACTTCACGACTCTTCATTTATAGAAATCTTCATCGTTCTCGCCTTTTGTCACTTTTGCTGCCCGTAGCCATTACATATATAAAAATCGAATTTTTACTTCGCTATTCAATATATAAAAATCGAATTTTTACTTCGCTTATTTTATATGTAAAAATTATATTTTTACATCACTAATGTCATAACAAAAATCGTATTTTTATTATAAATAAAAATCATATCTTTCTTCGAATAAAAATATCTCACCTTCATGAATATAAAAATTCAACTTTTATACTATTGAAAATCATTTCTTTTTGCTATGAAAAATCGCTTCTTTACAATGATAAAAATATCCTCTTTACAATTGTAAAAATATCCGATCATTCCATAGTTAAAAATCAAACTTTTTCAAAGTTAAAAATCAAATTCCTTCATAGTTTATAAATCAAATCTTTTATAGTTTAAAGATCTAATCCTTTTGTTTTCTAAAAATCTATTCTTTTTGTTTTCTAAAAATCTATTCTTTTTGTTTTCTAAAAAATATGTATATAATTTCAGATTTTTCTAAACAATGTTTATATATTTAAAACTGGAAATCAAAGAAAAACTCACCGATTTCTGGCGGTGAAGGGTGGCGCAGCGCATTTCTGAGGTGGTGGAGCTCCTTGCAGGCAGCGGCAGTCGGGGGTGAGGTGGCGCGGCTGCTCTTGGCTCGTGCGGTCTTCGATGGAGGGATGGGAGGGTCGCAGTGTTCGATTGAGGGTTGCGTGGAGGTTAGGGTTTGGGATTTTCGACCTTGAAGGGGGAGAGGCGGTCGGAGATAACTGGAGGGGGGTTTGCGACGGCCATGGGTGGCGAAGAGAGGCGGGGCGATGGCGGTCCAACGAGGGTGGAGGCGGATGGGACGGAGAAAAGGAGGAGCGACGGTTTTTTTATTTTCTTTTTTTCTTTTTTTTCAGAGAAGAATCGGGGAGGAAAAGAAGAGAGGAGGGGGGTTTAAATGGAAAATATATATTATTTAATTTAATTTATTCTAAAAATGTTGACTTTTAATTCCAACACCAATCGAGACCCAACGACTGTCATCCCTAGCTAATTACCCCCATTCTGAACACAATGGAATGTGTTTCGTGAGATGATTCGGCTGTACGATAGGTTTTCATCAAATTTAAAACATAAATCAGTATATATTCAATTTGAACGTACATTTTAAATTACTGGGGTCACATACTAACTAGTAAACTTCCAGAAAAATATTTTCTAGCTTCGTATTGACGATACGGTCCGAATAAAACTAGTTTCATCGAATTCTGAGACCGCTGGAAAAATGGCCAATTTCCAGTCGATTAAAATCAACTAAAACTGGTCAAACGCGTTTTCCTTTGCCATGCTCACATATTGATTCGAAAAATTATGAAATTTGGAATCTAGCAATAATTTGACACTGCGGATCCAACAAAAGTGGTTTCGTCGAAATCCGAGGTCGTTTGCAAAATGTCTATTTTTAAGGGCCTGAATTCCATAGCGACTATTCAGAATTTTCAACTGGACATATCTTTTGATTCCCGCTATGAAATTTTGATTTTCCGAATTCATTGGAAAGGTATCATCAAATAGATCCTATTATTTTTGGTTTCACTAAAATCCGGATTGGTTTGCACCCGGTACATTCAATTGAAGTTTGAAATCGAATTATCGAACTACCGCGCCATTTTCAATTCTATTTATAATTATATATAATTATTTATATTCTAATGACGACGCGTATAAATATATACATTCTAAATATATTCAAAATAAATTTTCTCGATGATATTATTTAAAATTATTCATTTAAAATTGCAAAAATAAAAATTTTAAACTGGCCCAGATTTTTGGGTTATTATAATCTCCCCCACTTAAAACTTTTCGTCCCCGAAAAGGAACAAAGTCGAAAGTGGTTTGATTAATCAACTCTACGTTCGATCTGGCTTCCATTCTCCAACTTTTCAGTTTCTGAGAATTTTCAAATTCTTCAAAAATTTGGCTAACACCCTAAATTTTCGAAAAATTTCGCCATAACCTCCCCTGCACTGGAAGCCACGGGAAAATCCCGAAATTGCCATATAGGCCTTCTGATCTCAAAAAGAAAAAGCCGAGCGGCTAGCCAATAGGCTCATAAAATCATCATCACCCAAACAAAACAGTAAATTATATAGTAAACATGTACCTATTTGTCAGGCAAACAAACTTTATTCTCTGCTTTAGCCTCCTTGCTATGACCTGTTCAATGTAAGTGCATGTGTATGCAAGCAAATGCGACCAATTTTCAATATAATTCAATATTTGATACTATTAGGCTAAATGGTTCAAAATTATCAAACAAATAAACAAACAACACAAACATCAATCAATTAGTGAATTAGAGTTTCAAATTCATAATTTTGATATATATACAGAAATCATGTTTTTGATGCCAATTCACAACAATGTGTACTTGCTATATTGGTTTTGGTTCTCACACCAGTCTAATGGAAATATATAGATATCATACCTTCGAAACACGAACACAAATTCTGATGATGATATATCAATCATCAGAATCATCTCCGGGTGTCTAGAATGTGATTCTATATCTATCCAGGATATTAAAACTTCGAATATACGTTCATGACGCGTATATGCAAAACCTTTATATAATGGATTGTCCAAATTCAAAATAAATAAATATTCAAATATGAATAAAACGATTTTAAATTTCAAAACAAAATTGTTTTCATTTGGAAAATATACTCTTCACACTCGTTCTAGGATACTATTGATCCTATCTCTAACGAGTCATTCTAATTAGATATTATTAATCCAATATCTGATGAATTCTTTCGTATGGTTCTAATGTGTCTTGTTCTCGAGCTCTATAAACCAAAGCTCTAATACCAAATGTGACGGCCGGGAATTTCGCTCGATCCGAATCAGTCGTTAAACCGATCTAGACCGTTCGAAACCCCTGATCGTTTTGAGAACAACACACAAATGAACGCAGACGGAAGAACATTTTGTTGTTATTACAACAATTCCATCAGATACAAGAATATACAGAGTATAATTGAATAAATTACATTCGATAAATATCAGAGATTACAATAAATTACATAGCAGCGAAAAAATATACAAAACACAACTGAAAGTGATACACGGATACAGAGCTTTCCGAGCATCGTTCCAGCTGTAAATCAGGATTTTGTGAATATAAATATGCAAAACCAAAACTACTAGCTGCCCGTGTCGAAAATGAGGGCACGCAGAGTTTAGGTTAAAACAAAAAACTCCAGGTCAGTCATGTGACTTGTGTGAGAACTAAAACAGTTATTTAAAACTTTACTTTAAAAGAGAGTAATTCAAGGGACCACGCCGTATAACACGGAACGGGTTTCCTCCCAAGAATACCAGTGCATAGAATAAACAACGCAATGCTTTTTCGAAAAATGAAGCTATTATAAGACCCAGGTCCCGTCACACAATGCAACGCAAGCCGGAGGATAAGGTTTTCCCTTATAATAGCCAAACATGCTTGGTACGTTTAAAACAAATCATTTGATACTATAATAAGTGTATAGTGTCAAAACAATTTGAATCATAAATATAAATCATAGACGGCATAGCATCCCATGCTACTATGTCGCCATACTAGGCTCTACAAATAAAGTCGAAATACACGTATTGGAAATTGGATTTTCGTCATGAGTCGAGGCAAGGGGCAAGCTCCTCTCTGCTTTCGAGAGACTCTAGCAAATGTCTCAGGACTACACACTCTGGGCAATCATGGATCTTCAGGGCCGGTCCTCACTTATGTTAAAGGATTATTTATTTCTGAACACACGTTTCCCGGTCCTTACAGACCTAAAATCGAAGCGCCTCATCCAACAACCACATAGGTGAAAAGTATATAAATGTCAGCGCTGGTAAGTCACTAGCACCACCAAAGCTAGAAAGAAACGTCGTGCTCTCCCTGGAGTCCGTATCTCGTTTTTGACTCATACCGAGGTGTGAGGCTCGCGAATTCACGTCATACACAAAGCTACGCCACAAAGGCCGTGCTTTGATCATCAACCACAAGACTTTGCTTTTCAACAGAAGCCTTGATCCATGCATCTCAGTGTGTCACACGGGCAATTCATGCCATGCGATTGATATCTATCGATATATAACCTCTAAGCGCGTACGTCTCAGAGAAGGGCGTTAAGCAAGAGAATAAATTCTCCGCCGCCAAACAGATATATATTTAACAGAAATCAATCAACACAGAATAAAATCCAATGTCAGACACACAATCCATTTACAAGTCCGTTCTGGGTCTGAACGAAACCGGAGGCACTTTCCTCGCATATCCATCCGTCTCCAAGTACGTCTGGACGACCACCAACTATTTCCATCCTCTTGGGTGTACAGCCCAATCAGGATCGTCACTAATTATCCAAACGATGTGAAGACTTCCGGTCTTCAACCACCGTCTTCGTCTTCGACTTATCGTCGAATCGGTTATTCAGAATGGGTATAAACCCGGCCTTTCCGAACAACCCGCGTATATTAAAAACAAATGTTACACAAACACAACATACGCCTCATTCCAATTCAGCAGCCACTAACCGCTAACCGTAAATTTCATATCCTTAGGGAAAGGTTCCCATTAATTTTATCCAAGATAAATTCTTTTAAAATTTATCCTTTAATCTTCCTTTGGATGTCATTTCAAACCAAATTATGATTTTTCAAACTAGTCGAGATGAGCGAATCACACCGAAGTAATTATTTATTTTATTTCCCAATCCCAACCTATTCATCCCATGAAGCAAAACTGGTAGTACTCCATATCTAATACCACGGTGTTATCAGTAAAATTAATTATCATTCCACGTTCAAATCTAATTAAAGATTTAACTATCGCTTTGGAGCAAAACAGGTAATACTCCATTCTCGCTCAATTTCTAAATTTGATAATTTAAATTATCAATTTACGTTTCAATCTAATTGCAGATTCATTAAAACTCCCTTTTCCGGGTTAAAGAACTAATGTCATTTAAAACACAGTTCACGATAAACCCAAATCACATTCTATTTATTAGCGGGTTAAAGAACTAGTGTTATTTAAAACACAGTTCACGATAAACCCACGAATCAACTCTATTTAAAACCCGTTTCAAATCCAATTTATTTATTTAAAAATAAATGGGTTTTAATCTTAGTTCAAAACTAGTTCATTTCGATAAAAATCTATTTTTATCTTTTCAAATATGGAGTTTTTCATCCTAATTTTTCCCAAATCATTTCTTATGATTTTACACAAATTATTACTATTTTTAATAATTTTATCAAGGCCCGAACAGTCGGTTTCCAACAACGGCCATCGAACTGCACTTACAGCGACCTTTTTCAAATTTGATTTGGACGTATCTCCAAATCCAACCGTTAGATTTCAAATTTCTAATATTCGGTAGAAAGCTCTTTTTGATACGAACCCAACGGTTCCGGTTTTAGGAGAATCCGACGGTCGGATCTCCCGTAATGTCCGTTTGAAATAAATGGTCGAAATTCACGAACTACCGCGGCGCGGCGCGTTCTTTTCAGGCCATTATATTATATATATATATAATATATATTTCGTCGATTCCTATTTAAAACGAATTATATAAATAGTTTTAAATTCGTTTCAAAAACAATTTCAACTTCCATTTCAATTCAAATCAAAATTGAATTCTTCCTTATAAATTCGTTTTAAAATTCATTTCTATTCAATTCAAATTTCAATTTGAATTCATTTCAATTCGTTTTCAATTCAATTCAAATTCGTTTTTTATTCGATTCAATTCAAATTCGTTTTCTATTCGATTCAATTCAAATCGGTTTTCTATTCAATTCATTTCAAATTCGTTTCATATTCAATTCATTTCAAATTCGTCTCATATTCAATTCATTTCAAATTTGTTATATATTCATTTCAATTCAAATTTGTTTCATGTTCAATTCATTTCAAATTCGTTTCATATTCAATTCATTTCAAACTTGTTTCATATTCAATTCATTTCAAATTCGTTTCATATTCAGTTCATTTCAAATTCGTTTCATATTCAATTCATTTCAAATTCGTTTCATATTCAATTCATTTCAAATTTGTTATATATTCATTTCAATTATAAAAACGAATATAATCGATATAAATATCATTCGCATCAAAATAGCGCATCTCTAGTCCACACGGCTTTATATTCAACAAATGGATCTATATTTCTTTCAATACACGACTCTGTATCTTTGTCAACACACGACTGATCTCAACGAATGAGTACTGTCCACGTGTGACTATCTTTGTTATTTAATATATTTTATAAAAATAAAGATGTAAATTTTATTGTTAAAATATTTCGTTCAACACATGACTAATCTCAACGGATGAGTACTGTCAACACACGAACCTTTATATTATAATTTTCTTTATTTTCTAAATTGGAATGAGGCCCAATCAATTACCATATAAAGTTAATTATATGGATTCCATTCAACACATGTATATAATAGCAATGATAAATAATCAACCATCATCCAAAGTGCACTGCACTGTATAAGCATCAAATACAGATATCTTATGCTTATAACAGCCTGTCAATCAATCAATCGACATATTTAATCAATCAGAATGAGTGAACTTCAAATTTCATCCCAACACCCGTGTGGGGTTTCAAATCAACAAACACAGATTTTATTTGTGCAGTTGGGCGATGTGTAAAATTTATCGTCCCAATCAATGTCCTTCAAATAGGTGTACATAAACAAACCGTCCGGATTGTAAATGAATATTTATTTATTCACATTCACGTTAAAAATTATATTTTTAACGATAAAATATTTTATTTTAACACATGAATTTTTATTCAGTTCATTTACAAAATAAAAATGATATATTTTTTTCTAACTTTTTTTAGAAAATTTCGGCGGCATAACGGCACGATACTAGAAACGGGACGAGGCCTAGCCTTATCCCCGGTCTAGTGAAGGCCCACGCCATTCACACATCAATCAAATCCATTCCATTTCACCAAACAACTCAATTCAAACCAAATAATCTAACCAACTACGCAACCAAACAAACAAGTCCATGGTCTGTGGACGATTGTGTCGGGTGCTACTAAACACCGTCTGCATCCTAGTATATATATATAACTAGAAAAAAGAAATTGAAGAGTGATAAATTCTCACCGAAAGCTATCCCAACTTCACGACTCTTCATTTATAGAAATCTTCATCGTTCTCGCCTTTTGTCACTTTCGCTGCCCGTAGCCACTACATATATAAAAATCGAATTTTTACTTCGCTATTCAATATATAAAAATCGAATTTTTACTTCGCTTATTTTATATGTAAAAATTATATTTTTACATCGCTAATGTCATAACAAAAAATCGTATTTTTATTATAAATAAAAATCATATCTTTCTTCGAATAAAAATATCTCACCTTCATGAATATAAAAATTCAACTTTTATACTATTGAAAATCATTTCTTTTTGCTATGAAAAATCGCTTCTTTACAATGATAAAAATATCGTCTTTACAATGGTAAAAATATCCGATCATTCCATAGTTAAAAATCAAACTTTTTCAAAGTTAAAAATCAAATTCCTTCATAGTTTAAAGATCAAATCTTTTATAATTTAAAGATCTAATCTTTTTATTTTCTAAAAATCTATTCTTTTGCTTTCGAAAATATATATATAATTTCAGATTTTTCTAAACAATGTTTATATATTTAAAACTGGAAATCAAAGAAAAACTCACCGATTTCTGGCGGTGAAGGGTGGCGCAGCGCATTTCTGAGGTGGTGGAGCTCCTTGCAGGCAGCGGCAGTCGGGGGTGAGGTGGCGCGGCTGCTCTTGGCTCGTGCGGTCTTCGGTGGCGGGATGGGAGGGTCGCGGTGTTTGATTGAGGGTTGCGTGGAGGTTAGGGTTTGGGATTTTCGACCTTGAAGGGGGAGAGGCGGTCGGAGATAACTGGAGGGGGGTTCGCGACGGCCATGGGTGGCGAAGAGAGGCGGGGCGATGGCGGTCCGACGAGGGTGGAGGCGGATGGGATGGAGAAAAGGAGGAGCGACGGTTTTTTTATTTTATTTCTTTTTCTTTTTTCTGAGAAGAATCGGGGAGGAAAAGAAGAGAGGAGGGGGGTTTAAATGGAAAATATATATTATTTAATTTATTTTATTCTAAAAATGTTGACTTTTAATTCCAACACCAATCGAGACCCAACGACTGTCTTCCCTAGCTAATCACCCCCATTCTGAACACAATGGGATATGTATCGTGAGCTGATTCGACTGTTATGATAGGTTTTCATCAAATTTAAAACATAAATCAGTATATATTCAATTTGAACGTACATTTTAAATTACCGGGGTCACATACTAACTAGAAAACTTCCTGAAAAATATTTTCTAGCTTCGTATTGACGATACGGTCCTAACAAAACTAGTTTCGTCGAATTCTGAGACCGTTGGAAAAATGGCCAATTTCCAGTCGATTAAAATCAACTGAAACTGGTCAAACGCGTTTTCCTTTTCCAAGCTCACATATTGATTCGAAAAATTATGAAATTTGGAATCTAGCAATAATTTGACACTGCGGATCTAACAAAAGTGGTTTCGTCGAAATCCGAGGTCGTTTGCAAAATGTCTATTTTTAAGGGCCCGAATTTCATAGCGACTATTCAGAATTTTCAACTGGACATATCTTTTGATTCCCGCTATGAAATTTCGATTTTACGGATTCGTTGGAAAGGTATCATCAAATAGATCCTATTATTTTTGGTTTCACAAAAATCCGGATTGTTTTGCACCCGGTACATTCAATTGAAGTTAGAAATCGAATTATCGAACTACCGCGCCATTTTCAATTCTATTTATAATTATATATAATTATTTATATTCTAATGACGATGCGTATAAATATATACGTTCTAAATATATTCAAAATAAATTTTCTCAATGATATTATTTAAAATAATTCATTTAAAATTGCAAAAATAAAAAATTTAAACTGGCCCAGATTTTCGGGTTATTACAAAATCGAACCCAACGACTTGACATTCCGGATCCAACCAAAATGTTAATCAATGTATATTGAATTTTAAACCTGTTTAGAATATGTTTCGTAAGCCAATTCCGAACACAATGGAATATGTTTCGTAAGCCAATTCAATTGTTTCGACCTGTTTTCATTAAAACTAAAATGTTAATCAATGTATATTGAATTTTAAACTTACATTTTAATTTTACCGGGGCCACATATTGACTCCGAAAATTCCAGAAAAATAAATCTAGCTATGTTTTGACGATACGGTCCTGACAAAACTAATTTCGTTGAATTTGGAGACCGCTTGAAAAATGGCCGTTTTCTGGTCGATCCAAACTGACTGAAATTGACAAAACACGTTTTCTTTTGTCACGCTAACATATTAATTCCAAAAATTCTGAATTTTGGAATCTAGCAATAATTTGACATTCCGGATCCAACCAAAGTGGTTTGGTAGAAAACGGAGGTCGTTTGCAAAATGGCTATTTAATATATTAAAATATAAATAAATTCCGTAGCGAGTATTCTGAATTTTCAACTGGACATAACTTTTTATTCCCGTTATGAAATCTGGATTTTTCACATTCATTGGAAAGATATTTTCAAACAGATTCAAATATTTTTGGTTTTATTGAAATCCGATTTAATTTGAATCATGTACATTCAATTGAAATTTGAAATCGAATTTTCAAACTACCGCGCCCTTTCAGGCTCGTTATATAATTAAAATAAATTTATTCGTTCTAACTTCGTTTAAATTAAATTTCTAGTCGTTATTCTTTAAAATAAATCATTTTAAATTTCCGAAATCCATTAAAATAGCTAAAGTAAAAAAAAAAAATTGGTTCTGATTTTCTCGGTTGTTATAATGCACAAGTCGGAGGATAGAGTTTTACCTTATAATAGCCAAACATGCTTGATATGCCTTAAAAACAAATCATTTTGATATTATTTTAAGGTGCTTAGTGTATAAACAACTTTAAATATAAATTTATCAATCACAGATGGCATAGGTACCATATATTATGTCGCCATATAGGTTCACAACTAAAATCGAAAAGTCGCATATTGGAAATTGGATTCCATCTATGAGTCGAGGCAAGGGATGTACTCCTTACCAGTTTCGGGCCATCTCTAGCGGGATGCCTATGTAACAACCCGGAATATCTGAGCCAATTTAAAAAAATTATTTTGGCAATTTTTATGAATTTTGAATATTTAAAATGATTTATTTTAAATAATGACAACGAGAAATTTATTTTGAATAGAATTAGAACATATATATTTATTTGAATTGTCGTTAGAATATAAATATTTTATTTTAATTATAAAAGGAATTGAAAATGGCGTGGTAGTTTGAAATTTTGATTTCAAAGTTCAAATGAATGTGCATGATTCAAAATAAACCGGATTTTGGCGAAACCAAAAATATTTGAATCTATTTGAAAATATATTTCCAAGGAATCCGAAAATTTAAAATTTCATAGCGGGAATCAAAAGTTACGTCCAGTTGGAAATTCAGTATAGTCGTTGTGGAATTACAGTCCTTAAAAATGGAAATTTTGCAAACGACCTCCGTTTTCGATGAAACCACTTTTGTTGGATCCGGGATTTCAAGTTATTGCTAGATCCCAAAAATCGTAATTTTTCGAATCAACATTTGAGCGTGGCGAAGTTAAACGTGTTTTAACAATTTCAGTCAATTTCGATCGACCAGAAAATGGTCATTTTTCAAACGGTCTCAGAATTCTAAAAAATTAGTTTTGTTAGGACCGTATTGTCAATACGAAGTTATAAAATATATTTCAGGAATTTTTAAAGTCGTATGTGGCCCCGGTAAGTTGAAATGCGCGTTCAAATTCAATATATTGATTTGTATTTTGATTTTGATGGAAACTGATCGAAACGATCGAACTAGCTCACGATACTTATCTCATTGTGTTCGGGATTGGGGGTAGTTAGCTAGGGACGACAGTCGTTGGGTTCGATTCGGGGTTCGAATGGAAAAGTACCTTTATGAATAATTAAATAAATAAAATCCTTTTCCCTTAACCCCCCTTTCCCTCTTCAGAAATTCAATCCCGATTCAGAAAAAAAGAAAAAAAAGGAAGAATGCGTCAATGTCGGCCCTCCCTCGAAGCCACCGCGCTCCGTCGCCCTCGCCACCTCCGTCGACCACCTCTTCCACTTCTCCGGCGAAACCGCGAGCCCTAGCACCCCCACAACCCAGAACAGCCCAAATCCCTCAGCCCCAGAACCCTAGCCCCCCTTTCTCGCTACAGCTACCGCCAGAGGCGACGCCGCCTATCCTTCGGGCACAGCGCGACTACCTGAGCCCTCCCCCCCCCCTCTTTGGACGACGGCAGTGAGCACCCCCCCTCTCCACCTCAGTTCGACAGGCCAGGAATTCGATTTTGCTAAGTTTATATATATATAATTATTTTAAATTATACATAACTTTATAAAGTCCGTTTTTAATATATATAACTTTATAAAGGTATAAAAGGTGAGATTTTTAATTAGCGAAGGTAAGATTTTTCATGTTGTGAAAATATGATTTTTAAACGAGATAAAAATATAGTCTTTGTTATGGAAAGAACGAGGTAAAAATATAGTCTTTGTTATGGAAAGAATGAGATAAAAATATAGTCTTTGTTATGAAAGGAACGACATAAAAATATAATTTTTATTGTATGTAGAGTATAAAAATATAATTTTTATATAATGAGAAGAATTAAAAATATGATTTTTATCTCTATAGCATTGAAATAAAAATGTGATTTTTAATGTGAACAGCGTGAAAATGATTGTGTTGGAAGTATGGGCAAATCCAGACTGTTTTGAATTTCAGAAATAGAATGGAGGAGTGGAACCCAAAGGTGAGAACTTCTCACTTTCAATTTATTTTTCTAGTTGAAATATGCACTAGGATGCAGACGGTGCTTAGCAGCACCCGACACCCGTCGTCCACAGACCATGGATGGCTTGTATGTTTGATTGTATGTTGTTGTGAAAATTGATTGTATGATGTGGAATGAAATAAAATATTTATATAGTTAAAAATATTTTATCGTTAAAAATATAATTTTTAACGTGTATGTGAATAAAATAAATATTTATAAACAAATCGAACGATTTGTTTATGTACACTGATTTGGCTGATATTAATTGGGACGATAAATTTTACACATCGCCCAACTGCACAAATAAAAATATGTGTTTGTTGACTGAAACCCCACACGGGTATTGGGATGATATTTGACGTACACTAATCCCAATTGTTTAGTTGTATGTCAATCGATAAGTTGACATACAGTTGTGTGGTGCACTTTGGATGATGGTTGATTATTTATCATTGCAGTTATATACATGTGTTGTATAGAATCCATATAAATAACATTATATGGTAATTGAGTGGGTCTCATTCCAATTTAGAAAATAAATTATATTCATGTGTTATTCATGTGTTGAATAAACAAAATAGTCATGTGTTGACAATACTCATGTGTTGAGAATATTCATGTGTTGAAACCATTCATGTGTTGAAAATATTCATGTGTTGAGTAAAATCTTTAAACAATAAAATTTACATCTTTATTATGTATAAAATTAGAAGCTAACTGGAAACTAGATAAGATGAGTGGTTTCCTGGGTATTGATCTGATGTTGGTTTCGGCCTTCGGGGATAATATTTAGGGAATCGTTCCCTTACTAATTTACGGTTAGAGGCTGATTAAGAATTAAATGATATAAAACACAATTTTATATAATATATAAATAACAAAAATAGTCATGTGTTGACAATACTCATGTGTTGAGAATATTCATGTGTTGAATATTCATGTGTTGAATAAAATATTTATACAATAAAATTCACATTTTTATTGTAAGTAAGAATTAATAAATATTCATGTGTCGAATAAAATATATATTCATGTGTTGAAGAAAATATTCATTTGTTGAATAGAATAACAAAGTTATTGAAATATATAAAGCCGTGTTGATTAGATATGCGCCATTTTGAAGCGAACAATATTTAAAACGATTATATTCGTTTTTATAATGAATATAGAAAAGGAAGTGATTTCAAAATATTACGTTTGGAAAATATTATCATTTATATATATTGATGATATGGAATATTCAATTTTTATTTAAAATTGAATATGAAGTTGAAACCATTTTTAAAACGAATTTAAAATGATTTATAAAATATGTTTAGAATTTAAATCGACGAAATATATAAAATATATATATTAAATGGCCTGAATAGAACGCGCAGCGGCAGTTCGCGAATTTCAACCATTGACTTCGAATTGACGTTACGGGAGATCCGACCGTCGGATTCTCCTGAAACCGGAACTGTTGGGTTCGTATCGAAAAGAGCTTTCTAGTGAATATGAGAAATTTGAAATCTAACGGTAGGATTTGGAATTATGTCCAAATTAAATATGGAAAAGGTCGTTGTAAGTGCAGTTCGATGGCCGTTTAGGGAAATCGACTGTACGGGCCATGATAAAATTATTAAAAATATTAATAATTTGTGTAAAATCATAATAAATGATTTAGAACAAATTAGGGTGAAAAATCCCATATTTAAAAAGGATAAAAATATTTTTTTTATCAAAATGAATTAGTTATGAACTAGAATTATAATCCAATATTTTTGAATAAATAAATTGGATTTGAAGTGGTTTTAAAAATAATCAGAATTTCCAATATACGAATTGGAATGGATTTGAATCGAAATTATCTTCGGAATATTTCGATGTTGGATTTCGTGATTATACAGATATGGTTGGGGAAATTTGAAAGATATATTTATATCGTTATTTCTAATACGATATTTGTTGGTTTCAGAATTTGATATTGAAAATAAGCCGATATATTTTCTATTCAGAGCCTTGTATTTAATATCAAATGGGATTTTGGGTTCGTCGTGAATGGTGTCTTAAATAACACTGTTCTTGAACCCAGTTTAGAAAAGAATAAATCTTTTAATTAAGATTTAGTGAAATTGTCCAGTTAATTAGTATTTAATTGGAATTGAATTTAAATTGGTTTTTGAGTTTATCGTGAGCGATGTTTTGAATAACACCTGTTCTTTAACCCAATTAACAATGGAATGTGATTTGGGTTTATCGTGAACCGTGTTTTAGATGACATTGGTTCTTTAACCCAGTTAAAGACAAGATATTGATTTGTGGGAAGATTAAAACTAAGTGGAGTTTTAATGATTCTTTTATCAGATTGAAATGATCGAAAATTGAGTATCACCAGTTTTGCTCCAAAGCGATAGTTAAATCTTTAATTAGATTTGAACGTGAAATGGTAATTAATATTTACCGATAACACCATGGTGTTAGATATGGAGTATTACCAGTTTTGCTCCATGGGATGAATAGGTTGGGATTGGGAAATAAAATAAATGATTACTTCGGTGTGGTTCGCTAATCCCGACTAGTTTGGAAAACCTTAACATGGTTTGAAATGATATGCAAAGGAAGATTAAAGAATAAATTTAGAAGAATTTATCTTTGATAAAATTAATGGGAACCTTTCCCTAAGAATGTGAATATTTGAATAAAAGAATATTCTGAATTGGAATGAGGCGTATGTTGTGTTTGTGTAACATTTTTTTATTATATACGCGGGTTATTCAGAAAGGCCGGTTTATACCCATTCTGAATAACCGATTCAACGATAAGTCGAAGATGAAGACAGTGGTTGAAGACCATAGGTCTTCACATCGTTTGGATGATTATTAATGATCTTGATTGGGCTGTACACCCAAGAGGAGGGAATCAGTTGGTGATCATCCAGACGTATCTGGAGATCGATGGATATGCGAGGAATAAGGTTCCTCTGGTTTCGTTCAGACCCAGAACGAACTTGTATATGGACTGTGTGTCTGACATTGGATTTTATTCTGTGTTGATTGATCTATATTAAATATACATATGTTTGGTGGCGGAGAATTTATTCTCTTTCTTAACACCCTTCTTTGAGACGTACGAGCTCAGAGGTTGTATATCGATGGACTTCAGTCGCAAGGAGTGAATTGCCTGTGTTGCATGCCTAAGTGGCAAATGATCAAGGCTTTTGTTTAGAAGCAAAGTCTTGTGGTTGATGATCAAAGCACGACCTATGTGGCATAGCTTTGTGTATAGCGTTAATTCGCGAGCCTCATACCTCGGTATGAGTCAAAAATGGGATAGTGACTACAGGGAGAGCACGACGTTTCTTTCTAGCAGTGGGTGATGTCAGTGACCTACCAGCCCTGACATTTATATACTTTTTACCTGTGTGGTTGTTGGATGCGAGGCGCCTCGGATATAGGTATTATAAGGCCGGGAAAAGTGTGTTCAGGAATAACTACTCCTCAAAAGTAAGAGAGGACCGGCCTTGAAGATCCAGTATCGTTGTGTGTGGTCCTGAGACATTTGCTAGAGTGTCTCGAACGGAGAGGAGCTTGCCCCTTGCCTCGACTCATGACGGAAATCCAATTTCCAATGCGTGATATTCGGTTTTATTTATAGAGCCTAGTATGGCGACATAATGGTATGGGGCACTTATGCCGTCTATGATTTATACATTATGATTGAAGTTGTTTTCTTCACTTATAGTAATAATAAAAGATGAAATTTAGCGTATCAAGCATTCTTTGGCTATTATAAGGTAAAATCCTATCCTCCAACTTGCGTTGCATTGTGTGATGGGACCTGGGTCTTATAATAGCTTCATTTTCTTTATTTAGCATGGCGCTGTTGTTATATGCACTGGTATTCTTGGGGTAAGAACATGTTCCGTGTTATACGGCGTGGTCCCTTGATTTACCTAACTTTAAAATAAAGATTAATAACCGTTTTAGTTCTCACATCAGTCACATGAATGACCTGGAGTTTATTGTTTTAACCTAAACTCTAGGTGCCCTTATTTTCGACACGGGCAGATAGTAGTTTTGGTTTTGCAGATTTATATTCACAAGATCCTGGTTTACAGCTGGAATGATATTCAGAAAGCTCTGTATCCGTATATCTCCTTTCAGTTGTGTTTTGTATTATTTTCCGCTGCTATGTAATTTATTGTAATCTTTGATATTTAGTAAATGTGAAATATTTATTCATACTCTGTATATTCTTGTATTCTGATGGAATTGTTGTAATAAACAATGAAATGTTCTTCTGTTTGTGTTCTGGTTCGTCTTGTCCTCAAAGTAATTCGTCCTTTCTCTTCTCCTCGGAGATTAGGGAAGTTCGGGTCGCTTCAGCCTAGGATCAACACACATGACCCTTTGATCTTGCAGGGCCGATCTTATCTTACTTTTGAGGATTAGTTATTCCTGAACAATACATTTCCCGATCCTATCGGAACTCCAAAAATGGCCATTGTCGACCAAAAGTATCACAAGTACCTTGCTATCCATCATCCACATACGTAAAAATGCCTGGGCTCTATACCATGGCACTACCTCTAGCTAGAAGGAAACATATGCATTCTTTGCGTCCTTTATCCCGTTTTGGACTCGTACCGGGGTGTGAGGCTCGCGAATTAACAATACAACATAAAGCTATGCTATATTAAAGTCATGCTTTGATCATCAACCACAAGACGCTGCTTTTCAAAAAAAGAGCCATGATCATTGGATCTCAGCATGCCACATTGACAATCCGTACCATACCATTGATTTTCACCAATATATAAACTCTAAGTTCGTACGTTTCAGAGAAGGGTGTTAACCAAGAGAATAAATTCTTCTCTACCAAACAGATATATATATTTAGCAGAGATCAACGAATACAGTGCGAAGTACAATGTCAAATATACAAACCATTTACAAGTTCACTTCGGGTCTGAACGAATCTAGAGGCACCTTATTCCTCATCCCATATATCTAATACAGGAGAGAGGTCCTCGCATATCCGATCGATCTCCAAGTACATCTGGACGATCACCACTTATTACCTCTACTTGGGTGTACTTTCAAAGTGAGACATCAACAATAGTCCAAACGATGTGAAGTTCTCCACTCTTCAACTACCGTCTTCATTCCTTCGACTTTCAATCGTCGTATTAGTTATTTAGAATGGGTTAAACCTGGTCTTTTCGAAAAACTCACATATCTTATAATCAAGTGCTGTAAAAACACATCACATGACTCATTCCAATCCAGAATATTCTTTTATTTAAATATTCTTATTACTGGGAATTATCCCCAAAAATCTTTTAAAAGATTTAATTCATTTAAACCTCTTGCTTAAATCTTTCTTTGAAAACCATTGCAAAAGATTTTGTATTATCTTTTAACAATCTTAAACCAAATTAAGGTTTATCAACTAGTCGGGATTATCGAGCCTTACCGAAGTAATCATTTATCTTATTATCGCAATCCCAACTTATTCATCCCATGGAGCAAAACTGGTGGTACTCCATTTTTAACACCCATAGTGTTATCGGTAAATTTAATCTAATTAAAGATTTAACTATCGCATAGAGTAAAACTGGTGGAACTCCATTTTGAACATTTCTTAAATTCAGTGAATTAAATTACCTTATTCATATTTCAATCTAATTAAAGATTCAGTAAAACTCTAGTTCTATTTTAATCTCAATAATCATTATTTAATGATTATTCAACCCTTGAAAATCAATCTTGTCATTATTTGGGTTAAAGAACAAATGTCATGTAAAAACACCATTCACAATAAACCCAAAATCATCTTCCATTAAATATGGAATCTTCACGAAAATCCGAAAAATTTATAATCGCTATAAATTTCCGTATCTGACCAATACTATAAGTGGAATAACGGCAAGGCCTTTTAAATTCCATAAATAGTAAACGCCTTCCTTCACAGAAGTTCATCTCGATTATTATTAATTGAATTCCGTCAACTCATATGATTAAATAAACTGGAAAACTTCATTAAATCTTATTTAAAAGATTTATTACTTTCACAAGTGGGTTCAAGATCAATATTAATAAGGATACCATTCACAGCGAACACAAAATCCAATTTGATATTAAATATAAGATCTTAAATGGAAATTATGTCGACTTACATTCAATAACAAATTCTGAAACTAACTGATATCATTTTAGAATAACGATATCAATATCTTCCAAATTCCCACAACTGTATAATCACGAAATCCAATATAGAAATATTCGAAGATAATTTCCATTTAAATCCATTCCAATGTGTGTGTATGTGTATATATATATATACTGGAAAACTCTGATAATATTGAAATCATTCTCAACCGATTTGTTAATTTAAACTTATTGGATTATTGTTCTAATTATTAACTAGTTCATTCTGATAAAAACATCTTTTATCTTTTCAAATATGGAATATTTCATCCTAAATCTTTTCAAATCATTTATTATGATTTTACATAATTTATTCATATTTTATTAAGGCACTTACAATCGGTTGCCAATATCGGCCAGCGAACTGCATCCATAGGGACCCTTTCCAAAACTGATTTGGACATATCTTAAAATCTAACTGTTAGATTTCAAATCACTCATTATCATTCGAAAGCTTTTTACGATACGAACCTAAGGTTCCGGTTTTAGGAGAATCCAACAATCGGATCTCCCGTTAAGTCCATTCAAAGTCAATGGTCGAAATTCGCGATCGTTCCCTGCGCGAAACTTTCTATTTAGGCCATTTAAATATATATAATATATTTCATCGATTTCTATTTAAAACGTATTTTATAAAATGTTTATAAATTCGTTTTAAAAACGATTCCAACTTCCATTTCAATTTTAAATCAAAATTGAATATTCCATATCATTATAATATTGAAATGATAATGTTTTCAAAATATCAGATTTTGAAATCAAATCTTTTCGATGTTCATTATGAAATAAATAAAATCGACAGAAAATTCAGTTCGAGTTAAAATGGCATATATCTACTTAACTCGGCTTCATATTTATTTCAGTAATGAATATTTCAATATTTTTGTGTCCATCCAAAATCGGACATCAAAATCATATTTTGATTCTTCACTGAATATTATTTTAAAATATACGTTATATTTTGAATTAGAATCAGACCCGATCAATTACCATATATTTTATTTATATGGATTTCATACATCGCATGTATTCAAAAATAGTGATAAACAACTATTAAACATTCAATTCACATCCAAAGTGCAATTTACAACTGTATAAGCATTAAACAATTAAATAACGCTTATAATAGACTAGTAATCAATCGGTTGGCATACAATTAAATCCAAGGGAGATGTGAATTAATTATCATCCCCAAACCCGTGTGGGACTGCCAACCATCAAACAAATATTATTATTTGTATACTTAGGCGATGCGTAAAATTATCGTTCTAATAACCGTGTAGGGTTTACATCACAATCCATGTGAACTTATCTAATATTTTCACAGTTTAATATAAACATTTATTTTTTTTACAACGCATATTTTTGCAGTTTAATAATAATATTTAAAACTGTAACATCCATCAATCGCTAAACAAATACTACAATCACAGGCAATAAATATATACTCGGCTATAAAAATAAATAACTATGCAAAATGGTTGAGTGAGAGAGTTCTCACTTTTGGTTTCCATTCCGCCAGTCTTTAGTTGACGATTTTCTTTTAAGTCAAATTAAACTTGGGTTTAATATGACCCAAAAATGCAACTTGCTCCAAATTTTACCAAATTAGTTTTGTTGTGAAGCTCTCGACTCCACGTTGCAATGGATCCAGTTTCGCACTGTAATGGCCCGAATTTCCGTACCATTTGAGTTGACTAATCACACTACAAGGCCAACCCAAATTACACAGAAATACGAATCATTAATAGAAAGAAGTTAGAGGATGAGAACAGAAATGAAGAAAATTTAGAATAGAAGAAAAACAAAGGACACAAATCTCACAGCGGAACGAATAAAAAATATTATATAACATAAATTTTGAAATACAATTCAGTAACTTTATATACATACCATCATCAAGGCACAACAGCTATTTCTGGAACAGTTATAAACACATGTGTCCAGATACAATACAACATACAGCGGAAAATATGATAGTCTATAGCTAACTGATGAAGCCTACTGCTTCAAGCTCCTTCAAATGAATCTAAAAAATCCCAACTACTTGACTGCCCGTACAAATTTGGGGCACCCAAGAGTTTAGGGGAAAAAACAAAATAAACTCCGAGTTAGTCACGGGACTGGTGTGAGTAAACTCCAACCATCGGTTTAACTTTCAAAAAATCCTTTCGAAAGCAACGATAATCGTAAGACCGATCCACACATAAACACAGATGGTTTTTACCTTATGGTAACCAAAAATATTTTTGATATCAAATCCGGTGATATTATAATAGTGTCTACACCAAATAAATAAAAATCTAGCGGAACGCTTGCATCTCACTCACCATATATAATATAAAATCAAAAACCGCCAGGCACTTACTGGAGAACGGATTTCCGACCATGACATGGTATTGAACCACCTTCCGATCAGTGTACTCTAGAGGGGATACACCGGGGTTCAACAAGAATATCTTGCAACCCAGCCACACATGGCTGACCACCCATTTAACTTGAGTGTATCGAGCATATTATCACCAACGGTTGTGATCAGCAACAGTTACCGAAAGCATACAACAGCGAATAGAATAAGAAGCAAATGGTATTTCTCTAGATCAGGTGATAATACCGCTAAAGGGAATGACCCACTTGGCTATGTTGCCTACCCGATTTCTGTCATTTCCCAGCTGATGAGGCATGAGATCACGATTATCTTTCAGAACATCTTGTCATCATTTACTTTGAATGTCACATCGTCAGACATTCATCCATATACGTTGTCCTGGGACTGGACAAACCGAAGGCACTATTCAATCAATCCATCTTGGGCAATTTCTACCCAGGATTAACAGAACAACCCTTGCACTTTGCTCCGTCTTCAATTAACTTCAGCTTAAGTTGATTCGTAACGCTTACAAAAAAACAGAATGGTTTTCAGATATTAAATCTGTTCTCGGTGTCTCGTATCGACAAGGAGGTATAAGATAAATCAAAACTTTGATAGTCGGTGATTTAACTATCAAAGAAACATCTTACAATCGACGGTCCTATTTCCAATTGGAAATTCTACCGATCAAGCATCAAACAACACTTGCCCCTTTTTAAATTAATTCCTTATTATAATATCATTTCCAATTCCCATTTCTAATCTTTCGTATCCTTTCAAAGCTCTATTTTCTATCTTGATTCTTGGAAAAACATTTCCAGTATCCTAATTTCTTTATTCAAGAAAATATCTCTTATTCCCGTTAGAAAACATTTCAAAATATTCACGAATCCTTATTTTCTATATTTAGAAAATATACCTAATTAATATCGGAAAATATTTCCATATTCCATTTCTTAATTCCTCGTTGATCAATTCATTTCTTTTTCTAAACGTAGAAAATATCTCTCATTTTATTTGGGGAAGCATTTCAAAATCCTTTAAATTACACAATGTTATAAAACATCATTATTATAACTCAAACCATTAATCATTTATTAACTAAACATATTGCTAACCAATCTTCATTATAGAACCTTAACCATTCCTCCATCAATCATGAAGTCAATCAAGTTGGGGTATAATTACCTCTCAGACCTTAATTAAACAACATTCTCAACTTTGAAATAGTCAAAGCTCATAATTTCAAACAAAACATCGCTTATGCGACTATCAGATTCAATCTAAGAATCCACTTCTTTTAGGAAAAACATTGATTATAAAGGTAGCGTTATAATCGCTGTTTCCAAATATTGGATTTATAAAATATTTATTTTAACGGTAGCGTCAAAATCACTTTTTAGATTTACGAAACATTTATTATAATGACAGCGCTATAATCGCTATTTAGATTTACAAAACATTTATTATATTGACAGCGTTATAATTGTTGTTTCCAAATATAACTTGTACTTATTAATTTCAAGAAATAAATTAATAAGTAAATAATTAAATTTGATTCAAAATGGAAAGTAAAAATAACTACTTCCCTAAATTCGATATAATCGAATTTCAAATAAATAACTCTCTCTCGAATAATCTATATTCGATTGTATGCCGAACTTCGGAATTTATCTACCATTTCAGGTTAAATCAAATTCAAAATTTAATCTTGAATTCCTCCTTTTCAAATCCTCACCAAATTCCTTTATAACTGTTATAGACTACAATTCGTTATCATAATTTATTTCATATTCCGAATTTTGGAATAAAGTTCATCATTTTGTTTTGAAATGGTTACTCATTTCCCTTCCTTATTCAAATTCCAATTGGATTCATGTTTCAAATCTAAATTTATTTTGTAGATAATTCATTTACAAAATAATGGCTTTAAACCATTATTTCTTTAATCATGAATATATTTCTTTAATATAATCAATCCACATAGTTTCATATTTTTAAATAATATTTGAAAATCCTAATTCCCTTTATTAATTCCTATTGTATAATTGTTCAGATAAACTCTTATTTCTATTCCATTTATTTATACTTTTGTTCAAAATTTTCCTTATAATTACTAAGTTCGAAACTCTTTTCAAATATTGGTTTCAAAACCGATTTCCACTTTTTCATATAAATCCAAATTTGCATTTATATTTCAATTTATCCAATGATAAATAATTCACTTAATTTATAAACTTGTTTAAAATCGACTTCTTATTTTAAGTAGACAAGTTTCTACTTTTTAACTCCATTCGAAATTACACTTCAACCTTTGGGAAAAGTAATTTTTCTTTTTTAAATCTCAAATTTCATTTTCTATATTCGAAAATATTTTACGGTATTTAAATACCAAAATTCTAAGGCCAGTGATTTTTAAACACAAAAAGATCAATCACAGTTAATATATCACAGCATATGTCACAATCAGTGCAAACACAATACTATAAATGTTGAGGAATCCAGTTGGATCCCTCCAACATGTTTTCCTGCCTCCACAGATGTTAATCAACATAATAACATTAATAATAGTAATTTCACATCAAAATGAAATATCATAGTGATTAGAGTTAATAATCGATCAACGATATAACTATATCAACTATTTCCACCAATTTTATCAACCACTCATCCAAACAACTATCACATGGTATAAAATTACGATAAATAAATTTAAAACTCATTTATATAAAAATATAAACGAATCAGAGTTAGTGAGTTTACTCACCTTATTTTGCAGTTGACTCTTTTGCTTTTGTTTCGTTCAAAATCAAACAGACATTTGATTTATCACAAAATATTAGTGGCTCCGTTCGTAGCGAAATCAGTTATACAATGAAGACCTCGTCTCTATGATTTAATGTGCGTGATTCCATTCAATTCTGTATCGTATGAAGAAGTCATAATAATATATATTGTTTTCCAAGTTTTAACGACTAATATATGTCTATCTATTATTAACTAATAAAATGCTTATCAATTTACCTGAACCAAAAGGGAACTGCTAATCAACAATTAAACCATGATTGCCCCCTTTTTCATGTTAATTACTTTGTCATGTGGTTAACCGCTGAATACGCCTCCCTCATTTTAAGTCTACCTCGATTACTTCCCAAAACTCAAAATCCATGATTCCTTTTTCCTCGTTATCACAAACCCAAACCCGACCATTTGGACCACCGCTGGTGACGTTGTCCATCACCGGAGGCCACCACCAATGATTTACCTAACTTCACTGACCAACTCAAATCACTCAGGTGCCTCCTCATCAACATAAACAGTATGAAGTTTTCACCCGTACACGCACTCAAGCACCTTGAACCCATGTTTCAGCTTTGCCAGAGACCGCCTTCTCCTTGTTTAAATTACAAAACCTTAAACATCATATTCCCGAATTGGAAACAACAGAAGCCACTTCGATAGCCTACAGCAAAAACCGCAACCTGTGAATCCCCCACAACCCACCATCTCCATGTTCGAGACTACCAAACTCCTCTGTGGCAAAAGCATTACAACTCCAACGCCATAAACTGGAAACCTATGCTCAGCCTCACCATGAATAGCAGTATGAATCTACGTTGCTCTTTTTTTACATACATGATAGCTAAACTTCGTTGACTTTGAACCATTGCAGGCGCCACCAGTGGCCACCGGACGACCTCGCTTGAACACCCAACGATGTCACCTCCTTGATCTCCTCAACGCCACCCCTATTGACCTTCCCCATGGACCAGAACAACGCCACCATCAGCAAAATACTAAATCCCAAAAACGACACTGTGCTCCGCCTGGAGCCACCGTGCCGCCGCCAGAGGCAACCCCACCATCGGCCGACCCTACGCCTGCCCTAGCTTCGAATTCGAACCCTTCAGACTTCTTCATAGGTCACTGTCGTTCGAACTGGTGCGAGTATATGGCGTTCGAACCCTAAACGAAGATGAGGGCCATCAAATTTAAATCACCTGACAGCTTTAATTGATTGTAGAATTTAGTTTTGATTGAACGAATTTAGAGGCTTGTGAGCTTCTATAAAATGGAAAAAGACGGCTTGAAAAGGGCAAGACTATATAATAGAAAAGTCAGCTTCTATCAGAAGCTTTAGGTGGCTTCCAACTGGAGGAACCAGTTGTGTTGATACACACAGAAATGAATTGTTTAGAGCGCACGATGTTCGAAGCTTACACAGGAAGATATATTTCCTTTTTTATTGTTCTATGTAGTTTGATTTTAGCTAGACTGTGCGATATCCATATGCAATATAGGTTGTATAAAAACTTGGACAAATGCAGAAATATAAATATTGTGCAGGTATCATGTGCATCTACATCGCATTGCTTGCGTAGATCTTTATTTTTAAATGTATTTATAAATGTATTTTTGTATGAATGATTTAGTATATAATTTAGGTTAGAGTGTCATATTGTTTATTATTTAAATAAACCCAAGAACTGTTAAAAACAAGGTAAACATATGAACATACCATAACACAAATTATATTATAAATTACACATTCAAATTTTTTTTTAATAAATAATTTCTAAAAAAATCATTTTATATTACCAATACAACATTTAAAATTAATCTAAATGTTTTAAAATTAACAGCGAACCTACTTAGTTGTAATCTTATATTCCATATCTTCGCAACCCGGTTCTTACCTGACCTTTGAATTCTCATACCAATACTCAACCATTCATAATTCCTTCCAAATGATTTGTCCACCATTTTTGGATAATCCATCGTCATTTTCTTGTCTTCAATCCATATGCTCTTCTGCATATCCACACCCATTCCAATTGATTTTCCATTTATCAATTTCATTACTCCACTTGAAATTTTATTAACCAATTCTGGTTTTCTTATTTCAATTACAATTAACAACTCGATTTTAAATTATCAAAATTTTCTTAAATATTTTATAACTCTTTAAATTTTCGAAAAATTTCGCCAACATCTCCTTTACATGGCTCAATCGGTACAACCACAACTTGCCTTTCTAGGCCTTCTCCAATCAAAAGAAAATCAAAAAGCCAAGCGGCTTGCCCCATAGGCTCATAAAACCATCAAACCCGAGTAATATTGTAAACATGTACCTTTTTGTCAGGCATCCAACTTTGTATCTTTCATTTTCTTCCATACAATACCTGCTCAACATATGTATATATTTCCAGTCGGTTCCAAATCAATTCAACATTTGGTCTTTAACTTTTCTAATCAACTTTTTGATTAGTTCACTTCTATTCATTAATCCAAACTGAGTTCTATTTCCAAAAATCAACCCTCTTGTTCTGCTTGAGTTCAGTTCCATCACAGTTTAATTCCAAACAACAACATCCAATATATATTCAACCAGTTTGATTTCATTCTAGATTATCTCTAATCAAGTCCAATTTTATATAACTTAAGTTAAATTTCAATTCATTTGATACATGTTTACCATTTCAATCTATTCAACTTATACAAGTTAAATTTTAATTTCAGAATTCAAATCCCCGATTTTATTTCAAATCAGTTTTGAAATCAAGTAACTACACATATATATTGATAATCATCTGCAAATTCAAAACATCTTATTTTTTTAAAATAACTTGTTATTTTTAAACAAATTTTCCATAAATATATTTTGGTAGCAATCCGTCACTTAGAAACTTGAAAATGAATACCGATAATGTTGCGATCCATTATCAGAATTATTTTCTTGCCGCTGAAGTGATTTTAGTGCTTAATTACTTTCAAAATCGATTTAAAACCATTCTTATTCGAAAATCCTTTAACAATGCTATATTTCCTTTGAAATACTTCAAGAAATATTTTCTAAATATCCGCGTTTTAAATCCACAATTCTGATCTGAACCCAATTCTAATTTAGCTTATTTGTATATATTATCCATATACAAGTTATATTTGGTTATATATAACCCTTTCAGTATTTTATACTTTCGTTTGATTGTAATAACAATTAACACATTCACATACTATAATATCTCAAAAATTATTCCTTTTATAACAAAATATTTTTTTTGGGAAAAATTATTTCATTTACTTCTTAATTTAAAAATAAATAATACTACATCGAATTGCTTTGTTCGAGAGTTTAGAAACACCTATTGATACAGTTGTTCATCTTGTATCGACCAGAATTTATAAACCATACAACAAACCAATTAACACAATATAAAACCATTTTATATCAAATCTACAAATAAGAGCTCATATATACACACTCAAACTCAACCTAAGGTGTTACTAACCCCATCTCTATTGAGTCATGCCACAGAGCCAAGGTTACTACTCAACCTTCTGCTCCGATACCAAATGTAATAGCCTGAATTTACGTATCATTTGAGTTGACTAATCACACCACACGGCCAACCCAAATTAAACATAAATATGAATCATTAATAGAAAGAAGTTAGAGGATGAGAATAGAAAGGAAGAAAATTTAGAATAGAAGAAAAATGAAGGACATAAATCTCACAGCGGAACGAATAAAATATATTATATACCATAAATTTTGAAATACAAATCAGTAACTTTATATATACATAACATCATTAACGAACAACGGCTATTTCTGGAACAGTTATAAACACATGTTTCTAGATACAATACAGTATACAGCGGAAAATATGATAGTCTATAACTAACTGATGAAGCCTTCTGCTTCAAGCTCCTTCAAATGAATCTAAAAAATCCCGACTACTTGACTGCCCGTACAAATTTGGGCACCCAAGAGTCTAGGGAAAACAAAACAAAATAAACTCCGAGTTAGTCATGGGACTGGTGTGAGTAAACTCCAACCATCAGTTTAACATTCAAAAAATCCTTTTGAAAGAAATGATAATCGTAAGACCAATCCACACATAAACACGGATAGTTTTTACCTTACGATAAGCAAAAATATTTTTGATATCAAATCCGGTGATATTATAATAGTGTCTACATCAAATAAATTGAAATCTAGTGGAACGCTTGCATCTCACGCTCTATATATAATATAAAATCAAAAACCGCAGGGCGCTTATTGAAGAATGATTTTGTAACACCCTGTATTTTCTATGAATATTAAATTTGGCAAAATGAAGAATACTTAATTTTTAGAAGAAGAATTAAGTAAAACAGACTATAACATTGCGTTCGTCTCAAAATTCTGGTCAAGAAGGACCTAAAGTTTGGGTTAAACGGATAATGTATGAGAAAGTTATGGACCTTGGAAGTTTGTATACATATAAGGGGAATGTATGTATATATATAAATTAATAAAATAAAATCAACCTAAAATTCAAGAAAAAATTTCAAAATAGCAGGCGCGGGAAGGCAAAACGCCGAACAGACCTATTTTTTTGGTCGACACGAGAGCCGCTGGGTCGACCCGGGGTTGACTCATGGTGTTTGGAATCGGTCCCATCGGCCCAGAATGGCCTGTGCGAATTCATGTGTTTTAGGGCATACGTGGTGTTCTCTGATTGGTCTGGTGACGCATTTTCTTGGACTAGATGGTTTAGATGGATCCTATGTTGATCTAAAGGCTCTAATTGATCCTACACATCCATAAATACACATCTAACCTAAACCCTAATCTAAGCTAAATTCATTCATGAGCCTATATGCTGCTGCATCCTAAACTAACCTAGCCTCCACCATAACAAATCAAATTCAAGCTAGAAGATAAAAATCAAAGTCTACATCAAGGGTTAAGCTTAACAAATTCAGAAATCAGATCCCAGAATTCAAGATCCATTCTTTTTCTGTGAGTGCTAGTCACTTTTAGGTTTAAATAGATAAATGTGAATTGTGGTAGACTATGAATTGGGTATATGCTGTAAATCATGAACTTATGCAAGCATACTACGTCATTTTCCCTAGACCTAATATATGGACATTCTACTATGTTTCCTATGTGAATCTTAAATTATAATTATATTGTGGTACATGTGAACTTGTTAATACAGATCTAACTTTCTAGGTCTGATTATGGTGATTCGATATGACGCTTATATGAACATTGATATTTAACCATGTTAGGATGATTGTACATCCATTAATTTGACATTACTTGGATCTAGATTTTGGTGTTAATCACCTTTCACTTGCTATATTATGACACCTTGGTATATGTGGTAAACTTGACATGTGAATCTAAACTTGTTATTATGCCACCCTGTCTATGCTAGATTTAGGTAATTGGACACCTAATATTGAATCTAGATCTCATTATGCTTGCCTAAACACAAGTTATTAATTTGATATCCACTTTATTATGATAATTATCACATGTCCATTCACTTAGTTACTATGCTAGTTATGTTAATATTTATGCCAAAACATGTTGAACTGTCACCCTTATCATGTTCCCTTTTATTGTTATGACGAGGCTACTTTATAGCCTCGATGCCGCCAAAATACATGTGAATATGTTAGTTAGGAACGGGGATAAAGGGAATTTGTAATTGGCATAGTTTATATAATATTTATATGAAATGAGCATATAATTCAAATGGGGAAACGTAGAATTAATTACCTATAATGACATAGGAAAAGTTGGGTAAAATGGCATAATTTGAATATGATCATTTATGGATATGTAATTCAAATTATTGTTGCAAAATAGGTATTGACACCTATAAAAGGAAAGTATTAATTAATTGGTAAATTAATTAAAAATGGAATGTTAGTAATTAAAATTAAGAATTTTAATTGTACTTATGACACGAGGTTAGGTTACATTAGTGGCGGAAGTCTGCCCGTACCCGACCGACATATCCAGCAGCCACTAATGTTGAACCTAATGTGGGAGGTCTAAGTACGCAAATATGAATTAGGCTAAGACACGAGGTTAGGCCCAACTGTGGAATAAGACTGCCTGGACCCTACCAGCATATCCAACATCCACACGTTGTAGGCCTAATGTGGGAGGTCTAGCCCATTATAACCATAATTGGACATGGTAAAAAATGGATTACTTAACCTAATTTAATATGAATATGGACTTAAGTTAGGGTTTAAGTAAAATTGGATGGGTAGTGAGGAGGGGTTAAGTAAGTTAGAGGGGATGGGTGATATATATATATATATATATATATATATATATATATATATATATATATATGCCCACATACTTAATTCAATAACACCCTTTAAGGTATACATAACTAGTATAGGGCTATGTAATTAAAGATCACCCTTTTAGAGTATACATAGTCAGTGGAAAACCTAGTGGGGATACAAGACAAAGGGGAGAGCTTGTATCATATTGTATGGGACCCATTTCAGTCAGTAACTCGTAGTTGGTATCAGAGTAGAAAACTCTGTACTAGGCGGAGAAGGGGCACGCTTACTGATTGATTATAAGAGATCCAAAACGTGACGAGTGGTATAGATGGCGCAAACCGACCGAGGACATGTGCGTGCATGGGCCGGGCAGAGGGGGACAAGACGACCGTGACACCAATAAGTATCCCTGTGCACATCTTGGTTTTCCACTTTAGGGAAGTGATACCCCCTATTGTGGGGCCAGCACAGGATATCCACAGAGTAGGGAGCCAATCGATTAGCGTAGTGGTTAGGGTTTACTTGGATGTATGACCTAAGCCTACCAGCTTATAGTGGAAGGGATCATTTCATTTCAGTTATACTGGTAATAGTGCAGAGTGGTCATTAGTGAAGCATGTATATACCTCACCTTATCTGCCTTGTCACACCTTCCATTTGTATACCGATCTCTCTTATCCACTTTATGCCTGTCATGTTCACCTTTATTTACTTACTGGCTAAAAGTCACTAGACTCGCCAGACTTCATGTTTGACCCCTTTTTGTTTTTCCTTCTCTCTTCCGTTCCCCCCTCCCCCCCCCCCCCCCTCTCTCCCCAGTTCTCAGGGAGGAAACACCCAGGCTTAGCCGGGATTTGGATATCATCTTACTAGGAGCTACTGTTGAAGTATGGCTCGAGTCTTTGTCTCTGCTATGGCTTACTCTTTTATTGGGGAATAATGTTTTCTTTTAATTCCTATGTACTCTGATTATGCAAGACAGAAGTATTTTATTGTAATGGTTTTATGAATTATCGTATTATAAACCACGGGATTATGATTTATGTCTGAAATAAAATTTTTGAAACTTCCGCTGCTATCTTTATTTATATATGTCTTGTAATTATCCTGTGTCTGTTTACCTATAATGCTTCACAGAACTTAATGCATTCCCTTAGTGAGTGACATTAACGGACGTGGGGTGTTTCACTTGGTATCAGAGCTGAAGGTTGCCAGGTTAGATAAAAGTTTTGAAAAATATTTTTCAAAAAGGTTTTAAAAGAAAGTATTTTCTAAAAGAAAAGTCTGTTTTGAAAATATTCCCCTAAGAAGCCATATGTAGTATCCTTCGGTCCCTTATCTAAATTTCATCCTTTCTCCTTTTTCAGCATGACTGGGGAACAAACATCCCTAATCTCCCAGAGGGCGTCACTATACCCGGTTGGTTCCATAGGTATTTGGAAGCCACGGCAATAGCCGAAGAACAAAG
This sequence comes from Allium sativum, assembly GCA_030737875.1. Lineage (NCBI taxonomy): Eukaryota > Viridiplantae > Streptophyta > Magnoliopsida > Asparagales > Amaryllidaceae > Allium > Allium sativum. The sequence goes on from CM060918.1 coordinate 84,597,554, forward strand.
GGACGTTCCTCCCCCAACTGCACCAATCATTCCTCCTCCTCCCCTTCCAAGAGCAGATAACTTCGCCAAGATCTGCAAAGACTTCCATGCTATGGGAGGGAAGCCATTCCATGGTAAAGAGACATTCGTAGAAGCCCGGAATTAGCTTAAGGAGACTGAGGACTTATTCGTCATCTTTGAAATGGAGGACCGAAGAAAAATCCAATTAGCTGCTTGGCTGTTGAAGGACGAAGCCTCATTTTGGTGGGAAGTCAACCAAGCTAGATGTCCGGTGGAAACTTGGGGAGATTTTAGACAAAGGTTCAAAATTAAATTCCTTTCCCAAGCTGAGAGAAGCATTCAGATGGAGAGGTTCTTAGCTCTCAAATAAGGAAATTTGATGGTGAAGGAATATGTGAACAAGGTCAACCAGCTGGCAAGGTTCGGACTAGAGTTGGTGGATACACCACACAAAAAGGCATTACGATATGCTAAAGGACTGAATGAGCCTCTGCATGGTCTTGCTATGTCCCATATTCCTATGGGGGCCACCTTTGAAAGGCTTGTGGATATTGCCCTAATGCATGAGGAGGACAAGGGAGAAAAGAAGGAAGTGAAAGCTGAGGAGTCATCGTAGAATAAGAAGGTGTGGCTCAAGAATGGGAAACAGCAGCAACAACAACAGCAGAAGAGAGGAGAGAAAGATGAAAAAGGAAGGGATAAGAGAAAATGTCATGGTTGCGGGAAGGAAGGTCACTTGATCAAAGATTGTAAGAGAAGGAAGGTCATTTGCTTTAATTGCAGAGAACTCGGACACTATTCTACATAGTGCCCAAAGAAACAAGGATCGCAGGGACTAGGTCAAAGAGCCGGAACTTCTGAAGGGCAGGTCAATGCTCTCGCGATCAGTGCTCCTGAAAGAGGTAGAAAAATTTCTGCATAAAGTTTAGTTTCTCTTTCAAATCATCCAGTTAGAACACATTTTAATTCTGGCGCTTCGCATTTATTTATATCTAGTTCTGTTGTTGAATATCTGCACTTAGTTACTAGTATGGTAGTGGATCCCATAGTTGTCTCAAACCCCATAGGTGATTCAGCTCATTTATCTATGATTTGTAGGGGTTTGAAAAAATCTGTGTTAGGCGTCAAATTTGAATGCGATGCATATGTACTCGGGTTTATGGGCTATGAGTTGATTCTAGGGATAGGTTGGTTTACCACATATGGTGCCATTCTGGGTGGTGAGAGGAGGGTCGTTAAGCACCCTTAAAATTTCTTGTGACCCACAAGGGTCTGTCATGCTTAGTTTCCTAGAGTCTCTCGAGACGTCTATTGATGATCTGCGATTGGCACCAGTAGTCCGTAAGTATCCTGATGTCTTAGACGAGGTTCGGGGATTACCCCCCAGGCACGAGAATTATTTCCGTACATACTTGGTGGACAATGCAAAGCCAGTTGCATTACCTGTGCGCCATATGGCTCCTAAACGAAAAGAGGGAACTTGATAAGCAAGTGGCGGGGCTACTTGAGAAGAGGTTTGATAGGTGAATCATATCAGGATGGGAAAACTATTGAAGATAGTCCTTGAGGATGCCCATCATTCCAAGATGACTATTCATCCAAGTGGCGATAAAATGTATAGAGTTCGAGATAGTAGGGCCAAACTTGCGAAAGGAAGTGAAAATAAAGAAGGAAGCAAAGATTGGATGAGTTCCGACTTGAATACTTGGATCGGAGGTTAAGAAGCTACGCAAACGAGAAGTCAAGTTGGTGAAGGTCCAGTGGGGAGACAATCAAGAAGATGCAACTTGGGAAACCAAAGACAAGATTTTTACGTTTCGTACCCTTTCATTTTTAAGGGAATGTTCTTAACTTCTCTTTCGAAAGCTTTTATTTGCATTTGCTTCTATCATCTGAGTATATCCTATCAATCGAATCTTCGACCTTTAGGTAGGAAATCCCATGATAGTAAATATGTGTTTGAGACATGTTATGTTTAATGGATGCAAGTGGATGAAAGTGTTTGCTAGTGGTTGCTCGTGGATGCATATACACACACTAGGCACTAGATTGGCTCAAAAACACTCTCATACTGCATATGGATGTGTGTGCATTTTCAATTTTTATGAATGCAAAATGGTTGACGCATCACATGGATGTTGCATATGAATGAATGATTATGCACTCATATAGAAGTTATAAAGTGCATTAGGAATAATTGCATTCATGTTGGATGTAACGAAAAGGAATTTCGCTCGATCTGAATCAGTCGCTAAACCGACCAAGACCGTTTGAAACCCCTGATTATTTTGAGAACACGACAAATTTGAGCGCAAACAGAAGAACATTTCATTGCTTATTACAACCATTCCATCAGAATACAAGAATATAAATCAATATTACACATTCACTAAATATCAGAGATTATAATACATTACTGCAGTGGAAAAATAATTTAATACACAACTGAAAGAGATATACGGATACAGAGCTTTCCGGATATCATTCCAGCTGTAAACCAGGTTCCTGGGAATATAAATCTGCAAAACCAAAACTACTAGCTGCCCGTGCGGAAAATAGGGGCACCCAGAGTTTAGGTTAAAACAATAAACTCCAAGTCAGTCATGTGGCTGGTGTGGAAACTAAAATAGTTATTAATCTTTATTTTAAAGTTAGGTAAATCAAGGGACAATGCCGTATAACACGGAACGGGTTTCCTCCTAAGAATACCAGCGCATAAATAACAACGCAATGCTAAAATAAATAACAATGAAGCCATTATAAGACCCAGGTCCCATCACACAATGCAACTCAAGCCGGAGGATAGGGTTTTCCCTTATAATAGCCAAAGAATGCTTGATACGTGAAATTTCATCTTTTATTATTACTATAAGCGAAGAAAACAACTTCAAATATAAATGTATCAATCATAGGCGGCATGGGTATCATATATCATGTCGCCATACTAGTTCTACAATTAAAACCGCAAAATCACGTATTTGGAAATTGGATTTCCATCTGTGAACCAAGGCAAAAGATAGTCCTCACCGATTCGAGACTCTCTAGCCCGAGCCTCAGGATCAAAATGCATCGACCCTTTGGAGCCACAGGGCTGGTCCACTCGATGTGGATTAAAAATCCCTAAACACTACGTTTCCCCGCCCTTTGGGGCGTAAATGAGTCCTTTGACTCCATCGGCTTCACATAGTCACCGATATATCCGAGGCGCCTCGCAACAGCAACAACCACACAGGTCAAATTAATATAAATGTCAGGGTTGTTAGGTCACTGACACCACCCTAGCTAGAAGGAAACACATGCCATCCCTGGATCCTTCTCCCGTTTCTGGTTCACAACCGGGGTGTGAGGCTCGCGAATTAACGTTACACAAAGCTATGCCACACAGGCGGTGCTTTGATCATCAACCACAAGACTTTGCTTTTCAACAAAAACCTTGATCATTCGCCACTTAGGTATGCCACACATGCAATTCACACCATGCGACTGATGTCTATCGATATACAACCTCTAATCCCGTACGTCTCAGAGAAGGGTGAAGTAAGGGAATGAATTCCCCTTCACCAGGCAGATGTATATTTAATAGAAATCAATCAACACAGAGCAGAATCCAATGTCAGACACACAGTCCATACAAGTCTGTTTTGGGTCTGAACGAAACTGGAGGCACCTTGTACCTTGCATATCCATCGATCTCCGAGTACGTCTGGACGATCACCAACGGATTCCCTCCTCTTAGGTGTACAGCCCAATCAAGATCATCAGTAATCACCCAAACGATGTGAAGACCTCTGGTCTTCGACCACCATCTTCATCCTCGACATCACATCAAATCAGTTATTCAGAATGGGATAAACCCGGTCTTTCTGAATAACTCACGTATATAATAAACAAGTGTTACACAAACACAACATACGCCTCATTCCATTTCAGAATATTCTTTTATTCGAATATTCTTATATTTTGGGAAAGGTTCCCGTTAATTTTATCAAAGAAAAATTCTTTAAATTTATTCTTTAATCTTCTTTTGAATATCAATTCAAACTAGTCGGGATTAGCGAACCACACCGAAGTAATCATTTATTTTATTTCCCAATCCCCACCTATTCACCCCATGAAGTAAAACTGGTCATACTTCATATCTAACACCACGGTGTTATCGGTATATTCAATTACCATTTCACGTTCTAATCTTATCTATCGCCTGGAGAAAAACTGGTGATACTCCATTCTCGATCATTTCAATCTAATTAAAGATTCATTAAAACTCCACTTGGTTTAAATCTTCCCAAAAATCGATATTAATGATTGTTTAACTTGGGAAATCACCTCCTGTCTTTAACTGGGTTAAAGAACCAATGTTATTTAAAACACGGTTCACTATAAACCCAAAATCACATTCCATTAATTATCGGGTTAAAGAACAAGTGTTATTTAAAACACCGTTCACGATAAACCCAAAAATCAATTCAAATTCAATTCCAAATAAATACCATTTAATTGGTACACTTCATTAAATCCAAATAAAAAAATTTAATCTTTTTCTCAACCGGGCTCAAGAACAGTGTTAATGAAGACACCATTCACGACAAACTCAAATCACATTTGATATTAAATACAAGGCTCTGAATAGAAAATATATTGGCTTATATTCAATATCAAATTCTACGACCAACAAATATCGTATTGGAAATAACGATATTAATATATCTTTCAAATTCCCATAACAATATTTGTATCATCACGAAATCCAACATCGAAATATTCCAAAGACAATTTCGATTCAAATCCATTCCAATTCAATTATTGGAAATTCTGGTTACTTTTAAAACCTTTTTAAATCCAATTTATTTATTTTAAAAATAAATGGATTTTAATTCTAGTTCAAAACCAGTTCATTTCGATAAAAATCTATTTTTATCTTTTCAAATTTGGAATTTTTCATCCCAATTCTTCACGAATCATTTCTTATGATTTTACACAAATTATTGATATTTTTAATATTTTTATCAAGGCCCGTACAGTCGATTTCCATCAACGGTCATCGAACTGCACTTACAGCGACCTTTTGTGAATTTGTTTTGGACATAATTCCAAATCCAATCGTTAGATTTATAATTTCCAATATTCATTAGGAAGCTCTTTTCGATACGAACCCAAGGTTCCGGTTTTAGGAGAATCCGACGGTCGGATCTCCCGCAACGTCAATTCGAAGTCAATGGTCGAAATTCGCGAACTACCGCGGCGCGGTGCATTCTATTCAGGCCATTATATATATAATACATATTATATATATTTCGTCGATTTCCTTTTAAAGCGTATTTTATAAATTGTTTTAAATTCGTTTTCAAAACGATTTCAACTTCATACTTAATTTCTAGTTAAAATTGAATATTCCATATCATTAATCTATAAATGATAATATTTTCAAAACGTTATATTTTGAAATCACTTCCTTTTCTATATTCATTATAAAAACGAATATAATCGATATAAATATCGTTCGCGTCAAAATGGCGCAAATCTAATCAACATGGCTTTTATTCAACACATGAATGTTTATTCTGTTCAACACATGAATATTTATTTTATTCAACACATGAATATTTATTCTATTCAACACATAAATGTTAATTCTTATTCAACACTTGAAAATTTATTTTCAACACATGAATTTTCTTTTATAATATTCTTTATTTTCCAAATTGGAATGAGGCCCAATCAATTACCATATAATGTTAATTATACGGTTTCCATACAATACATGTTTATAATAGCAACGATAAATAATCAACCATCATCCAGAGTGCATTCTACACTGTATAAGCATCAAATATAAATATTCAATGCTTATAACAGCCTGTCAATCAATCGATCGACATACAGCTAATTATTGGGATTAGTGTATGTCTAATTTCATCCCAACACTCATGTGGGGTTTCAAACTATCAAACACAGATTTTATTTGTGCAGTTGGGCGATGTGTAAAATTTATCGTTCCAATCAATATCAGTCAAATTGGTGTGCATAAACAAATCGTTCGATTTGTAAATGAATATTTATTTTATTTCAACACATGAATATATATTTGACTTCAACACATGAATGTATATTTTATTTCAACACATGAATATATATTTTATTTCAACACATGAATATATATTATATTTCAACACATGAATATATATTTTATTTCAATACATGAATATATATTTCAATTCCAATCACACAATCAATTTTCACAACACATCAATCAAACAAACAAGTCGTCCATGGTCTGTGGACGATGGGTGTCAGGTGCTGCTAAGCACCGTTTGCATCCTAATATATATTTTAACTAGAAAACAAATTAAAAGTGAGGAGTACTCATCTTGCGATCCACTCCACCGTTTCATTTCTGAATGGCTTGAATTTGCCTGAAATTCCAATGCAATCTTTTTCACGCTATTCACATTAAAAATCACATTTTTATCTCACTATATATATAATAAAAATCAGATTTTTATTTCGCTACATATATAAAAATTATATTTTTATATTCTCTATTATATAAAAATCATATTTTTATTATCTCTATAATATAAAAATCATATTTTTATTATCTCTATAGTATAAAAATAATATTTTTGATTTGCTATAAGTGTAAAAATCATATTTTTACTCATATTTTACACTAAGTATATATATAAATAAATTCATTTCTTTTTATTGCTTTTTTATGAATAAATAAAATAAAAAACTAAAAGAAAGGAGAAGAAGCCTCACAGCACAGCAGGGGGTTGGTGCAGCGCGGCCTCGATTGGATGGTGGTCTCGAACTCGCGCTGGAGGACTGAAGTGCCTCGAAGTTGGCGGCGGCGACTTCTCATGAGTGGTGGGGCGTCGGATTGGAGGGGGGAATGGGGAGAGAGGGAGAGGAGAGTTTGACGGAGGGACTGGAGGGGGTCCGATGTGGTCATCGGAGGTTGGGGGGCGGTCACGGCACTGGCGGCGGGCTAGGGTTGGCTCCGTCATTTTTTTCTTTTCTAATTTCCACATCGGGGAGAGAGAAGTGAGAGTAAAGGGGAGCTGTCATATTATATTATATAACAATTTAATGACTGTTGCCCTCAGCTAATTACCCCTATTACGAACACAATGGGATATGTATTGAAAGCCAGTTCGACCATTTCGATGAGTTTCCGTTCAAATTAAAATATAAATCTATGTATATTCAATTTGAACGCATATTTCAATTTACCGGGGCCACATACTAACCCTAAAATTTCCAGAACAATTATTTCTAGCTTCGTATTGACGATACGGTCCTAACAAAACTAATTTCATCAAATTCTGAGACCATTTGAACAATGGCCATTTTCTGGTCGATCGAAATTGACTGAAATAGTCAAAACACATTTTACCTCGCCACGCTCACATATTGACTCGAAAAATTATGAATTTTGGAATACAGCAATAACTTGACATCCCGGATCTAACGAAAGTGGTTTCATCGAAAATAGAGATCATTTGCAAAATTTCCATTTTTAAGGGTCAGAATTCCACAGCGACTATTCTGAATTTTCAACAGGGCATAACTTTTTATTCCCGCTATGAAATTTCAATTTTTCGGATTCGTTGGAAAGATATTCTCAAATAGATTCTAATATTTTTGGTTTCACTAAAATCCGGTTTATTTTGAATCCTGTACATTCATTTGAACTTTGAAATCAAATTTTCAAACTACCGTCCATTTTCAATTCCTTTTAAAATTTAAAATAAATATTTATATTCTAATGACGATTCAAATAAATATTTCCCTTCTATTTTTATTCAAAATAAATTTCTCGTCACTATTATTTAAAGTAATTCATTTTAAATATTCAAAATTCACTAAAATTGCCAAGATAAAAATTTTAAATTGGCTCAGATTTCCGGGTTATTACAATCTCCCCCACTTAAAACTTTTCGTCCCCGAAAAGAAACGAAGCTGAAAATTGTTTCACTAATCAACTCAACTTTCATTATTTTCATTACGGCTTAAGTTCATCAACTTTTCATTTTCTAAGAACTTTTCAAATTTTTCAAAAATTTGGCTAACACCCTAAATTTTCGAAAAATTTCACCATAATCTCCCCTACACCGGGAGCTTCGGGATATTTCAAATAGCCTCCCACGGCCCTCATCAATCCAAACAAAAAAAGAAACAGCCAAGCGGCTAGCCAATCGGCTCATAAAATCATCAAAATCCCAAGAAATACAATAAACATGTACCTATTTGTCAGGCAAACAATTTTATTCCTCTTCTCTAGCCTCCTTCCTATGATCTGTTCAATGTAAGTACATGTATATGCATGCAAATGCGACAAATTTTCAATACAATTCACTGTTTGGTTCAATTTGGCTAAAGGTTCAACATTCAATTAATCAAAACAGAAAGCAAACAACACAACCAGCAATTAATTGGTTGATTAGATTTTCAAATTCATAATTTTGATACATATACAGAAAATCATGTTTTGATGCCAAATCACAACAATAAGCCCTATCTAGTTTTGGTTCTCACACCAGTCAATTGGAAATATATAGAAATTCCACCTTCGAAACTCGAATATAAATTCTGATGACGACTAGTCAATCCTCAGAATCATCTCCGGGCGACTAGAGTGTAATTCTATATCTATCTAGTATATTAAAACTTCAAATACACGTAGATCAGACGTATATGCAAAATCTTTATATACTGGATTGTCCAAATCAATACAAATAAATATTCAAATTCATCGAATAAGGTTTAAATTTTCAAAACAATAATTATTTTCAATTTTATTTCAAAAACACTACTCTTCACACTCGTTCTAGGATACTACTAATCCCATCTCTAACGAGTCATTCTTATTGGATATTACTAATCCAATCTCTGATGAATTCTTTCATTTGGTTCTAACATGTCTTGTTCTCCGAGCTCTGTAAACCAAAGCTCTGATACCAACTATAACAAAAAGGAATTTCGCTCGATCTGAATAAGTCGCTAAACCGACCAAGACCGTTCAAAACCCCTGATTGTTTTGAGAACACGACAAATTCGAACGCAAATAGAAGATCATTTCATTGCTTATTACAAAAATTACATCAGAATACAAGAATATACAGAGTATAAATCAGTATTACACATTCACTAAATATCAGAGATTACAATACATTACTGCAGCAGAAAAATAATATAATACACAACTAAAAGATATATACGGATACAGAGCTTTCCGGATATCATTCCAGCTGTAAACCAGGTTCCTGTGAATATAAATCTGCAAAACCAAAAATACTAGCTGCCCGTGCAGAAAATAGGAGCACCCAGAGTTTAGGTTAAAATAATAAACTCCAAGTCAGTCATGTGACTGGTGTGAGAACTAAAACAGTTATTAATCTTTATTTTAAAGTTAGGTAAATCAAGGGACCACACCGTATAACACGGAATGGGTTTCCTCCCAAGAATACCAGTGCATAAAATAACAGCGCAATGCTAAAATAAAGAACAATGAAGCCATTATAAGACCCAGGTCCCATCACACAATGCAGCACAAGCCGGAGGATAGGGTTTTCCCTAATAATATCCAAAGAATGCTTGATACGTGAAATTTCATCTTTTATTATTACTATTAGTGAAGAAAACAACTTTAAATATAAATGTATCAATCATAGGCGGCATGGGTACCATATATCATGTCGCCATACTAGTTCTACAATTAAAACCGCAAAATCACGTATTTGGAAATTGGATTTCCATCTGTGAACTAAGGAAAAAGATAGTCCTCACCGATTCGAGACTCTCTAGCCCGAGTCTCAGGATTAGAACGCATCGACCCTTTGGAGCCACAGGGCCGGTCCACTCGGTGTGGATTAAAAATCCCTGAACACTACATTTCCCCGCCCTTTGGGGCGTAAATGAGTCATATGGTTCCATCGGCTTCACATATTCATCGATATATCCGAGGCGCCTCGCAACAACAACAACCACACAGGTGAAAATAATATAAATGTCAGGGCTAGTAGGTCACTAACACCACCCTAGTTAGAAGGAAACGCATGCCCTCCTTGGATCCTTCTCCCGTTTCTGGTTCACAAACGGGGTGTGAGGCTTGCGAATTAACGTTACACAAAGCTATGCCACACAAGAGGTGATTTGATCATCAACCACAAGACTCTGCTTTTCAATAAAAGCCATGATCATTGGCCACTTAGGCATGCCACATAGGCAATTCACACCATGCGAATGATGTCTATCGATATACAACCTCTGATCTCGTACGTCTCAGAGAAGGGTGAAATAAGGGAATGAATTCCCCTTCACCAGGCAGATGTATATTTAATAGAGATCAATTAACACAGAGAAGAATCCAATGTCAGACACACAGTCCATACAAGTCCGTTCTGGGTCTGAACGAAATCGGAGGCACCGTGTACCTCGCATATCCATCGATCTCCAAGTACGTCTGGACGATCACCAACGGATTCCCTCCTCTTGGGTGTACATCCCAATCAAGATCATCAGTAATCACCCAAATGATGTGAAGACCTCCGGTCTTCGACCACCATCTTCATCCTCGACCCCACGTCGAATCAGTTATTCAGAATGGGATAAACCCGGTCTTTCTGAATAACTCGCGTATATAATAAACAAGTGTTACACAAACACAACATACGCCTCATTCCAATTCAGAATATTCTTTTATTCAAATATTCTTATACTTTGGGAAAGGTTCTCATTAATTTTATCAAAGATAAATTCTTTAAATTTATTCTTTAATCTTCTTTTGAATATCAATTCAAACTAGTCGGGATTAGCGAACCACACCTAAGTAATCATTAATTTTATTTCCCAATCCCCACCTATTCACGCCATGAAGTAAAACTGGTCATACTTCATATCTAACACCATGGTGTTATCGGTAAATTCAATTACCATTTCACGTTCTAATCTAAGTAAATATTTAGCTATCGCTTGGAGCAAAACTGGTGATACTCCATTCTCGATCATTTCAATCTAATTAAAGATTCATTAAAACCGCACTTGGTTTTAATCTTCCCAAAAATCAGTATTAATGATTGTTTAACTTGGGAAATCACCTCCTGTCTTTAATTGGGTTAAAGAACCAATGTCATTTAAAAAACGATTCACTATAAACCCAAAATCACATTCCATTAATTATCGGGTTAAAGAACAAGTGTTATTTAAAACAACATTCACGATAAACCCAAAAATCAATTCAAATTCAATTCCAATTAAATACCATTTAATTGGTACACTTCAGTAAATCTAAATAAAAAGATTTAATCTTTTTCTCAACCGGGCTCAAGAACAGTGTTAATGAAGACACCATTCACGACAAGCCCAAATCACATTTGATATTAAATACAAGGCTCTGAATAGAAAATATACCGGCTTATATTCAATATCAAATTCTACGACCAACAAATATCGTATTGGAAATAACGATATTAATATATCTTTCAAATTCCCATAACAATATCTGTATCATCACGAAATCCAACATCGAAATATTCCAAAGACAATTTCGATTCAAATCCATTCCAATTCAATTATTGGAAATTCTGGTTACTTTTAAAAACATTTCAAATCCAATTTATTTATTTTAAAAATAAATGGATTTTAATTCTAGTTCAAAACCAGTTCATTTCGATAAAAATCTATTTTTATCTTTTTAAATTTGGAATTTTTCATCCCAATTCTTCGTGAATCATTTCTTATGATTTTACACAAATTATTGATATTTTTAATAATTTTATCAAGGCCCGTACAGTCAATTTCCATCAACGGTCATCGAGCTGCACTTACAACGACCTTTTCCAAATTTGATTTGGACATAATTCCAAATCCAACCGTTAGATTTATAATTTCTAAAATTCGTTAGGAAGCTCTTTTCGATACGAACCCAACGGTTCCAGTTTTAGGAGAATCCGACGGTCGAATCTCCCGCAACGTCAATTCGAAGTCAATGGTCGAAATTCGCGAACTGTCGCGGCGCAGCGCGTTCTATTCAGGCCATTATATAATATATATATATATATATATATATATATATATATATATATATATTATATATTTTGTCGATTTCCTTTTAAAACGTATTTTATAAATCGTTTTAAATTCGTTTTCAAAACGATTTCAACTTCATATTCAATTTCTAGTCAAAATTGAATATTCCATATCATTAATCTATAAATGATAATATTTTCAAAACGTTATATTTTGAAATCGCTTCCTTTTCTATATTCATTATAAAAATGAATATAATCGATATAAATATCGTTCGCGTCAAAATGGCGCAAATCTAATCAACATGGCTTTTATTCAACACATGAATGTTTATTCTATTCAACACATGAATATTTATTTTATTCAACACATGAATATTTATTTTATCCAACACATGAATATTTATTCTATTCAACACATGAATATTTATTCTTATTCAACACTTGAATATTTATTTTCAACACATGAATTTTCTTTTATAATATTCTTTATTTTTCAAATTGGAATGAGGCCCAATCAATTACCATATAATGTTAATTATACGGTTTCCATACAACACATGTATATAATAGCAACGATAAATAATCAACCATCATCCAGAGTGCATTCTACACTATATAAGCATCAAATATACATATTCAACGCTTATAACAGCCTGTCAATCAATTGATTGACATACAGCTAATTATTGGGATTAGTGTATGTCTAATTTCATCCCAACACTCATGTGGGGTTTCAAACTATCAAACATAATTTTTATTTGTGCAGTTGGCCGTTGTGTAAAATTTATCGTCCCAATCAAAATCAATCAAATCGGTGTGCATAAACAAACGTTCGATTTTTAAATGAATATTTATTTTATTTCAACACATGAATATATATTTGATTTCAACACATGAATATAGATTTTATTTCAACACATGAATATATATTTTATTTCAACACATGAATATATATTATATTTCAACACATGAATATATATTTTATTTCAACACATGAATATATATTTCAATTCCAATCACACAATCAATTTTCACAACACATCAATCAAACAAACAAGCCGTCCATGGTCTGTGGACGACGGGTGTCAGGTGCTGCTAAGCACCGTCTGCATCCTAATATATATTTTAACAAGAAAACCAATTAAAAGTGAGGAGTTCTCACCTTGCGATCCACTCCGCTGTTTCATTTCTGAATGGCTTGAATTTGCCCGAAATTCTAGTGCAATCTTTTTCACGCTGTTCACATTAATAATCACATTTTTATCTCACTATATATATAATAAAAATTAGATTTTTATTTCGCTACATATATAAAAATTATATTTTTATATTCTCTATTATATAAAAATCATATTTTTATTATCTCAATAATATAAAAATCATATTTTTATTATCTCTATAATATAAAAATCATATTTTTAATTTGCTATAAGTGTGAAAATCATATTTTTACTCATATTTTACACTAAGTATATATATATAAATAAAATCATTTCTTTTTATTGTTTTTTTATGAATAAAAAAAACTAAAAGAAAGGAGAAGAAGCCTCACAGCGCAGCAAGGGGGTTGGTGCAGCGCGACCTCAATTGGATAGTGGTCTCGAACTTGCGCTGGAGGCCTGAGGTGCCTCGAAGTTGGCGGCGGCGGCTGCTCATGAGTGGTGGGGCGTCGGATTGGAGGGGGGAATGGGGAGAGAGGGAGAGTTCGGCGGAGGGGACTGGAGGGGGTCCGACGCGGTCATCGGAGGTTGGGAGCCGGTCACGGCACTGGCAGCGAGCTAGGGATGGCTCCGTCGGTTTTTTTTCTAATTTCCACATTGGGGAGAGAGAAATAGAGTAAAGGGGCTATTATATTATATTATATAATAATTTAATTTTAATTTTTAAATCCATAAAGGTTGACTTTTCATTCGGACTCAGAATCAAACTCAATGACTACCGCCCCTAGCTAATTACCCCTATTCCAAACACAATGGGATATGTATTGAAAGCCAGTTCGGCCGTTTCGATCAGTTTCCGTTCAAATTAAAATATAAATGTATATATATTCAATTTGAATGCACATTTCAATTTACTAGGGCCACATACTAACCCTAAAATTTCCAGAAAAAATATTTCTAGCTTCGTATTGACGATACGATCCTAAAAAAACTAATTTCGTCAAATTCTGAGACCGTTTGAAAAATGACCAATTTCGGGTCGATCGAAATTGACTGAAATTATCAAAACACGTTTTACCTCGCCACGCTCACATATTGACTCGAAAAATTATGAATTTTGGAATACAGCAATAACTTGACATCTCGGATCCATCAAAAGTGGTTTCATCGAAAATAGAGATCGTTTGCAAAATTTCCGTTTTTAAGGGCCAGAATTCCACAACGACTATTCTGAATTTTCAACTGGGCATAACTTTTTATTCCTGCTATGAAATTTCATTTTATCGGATTCGTTGGAAAGATATTCTCGAATAGATTCTAACATTTTTGGTTTCACTAAAATACGGTTTATTTTGAATCCTGTACATTCATTTGAACTTTGAAATCGAATTTTCAAACTACCGCGCCATTTTCAATTCCTTTTATAATTTAAAATAAATATTTATATTCTAACGATGATTCAAATAAATATTTCCCTTCTATTTCTATTCAAAATAAATTTCTCGTCGCTATTATTTAAAATAATTCATTTTAAATATTCAAAATTCAATAAAATTGCCAAAATAAAAAAATTAAATTTGCTCGGATTTCCGGGTTATTACATTGGACTCATGGCACAAACATAATTTTCAATAAGGAGGTCAGCTGAATCAGTAGACAGCCTGATCTTTTGCATTATATAGGGGACATGTACACACACTTTTGCATATGTTCATATGGCATTAGAAATCTTTTAAGGACAATGAATGCTTGTGGATGATGGATGAGTAGATGGATGTTGGATGTTAGGATACATTCTTCTTAACTCAGAGATTTCGGGGACGAAATCCTTTAAGGAGGGTAGAATGTAACACCCCATATTTTCTATGAATATTAAAGTGAATATTAGGATCACATCCCTAAAAGCAAACTTAATTAGGCTCACATCCAGTGACAAACTTATTATAAATTAGGTCCCTATTTTTCAAAAGTTGCGAAATAAATGAAAATAAAAACTAAAAAAAACGAAAATTATTATCTAAATAAATTATTCATTCGACCATAAATTCACTTAAAAAAAATCAAAAACATGTAAAAAAAAATAAAATCAAACAGGAAAAAACAGCAAAAAAAGCAGTTAAATGCATTTTATTATGCAAGAATTTCAATTTCTTGCGTATATATATGCAAAATTTCATAGTAGTGTAACTCAGTTCATTTTTATTTGCATTCAAGTATGCAATTAAATCTGAAACATGCACATATGTGTGCAACATATATGCAGACAAAATTATAGGATAATTAACCTTATGCAATAATTGCATACATGTATGCAAGTATTGACAATACTTGCATACATATATGTAAGTTTTTTATTCTTCTTGGCGTGGACTTCTGGGATTATTTCCAGATTTTAGAAAGAAAACAAATTATACATGGCCGCACATTTTTTTTTTGTAAAAAGCGAAGGAGCGAAGGGAGTGAAGTGGGTAGGCTGGACGTGAAAGTATGGAGCGGATCCTTGACTGTAGGAGGCGGCTGTTCAAAAATAGGGACCAGAAATGTATATGGAACTATGAGCGGATGTGCGCCTAATTTAAAACCTTAACAGGGACCTTAAAAAACGCACCGATTATTAAATTTGGCAAAATGAAGAATACTCAATTTTTAGAAGAAGAATTAAGTAAAACAGACTATACCATTGCGTTCATCTCAAAATTCTGGTCAAGATGGACCTAAATTTGGGTTAAACGGATAATGTGTGAGAAAGTTATGGACCTTGGAAGTTTTTATACATATAAGGGGAATGTATGTATACATATAAATTAATAAAATAAAATCAACCTAAAATTCAAGGAAAATTTTCAAAATAGCAGAAGCGGGAAGGAAAAACGCCGAACCGACCTATTTTTTTGGTCGACCCGAGACCCGCTAGGTCGACCCGGGGTTAACTCAGGGTGTTTGGAATCGGTCCCATCGGCCCAGAATGGCCTATGTGAATTCTTGTGTTTTAGGGCATACGTGGCGTTCTCTGATTGGCCTGGTGACGCATTTTCTTGGACTAGATGGTTTGGATGGATCCTATGTTGATCTAAAGGCTCTAATTAATCCTACACGTCTATAAATACACATCTAACCTAAACCCTAATCTAAGCTAAATTCATTCATGAGCCTATATGCTGCGACATCCTAAACTAACCTAGCCTCCACCATAACAAATCAAATTCAAGCTAGAATATAAAAATCAAAGTCTACATCAAGGGTTAAGCTTAACAAATTCAAAAATCAGATCCCAGAATTCAAGATCCATTCTTTTTCTGTGAGTGCTAGTCACTTTTAGGTTTAAATAGATAAATGTGAATTGTGGTAGACTATGAATTGGGTATATGCTGTAAATCATGAACTTATGCAAGCATACTATGTCATTTTCCTTAGATCTAATATATGGACATTCTACTATGTTTCCTATGTGAATCTTGAATTACAATTATATTGTGGTACATGTGAACTTGTTAAAACAGATCTAACTTTCTAGATCTGATTTGTAACGTCCCGTATTTTTGGCAGTCAAATATTTTTTTCAATTTACTATTTTAAATATTAATGGATTTTAATATTTAATTCGTTATTTAAAACAAAGTTTTAATGTTAAATTGATTTATAATATAAAACGAGCTCGATATCGCGCGGTAGTTCGTAATATGGAGTTTTGAACTTCAACTGAGAATACAAGATTCGATATAAGTCGGATTTCTGTGAAACGAGAAACGTTGGAACCGTATTGACGATAATTTTCATATGAAAGAGAAAAATCCATATTTCGCGTTGTAAATCGTTAGTTATGGCCAAATCAAAATTTAAAATAGTCGCTGTGAAAATCGTTATTAAATTATAGGCCTTTAAAATAGCCGTTTTGCAAATGGACTTCGTTTCCAACGAAATTAGTTTCATTGAAACCGTAACATTAAATTATTGTACAGTATTAAAATGCGTGGCAAACCGATGTCGTATGTGACCACGGTTGCCGTAAACGCCCAGTTATTTTCTATAGCGCGTATTTAAATTAATTTAATTTAGTAAAGGGATATTTGAGTGCAACTTGAACAGACGATCGAAATAAGCCGCAAAACCACTTCCGTTGAGTTCTCATCGTCGATTGTAGTCAGGATAGGTATATAGTTTGCTATTTTTAAAGACCGGGTAATTTGGTGTCAAAAATGGCATTGCGGTGCGCGATAAAAATAGCCTACCGGAGAAACAGTCTCAGAATGCGACGAAACTGGTGCCGTTGGGTTCGTATTAATAAATTATTGTAAGATTTCAAAGTTTCAAGTTGATTTGATTTATCTGGTGATCGTGGGAAAATTAAACGCGTGTTTATTTCTGGTTTTATAAAGGAAATTTTTTCAAACGATGTTGGAATTCGATGAAACTTGTTCCATTGGATCCGGAATATATTTTTACACTAAGATTAATATTTTTATCAGTAAACAGAGATCATTTATAGGGGTTTTAATCAATTACTTTAGGATGAAGTTTCAACGATAATAAAATATTATTAAATGGTGCCAAACCCTCCTATATATACCATCGCTTAAGTTGTGGAAACCCTACTTCGTGGTCAACAGAGAAGCCAACCGCCACTTACAAACCAACGGACGAAATCGTTCAATGTTTCCACCTTTAAAATCTCTCAACCCATGAATCGAAACCAAGATTTCCCAACCACAATCTTGAAGATCTAAACAAGATCTTGGATCTCAACGGTTGAGATCAGTTTCTGATCATTCTTGTGGTCGGAAAGGGAGCTTAAAGGCATGGGGTTTCGGGTGCTTTTGACGGCGGTAGGCTGAGCTTGAAGGCACCGTACGGTGGTTGAAGGCGGAGCTCAGTGAGGCGGTGGGGCTGGCATTCTCTTATCAGGGTCCGATCGCCGGGGTTAGGAGCGGTGAGGGGATTTCTGGCGAAGCGTGGGTTCTTGGTTCAAAGGAACGAAGATGGTTTAACGCAAGTACTTTCGTGAATACTGAAGCCAAACCAATGTACTCAGGCATTTCGAATAGCAGATCAACCGATTTCTGGAAAATTGAAGAATTTTGAAATGGGCTAGTCTTCATAAAAGTAATTATAGTTGTAACGTAAATTGTTTAAGCTAATTAATGACTATTTATAATAAATTATAACGAATTCTTTTGCTGGATACAGGAATGGTTGGTACTAAGGAACATAAGACAGCTTGGAAATTGGATCAACCTGTTAAGTTGATAAGTAAAGTGACAAAGTAATTAAAGAATGGGAATTTAATATAATCTAATTGGAAACAGAACGTAGCAAACAGTGTTGGCCTGACTAGTGGATAAATAAAGTAATAAGTTAACTATAAAAGATTAAATTATTTATTTAGTCACATTAACTTACAAATGTTAAATTTGTTGCAGCAACATTCGCACTGGAATGAAGGCCAGTATGCAAGAACGAAGATGGAGAATAAATCAGCCCGGTTATAATAAATAAAGTAATTAATTTAATTAGACTAAGATTAGAATTAATTATTATAATTAATTTGTGTCAACTTAAATTATTGATAGCTAATTCCTATATGAACAGAATTTGACCAAACCATCTGCATTCGAACCATACGACCGAACTCTATGTTTGATAATTTATCTGGACAGAGCAAGAAACAACGGGAATTTACAGTTGAATTAGACGACTGTATAATTAAACTGTAACTGAACCACTTCAACGACAAATCAAAGCAAGGTGAGTTAAACTCACTCAGTTTTACCCATTTATATTTTATATAAATCGGGTTTTTATTTTATGTGTTTTGCTTGCCAATGGTTGACTGTATGCTAGTTATATATTTATCTGTTGATTTAACAGATGAAATTAAACTGTGTTTAATTTCAGTGAAATACCAAATCGTTATTTTTAATGACTGGTTCCAATCAGGGTAACACACCTCGGTTGGTCACGTTTATAAAATAAACGTGTTTTAAATTATTGAATTGTTTGAATTGCTTGTGTTTGATGTTAAATGGTCGCTATTTATTATTATCAGTTAAATGAAACTGAATGATCTGGTTTGTGATAACCGTTTTGAATACAGGGAAGAACAGGTTGGAGGGACCCAACCGGATCCCTCAAATATATTATTTATTTATTTTCATATTATCATATATGAACTGTCCTTTTTGGGTGATTGATTTGATTGTTGATTATTGAATATTCAACGTCTGTTTGTTTAAACCAATGGGCGGTATTGATTGGGTATTTGGCTGCGTATGGCCTATAAAATCAAGCGTTTAATAAATATTGATTCACCATCAGGTGAATCGATAGAGATGAAGTTATAAAATTTATTTTATAACTGGAGTTAGATTTTGAAAAATATTATTTTGAATAAAAGTTATTAAAGAGAATAAATAAATATTTTATTTATTTAAGACTTCGATTTGTTAATAATTTATTTTATAAAGTAGATTTTGATGTTAATCAGATCTACAAGTATGAGAATAAGAAATGAATCGAGTGGTTAAACTTTGATAATTGTTGTGTAAAGAAACAATTAATGGAATTATTTAAATTAATTATATTTTTGATTAATTTAAAGTAAGGATTAATTGGAATCGGTAAACGAGATAATCAAGTTTTGAGTTAATTAAACCGATCGTTTTGAATTTGAATTGATTATCAAATTAATGAGTTTTGGTTAAAATAGTTTAATGAATATTATTCAAATTTAAATATGGTTTTTAAAGAGGTTTACTATTTACTTTAGTTAATAAAGAAATTAACTACTTTTACAGTAGTTAGTAATTGAAGAAATTATTATTCTGATTAATGATAATTCAGAAAAGTACTTTTTAAATGAGAATGCATTTAATAAGTGATCGAAGGTGAATTTGGGTAAAGAAATGGGTCATAGGGTTGTATAACCAAATCAGAGTTAAATGGAAATTGATTTGAGATTTGAATGGAATATTGGGTTTTGATTACAACTTATATTTATCTGAAGATACGAATGTTGTTGATCAAGGTCTGAGAGGTAATTAAAATACCCCAACTTGAACGGCATTAGGATTATCTGAAGATGATATTAGTCGGTAATCGCAAAGGAGGTTAGTGATAATTCATTATTCCCATTAGTGAAATAATGCAACGTTGGTGAAAGATTCAGAGAATGTATAACGAGAGATCTGAAGTAAAGGAAATTAATTAGAAGGAAATGTAAAGTTAGTTTTATTCTATACTAATAAATATTAGTTATTGTTCGATAATGGGATAAAAGAGATTTAGTAATGATGTTTATGAATAATAAGTTGAATGGATTTCCCAAATCTAAACAATAAAGAATGATGTAATAAATGTTTTTGAAAGGAGAGTTTAGTGGAAATTGAATATGGCTATTAGTTATTTTTCTAAGTATTATAATGAAATGAATTGAAGGGCATTAGCATATAAGAATTATCGTATTTTTAAATATTAAAAGTTAGAAGTTTTAATTAAGCAGAAGTGAACTAGTTTGGTATAAAGTTAAAGGCCAAGGGATGCCGAATACTGAAGCAGTGAACTCATTGGAGTGTCATGATTGAAACATTGTATATTTTGATAGTTAAATCACCGACTATCAAATATGTCCAATACGATTGTTGGTACGGAAAGACCGGGATCTAGTTTATATTCGAAAACCATTCCGACCAACAAATACGTGGAGATACCAGAAGATAATCGAGTTGGAGCATTGAAGACCGTGGATTTTCATAAACGGAAGAACCACTAATATTCTCAACCTGGCAAGTAGAGATAAGCTGCGATTCTGTCGTGGCTGGAACCTACGAGTTGCAAGGACTTCTCGCTACTGATTCATGGGGTGATTCCTATATGGGATGCAGTAGGAGAGTACCTTCGGTTCATACTGTTCCTGGATGACTTGTATGGACGGATGTCTAACAGAGTATTTCCAAAGGGTCACGTATGTTGATTTCTCCAAACGTGCTATAGTTATTGGCGGAGAATTATCGTTCCCTTAGCTTCTAACTGGAGTATTTTTTGTGGACGTCAGCTAGTGATATCTGACGGATCTGACGATGTGGCATTCAAAGTGAATGATTATCAGATGTTTCAAAAATAAACTCTGACCTCAAGCCTCATCAACTGGGAAATGACAAAAATCGGGCAGGCAGCATGGCTATGTGGGTCGCTCCCATTAGGGTGTATAATCACCTATCTAGACAAAATCCTATTTGCTTCTTTAATCTATATTTCGATGCTGTCTGTTTTCGGGAGATGGTTGCTGATCCCAACCGTCGGTGATATACATTCGATACACTCAAGCGAAATGAGTGGTCGGTCATGTGTGGGCCGGGTTGCAAGATGTTCTTGTTGAACCCAGTGTATTCGCCTCTGGAGATACACTATCGGCAGGCGGTCTCATACCTTTTCATAGTCGGAATCCAATCTCCAATAAGCGCACCCGGGTTTTGATTTTATACTATATATGTGGAGCGTGAGATGCAAACGTTCCGCTAGATTGATAATTACTTGTATTTAGACATTATTATAATATCAGGAAAGATATTGGTTTCAAAAATGTTTTGGGTTATCGTAAGGTAAAAACCGTCCGTATTTATGTGTGGATTTGGTCTTACGATTATCCTTTTCTTTCGAAAAGATTTTAACTTTAAAATCAAGTTGTGTGATACCCTTAATACTGTGTGAGTTTTCTCACTCTGGTTCACCAGACTGACCCGGTGTTTTGTAAATGCTCGGGTTAGCCCGGGGTGTACAGGTTCAGGTTATCGAATGTTGTGAAGTCCAGAGACGAGCAGGAGATGTTCAGACGTATGATATTATATAGCTGCTATTCGACTGTGTGTTGTATATGGGAACATGTTATTATAACTGTCCTATTGTGTGATGTACTCTGATGATTGTAAGTATTTTTAAAGCTCTCAATAAAGAATCATTTCTATATTATATTTTGTTCCGCTGCGATGTGAGACTCTGTGTTGTGTTGTATCTTCTTCTTCTTTTATTCTAATATTTCTTTATTTCTTATCTCACCCTCTAATTTCTTTCTAATAACTATCCAGTGTTTTCGGTGCTTGGAGGGTTGGCATGAGTTATGGTAAAAGCCTTTATGTCGATTTTCGGGGCCGAAAATCCTTGGGTCCTTACAGTGGTATCAGAGCTGAAGGTTAAGTAATTACCTTGGCTCTGTGGCATGACTCAATGGAGATGGGGGTTTGCAATACCCTAGATTGAGTTGAGTATATATATACGAGTGAACGTACTTGTAGATTTTATAAAAATTGTTTTATATTGTGGAGATTTATTGGTTGATCTGTTTATGAGTTCTGATCGATCAGTTTGATCCACTGTATCGATAGGAGTTTCTAAACACTCAAGTACGATAAACTGACACAGTATGTTTTAAAAGAGGGTAAATGAAATAATTTACCCAAATTATATTTTGATATAAAGAAAGTACATATTTTGGAATATTATAATATATTGGATGTGTTGTTTGTTATTATAATCGAATGAGATTATAATTGAAATGGTTATGTAAATGACCAATCAGAATTTATATCAGTATAAAAATATGGAATCAGATGAATTAAATCTGAAATCTAAAATCAGAATTGGAATTAAAATTCCTAAAAGTGGGAAAGGTGTTTGCAAATGAACTTGGATTGAATATATGAGAATTTTAAAATCCTAGGAAATTTTAATTTGTTTTACGAGCATTGTGTTTAGTATTTTGAAATAGATTTCAAAATGAAAATGTTTAAATACGGTTTTAATAAGTGATATAGTATTGAACTCACTTCAATAGCTGGGAAATAACTCTGATAATACTGGCCACATCATCAGTGTTCATTTTCGAGTTCTAAGTGCCAAATTACTACCAAAGAATTTGTTTTGAATTGCTTTGAGAAAAACAAGTTGTTTTGAATCCTGAAAATGAATACTTGATTTTTGAAAGAGCTAAACTGTTTAAAAACTCCCAGGGAGATTGTTTGAACAAAAACAAAATTTAATAGAAATTTGTGAAACCAAATAAATGGAAATTGAATCAAGATAAATCAAGTAGAATCAGATTTTGAATTGTGAGACAGGAATCTGAAATGGTATTGGACTGGTAGGTTAAGAGTTGAAATTGATAATGGATGGAAATTTAGTTAAGAATGGGATTTGGCTTGGACGCGTGAAGGATTTGGTTTTGAGGATAAAATTGGAATTTTGTTTGGGAATACATCTGTATATACTGACAGGGTAGCAGATGGAAAGGATATAATGATATGCTCGACAAAAAGGTACACGTTTATTCTTATATTGGTTTGGTGATTTATGAGCCTATTTGGTAAGCCGCTTGGCTGTTTTATTTTCTTTTGGATTGGAGAAGACCTAGAAAGGCGAGTTGTAGTTGTACCGATTGAACCATACAAAGGAGGTGCTGGCGAAATTTTTCGAAAATTTAAGGTGTTAGAAAATTTCAATATTTTTGAAAATATTTATTTATGATATTGAATTGATTTTGATTTAAAATAAATTGGATTTGAAAATTAATGGGTTTATAACGTTCTTTCTTATCTTAGCAATTTCGAGGACGAAATTGTTTTAGGGAGCGAAGAATGTAACGTCCCATATTTTTGGCAGTAAAATATTTCATTTAATTTATTATTTTAAATATTAATGGATTTTAATATTTAATTCGTTATTTAAAACGAAGTTTTAAGTTAATTTTATTTATAATATAAAAAGAGCTCGAAATCGCACGGCAATTCGTAATATGGAATTTGGAACTTCAACTGAGAATACAGGGTCCGATATAAGTCGGATTTCTGTGAAATGAGAAACGTTGGAACTGTATTGACGATAATTTTCATATGAAAGAGAAAAATCCACATTTCGTGTTGTAAATCGTTAGTTATGGCCAAATTAAAATTTAAAATAGTCGCTGTGAAAATTGTTACTAAATTATAGGCCTTTAAAATAGCCGTTTTGCAAATGGACTTCGTTTCCGATGAAAACAGTTTCATTGAAACCGTAACATTAAATTATTGTACATTATTAAAATGCGTGGCAAACCGATGTCGTATGTGACCACGGTAGCCGTAAACGCCCAGTTATTTTCTATAACGCATATTTAAATTAATTTAATTTAGTAAAGGGATATTTGAGTGCAACTTGAACAGACAATCGAAATAAGCCGCGAAAACACTTCTGTTGAGTTCTCATCGTCGATTATAGTCAGGATAGGTATGTAGTTTGCTATTTTTAAAGACCGGGTAATTTGGTGTCAAAAATGGCATTGCGGTGCGCGATAAAAATAGCCTACCGGGGAAACAGTCTCAGAATGCGACGGAACTGGTGCCTTTGGGTTCGTATTAATAAATTATTATAAGATTTCAAAGTTTCAAGTTGATTTGATTTATCTGGTGATCGTGGAAAAATTAAACGTGTATTTGTTTCTGGTTTTATAAAGGAAATTTTTTCAAACGATGTCGGAATTTGATGAAACTTATCCCATTGGATCCGGAATATCTTTTTACACTAAGATTAACATTTTTATCAGTAAACAGAGATCATTTATAGGGGTTTTAATCAATTACTTTACGATGAAGTTTCAACGATAATAAAATATTATTAAATGGTGCCAAACCCTCCTATATATACCATCGCTTAAGTTGCGGAAACCCTACTTCGTGGTCAACAGAGAAGCCAGCCGCCACTTACAAACCAACAAACGAAATCGTTCAATGTTTCCACCTTTAAAATCTCTCAACCCATGAATCAAAACCAAGATTTCCCAACCACAATCTTGAAGATCTAAACAAGATCTTGGATCTCAACGGCTGAGATCGGTTTCTTATCATTCTTGTGGTCGGAAAGGGAGCTGAAAGGAATGGGGTTTCGGGTGCTTTTGACGGCGGTAGGCTGAGCTGGAAGGGACCGTACGGTGGTCGAAGGCGGAGCTCAGTGAGGCGGTGGGGCTGGCAGTCTCTGATCGGGGTCCGATCGCCGGGGTTAGGAGCGGTGAAAGGATTTCTAGCGGAGCATGGGTTCTTGGTACAAAGGAACGAAGAAAACGCAAGTACTTTTGTGAATATTGAAGCAAAACCAACGTACTCAGGCATTTCGAATAGCAGATCAACCGATTTCCGGAAAAATTGAAGAAATTCGAAATGGGCCAGTCTTCATAAAAGTAAATATAGTTGTAACGTAAATTGTTTAAGTTAATTAATGACTATTTATAATAAATTATAACTAATTCTTTTGCTGAATACAGGAATGGTTGGTACTAAGGAACATAAGATAGCTTGGAAATTGGATCATCCTATTAAGTTGATAAGCAAAGTGACCAAGTAATTAAAGAATGGGAATTTAATTTAATCTAATTGGAAACAGAAAGTAGCAAACAGTGTCAGCCTGATTTGGGGATAAATAAAGTAATAAGTTAACTATAAAAGATTAAATTATTTATTTAGTCACATTAACTTACAAATGTTAAATTTGTTGCAGCAGCATTCGCACTGGAATGAAGGCCGGTATGCCAGAACGAAGATGGAGAATAAATCGGACCGGTTATAATAAATAAAGTAATTAATTTAATTAGACCAAGATTAGAGTTAATTATTATAATTAATTTGTGTCAACTTAAATTATTGATAGCTAATTCCTATATGAACAGAATTTGACCAAACCAACTGCATTCGAACCATACGACCAAACTCTACGTTTGAGAATTTATCTAGACAGAGCAGGAAACAACGGGAATTTACAGTTGAATTAGACGACTGTTTAATTTAACTGTAACTGAACCACTTCAACGACAGATCAATGCAAGGTGAGTTAACCTCACTCAGTTTTACCCATTTATATTTTATATAAATTGGGTTTTTATTTTATGTGTTTTTCTTGCCAATGGTTGACTATTTGCTAGTTATATATTTATCTGTTGATTTAACTGATGAAATTAAACTGTGTTTAATTTCAGTGAAATACCAAATCGTTATTTTTAACGACTAGTTCCAATCAAGGTAACTCACCTTGGTTGGTCACGTTTATAAAATAAACGTGTTTTAAATTGTTGAATTGTTTGAATTGCTTGTGGTTGATGTTAAATGGTCGCTATTTGTTATTATCAGTTAAATGAAACTAAATGATCTGGTTTGTGATAACCGTTTTGAATACAGGGAAGAACAGGTTGGAGGGACCCAACCGGATCCCTCAAAAATATTATTTATTTATTTTCATATTATCATATATGAATTGTCCTGTTTGGGTGATTGATTTGATTGTTGATTATTGAATATTCAATGTCTGTTTATTTAAACTAATGGGCGGTATTGGTTGGGTATTTTGCAGCGTATGACCTATAAAATCAATCGTTTTATAAATATTGATTCACCGTCAGGTGAATCGATAGAGATAAAGTTATAAAATTTATTTTATAACTAGAGTTAGATTTTGAAAATTATTATTTTGAATAAAAGTTATTAAAGAGAATAAATAAATATTTTATTTGTTTAAGACTTCGATTTGTTAATAATTAATTTTATAAAGTAGATTTTGATGTTAATCAGATCTACAAGTATGAGAATAAGAAATGAATCGAGTGGTTAAACTTTGATAATTGTTGTGTAAAGAAACAATTAATGGAATTATTTAAATTAATTATATTCTTGATTAATTTAAAGTAAGGATTAATTTAAAGTAAGGATTAATTTAAAGTAAGGATTAATTGGAATCGGTTAACGAGATAATCGAGTTTTGAGTTAATTAAATCGATCGTTTTGAATTTGAATTGATTATCAAATTAATGAGTTTTGATTAAAATAGTTTAACGAATATTATTCAAATTTATATAAGGTTTTTAAAGAGATTTAATATTTACTTTAGTTAATAAAGAAATTAACTACTTTTACAGTAGTTAGTGATTGAAGAAATTATTATTCTGATTAATGATAATTCAGAAAAGTACTTTTTAAATGAGAATACATTTAATAAGTGATCGAAGGTGAATTTGGGTAAAGAAATGGGTCATATGGTTGTATAACCAAATCAAAGTTAAATGGAAATTATTTTGAGATTTGAATGGAATACTGGGTTTTGATTAGAACTTATATTTATCTGAAGATATGAATGTTGTTGATCAACGTCTGAGAGGTAATTAAAATACCCCAACTTGAACGGCATCAGGATTATCTGAAGATGATATTAGTTGGTAATCGCAAAGGAGGTTAGTGATAATTCATTATTCCCATTAGGGAAATAATGCAACGTTGGTGAAAGATTCAAGGAATGTATAACGAGAGATCCGAAGTAAAGAAAATTAATTAGAAGGAAATGTAAAGTTAGTTTTATTCTATACTAATAAATATTAGTTATTGTTCGATAATGGGATAAAAGAGATTTAGTAATGTTGTTTATGAATAATAAGTTGAATTGATTTCCCAAATCTAATCAATAAAGAATGATGTAATAAATGTTTTTGAAAGGAGAGTTTAGTGGAAATTGAATATGGCTATTAGTTATTTTTCTAAGTATTATAATGAAATTATTTGAAGGGCATTAGCATAAAAGAATTATTGTATTATTAAATATTAAAGAGTTAGAAGTTTTAATTAAGCAGAAGTGAACTAGTTTGGTTTAAAGTTAAAGGCCAAGGGATGCCGAATACTGAAGCAGTGAACTCATAGGAGTGTCATGATTGAAACACTGTATATTTTGATAGTTAAATCACCGACTATCAAATATGTCCAATATGATTGTTGGTACGGAAAGACCGGGATCTAGTTTATATTCGAAAACCATTCTGACCAACAAATACATGGAGATACCAGAAGATGATCGAGTTGGAGCATTGAAGACCGTGGATTTTAATAAACGGAAGAACCACTAATATTCTCTGCCTGGCAAGTAGAGATAAGTTGTGATTCTGTCGTGGTTGGAATCTACGAGTTGTAAGGACTTCGCTACTGATCCATGGGGTGATTCCTATATGAGATGCAGTAGGAGAGTACCTTCAGTTCATCCTGTTCTTGGATGACTTGTATGGACGGATGTGTAACAGAGTATTTCCAAAGGGTCACGTATGTTGATTTCTCCAAACGTGCTATAGTTATTGGTGAAGAATTTTTGTTCTCTTAGCTTCGAACTAGAGTATTTTTTGTGGACGTCAATTAATGATATCTGACGGATCTGACGATGTGGCATTCAAAGTGAATGGTGATCAGATGTTTCAAAAATAAACTCTGACTCAAGCCTCATCAACCGGGAAATGACAAAAATTGGGCAGGCAGCATGGCTATGTGGGTCGCTCCCATTAGGGTGTATAATCACCTATCTAGACAAAATCCTATTTGCTTCTTTAATCTATATTTCGCTGCTGTCCCTTTTCGGGAGACGGTTGCTGATCCCAACCGTCGGTAATATACATTCGGTACACTCAAGCGAAATGAGTGGTCGGTCATGTGTGGGCCGGGTTGCAAGATGTTCTTGTTGAACCCAGTGTATTCACCTCTAGAGATACACTATCGGCAGGTGGTCCCATAACTTGTCATAGTCGGAATCCAATCTCCAATAAGCGCCCCTGGATTTTGATTTTATACTATATATGTGGAGCGTGAGATGCAAGCGTTCCGCTAGATTGATAATTACTTGTATTTAGACATTATTATAATATCAGAAAAGATATTGGTTTCAAAAATGTTTTGGGTTATCGTAAGGTAAAAACCGTCTATATTTATGTGTGGATTTGGTCTTATGATTATCCTATTCTTTCGAAAAGATTTTAACTTTAAAATCAAGTTGTGTGATACCCTTAATACTGTGTGAGTTTTCTCACTCTGGTTCACCAGACTGACCCGGTGTTTTGTAAATGCTCGGGTTACCCCGGGGTGTACAGGTTCAGGTTATCGAATGTTGTGAAGTCCAGAGACGAGCTGGAGATGTTCAGACGTATGATATTATATAGCTACTATTCCGCTGTGTGTTGTATATGGGAACAGGTTGTTATAACTGTCCCATTGTTTGATGTACTCTAATGATTGTAAGTATTTTTAAAGCTCTCAATAAATATTTATTTCAATATTATATTTTGTTCCGCTGTGATTTGAGACTTTGTGTTGTGTTGTTTCTTCTTCTTCTTGTATTCTAATATTTCTTTCTTTCTTATCTCACCCTCTAATTTCTTTCTAATAACTATCCAGTGTTTTCGGTGCTTGGGGGATCGGCAAGAGTTACGGTAAAGGTATTTATGTCGATTTTCGGAGCCGAAAATCCTTGGGTCGTTACATGATTATGGTGATTCGACATGACGTTTATATGAACATTGATTTGTAACCATGTAAGGATGATTGTACATCCATTAATTTGACATTACTTGGATCTAGATTTTGGTGTTAATCACCTTTCACTTGCTATATTATGACACCTTGGTATATGTGGTAAACTTGACATGTGAATCTGAACTTATTATTATGTCACCCTGTCTATGCTAGATTTAGGCAATTGGACACCAAATATTGAATCTAGAACTCATTATGCTTGCCTGAACACAAATTATTAATTTGATGTCCACTTTATTATGATAATTATCACATGTCCGTTCACTTAGTTACTATGCCAGTTATGTTAATATTTATGCCAAAACATGTTGAACTGTCACCCTTATCATGTTCCCTTTTATTGTTATGACGAGGCTACTTTATAACCTCGGTGCCGCCAAAATACGTGTGAATACGTTAGTTAGGAACGGGGATAAAGGGAATTTGTAATTGGCATAGTTTATATAATATTTATATGAAATGAGCATATAATTCAAATGGGGAAACGTAGAATTAATTACCTATAATGACATAGGAAAAGTTGGGTAAAAATGGCATAATTTGAATATGACCATTTATGTATATGTAATTCAAATTATTGTTGCAAAATAGGTATTGACACCTATAAAAGGTAAGGATTAATTAATTGGTAAATTAATTAAAAATGGAATGTTAGTAATTAAAATTAAGAATGTACTTATGACACGAGGTTAGGTTACATTAGTGGCAGAAGTCTGCCTGGACCCGACCGTCATATCCAGCAGCCACTAATGTTGAACCTAATGTGGGAGGTCTAAGTACGCAAATACGAATCAGCCTAAGACACGAGGTTAGGCCCAATTGTGGAATAAGACTGCCCGGATCCGACCGACATATCCAGCATCCACACGTTGTGGGCCTAATGTGGGAGGTCTAGCCCATTATAACCATAATTGGACATGGTAAATGTAACAACCCGTAAAATGCGAGCCAGTTTGAAAATTTTTATTTTGGCAATTTTAGCGAATTTTGATATTTAAAATGGATTATTTTAAATAATATCGACGAGAAATTTATTTTGAATATAATTCGAACGTATATATTATACGCGTCGTCGTTAGAATATAAATAATTATATATAATTATAAATAGAATTGAAAATGGCGCGGTAGTTCGATAATTCGATTTCAAACTTCAATTGAATGTACCGGGAGCAAAACAATCCGGATTTTAGTGAAACCAAAAACATTAGGATCTAATTGACGATATCTTTCCAACGAAGTTAACAAACTGAGATTTCACTTTATAAATGATAAGATATGTCCAGTTGAAAATTCTGAATAGTCGCTATGGAATTCAGGCCCTTAAAAATGGACATTTTGTAAACGACCTCGGATTTCGACGAAACCAGTTTTGTTGGGTCCGTGATGTAAAGTTATTGCTAGGTTTCAAATTTCATAATTTTTCGAATCAATATGTGAGCGTGGCAAAGGAAAACGCGTTTGACCAGTTTCAGTTGATTTTAATCGACTGGAAATTGGCCATTTTTCCAACGGTCTCAGAATTCGACGAAACTAGTTTTGTTAGGACCGTATCGTCAATACGAAGCTAGAAAATATTTTTCTGGAATTTTTCTAGTTAGTATGTGACCCCGGTAATTTGAAAGGTACGTTTAAAATTCAATATAGTGATTTAAATGTAAATTTAACGGAAGCTGATTGTAACAGCCGAATCAGCTGACGATACATATCCCATTGTGTTCGGAATGGGGGTTAAACGCTATGGACGACAGGCGGTGGGCCTCGTTTCGAGGTCGAAATAAAAAGTTACTTTTTAGAGTAATTAATTAAATAAAAAAAAAAAAAATAAATAAATAAATAAATATATACACCTACCGTTTACACTCACTCCTCCCTCACTCCTTTCTCACTTCAGAAAAAAAAAAAAAAAAAAAAGCCGACGGTTCCCTGCGATCGATGGAGGTCGTCGCCTCCTCCAAGACCACCGCCGCCCCGATTTCTCCCCCTTCCTCTTCTCTTCCGCGCATCCCCCCCCCCCAGCTGCTCCGACGAAGGTGAAAACCCCCCCTGCTGCTCAGTTCGACGAAGACGAGACCCCCCCCCCCCCCGATTCGAAACCGCCGACGAACCCCCCCCTCTCTCTCTGTAAGTCCATTTTCTTTTTCTTTTTTTTTTTTTTTTTTTTTTTTTTTATTTACTATTTTATTTCTGTTTTTATTTTATAGATTTAAAACTGAGTTTTTTTAAAATGTAAAAACTGAAATTTTCTTTTTTCTTTTTAGTTAGTTAAAACTGAATTTTTTTTAAGTATTAAAAACAGAAATTTATATAAAATTAAAAACTGGTTTTTGAAGTAAAGGAAAAACTGATTTTTGTTTTTAATAAAAAGAAAACTAATAGAAAAAAAATATGAAAAACTGATTTTTTCTGAAAATATAAAAACTGATTAGGTTTTTTTTTTCAGAAAGTAATACTGATATTATTTTAGAAAGTAAAACTGATTTTGTTTTTAAAAGGATTAAAACTGAATTGATTTATTTTTTTATAAAGATAAAAAACTGAATTGGTTTTTATAAGCAAATAATAAACTGATTTCAAAAGCAAAAATCATATTTTTATATGTGAAAGCAAAAGTAAAAATCATATTTTTATATATTGAACTTCGATAGAAAAATGGAATTTTTATATATTGAACTTCGATAGAAAAATAGGATTTTTATATATTGAACT
Source organism: Allium sativum (assembly GCA_030737875.1). Lineage (NCBI taxonomy): Eukaryota > Viridiplantae > Streptophyta > Magnoliopsida > Asparagales > Amaryllidaceae > Allium > Allium sativum. Next base: position 84,629,800 of record CM060918.1, read on the forward strand.
TCGATAGAAAAATAGGATTTTTATATATTGAACTTCGAAAGAAAAATTCGATTTTTATATATTGAACTTCGAAAGAAAAATATGATTTTTATATATTGAACATAGAAATAAAAATTCGATTTTTATATATTGAACTTCGAGTTAAAAATATAGTTTTTATATATTGAACTTCGAGTTAAAAATATAGTTTTTATATATTGAACTTCGAAATAAAAATTCGATTTCTTATATATTGAATAGCGAGGTAAAAATGTGATTTTTACATATGTAGTGAAAGCGGACAACGAAGGTGACAAAAAGGCGAAGCGACGAAGACTTCTGCAAATGAAGTGCCGTGGAGCTAGGATAGCTATATGTGAGAATTTCTCACCTTTCAATTTATTTTTCTAGTTATATATATACTAGGATGCAGACGGTGCTTAGTAGCACCCGACACCCGTCCACAGACCATGGACTTGTTTGTTTGACTGTTTGGTGATTGATTGTGATATTGGTTTGAATGTGGTTTGTGGTGTGAAAAATCGAATCGATAAATTGGTTAGGATTAGACGTGCGCCGTTATAAGGCGAAGGAGTAAGGCTAGGTTAGACCCTTACTCCAAAGTTTGTGGTTTGCATAACGAATTGATTTGATTGATGTGTGAATGGCGTGGGCCTTCACTAGACCGGGGATAAGGCTAGGCCTTGTCCCGTTTCTAGTATCGTGCCGTTATGCCGCCGAAATTTTCTAAAATAAGTTAGAAAAATAAAAATAGCATTTTATTTAACGAATGAACTGAATATAAATTCATATGTTAAAATAAAATGTGTTATCGTTAAAAATATAATTTTTAACGTGAATGTGAATAAATAAATATTCATTTACAAACCAGACGGTTTGTTTATGTACACCTATTTGAATGACGTTGATTGGGTCGATAAATTTTACACATCGCCTAACTGCACAAATAAAATATGTGTTTGATTGTTTGAAACCCCACACGGGTGTTAGGATGAAATTTGAAGTTCACTCATCCTGATTTATTAAATATGTCGATCGATTGATTGACAAGCTGCTATAAGCGTTAAATGTCTATATTTGATGCTTATACAGTGTAGTGCACTTTGGTTGATGGTTGATTATTCATCGTTGTTGATATATACATGTGTTGTAGAAAATCCATATAATTAACATTATATGGTAATTGATTGGGCCTCATTCCAGTTTCAAGAAAAATAGAAATATTTGAAATAGAAATATTTGAAATAGAAATATTTGAAATAGAAATATTTGAAATAGAAATATTTGAAATAGAAATATTTGAAATAGAAATATTTGAAATAGAAATATTTGAAATAGAATATTTGAAAATAGAAATATGTGAAGCCGTGAGGATTAGATTGACGCCATTTTGACGTGAACGATATTTATATCGATTTTATTCATTTTAAAATGAATATTGAAACGTGATTTCGAAATCGAATATTTTGAAATGAATTGAATTGAAAACGATTTCGAAATGAATTGAATTGAAAACGATTTCGAAATGAATTGAATTGAAAACGATTTCGAAATGAATTGAATTGAAAACGATTTCGAAATGAATTGAATTGAAAACGATTTCGAAATGAAATGAATTGAAAACGAATTCAAATTGAATTGAAAACGATTTCGAAATGAATTGAATTGAAAACGATTTCGAAATGAATTGAATTGAAAACGATTTCGAAATGAATTGAATTGAAAACGATTTCGAAATGAATTGAATTGAAAACGATTTCGAAATGAATTGAACTGAAAACGATTTCGAAATGAATTGAACTGAAAACGATTTCGAAATGAATTGAATTGAAAACGATTTCGAAATGAATTGAATTGAAAACGAATTCGAATTGAATTGAAAGCGAAGTGAAATAAATTCAAATTGAATTGAAATTTGAATTGAATGGAAATGGATTTTGAAACGAATTTATAAAGAAGAATTCAATTTTGATTTGAATTGAAATGGAAGTTGAAAATGTTTTTGAAACGAATTCAAAACTATTTATATAATTCGTTTTAAATAGAAATCGACGAAATATATATTATATATATTATATATAATATAATGGCCTGAATAGAACGCGCCGCGTCGCGGCAGTTCGCGAATTTCGACCATTTATTTCGAACGGACATTACGGGAGATCCGACCGTCGGATTCTCCTAAAACCGGAACCGTTGGGTTCGTATCGAAAAGAGCTTTCTAATGAATGTTAGAAATTTGAAATCTAACGGTTGGATTTGGAGATACGTCCAAATCAAATTCGAAAAAGGTCGCTGTAAGTGCAGTTCGATGGCCGTTAATGGAAATCGACTGTATGGGCCTTGATAAAATTATTAAAAATAGTAATAATTTGTGTAAAATCATAAGAAATGATTTGTGAAAGTTTGGGATGAAAAACTCCATATTTGAAAAGATAAAAATAGATTTTTATCGAAATGAACTAGTTTTGAACTAGAATTATAATTCTATTTATTTTTAAATAAATAAATTGAATTTGAAATGGTTTTGAAAATAACCAAAATTTCCAATGATTGCATTGGAGTGGATTTGAATCGAAATTGTCTTCGGAATATTTCGATGTTGGAATTCGTGATATTACAGGTGTTGTTATGGAAATTTGAAAGATATATATTTGTATCGTTATTTCCAATACGACATTTGTTAGTCGTAGAATTCGATATTGAATATAAGCCGATATATTTTCTATTCAGAGCCTTGTATTGAATATCGAATGTGATTTGGGTTTGTCGTGAATGGTGTCTTCACTAACACTGTTCTGGAACCCAGTTGAGAAAAGATTAAATCTTTTTATTTAGATTTAATGAAGTGTACCAATTAAATGATATTTAATTGGAATTGAATTGGTATTGATTTTTGGGTTTATCGTGAACAGTGTTTTAAATAACACTTGTTCTTTAACCCGATAATTAATGGAATGTGATTTTGGGTTTATCGTGAACAGTGTTTTAAATAACACTTGTTCTTTAACCCGATAATTAATCGAATGTGATCTGGGTTTGTCGTGAATGGTGTCTTCACTAACACTGTTCTTGAACCCAGTTGAGAAAAGATTAAATCTTTTATTTAGATTTAATGAAGTGTACCAATTAAATGATATTTAATTGGAATTGAATTGGTATTGATTTTTGGGTTTATCGTGAACAGTGTTTTAAATAACACTTGTTCTTTAACCCGATAATTAATCGAATGTGATCTGGGTTTGTCGTGAATGGTGTCTTCACTAACACTGTTCTTGAACCCAGTTGAGAAAATATTAAATCTTTTTATTTAGATTTAATGAAGTGTACCAATTAAATGATATTTAATTGGAATTGAATTGGTATTGATTTTTGGGTTTATCGTGAACAGTGTTTTAAATAACACTTGTTCTTTAACCCGATAATTAATGGAATGTGATTTTGGGTTTATCGCGAACCGTGTTTTTAGATGACACTGATTCTTTAACCCAGTCAAAAGATTAAAACTAAGTGGAGTTTTAATGAATCTTTAATTAGATTGAAAAGATCGAGAATGGAGTATCACCAGTTTTGCTCCAGGCGATAGTTAAATCTTTAATTAGATTTGAACGTGAAATTTAGAAACTAACTGTCGGTTAGCTAAGTAGAATGATTTTCTGGATATTGATCTGATGTTGGTTTCGGCCTTCGGGGTTAATATTTGGGGAATTATTCTCTTGATTAATTTACGGTTAATGACTAATGAATTGGAATGAGGCGTATGTTGTGTTTGTGTAACACTTATTTAAAATATACGCGAGTTATTCGGAAAGACCGGGTTTATCCCATTCTGAATAACTGATACGACGATAAGTCGAAGATGAAGACGATGGGAAGACCGGAAGTCTTCACGTCGTTTGGGTGATAACTGATGATCTTGATTGGGCAGTACACCCAAGAAGATGGAAACAGTTAGTGATCGTCCAGACGTACTTGGAGATCGATGGATATGCGGGGTACTAGGTGCCTCCGGTTTCGTTCAGACCCAGAACGGACTTGTAAATGGACTGTGTGTCTGACATCGGATTTCATTCTGTGTGACTGATATCGGTTGCATAGGATGGTTTGCCTGTGTGGCATGCTAAGATGCAAATGATCAAGGCTTCTGTTGAAAAGCAAAGTCTTGTGGTGATGATCAAAGCACGGCCTTTGTGGCGTAGCTTTGTGTAACGTTTACCTCGCGTGTTTCACACCAGGTATGAACCAAAAACGGGAGACGGACCTCAGGGAGGACTTGCGTTTCTTTCTAGCTAGAAGTGGCGTCAGTGGTTTTACACGCCCTGACGAGTTTGACTTATGTGGTTGTTGCTGTTGCGAGGCGCCTCGGTTATATCGGTTTCGGCCGATGCTTCTGGTCGGCTGACGGACCAGACTTACACCCCATAGGGTGGGGAAACGTAATGTTCAGGCATTTTAATCCACTCCGTGTGGACCGGCCCTGACGATCCAAGGGTCGATGCGCTCTGACCCTGTGGCTCGGGCTAGAGAGTCACGAAAACGGTTGAGGACTATCTTTTGCCTCGGTTCATAGACGGAAATCCAATTTCCAAATACGTGATCTTGCGGTTTAGTTGTAATCCTATATATGGCGACATAGTGGGATGGGGCGCTCATGCCGCCTATGATTGATACTTATGATTTGAAGTGTTTTATACACTATGCACTTATATTAGTATCAAATGATTTGTTTTAAACGTATCAAGCATTCTTTGGTTGTTATAAGGGAAAACCCTATCCTCGACTGCGTTGCATTGTGTGATGGGACCTGGGTCTTATAACAGCTTCATTTTTCTTTATTTAGCATTTCGCTGTTGTTTTATGCACTGGTATTCTTGGGAGGAAACCCGTTCCGTGTTATACGGCGTGGTCCCTTGATTTACCTATCTTTAAAAATAAAGATTAATAACTGTTTTAGTTCTCACACCAGTCCCATGACTGACCTGGAGTTTATTGTTTTAACCTAAACTCTGGGTGCCCCTATTTTTGACACGGGCAGCTAGTAGTTTTGGTTTTGCAGATTTATATTCACAGGATCCTGGTTTACAGCTGGAACGATATCCGGAAAGCTTTGTATCCGTATATCTACTTCTAGTTGTGTATTGTATTATTTTCCGCTGCGATGTATTTAAATGTAATTTAAATCTCTGATATTTCTGTGTAATATTCATTTATACTCTGTATATTCTTGTAATCTGATGCATTGTTGTAATATACAATGAAATGTTCTTCTGTATGCGTTCTGCTGTGGTTTGTTCTCGAACTATCCGACGCTTTCCTTTATGGGGAAGTTGCGGGTCTTCACACGTGGTATCAGAGCTTTGGTTTACAAAGCAGAGAACAAGACACATTAGAACCATACGAAAGAATTCATCAGATAATTGGATTAGTAATATCCAATGGGATGACTCGTTAGAGATAGGATCAGTAGTATCCTAGAACGAGTGTGAAGAGTATATTTTTGAAAATGAAAACAAATTTTTGTTTTGAAAATTTAAATCAATTATTCGTATTTGATTATTTAGTTTATATTGATGTGGACAATCCAGTATATAAAGATTTTGCGTATACGTCTGATCCGCGTGTATTCAAGGTTTTAATATATTGGATAGATATAGCATCACACTCTAGTCGCCCGAAGATGATATTGATGATAGCGATCGCATCATCAACATTTATGTTCGAGTTTCGAAGGTGTGATTTTCTATATATTTCCATTAGGCTGGTGTGAGAACCAAAACTTATATATGGCTAGAATTCATTGTTGTGATTTGGCATCAAAAATCTGGTTTTCGACTATGTATCAAAGTTATGAATTTGAAACCCTAATTCACTAATTGATTGATGTTTGTGTTGGCTGTTTAATTGTTTGCTAATTTTGAACCATTATGCCTAATTTAATCGAATATTGAATTATATTAAAAATTGGTCGCATTTGCTTGCATATACATATACTTACATTGAACAGGTCATAGCAAGGAGGCTAGAGCAGAGAATAAAATTTGTTTGCCCGACAAATAGGTACATGTTTACTACATAATTTCCTGTTTTGTTTGGGTGATGATGATTTTGTGAGCCTATTGGCTAGCCGCTTGGCTTTTTCTTTTTCTTTTTGAGATCTGAAGGACCGGGGAAGCTATTTGAAATTCCCCGATGCTCCCGGTGCAGGGGAGGTTATGGCGAAATTTTTCGAAAATTTAGGGTGTTAGCCAAATTTTTGAAATTTTGAAAATTCTCAGAAACTAAAGAGTTGGAGAATGGAAGCCAGATCGAACGTAGAGTTGATTAATCAAACCACTTTCGACTTTGTTCCTTTTCGGGGACGAAAAGTTTTAAGTGGGGGAGATTGTAACAACCCGTAAAATGCGAGCCAGTTTGAAAATTTTTATTTTGGCAATTTTAGCGAATTTTGATATTTAAAATGGATTATTTTAAATAATATCGACGAGAAATTTATTTTGAATATAATTCGAACGTATATATTATACGCGTCGTCGTTAGAATATAAATAATTATATATAATTATAAATAGAATTGAAAATGGCGCGGTAGTTCGATAATTCGATTTCAAACTTCAATTGAATGTACCGGGAGCAAAACAATCCGGATTTTAGTGAAACCAAAAACATTAGGATCTAATTGACGATATCTTTCCAACGAAGTTAACAAACTGAGATTTCACTTTATAAATGATAAGATATGTCCAGTTGAAAATTCTGAATAGTCGCTATGGAATTCAGGCCCTTAAAAATGGACATTTTGTAAACGACCTCGGATTTCGACGAAACCAGTTTTGTTGGGTCCGTGATGTAAAGTTATTGCTAGGTTTCAAATTTCATAATTTTTCGAATCAATATGTGAGCGTGGCAAAGGAAAACGCGTTTGACCAGTTTCAGTTGATTTTAATCGACTGGAAATTGGCCATTTTTCCAACGGTCTCAGAATTCGACGAAACTAGTTTTGTTAGGACCGTATCGTCAATACGAAGCTAGAAAATATTTTTCTGGAATTTTTCTAGTTAGTATGTGACCCCGGTAATTTGAAAGGTACGTTTAAAATTCAATATAGTGATTTAAATGTAAATTTAACGGAAGCTGATTGTAACAGCCGAATCAGCTGACGATACATATCCCATTGTGTTCGGAATGGGGGTTAAACGCTATGGACGACAGGCGGTGGGCCTCGTTTCGAGGTCGAAATAAAAAGTTACTTTTTAGAGTAATTAATTAAATAAAAAAAAAAAAAAAAATAAATAAATAAATATATACACCTACCGTTTACACTCACTCCTCCCTCACTCCTTTCTCACTTCAGAAAAAAAAAAAAAAAAAAAGCCGACGGTTCCCTGCGATCGATGGAGGTCGTCGCCTCCTCCAAGACCACCGCCGCCCCGATTTCTCCCCCTTCCTCTTCTCTTCCGCGCATCCCCCCCCCCCCAGCTGCTCCGACGAAGGTGAAAACCCCCCCTGCTGCTCAGTTCGACGAAGACGAGACCCCCCCCCCCCCCGATTCGAAACCGCCGACGAACCCCCCCCTCTCTCTCTGTAAGTCCATTTTCTTTTTTTTTTTTTTTTTTTTTTTTTTTTTTTTTATTTACTATTTTATTTCTGTTTTTATTTTATAGATTTAAAACTGAGTTTTTTTAAAATGTAAAAACTGAAATTTTCTTTTTTCTTTTTAGTTAGTTAAAACTGAATTTTTTTTAAGTATTAAAAACAGAAATTTATATAAAATTAAAAACTGGTTTTTGAAGTAAAGGAAAAACTGATTTTTGTTTTTAATAAAAAGAAAACTAATAGAAAAAAAATATGAAAAACTGATTTTTTCTGAAAATATAAAAACTGATTAGGTTTTTTTTTTCAGAAAGTAATACTGATATTATTTTAGAAAGTAAAACTGATTTTGTTTTTAAAAGGATTAAAACTGAATTGATTTATTTTTTTATAAAGATAAAAAACTGAATTGGTTTTTATAAGCAAATAATAAACTGATTTCAAAAGCAAAAATCATATTTTTATATGTGAAAGCAAAAGTAAAAATCATATTTTTATATATTGAACTTCGATAGAAAAATGGAATTTTTATATATTGAACTTCGATAGAAAAATAGGATTTTTATATATTGAACTTCGATAGAAAAATAGGATTTTTATATATTGAACTTCGAAAGAAAAATTCGATTTTTATATATTGAACTTCGAAAGAAAAATATGATTTTTATATATTGAACATAGAAATAAAAATTCGATTTTTATATATTGAACTTCGAGTTAAAAATATAGTTTTTATATATTGAACTTCGAGTTAAAAATATAGTTTTTATATATTGAACTTCGAAATAAAAATTCGATTTCTTATATATTGAATAGCGAGGTAAAAATGTGATTTTTACATATGTAGTGAAAGCGGACAACGAAGGTGACAAAAAGGCGAAGCGACGAAGACTTCTGCAAATGAAGTGCCGTGGAGCTAGGATAGCTATATGTGAGAATTTCTCACCTTTCAATTTATTTTTCTAGTTATATATATACTAGGATGCAGACGGTGCTTAGTAGCACCCGACACCCGTCCACAGACCATGGACTTGTTTGTTTGACTGTTTGGTGATTGATTGTGATATTGGTTTGAATGTGGTTTGTGGTGTGAAAAATCGAATCGATAAATTGGTTAGGATTAGACGTGCGCCGTTATAAGGCGAAGGAGTAAGGCTAGGTTAGACCCTTACTCCAAAGTTTGTGGTTTGCATAACGAATTGATTTGATTGATGTGTGAATGGCGTGGGCCTTCACTAGACCGGGGATAAGGCTAGGCCTTGTCCCGTTTCTAGTATCGTGCCGTTATGCCGCCGAAATTTTCTAAAATAAGTTAGAAAAATAAAAATAGCATTTTATTTAACGAATGAACTGAATATAAATTCATATGTTAAAATAAAATGTGTTATCGTTAAAAATATAATTTTTAACGTGAATGTGAATAAATAAATATTCATTTACAAACCAGACGGTTTGTTTATGTACACCTATTTGAATGACGTTGATTGGGTCGATAAATTTTACACATCGCCTAACTGCACAAATAAAATATGTGTTTGATTGTTTGAAACCCCACACGGGTGTTAGGATGAAATTTGAAGTTCACTCATCCTGATTTATTAAATATGTCGATCGATTGATTGACAAGCTGCTATAAGCGTTAAATGTCTATATTTGATGCTTATACAGTGTAGTGCACTTTGGTTGATGGTTGATTATTCATCGTTGTTGATATATACATGTGTTGTAGAAAATCCATATAATTAACATTATATGGTAATTGATTGGGCCTCATTCCAGTTTCAAGAAAAATAGAAATATTTGAAATAGAAATATTTGAAATAGAAATATTTGAAATAGAAATATTTGAAATAGAAATATTTGAAATAGAAATATTTGAAATAGAAATATTTGAAATAGAAATATTTGAAATAGAATATTTGAAAATAGAAATATGTGAAGCCGTGAGGATTAGATTGACGCCATTTTGACGTGAACGATATTTATATCGATTTTATTCATTTTAAAATGAATATTGAAACGTGATTTCGAAATCGAATATTTTGAAATGAATTGAATTGAAAACGATTTCGAAATGAATTGAATTGAAAACGATTTCGAAATGAATTGAATTGAAAACGATTTCGAAATGAATTGAATTGAAAACGATTTCGAAATGAATTGAATTGAAAACGATTTCGAAATGAAATGAATTGAAAACGAATTCAAATTGAATTGAAAACGATTTCGAAATGAATTGAATTGAAAACGATTTCGAAATGAATTGAATTGAAAACGATTTCGAAATGAATTGAATTGAAAACGATTTCGAAATGAATTGAATTGAAAACGATTTCGAAATGAATTGAACTGAAAACGATTTCGAAATGAATTGAACTGAAAACGATTTCGAAATGAATTGAATTGAAAACGATTTCGAAATGAATTGAATTGAAAACGAATTCGAATTGAATTGAAAGCGAAGTGAAATAAATTCAAATTGAATTGAAATTTGAATTGAATGGAAATGGATTTTGAAACGAATTTATAAAGAAGAATTCAATTTTGATTTGAATTGAAATGGAAGTTGAAAATGTTTTTGAAACGAATTCAAAACTATTTATATAATTCGTTTTAAATAGAAATCGACGAAATATATATTATATATATTATATATAATATAATGGCCTGAATAGAACGCGCCGCGTCGCGGCAGTTCGCGAATTTCGACCATTTATTTCGAACGGACATTACGGGAGATCCGACCGTCGGATTCTCCTAAAACCGGAACCGTTGGGTTCGTATCGAAAAGAGCTTTCTAATGAATGTTAGAAATTTGAAATCTAACGGTTGGATTTGGAGATACGTCCAAATCAAATTCGAAAAAGGTCGCTGTAAGTGCAGTTCGATGGCCGTTAATGGAAATCGACTGTATGGGCCTTGATAAAATTATTAAAAATAGTAATAATTTGTGTAAAATCATAAGAAATGATTTGTGAAAGTTTGGGATGAAAAACTCCATATTTGAAAAGATAAAAATAGATTTTTATCGAAATGAACTAGTTTTGAACTAGAATTATAATTCTATTTATTTTTAAATAAATAAATTGAATTTGAAATGGTTTTGAAAATAACCAAAATTTCCAATGATTGCATTGGAGTGGATTTGAATCGAAATTGTCTTCGGAATATTTCGATGTTGGAATTCGTGATATTACAGGTGTTGTTATGGAAATTTGAAAGATATATATTTGTATCGTTATTTCCAATACGACATTTGTTAGTCGTAGAATTCGATATTGAATATAAGCCGATATATTTTCTATTCAGAGCCTTGTATTGAATATCGAATGTGATTTGGGTTTGTCGTGAATGGTGTCTTCACTAACACTGTTCTGGAACCCAGTTGAGAAAAGATTAAATCTTTTTATTTAGATTTAATGAAGTGTACCAATTAAATGATATTTAATTGGAATTGAATTGGTATTGATTTTTGGGTTTATCGTGAACAGTGTTTTAAATAACACTTGTTCTTTAACCCGATAATTAATGGAATGTGATTTTGGGTTTATCGTGAACAGTGTTTTAAATAACACTTGTTCTTTAACCCGATAATTAATCGAATGTGATCTGGGTTTGTCGTGAATGGTGTCTTCACTAACACTGTTCTTGAACCCAGTTGAGAAAAGATTAAATCTTTTATTTAGATTTAATGAAGTGTACCAATTAAATGATATTTAATTGGAATTGAATTGGTATTGATTTTTGGGTTTATCGTGAACAGTGTTTTAAATAACACTTGTTCTTTAACCCGATAATTAATCGAATGTGATCTGGGTTTGTCGTGAATGGTGTCTTCACTAACACTGTTCTTGAACCCAGTTGAGAAAATATTAAATCTTTTTATTTAGATTTAATGAAGTGTACCAATTAAATGATATTTAATTGGAATTGAATTGGTATTGATTTTTGGGTTTATCGTGAACAGTGTTTTAAATAACACTTGTTCTTTAACCCGATAATTAATGGAATGTGATTTTGGGTTTATCGCGAACCGTGTTTTTAGATGACACTGATTCTTTAACCCAGTCAAAAGATTAAAACTAAGTGGAGTTTTAATGAATCTTTAATTAGATTGAAAAGATCGAGAATGGAGTATCACCAGTTTTGCTCCAGGCGATAGTTAAATCTTTAATTAGATTTGAACGTGAAATTTAGAAACTAACTGTCGGTTAGCTAAGTAGAATGATTTTCTGGATATTGATCTGATGTTGGTTTCGGCCTTCGGGGTTAATATTTGGGGAATTATTCTCTTGATTAATTTACGGTTAATGACTAATGAATTGGAATGAGGCGTATGTTGTGTTTGTGTAACACTTATTTAAAATATACGCGAGTTATTCGGAAAGACCGGGTTTATCCCATTCTGAATAACTGATACGACGATAAGTCGAAGATGAAGACGATGGGAAGACCGGAAGTCTTCACGTCGTTTGGGTGATAACTGATGATCTTGATTGGGCAGTACACCCAAGAAGATGGAAACAGTTAGTGATCGTCCAGACGTACTTGGAGATCGATGGATATGCGGGGTACTAGGTGCCTCCGGTTTCGTTCAGACCCAGAACGGACTTGTAAATGGACTGTGTGTCTGACATCGGATTTCATTCTGTGTGACTGATATCGGTTGCATAGGATGGTTTGCCTGTGTGGCATGCTAAGATGCAAATGATCAAGGCTTCTGTTGAAAAGCAAAGTCTTGTGGTGATGATCAAAGCACGGCCTTTGTGGCGTAGCTTTGTGTAACGTTTACCTCGCGTGTTTCACACCAGGTATGAACCAAAAACGGGAGACGGACCTCAGGGAGGACTTGCGTTTCTTTCTAGCTAGAAGTGGCGTCAGTGGTTTTACACGCCCTGACGAGTTTGACTTATGTGGTTGTTGCTGTTGCGAGGCGCCTCGGTTATATCGGTTTCGGCCGATGCTTCTGGTCGGCTGACGGACCAGACTTACACCCCATAGGGTGGGGAAACGTAATGTTCAGGCATTTTAATCCACTCCGTGTGGACCGGCCCTGACGATCCAAGGGTCGATGCGCTCTGACCCTGTGGCTCGGGCTAGAGAGTCACGAAAACGGTTGAGGACTATCTTTTGCCTCGGTTCATAGACGGAAATCCAATTTCCAAATACGTGATCTTGCGGTTTTAGTTGTAATCCTATATATGGCGACATAGTGGGATGGGGCGCTCATGCCGCCTATGATTGATACTTATGATTTGAAGTGTTTTATACACTATGCACTTATATTAGTATCAAATGATTTGTTTTAAACGTATCAAGCATTCTTTGGTTGTTATAAGGGAAAACCCTATCCTCGACTGCGTTGCATTGTGTGATGGGACCTGGGTCTTATAACAGCTTCATTTTTCTTTATTTAGCATTTCGCTGTTGTTTTATGCACTGGTATTCTTGGGAGGAAACCCGTTCCGTGTTATACGGCGTGGTCCCTTGATTTACCTATCTTTAAAAATAAAGATTAATAACTGTTTTAGTTCTCACACCAGTCCCATGACTGACCTGGAGTTTATTGTTTTAACCTAAACTCTGGGTGCCCCTATTTTTGACACGGGCAGCTAGTAGTTTTGGTTTTGCAGATTTATATTCACAGGATCCTGGTTTACAGCTGGAACGATATCCGGAAAGCTTTGTATCCGTATATCTACTTCTAGTTGTGTATTGTATTATTTTCCGCTGCGATGTATTTAAATGTAATTTAAATCTCTGATATTTCTGTGTAATATTCATTTATACTCTGTATATTCTTGTAATCTGATGCATTGTTGTAATATACAATGAAATGTTCTTCTGTATGCGTTCTGCTGTGGTTTGTTCTCGAACTATCCGACGCTTTCCTTTACGGGGAAGTTGCGCGTTCTGCTGTGGTTTGTTCTCGAACTATCCGACGCTTTCCATTATAACCATAATTGGACATGGTAAAGAAATGGATTACTTAACCTAATTTAATATGAATATGGACTTAAGTTAGGGTTAAGTAAAATTGGATGGATAGTGAGGAGGGGTTAAGTAAGTTAGACGGGATGGGTGTTATACATATATATATATATGTATATATATATATATATATATATATATTAGTCCACATACTTAACCCAATACATGTTATGTAATTAGAGACACCTAAGCAGTATACATAACGGGTAGATAAAATAATAAAGGCTATGTAATTAAAGATCACCCTTTTAGGGTATACATAGTCAGTGGAAAACCTAGTGGGGATACAAGACAAAGGGGAGAGCTTGCATTATATTGTGTGGGAGTTATGTAATTAAAGATCACCCTTTAGGGTATACATAACTAGTATAGGGCTATGTAATTAAACATCACCCTTTTAGGGTATACATAGCCAGTGGAAAACCTAGTGGGGATACAAGACAAAGGGGAGAGTTTGTATCATATTGTGTGGGACCCATTTCAATCAGTAACCCGTAGTTGATATCAGGGTAGAGAACTCCGTACTAGGCGGAGAAGAGGCACGCTTACTGATTGATTATAAGAGATCCAAAACGTGACGGGTGGTGTAGACGGCGCAAACCGATCGGGGACATGTGCGTGCATGGGCCGGGCAGAGGGGGACAAGACGACCGTGACACCAGTAGGTATCCTTGTGCACATCTTGGGTTGCCACTTTAGGGAAGTGATACCCCCTACTGTGGGGCCAGCACAGGATATCTACAGAGTAGGGAGCCGATCGATTAGGGTAGTGGTTAGGGTGTACTTGGACGTATGACCTAAGCCTACCAGCTTATAGTGGAAGAGATCATTTCATTTCAGTTATACTAGTAATAGTGAAGAGTAGTCATTAGTGAAGCATGTATATACCTCACCTTATCTGCCTTGTCACACCTTTCATTTGTATAGCGATTTCTCTTATCCACTTTATGCCTGTCATGTTCACCTTTATTTACTTACTGGCTAAAAGTTGCTAGACTCGCCATACTTTATGTCTGACCCCCTGGTTCTCAGGGAGGAAACACCCAGGCTTAGCCAGGATTTGGATATCATCTTGCTAGGAGCTATTGTTGAAGTATGGCTCGAGTCTTTGTCTCTGCTATGGCTTACTCTTTTATTGGGGAATAATGTTTTCTTTTAATTCCTGTGTACTCTGATTATGCAAGACAGAAGTATTTTGTTGTAATGGTCTTATGAATTATGGTATTATAAACCACCGGATTATGATTTATGTCTAAAATAAAAAATTTAAAACTTCCGCTGCTGTCTTTATTTATATCTGTCTTGTAATTATTTTGTGTCTGTTTACCTACAATGCTTCATAGAACTTAATGCATTCCCTTAGTGAGTGACATTAATGGACGTGCGGTGTTTCAGATTTCCGACCATGACAAGGTATGGAACCACCTTTCGATCAATGTACTCTAAAGCCAGCCACACATGGTTGACCACCCATTTAACTTGAGTGTATCGAGCATATTATCACCAACGGTTGTGATCGGCAACAATTACCAAAAGTGTACAGCGGTGTAACGACACGGATTTCGCTAGGTCCTAATCAATCGCTAAATCGACCAAAACCGTTCAAAACCCACATACGCTAACTCTGGGCATATAACACATCAGAACAAATAATAGAAGACTTTAATAAACATCATAATAATGTTACATTAGAGTACAGAATATATCAGAGTATATCGAAATATAATATAGCGGAAGATTTATTTACAATACATGTAATACAATGCAGCGGAAATATAAAATAACATAGCGAAAGACGATAAATGCGCTGGATACAACTTAAAGCTTCAATCCAGAATCCTGCTTATATATCTGCAAAATAGACTACTTGACTGCCCATGTGGAAAATAGGGGCACCCGAGTTTGCAAGGGAAAAGCAAACTACAGGTCAGTCATGGGATTGGTGTGAGAAACACTAAACAGTTATAATTAACTTATTTAATAGTATGGCATATCACGGAACCACGCCGCTAACGCGAACGGGTTTACCCCCATGAATGCCAGTGTATAAACAACAATCAATATAGATATATGGATCTACTATGCATCAATCAACATGCAATATCCCAACCTACCCATTTAGATTAATCACCACACTTAGATTTTCCAAATCCAATTCAATTTACAGAAATTATTCCTTTGGATTTTATTCCCGATTTCTTATTTCAAATCATTTGAAATACATATCTAACTTTCTATATCAAAGTAGATTTCACTTCGGGATCTCAAATCAAATCATCTGGAAATATGAATTCCAAAACATAACGATGCATACAAACAAGTATGCAACCAAATATCGTGCTCCCCATCGACAAGGCAAAGGGTACGCACCTCGCAACTCGATATATAAATGTGCACCTACCCCACATAGGAGAAGGCTACACCGACGATGCACCTACCCCACATAGGAGCAGACTACACCGCCCTCTCACCCATACTTTTAGTCTCAGGGTTACCCAACTCTTTAGCCACATACTAAATCATTTCATATCCCGAAGTAGGGAAAATAATTTGACAACATAATAATCACAAATACTTTCAAAATATAGTACTTCACATCAGTAATTCACACATAAGATCAGTCACTATTAATCACATAACCTTTGAGCTCGTACGTCTCAAAGAAGGGTGTTAAGCAAGAGAATAAATTCTCCGCCACCAAATAGATACATCATCAATAGCAACTAATCGAATATGCGATGAACCACAATGTAACACATAATACATTTCTAAATCATTTTAGAAATCATCGGGTTTTGGGCCTCGAAATCCTTTCTGTTTTATAAAACATTTTTATAAAACATTCCCCATCCAAAATCGGGAATACATTTCTTTTCACTTAAGAAAAATATCATTTCACAATCATTCATTAAATTTGAAATGAACACAACATCGCTAAACACCTTATCATCAAATCGTTAAGTGTTTCACAAGGTGTTAGCACACAGATATTTCTACCCAACCCAATGCTAAATGTAAAAGCATATTTTGCTCATAAATTGGTCGAGCACAATCCAAACAATCAATCAATCCAATTTGACATTAAATATAAGGTTTTGAATAGAGATAGTATCGATTTATATTCAACATCAAATCCTGAAACCAACAGATATCATATCGGGAATAACGATATCGATATCTTCCAAATTCCCATCACAATATCTGCATAATCACGGAATCCAATATCGAAATATTCCGAAGATTATTTCCATTCCAATTTATTTATTTATAAACATTGGATTATTTTTCTAGTTATAAACTAGTTCTTTTCGATAAAAATATATTTTTATCTTTACAAACATGAAATTTTTCATCTCAACTCTTTCCGAATCATTTATTATGATTTTACATTAATTATTAATATTTTTAATAATTTTATCAAGGTCCGTACAGTCGATTTCCATAAACGGTCATCGAACTGCACTTACAACGACCTTTTCCAAATTTGATTTGGACATAATTCCAAATCCAACCATTAGATTTCAAATCTCTAATATTCCTTGGAAATCACTTTTCGATACGAACCCAATGGTTCCAGTTTTAGGAGAATCCGATGGTCGGATCTCCCGTAACGTCAGTTCGAAGTCAATGGTCGAAGTTCACGAACGGTCGCTGCGCGGCGCGTTCTATTCAGGCCATTTAATATATATAATATATATAGTATATATGTTTCGTCGATTTCAATTAAAATCGTATTTATAAATCATTTTAAATTCATTTTAAAAACGATTTCAACTTCGTTTTCAATTTTTAATAAAAATTGAATATTCCATATACATGATAATTTTATACAGTGTATATATATGTTAAAAATTATATTTTTAACAATTCAATATTTATTTCATTGCATGACCATTTTATATATCATATATATAAGCGAAAAATAATATTTTTAGCGAACAAATATTTTTCACATCGCATATACATATTTTCACATCTCATATATATATAATTTTCATATCGCTATACATATATTTTTCATTTCTCTATATATAATTTTCTCATCTCTATATATAAAAATTTTATATCACTATATATATAATTTTCACTTCGTTATATATAAAATTTTCTCATCTCTATATATATAATTTTCACATCGCTATATATATAATTTTCATATCGCTATATATATATATATATAATTATTTCAACTCAGATATATATTTTATTTCAGCTCATATATATATTTTATTTCAACTCAAATATATATTTTATTTCAACTCATATATATATATATTTTATTTCAACTCAGATATATATTTTGTTTCAACTCGTATATATATTTTATTTCAACTCAGATATATATTTTATTTCAACTCATATATATTTATTATTTCAACTCATATATATATTTTATTTCAACTCATATATATATTTTATTTCAACTCATATATATATTTTGTTTCAACTCATATATATATTTTATTTCAACTCAGATATATATTTTATTTCAACTCATATATATATATATTATTTTAACTCATATATATATTTTTTCACTTTTCACATTTCGTATATATATACAATTCACAGTCACAACACAATCAAATAAATCATCCATGGTCTGTGGACATATGTGAGCAGTTCAGATATGCAGTTATAATATAAATAACTATACAAGAAAAATTATAGTGAGAGAATTCTCACTTTGGGATCCACTCCGTCAGTTTTAATCTGAATTTCTGAATTACTGTTCGGATTTGAATTTTCGAGAAATTCTGATCTGCTCGGTTTTTATTCCAGTTGGTTCCATGTTGAAGAAATTTCTAATACGAATCCAACGCAAGTGAAATCGCTGAAATCCGATCTCGTATGAGATAGTTACGGTGTTACAAACATTTGACAATTTAAACGAGAATTAAATTAATTAATTAATTTTAAAATTCCTTAATAAACCTTGGCCCCATACGGACTCTAAAAATTCCAAAAAAAATATTTCTAGCTTCGTATTGACGATACGGTCCTAACAAAACTAATTTCGTCAGATTTTGAGACCGTTTGAAAAATGGTCATTTTCTGTCGACCCAATTTGATTGAAACTTTCAAAACACATTTAACTTCGCCACGCTCACATATTAACTTCAAAAATTCTAGAAAATACACTTAGCAATAATTTGATGTCCCGAATCCAAAAAAAGTGGTTTCGTCGAATTCCGAGATCGTTTGCAAAATTTCCATTTTTAAGGGCCTTTATATATATTAAAATATATATAAATTCCACAACGACTTTTCTGAATTTTAAACTGGACATATCTTTCAACTTCTAAAGTGAAATCCCAGTTTCTTACATCTGTTAGAAAGATATGATTAAACAGATTCAAATATTTCTTGTTTCGTCCAAATCCGACTTAAAACGAATTCTGTATATTCATTTGAAATTCGAAATCGAATTTTCGAACTGCAGCGCCATTTCAGGTTCGTTATATAATTAAAATAAAATTATTCGTTTTAACTTCGTTGAAAATAAATTTTTTGTCGTTATTATTTAAAATAATTCATTTTAATAATCAAAATTCTTTAAATTAGCCAAAATAAAAAATTTAAATTGGCCCAGATTTTTCGGGTTGTTACAAGCGGCAAATAGAATAAGAAGCAAATGGAATTTTTCAAGATCAGGTGATGATACCCCTAATGGGAATGACCAACTTGGCCATGCTGCCTGCCTGATTTCTGTCATTTCCTGGTTGATGAGGCTTGAGGTCACGATTATCTTTCGGAACATCTTGTCATTATTTACTTTGAATGTCACATCGCCAAACATTCGTCCATATACGTTTTCCTGGGACTGGATAAACCGAAGGCACTATTCCATCAATCAACCTTGGGCAATTTCTACCTAGGATTAACAGAACAACCCTTGCACTTTACTCCGTCTTCAATTAACTTCAGCATAAGTTGATTCGTAATGCTTGTGCCAATACGGAATGGTTTTCAGATATAAAATCTGGTCCTGATCTCCCTGTATTGACAATGGAGGTATAAAATAAATCAAAACCTTGATAGTCGGTGATTTAACTGTAAAAGAAACATTCATACAATCAACGGTCCTATTTACAATTGGAAATTCTACCGATCAAGCGTCAAACAACACTAGACCCTTTTTCAAATTAATTCCTTATTATATTATCATTTCCAATTCCCATTTCTCATCTTTAGTGTCCTTTCAAAGCTCTATTTTCTCTCTTGATTCTTGGAAAAACATTTCCAATATCCTAATTTCTTTATTCGAGAAAATATCTCTTGTTCTTGTTAGAAAACATTTCAAAATATTCATGAATCCTTATTTTCTATATTCATAAAATGTACCTAATTAATATCGGAAAATATTTCCTTATTCCATATCTTAATTCCTCCTTGACCAATTCATTTCATTTTCTAAACGTAGAAAATATCTCTCATTTTATTTGGGGAAACATTTCAAAATCCTTTAAATTACCGCGATGTTATAAAACATCGTTATTATAACTCAAACCATTAATCATTTATTAACTAACCATATTGCTAACCAATCTTCATTATAGAACCTTAACCATTCCTCCATCAATCATGAAGTCAATCAAGTTGGGGTATAATTACCTCTGAGACCTTAATTGAACAACATTCTCAACTTTGAAATAGTCAAAGCTCACAATTTCAAACAAAACATCGCTTACGCGAATATCAGATTCAATCTAAGAATCCACTTCTTTTACGGATAAACATTGATTATAACGGTAGCGTTATAATCATTGATTCCAAATATTGGATTTATAAAACACTTATTTTAACAGTAGTGTTAAAATCGATGTTTAGATTTACAAAACATTTATTATAATGACAGTGCTATAATCGCTGTTTAGATTTACAAAACATTTATTGTAATGACTGCGCAATAATCGTTATTTCCAAATATAACTTGCACTTATTAATTTCAAGAAATAAATTAATAAGTAAATAATTAAATTTGATTCAAAATGGAAAGTAAAAATAACTACTTCCCTAAATTCGATATAATCGAATTTCAAATAAATAACTCTCTCTCGAATAATCTATATTCGATTATATTCCAAACTTCGGAATTTATCTACCATTTCAGGTTAAATCAAATTCAAAATTTACTCTTGAATTCCTCCTTTCCAAATCCTCACCAAATTCCTTTATAACTGTTCCAGACTACAATCCGTTATCACAATTTATTTCATATTCCGAATTTTGGAATAAAGCTCATCATTTTCTTTTGAAATGGTTACTCATTTCCTTTCCTTATTCAAATTCCAATTTGGATTCCTATTTCAAATCTAAATTTCCTCTGTAGATACTTCATTTACAAAATATTGGCTTTAAACCATTATTTCTTTAATCATGAATATATTTCTTTAATATAATCAATCCACAAAGTTTCATATTTTTAAATAATATTTGAAAATCCTAATTCCCTTTATTAACTCCTATTGTATAATTATTTAGATAAACTCTTATTTCTATTCCATTTATTTATACTTTTGTTCAAAATTTTCCTTATAATTACTAAGTTCAAATCTCTTTCCAAATATTGGTTTCAAAACCGATTTCCACTTTTTCATATAAATCCAAATTTGAATTTATATTTCAATTTATCCAATGATAAATAATTCACTTAATGTATAAACTTGTTTAAAATCGACTTCTTATTTTAATTAAACAAGTTTCTACTTTTTAACTCCATTCGAAATTACACTTCAACCTTTGGGAAAAGTATTTTTCCTTTTTAAATTTCATTTTTTATATTCAAAAATATTTTACGGTATTTGAAACGACCCGCAAATCCGAGCTATCTGAGTTGACTAAATACACCACACGTCCAACCCAAATAACACAGAAATACGACTCATTATTAGAAAGAAGTTAGGGGGTGAGAATAGATAGGATAGAAAACTTAGAATAGGAGAAAAACGAAGATCACAACTCACAGCGGAACGAATAAAATATATTATATAACATAACCTTTGAAATACAAATCTGTTTTGTACATATACACATACCATCATCAGAGTACACATAACTTTTGATTCAGCGGAAGTAACTCGAAATAACTAACGTTGAAGCCTCCTGCTTCAAGCTCCTCCAAGTGTATCTGTAAAAGCCTGAAACACTTGACTGCCCGTACAAATTTGGGCACCCAAGAGTTTAGGGAAAAACAAAGCAAAATAAACTCTGGGTCAGTCATGGGACTGGTGTGAGTAAACTCCAACCACTTGATTAACTTTCAAAACTCTTTCAAAGAAAATGTAATAGTAAGACCAGCCCACACATAAACATGGATGGTTTTTACCTTACTATAACCCAAAACACTTTGATATCAACTCCAGTGATATTATAATAATGTCTACATCAAGTAAATAACCAAATAGCAGAACGCTTGCATCTCACGCTCCACATATATAGTATAAAATCAAAAACCGCATGGCGCTTATTGGAGATTGGATTTCCAACATGACAAGGTATGGGACCACCTTCCGATGATGTATCTCTAGAGGCTAATACACCTGGGTTCAACAAGAACGTCTTGCAACCCGGCCCACACATGACCGACCACTCATTTCGCTTGAGTGTATCGAATGTATATCACCAACGGTTGGACTCAAACCACCGTTTCCCGAATGGGCAGAATCGATAGATTTAGAAACAAAAGGAATTTCTCTAGATAGGTGATTATACACCCTAATGGGTGTGACCCACATAGCCATGCTGCCTGCCCGATTTTTGTCCTTTCCCGGTTGTTGAGGCCTGAGGCTACGATTACTTACCATTCCTTGATAACAAAATCACTTTGAATGCCACATTGTCAGATCCGTTAATCACTAGTTAAGTTTGCACAAATATTCTGGATATTATGCTAAGGGATAAATCCGTTGCAACCATATATATTCATACAGACCAACCCATTTGATCATTGGAAATACTCTGTCAGACATTCGTCCATTTACGTTCGTTCTGGGATTGAACGAAACCGAAGGCACCATTTCTGTTAATAGAAAAAGCCCTTGCACTTCACTCCGTCTTCAATATATTCAGCATACTTGGTTCGCAACGCTTATGCCAATACGGAGTGGTTCTTCGGATATTAATCCAACCGGTCTCTCCATATTGACAACGATGGTCAAAACTTCGATAGTCTGTGATTTAACTATCGAATAAAACAAGTGTTCAATCAACATATCAACAAATCACTGGGCTCTTTAATTAATATTTCATTAATTAAATCTCTTTTCCATTTCCTCTATCAATATTTGTTTACCAAATATTTTCAATAGCCATATTGGCCCTTTACGCTATTTTTGATTTCGTTTCCTTATCGAATTCTATATGTATCGATATATAGATTTCTAATTTTCAAAAATATTCTAACTCCTTAAATTCCCGGAAAATTTCGCCATAACCTCCCCTGTATCGGGAGCATCGGGAAATTTCAAATAACATCCCGGTATCTTCTAATCTCAAAAAGAAAAAGAAGAAGCCAAGCGGCTAGCCGATACGGCGCATAAAACCTCATATATGAATTAAACATGTACCTTTTTGTCGAGCACTACATTAATAACTTCATATACTTCATCCCAAACCTGCTTAACACATATTCACCTGTTTGCAATTCAATTCAACTCAATCCATTCGTTTGAATTCAGTTTCGCCCATTTATTCTTTAAATTGGCCATTTTGCCTATTTCACTTCTTTGTTGAACATGTTCAAACAAAATGTTTAACTTGTTCATAACTAAATTGAATTTCAATTTCAATTCTAGTTTTCCTTTTCGATTTCGAAGATAAATTTTCAAATCGAATTCACTTATTCAAAGCCCAATATTAATTCAAAATCTCATTAACTAATTACTATTCGAATTAGTTAATTCTATTCAATAATCAAAAATCTGATTCCTGTTTCAAAAATCATATTCATTTACACAACTTGAATTCGCATATATTTCACAACTCGGCTCTGGAATTTTCTAAATAGAAACTTCGGATTTTCTTGCTTAAAATCCTTTTATAAAATTAAATAAACCATAATGGTTTTAAAACGATTCTGGCGCTGCTTTTCTGAAAATTTGATTTTGACATAACTCAACATCTATACGATGAAATTCAGATTTTTCTCTTTCATTAGAAAACTATTATCAAACCGGTCCTGACGTTTCTTGTTTCAAAGAATTCCGACTTCAATTGAGTCCTGTATACTCGATTGAAGTTCGAATCGCTATTTTACGAACTGCAGCGCTGCGGCGAGTTCGTTTTAATTATATATATATATATATAAACTTTTTTAAACTTCCTTAAAATGAATTCAACTATATATATATTCATATATATTTCAAATTCCATTTGAATCCTTACATTTCAAATTTCATAGTTTTAAATCCTGTCTTCAAATCCTATTTGAAATCCTTTAGTCGAATTCCATTTCAAATTCTTTATTCGAATTCCATTTCAAATCCTCTATTCGAATTCCCACTTTAATTCAACTCCTTTTTGAATTTCTATATTTGAAATTCATACTTGAATTTAAAGATCCAAACTCCATTTAAATTTCTAATATTCAAATTCATTTTCAACACCCTTTGAATTTCTAATATTCAAATTCAATTTCAACACCATTTGAATTTCTAATATTCAAATTCATTTGAATTCCCTTGAATTCAAATTCTATTTCAAAACCATTTGGATTTTCTATTTTGAAATCCTATTTGAAATTCAAAATTTCAATTCTACTTTGAAATCCTATTTTTCAAAGTTTATTTCAAATTCTATTTTGAAATCTCATATTCAAATTTCTACTTGAATTTCTGTATTCAATTCCATGTTCAAATTCAATACGTGAATTTCTATTTCAAATCTCAATTCAAATTTCATATTTGAATTTCTTCCTTGAAATACCATATTTCAAATTCTTTTTAATTCTTCTTTGAAATCCTATATTTCAAATTCTATTTTGAAATTCTACATTCAAATCTCTATTTGAATTTCTTTATTTGAATTCCTTTTGAATTCAAATTTTATTTTAATCTCCCGAATTCCAATTCTATTTTCCCATTCTAATTTCGTCCATTCAAATTCTATTTGAATTTCTAATATTCAATCTCCTTTTAAAATTCAAATATTTAAACTCCTTTGAATTCTACTATTCAAATGTTATAATCAAATTTCATTTGATTTATATATTTAAAAATTTCATTTCAAATCCTATTTTGAAATTCCTTTTCAAATCCCAATTTCACACTTGTATTTCTATTTCTGAATTATCGAATGATAATTCTTTTCACTTCATTTATAACTTCGTTATAAAAGAATTATTTATAACTTCGTTTATAAGAAACTACTTGTTTTATTTTTCAAAACAAGTTTATATTTTTATTTCCATTTAAAATTCAAATTCTATTTAAAATAGAATTTTCCTTTTTAAATCTCAAATATCCTTTCACGCTATTTTTAAATATCGTTACTTAAGCCCAGTGATATTTAAACACACAAAGCAACCAATTGTTTATTTTTCTAACACCTCATATATAACAATATATATGCAAACAAATAAACAAACAGATAATATATTTTTGAGGAATCCAGTTGGATTCCTCCAACCTGTTTTCCTGCATCCACAGATGTTAGCACATAAATAATACCAATTCTGCTTCGTGGCAGAATATCGCGGTATAGAAGGTCATCCACTAATCATAGCGTGGGGCGTATAGGGTAATCATCCGCTATGAAACTGCGGGCATCCGCTAATGAGACTGCGGGAATCCAACCAATCAATCAACCCAATATATATATATATATCCTAAATAACTAATATATATAAAACAACCAGAAATCATGCACACAAGCACAGACGATTATTTTTAATGAAAATAAAAATAATTCTAAAGGTGAGTGAGATTTACTCACCTGGATTTAAAATCTGCACTTGTACCAATTTCAATTCCTTCTCATTGATTTCCGAGTCTTTGAACTCCATACAAGTGATTTCATTTGATTTGTCCTTGCCTAAGGAAATCCCGAATTTTATAAATTAGCTACTGAATCTCCTTAACGATGTTTTCTACTAAAGATAGACTAATTCAATTCTAGCCGATATACTAATAAAATTCTAACCATTACACTAATTAAATTCTAACCCTTTTACTACCTTAAACAACTTACTAAATGAATTTAGAGTTCAAATTTCAGTTTTTGTTTGACTTCATTATTTAAATAAATTAACTACTTAACGAATAAATAAATTATATATATTTTAATATGACATTTATTATTAAATCTATCGAAATAAAAATTTAAATTACCTTAATGATTTTTTCCTCTCTCATCTTCTTTCCTAATTAGAAAATACTTCTCTACTTTGTGCTTCACCCTGAATTGCCGAACCCCAATTTCCAGAAATGAAAATAGCTGCTCAGGCCCTTTCTTCCCTATTGCAACCTAAAACAATCCAACTTCCCTTTTATCAAAACTTCGCTACATCCGCAACCCAAAATCCCTATTCGACTTCAGCTCTTCCACTACAGGCGCGCACCAAAAATTAATCCCAAAACACTGCATTAGTTCGATCTCCATTCCATCTCGTTTACCTTTTGTAAAGCCGACTCCAGTAGCCAACAATAACAGAGTCAGCGTCCCCTGAAACCCAGTGTCGCAACCATCAGTTTCTCCTTTCAAAGCTAATCCTATCATTGAACATGTTTTATCATCGGCTGCCCTAACATCCACTATCGATACCCAAAATCTTCCATCATCGAACTCCAAGGAAGCAAATCGCGACCCCTCATAAGGAACAGAATCCCCTCAGCCTACTTCGAATGGATGTATGATGGTGACGGCGATCCCGCCTCCTTTTCCTTCTATCGCGCTTGGCATCAACAGTCGCGATTCCGATTTGCGTAGAGACAAAGGGGGCGACCTCCAACATTTTTCTCCTAATCGGTTTAAATGAGGAAAAGGAATGATTTTAATTAGGAAGAGTTTGGTCTAAATTTAACAGAGGGGAGTAAATGAAAGCGATGGGATTTGAAATTGGTTTGTTTTTCCTTACTCGAGAAATACAAAGAAAAGAAGAAGGGAAATTTGGTTTTCGTTGCTTTCAGGAATGGAGGAAAAATACAAGTCCGATAGGTTGAATTTATAGGCGTGAGGAGGGAGCTATCGTACTAAGCCATTAAAATCCTGCTTAACTTTGCTCTGAAGTAAGGAGGCAAAAATTTCTGCTCGATGTAAATATTATAGGTCTGCGATGGAGAAAGTGGAGGTCTGCGCGAATTAGAGGAGAGGGATAGGTCGGCTGAAGAGAACATTTGATTTTAAAATAGAAATTTCTTTAATTTAAATTACTGGTAGTTTTCGAACTTTGTTTTTAGTGTAACGACCGTCATCCTTAAGGTTATACTACTATTCTAGACAAACCGGAAAATGTTTCGAAGCCTAATTTGCTTTTCTAGAAAAGATACCAATTTAACTGACCATTTAAATTAAATCCGACTGATTAAATTATAAATTTGATATCAACAATTTAAATTTATCGATAATTAATTTCTATTATCGTTCTAATTCAACGTAGGGTTTATATTTGTAAATTGAATTGTTTCGATTCAAATTTAAATTCTGAATTCAATTATTATTGTTTTGTATTACGATACACAATATATTCGATACAAATTCAACAATTTATTTTTAAATCGATAACATAATATAAAAATTGATTTATATTATCAATCCTATATTTAAAATAAATATTAAATATTCAAAAATAAGTTGGCAAAAATCTGGGTCGTTACATTCTTTCCCCCTTAAAATAATTTCGTCCTCGAAATTGCTAAGTTAGGAAAAATGATACAAATCCATTACCTTCCCACATCTCACTTATGTTGAAACTCAACTTCTCATATTTCAATAAATTAACTCCAACCAAAACTCTTGGTCTTCACACATTTGATTCGAATGATCTACGATCAATCCATTTATATCCCATCTATATTCCAATAACCTATTCAAATTGATTCTAATCAATTCACTCACTTCGACCCATTTAACTTGTTAAGTTAAATTTAAATTCCAGAATTCAAATCCCTGGGTTTTTCTTTTCAAATTCCTTTGAAATCCCATAAATATATACATATATTTATTTTCTTTTCAAATTCAAAACATTTGAATTCTCAATCTACTTGTTTTCTTCCAAAACAAATTTCCATCAAAAAAACTTTTTCTAAGGTAGCAATTCATCACTTAGAAACTCGAAAATGAATACTGATGAGGCTGCAGTCATCATCAGAATTATTTCCCAGCCACTGAAGTGAGTTCAGTGCTTTATCACTTCTAAAATCCATTCAAAGATGGTATTTATTTAAATCCTTTACAAACAAAGCTATATTATTTAGTATACTTTGAAAAATATTTCTCAACTTCCCAGGATTTGAATTCTTAATTCTGGTTTGAGTTCAATTCTAATTCATCTCATTTGTATATTTAATTCATATACAAGTTCTATTTGGTTATAAATAACCATTCTAATTTTATAATCTCATTTGATTATAATTCTAACAATCAACACATCCATATAATAATAATTTCAAAAATTATTCTATATCAAAATAGAAATTTTGGGTAAAATTATTTCATTTACCCATTTTAAAACAATATCATGTCATATTTTCTGTTCAAGTGTTTAGAAATCCCTATCGACTTCGTGGCGTCCCACGATTCGACCAGAATTCATAAATCACTCAACAGACTAGCCAACACAATATAAAACAACCTTTATATCAACTAACAAATACGCTCTCTCGTATATATACGCTCAACTCATTCTAGGGTACTACTGACCCTATCTCTAATGAGTACATACCACACAAGCCTAGGTGTTCGCTCAACCTGGCTCTGATACCAACTGAAACGACCCGCAAATCCGAGCTATCTGAGTTGACTAAATACACCACACGTCCAACCCAAATAACACAGAAATACGACTCATTATTAGAAAGAAGTTAGGGGGTGAGAATAGATAGGATAGAAAACTTAGAATAGGAGAAAAACGAAGATCACAACTCACAGCGGAACGAATAAAATATATTATATAACATAACCTTTGAAATACAAATCTGTTTTGTACATATACACATACCATCATCAGAGTACACATAACTTTTGATTCAGCGGAAGTAACTCGAAATAACTAACGTTGAAGCCTCCTGCTTCAAGCTCCTCCAAGTGTATCTGTAAAAGCCTGAAACACTTGACTGCCCGTACAAATTTGGGCACCCAAGAGTTTAGGGAAAAACAAAGCAAAATAAACTCTGGGTCAGTCATGGGACTGGTGTGAGTAAACTCCAACCACTTGATTAACTTTCAAAACTCTTTCAAAGAAAATGTAATAGTAAGACCAGCCCACACATAAACATGGATGGTTTTTACCTTACTATAACCCAAAACACTTTGATATCAACTCCAGTGATATTATAATAATGTCTACATCAAGTAAATAACCAAATAGCAGAACGCTTGCATCTCACGCTCCACATATATAGTATAAAATCAAAAACCGCATGGCGCTTATTGGAGATTGGATTTCCAACATGACAAGGTATGGGACCACCTTCCGATGATGTATCTCTAGAGGCTAATACACCTGGGTTCAACAAGAACGTCTTGCAACCCGGCCCACACATGACCGACCACTCATTTCGCTTGAGTGTATCGAATGTATATCACCAACGGTTGGACTCAAACCACCGTTTCCCGAATGGGCAGAATCGATAGATTTAGAAACAAAAGGAATTTCTCTAGATAGGTGATTATACACCCTAATGGGTGCGACCCACATAGCCATGCTGCCTGCCCGATTTTTGTCCTTTCCCGGTTGTTGAGGCCTGAGGCTACGATTACTTACCATTCCTTGATAACAAAATCACTTTGAATGCCACATTGTCAGATCCGTTAATCACTAGTTAAGTTTGCACAAATATTCTGGATATTATGCTAAGGGATAAATCCGTTGCAACCATATATATTCATACAGACCAACCCATTTGATCATTGGAAATACTCTGTCAGACATTCGTCCATTTACGTTCGTTCTGGGATTGAACGAAACCGAAGGCACCATTTCTGTTAATAGAAAAAGCCCTTGCACTTCACTCCGTCTTCAATATATTCAGCATACTTGGTTCGCAACGCTTATGCCAATACGGAGTGGTTCTTCGGATATTAATCCAACCGGTCTCTCCATATTGACAACGATGGTCAAAACTTCGATAGTCTGTGATTTAACTATCGAATAAAACAAGTGTTCAATCAACATATCAACAAATCACTGGGCTCTTTAATTAATATTTCATTAATTAAATCTCTTTTCCATTTCCTCTATCAATATTTGTTTACCAAATATTTTCAATAGCCATATTGGCCCTTTACGCTATTTTTGATTTCGTTTCCTTATCGAATTCTATATGTATCGATATATAGATTTCTAATTTTCAAAAATATTCTAACTCCTTAAATTCCCGGAAAATTTCGCCATAACCTCCCCTGTATCGGGAGCATCGGGAAATTTCAAATAACATCCCGGTATCTTCTAATCTCAAAAAGAAAAAGAAGAAGCCAAGCGGCTAGCCGATACGGCGCATAAAACCTCATATATGAATTAAACATGTACCTTTTTGTCGAGCACTACATTAATAACTTCATATACTTCATCCCAAACCTGCTTAACACATATTCACCTGTTTGCAATTCAATTCAACTCAATCCATTCGTTTGAATTCAGTTTCGCCCATTTATTCTTTAAATTGGCCATTTTGCCTATTTCACTTCTTTGTTGAACATAACATGTTCAAACAAAATGTTTAACTTGTTCATAACTAAATTGAATTTCAATTTCAATTCTAGTTTTCCTTTTCGATTTCGAAGATAAATTTTCAAATCGAATTCACTTATTCAAAGCCCAATATTAATTCAAAATCTCATTAACTAATTACTATTCGAATTAGTTAATTCTATTCAATAATCAAAAATCTGATTCCTGTTTCAAAAATCATATTCATTTACACAACTTGAATTCGCATATATTTCACAACTCGGCTCTGGAATTTTCTAAATAGAAACTTCGGATTTTCTTGCTTAAAATCCTTTTATAAAATTAAATAAACCATAATGGTTTTAAAACGATTCTGGCGCTGCTTTTCTGAAAATTTGATTTTGACATAACTCAACATCTATACGATGAAATTCAGATTTTTCTCTTTCATTAGAAAACTATTATCAAACCGGTCCTGACGTTTCTTGTTTCAAAGAATTCCGACTTCAATTGAGTCCTGTATACTCGATTGAAGTTCGAATCGCTATTTTACGAACTGCAGCGCTGCGGCGAGTTCGTTTTAATTATATATATATATATATAAACTTTTTTAAACTTCCTTAAAATGAATTCAACTATATATATATTCATATATATTTCAAATTCCATTTGAATCCTTACATTTCAAATTTCATAGTTTTAAATCCTGTCTTCAAATCCTATTTGAAATCCTTTAGTCGAATTCCATTTCAAATTCTTTATTCGAATTCCATTTCAAATCCTCTATTCGAATTCCCACTTTAATTCAACTCCTTTTTGAATTTCTATATTTGAAATTCATACTTGAATTTAAAGATCCAAACTCCATTTAAATTTCTAATATTCAAATTCATTTTCAACACCCTTTGAATTTCTAATATTCAAATTCAATTTCAACACCATTTGAATTTCTAATATTCAAATTCATTTGAATTCCCTTGAATTCAAATTCTATTTCAAAACCATTTGGATTTTCTATTTTGAAATCCTATTTGAAATTCAAAATTTCAATTCTACTTTGAAATCCTATTTTTCAAAGTTTATTTCAAATTCTATTTTGAAATCTCATATTCAAATTTCTACTTGAATTTCTGTATTCAATTCCATGTTCAAATTCAATACGTGAATTTCTATTTCAAATCTCAATTCAAATTTCATATTTGAATTTCTTCCTTGAAATACCATATTTCAAATTCTTTTTAATTCTTCTTTGAAATCCTATATTTCAAATTCTATTTTGAAATTCTACATTCAAATCTCTATTTGAATTTCTTTATTTGAATTCCTTTTGAATTCAAATTTTATTTTAATCTCCCGAATTCCAATTCTATTTTCCCATTCTAATTTCGTCCATTCAAATTCTATTTGAATTTCTAATATTCAATCTCCTTTTAAAATTCAAATATTTAAACTCCTTTGAATTCTACTATTCAAATGTTATAATCAAATTTCATTTGATTTATATATTTAAAAATTTCATTTCAAATCCTATTTTGAAATTCCTTTTCAAATCCCAATTTCACACTTGTATTTCTATTTCTGAATTATCGAATGATAATTCTTTTCACTTCATTTATAACTTCGTTATAAAAGAATTATTTATAACTTCGTTTATAAGAAACTACTTGTTTTATTTTTCAAAACAAGTTTATATTTTTATTTCCATTTAAAATTCAAATTCTATTTAAAATAGAATTTTCCTTTTTAAATCTCAAATATCCTTTCACGCTATTTTTAAATATCGTTACTTAAGCCCAGTGATATTTAAACACACAAAGCAACCAATTGTTTATTTTTCTAACACCTCATATATAACAATATATATGCAAACAAATAAACAAACAGATAATATATTTTTGAGGAATCCAGTTGGATTCCTCCAACCTGTTTTCCTGCATCCACAGATGTTAGCACATAAATAATACCAATTCTGCTTCGTGGCAGAATATCGCGGTATAGAAGGTCATCCACTAATCATAGCGTGGGGCGTATAGGGTAATCATCCGCTATGAAACTGCGGGCATCCGCTAATGAGACTGCGGGAATCCAACCAATCAATCAACCCAATATATATATATATATATCCTAAATAACTAATATATATAAAACAACCAGAAATCATGCACACAAGCACAGACGATTATTTTTAATGAAAATAAAAATAATTCTAAAGGTGAGTGAGATTTACTCACCTGGATTTAAAATCTGCACTTGTACCAATTTCAATTCCTTCTCATTGATTTCCGAGTCTTTGAACTCCATACAAGTGATTTCATTTGATTTGTCCTTGCCTAAGGAAATCCCGAATTTTATAAATTAGCTACTGAATCTCCTTAACGATGTTTTCTACTAAAGATAGACTAATTCAATTCTAGCCGATATACTAATAAAATTCTAACCATTACACTAATTAAATTCTAACCCTTTTACTACCTTAAACAACTTACTAAATGAATTTAGAGTTCAAATTTCAGTTTTTGTTTGACTTCATTATTTAAATAAATTAACTACTTAACGAATAAATAAATTATATATATTTTAATATGACATTTATTATTAAATCTATCGAAATAAAAATTTAAATTACCTTAATGATTTTTTCCTCTCTCATCTTCTTTCCTAATTAGAAAATACTTCTCTACTTTGTGCTTCACCCTGAATTGCCGAACCCCAATTTCCAGAAATGAAAATAGCTGCTCAGGCCCTTTCTTCCCTATTGCAACCTAAAACAATCCAACTTCCCTTTTATCAAAACTTCGCTACATCCGCAACCCAAAATCCCTATTCGACTTCAGCTCTTCCACTACAGGCGCGCACCAAAAATTAATCCCAAAACACTGCATTAGTTCGATCTCCATTCCATCTCGTTTACCTTTTGTAAAGCCGACTCCAGTAGCCAACAATAACAGAGTCAGCGTCCCCTGAAACCCAGTGTCGCAACCATCAGTTTCTCCTTTCAAAGCTAATCCTGCCATTGAACATGTTTTATCATCGGCTGCCCTAACATCCACTATCGATACCCAAAATCTTCCATCATCGAACTCCAAGGAAGCAAATCGCGACCCCTCATAAGGAACAGAATCCCCTCAGCCTACTTCGAATGGATGTATGATGGTGACGGCGATCCCGCCTCCTTTTCCTTCTATCGCGCTTGGCATCAACAGTCGCGATTCCGATTTGCGTAGAGACAAAGGGGGCGACCTCCAACATTTTTCTCCTAATCGGTTTAAATGAGGAAAAGGAATGATTTTAATTAGGAAGAGTTTGGTCTAAATTTAACAGAGGGGAGTAAATGAAAGCGATGGGATTTGAAATTGGTTTGTTTTTCCTTACTCGAGAAATACAAAGAAAAGAAGAAGGGAAATTTGGTTTTCGTTGCTTTCAGGAATGGAGGAAAAATACAAGTCCGATAGGTTGAATTTATAGGCGTGAGGAGGGAGCTATCGTACTAAGCCATTAAAATCCTGCTTAACTTTGCTCTGAAGTAAGGAGGCAAAAATTTCTGCTCGATGTAAATATTATAGGTCTGCGATGGAGAAAGTGGAGGTCTGCGCGAATTAGAGGAGAGGGATAGGTCGGCTGAAGAGAACATTTGATTTTAAAATAGAAATTTCTTTAATTTAAATTACTGGTAGTTTTCGAACTTTGTTTTTAGTGTAACGACCGTCATCCTTAAGGTTATACTACTATTCTAGACAAACCGGAAAATGTTTCGAAGCCTAATTTGCTTTTCTAGAAAAGATACCAATTTAACTGACCATTTAAATTAAATCCGACTGATTAAATTATAAATTTGATATCAACAATTTAAATTTATCGATAATTAATTTCTATTATCGTTCTAATTCAACGTAGGGTTTATATTTGTAAATTGAATTGTTTCGATTCAAATTTAAATTCTGAATTCAATTATTATTGTTTTGTATTACGATACACAATATATTCGATACAAATTCAACAATTTATTTTTAAATCGATAACATAATATAAAAATTGATTTATATTATCAATCCTATATTTAAAATAAATATTAAATATTCAAAAATAAGTTGGCAAAAATCTGGGTCGTTACAGTATTTAAATACCAATATTCTAAGGCCGGTGATATTTAAACAAAACAAGATCAATCACAGTTAATGTATCACAGCATATGTCAAAATCAATGCAAACACAATAATATGAATGTTGTGGAATCCAGTTGGATCCCTCCAAACTGTTTTCCTGCATTCGCAAATGTTAATCAACATAATAACATCAATAATAGTAATTTCACATCAAAACTAAATATCATAGTGAGTAGAATTAATAATCGATCAACAATATAACTTTATCAACTATTTCCACTAATTTTATCAACCATTCATCCAAGCAACCATCACGTGGTATAAAATTACTATAAATAAATTTAAAACTCGTTTATATAAAATATAAACGAATCAGAGTTAGTGAGTTTACTCACCTTATTTTGTAGTTGATGCTTCTGCTTTTGTTTCTTTTAAAATCAAATAGACGTTTGATTTTATCACGAAATATTAGTACTCCGTTCGTAGCAAAATCTGTTAGACAATGAAGACCTCGTCTCTATGATTCCAATGTGTGTAATTTCGTTTGATTCTGTAATCGTATGAAGAATTTATAATAATATATATATTTTTATCAAGTTTTAACAACTAATATATGTCCTAACTATTATTAACTAATAAAATGTTTATCAATTTACCTTAACCAAAAAGGAACTACTAATCAGAAATTAGACCATGAATGCCCCATTTTTCCTGTTAATTACATTGCCATGCGGTTAACCACTGAATATATCTCCCTCATTTTAAGTCTTCCTCGATTACTTCCCAAAACTTAAAATCCCCGATTCCTTTTTCCTCGTTGTCACAAACCTGAACCTGAGCATTTGGACCGTCGTCGGTGACGTTGTCCATCACCGGAGGCCACCGCCAATGATCTACCTAGCTTCACTGACCAACTCAAACCACTCAGGTGCCTCCTCATCAACATAAATAGTATGAAGTTTTCACTTGTACACGCACTCAAGAAACTTGAACCCATGTTTCACCTTTACCAGAGACTACCTTCTCCTTGTTTAAATTACAAAACCTTAAATATCATCTTCCCGGATTGGAAACAACAGAAGCCACTTCGATAGCCTACAACAAAAACCGCAACCTATGCATCCCTCATAGCCCACCATCTCCGTGTTCGTGACTGCCAAACTCCTCTGTGGCAAAAGCTTTACAACTCCAGGGCCATAAACTGGAAACCGATGCTCAGCCTCACCATGAACAGCAGCATGAAGCTGCGTTACTCTTTTTTTACATATATAACAGTCGAACTTCGTTGACTTTGAACCACTGTCGGCCCCACCAACGACCACCTGACGGCCTCGCTTGACCACCCAACAACGCCCCTACCTTGATCTCCTCAACGCCGCCCCTATTGACCTTCCCCATGGACCAGAACAATGCCACGATCAGCAAAACCCGCTATCCTAAATCCCAAAAACGACATTGTGCTCCGCCTGGAGCCACCGCGTCGCCGCCGGAGGCAACCCCACCATCGACTGACCCCACTCCTGCCCTAGCTTCGAATTCAAACCCTTCAGACTTCGTCGCAGGTCACCGTCGTTCGAACTGGTGCGAGTATATGGCGTTTGAACCATAATCGAAGATGACGGCCATCAAATTTAAACCACCTGACAACTTTAGTTGATTATAGAATTTAGTTTTGATTTTTGAACGAATTTAGAGGCTTGTGAGCTTCTGTAAAATGGAAAAAGACGGCTTGAAAAGGGAAGGATTATATAATAAAAAGTCAGCTTCTATCAGAAGCTTTAGGTGGCTTCCAACTGAAGGAACCAGTTGTGTTGATGCACATGGAAATGAATTGTTTGGAGAGCACGCTGTCTGAAGCTTACACGGAAAGATATATTTCCTTTTCTATTGTTCTATGTAGTTTGATTTTAACTAGACTGTGCGATATCCATACAGAATATAGGTTGTATAAAAACTTAGACAAATGCAGAAATATAAATATTGTGCAGGTATCATGTGCATCTACATCGCATGGCTTGTGTAGATCTTTATTTTTAAATGTATTTATAAATGTATTTTTATGAATTATTTAGTATATAATTTAGGTTAGAATGTCAAATTGTTTGTTATTTAAATAAACCCAAGAACTGTTAAAAACAAGGTAAACATATGAACATATCATAACACAAATTATATTATAAAATACACATTCAAAATTTGTTTTTAATAAATAATTTCTAAAAAAAATCATTTTATATTACCAATAAAACATTTAAAATTAATCTAAATGTTTTAAAATTAACAGCGAAAATTCCAGGTCGTTACACGCGCGATTTTGAGTTCGTGTTAAAAAGATATTAACGTATGAATTTTAAACAAATTAAAATAATAATTAAAAACCCTGATTAACCTCTAATTTCTTTCAATCGTCATTCCTCCTCCATGGATGATCGTCGCCGCCGCTAGATGCCTCCTGGATGTCGGCCAACCACCCAGCCTCCTCTCCCTTACGTGGCGCGCCTACGCCTGAGGTGGTGCGGCCCAGTTCGTCGCCTGCGAGC
Organism: Allium sativum; assembly: GCA_030737875.1. NCBI lineage: Eukaryota > Viridiplantae > Streptophyta > Magnoliopsida > Asparagales > Amaryllidaceae > Allium > Allium sativum. The sequence continues at coordinate 84,666,851 of CM060918.1, forward strand.
AGAAATCAACCGGAGCCCCAAATTCACGTTGATCGAAATTTTGGCCGCAACAGGCGAAGTCACGGTCGCGCACCACCTCCGTTCGCTGCACCTTGCCACCGCCGACCATCCGCCTTAAAACTCCATCGCTTGAAAATGCCTCCAGCGCCGCCACGAGGAAGAAATCCGATCGTTGCTCCACTTTGAACGTTAGCGACATTCATCTTGATTTTCCCACTACCTCGTCCACTTCAAACCATCTGAAGCAAAGTTGTCAAGCATTCCCCCCCCCCAACAACTTTCCCTTTTGTGCCATCATCTATTTCTACTTCATTTGATCAGAAAACCACCATAACGAAATCAGTTTTCAACCTTTGATCCGAAATTCCGATGAATCCGTACAACGATAGGCTATGATATTTTTGTGGTAGGTAGAGATCATCATATGCTACAAATTTTGTGTATTAAGCTTTGGCAAATTATTGAAGGATTGGAAGAAATAAATTATTTCATGTATGGGGTCTTTTTTACAAAAATATTTTTAGAAGAAGAGGGGGTGGCTGCAAATTTACAAAGATGAGGAAGAATTGGGTTTATGGGAGTTGGAAAAGATCTTATACAGTGGGTTTATTATTTTTTATTATTTCTTTAGTTAACGTTGCCTCCAATCGACAGTTATCGATGCCCCGAGCACACACGAACTCCGTAGGCGATGAAAATTAACACACTGCTATGTCTTGACGATACGGTCCTAATGAAATTGGTTTCATCGAATTTTGAGTTTTTTTCTCAAAAAGCTCCATTTTGGGCTTAAATAGCTGATCGATTCACAATTTATTGTGCATGGCCACATACTAGCTCCAAAAATTATGAAATTTGGAATCTAGCAATATTTAAATATTCTGGATCCAATAAAATTAATTTCATTGAAAACGGAGGTCGTTTGCAAAATGGCTATTTTTAAGGGCTATGTATAATGTTAAAATATATAAATATTCCGTAGCGGCTATTTATGCAACGTCCCATATTTTTATGGCATAATAATTAATTTATTTAACTATTTAAATAATGGTTTAGAAAATTTAATGGTTGTTTAATTAAATAATATTTGATATTTAATTAATATAAATAATAGAAGAATATATTTATTTCCGAAATAGTGGAATTGACAATATTTTGTGAATTGGACAATTTAAAATATATAATTCAGTTTAGAGTTGAATTATATTAACGAATATATCATTTAAATGAAGTTTGAACGTATTAATTATATTATAATTATAGTCGAGCCCGAAATGGCGCGACATTTCGTAATTTGGCGATTCGAACTTTAAACGAATATACAGAATCTGTTTTAAGCCGAATTTCTGTGAAACAGGAAATGTTCGGAGCAGGTGAAGTATATTTTTCTAATGGAAGAGAAAAATCGGGATTTCGTCGGGTAGATTTTATTTATGTCCAAATCTAATTTTAGAAAAGTCGCTATGAAATTCCTTTATAATTTATATCGATTTATTTATATTATAAAAGGAATTTAATATAAATTGAATATCGATATAATCTGGAATTTTGAAATATCGAGTTATAAATCCTGATATATTTATTTTGGGGTTATATGATATCGTATGTGAATATATATATACAATAATATTTGTTTATTAATATTTTAATAAAATTATTTTTTAAATATATTTATATTTATATTTAAATTGGTTTATTTAAAGCTTTAAAAATAGACAGTTTTGCAAACGACCTCCGTTTCCCATGAAACCAATTTTGTTGGATCTGGAATATTAAATTATTGTTATATTTGAATTTTCGTGATTTTTGGAGGCAGTATGTGGCCGTACGGGATTTTAATGTGAAAAATAGTCGATAATTTGGCTTTAAAAATACGTTGTGTGAGCAAACGGATTCGGAATTCGACAAAACTAGTTTCGTTGGGCCCGTAATGTCGAACTGTAGCTGCATGTCCATTTTTACCGAATTTGGATATTGTATGTGATCATAGGAATTTTAAAGGACAAATAGAAACAGCATTGTAATAAATTTAAATAAAATAATCGAATATTAAAATAATATAAATCTACTATTAATACCCCTTACATCCCAAAACCTAAACCTAATTTTCTCTGGTCAATTATCTCTCAGCCGCCAGCTGAAACCAAAAATATTTTCAATCGCGAGCTTTAGAAATTCCCAAAAATTGAAATAAAAATGTATAAACCCAAAATTATATATATATGAGATCCTGAAACGTTTCTCTCCACTCTGGCGTAAACTTTGAAGCCTTCGAGATTCTTTTTTCCGCAGCAGTGTATAGTTCGAGACCTAGGGTTTGGGTAATTGAGTTATGGAAGCTTCGATATGGGTTGTGAGTATGGTATTGGTGCTTAAGGTGGAAAATGTCTTGTGTGTGCCAAATATTGGGGTGTGCGGTGCAATTCCAGGTCGGGGTACCTATTGAAGATGCGGTCTCGGTCTAAAAACGCAAGAAGGAGGGGGAATTCAAATCTAACAAGAAGGGTATGGTTGTAGAGAGATTGGAAAGAGGAGTTGAACGATATATTTCGTTTGAAATTTCATTGAATGAAATGACATAACCGTGGGGAAGAAAGCACGGCTATGGCAGTGAACATGAATTGTATTTCGGAGGAGAAGTCATTGAGATTTGTAATTTTGGTATGAGGTGATAGATCTTTCGATAAGCAAGCTAATGGAATTTGTTTGAATTTAAATCGTGGAGGACTGGAGGTATTGGGAAGGAGTAAAGTCGCATTAATGGAGCACGGTGGGATATCAGCGTTCGGGGAAGGAGGAGGGATGAGTGCTGGTTTTGGCTGAGGTAGAAAAAGGTGGGCCTGCCTTAGATTTGGTGAAACCCTTTCCCTTTTAATCAAGTTAAATAGAAATTAATTCATGCCATAAGTTATAAATTGAATATCTCGACCATACTGTATCAAAATTTCGAAAGGTCAGATCCGTTGGGATCGTATGGATGGTGGCTACATAATGGAACCGACTGGGAGTGAATTGGAGCTCGTTACAATTTATAGCGAAATAAATTGTCTGTCTGAATCAACCGACAATTATCGTTATTTAACGATGATAGTCCAATGTGAGTAAATCTCACTAACTCTGTACAGTTTATATTTTTATAAATATAATCTAATATTAATAAATGAGGATTGATTGCTGTATGTTGATTGTTTGGTTGAATTGCTGATGTATTGGTTGAAATTATAGATAACGATATATATATAAATTGTTAATCAAATATTGATTCTGCTTATCGGAATATTTCATATTGAAATGAAATCGATGTTAATCATATTGTTTAACATCTGTGATGCAGGGAAATAGGTTTGAGGGATCCAACTGGATTCCTCGGTATTTATAATACTGTTTGTTTCCATATATTATGGTATATGATGTGATATGAAATCTGTGATTGATTATGATGACATTGGTTATGTTATTTGGTATTTTAAATACCATATGAATTACTGCAATGTATAAAAGGAAATTTTCAAAGTGAATATTGAAAACGAAATATTTTTATATAGAATAAATAGAATTATATAAAAGGATTTATATAAAATAAATAGAATTATATAAAAGGGATTTATATAAAATAAATAGAATTATATAAAGGGAATTATAATTGAGATTTAAGTGTTATAAATAAAAAGAAGATTTGTATAAATAATTCTATAATTAGAAGTACAAATAGAAATTGGATTTGGGATATTGTTTTAAATACGAAATCAAACTATTTTGATTGCAAAGAAGAAATATTATTTACATTTAATGTGAATAAAGGATTTAAGTAAATATTTTGCAAATAAAATATCTATAAAGGAAATAGGGTTTGAAATAGGAATTAAAATGGAGTTAAAGGAATTAGAAACTGACTGGAGAATAGTTAAATTGAACAGCTGTCTGGGTATTGATCTGATGTTGGTTTCGGCCGTTGGGGTTTATACGTAGGGGGTTGTTCTCTTACTAGTTTACAATTAGAGACTGATATATGTGAAAAGATAGTGATGCGTGAATCAGAAATGGAAACGTTTTCCAAAGTTAATATCGTATATTTTCTAATTTTAGAAAATAAGGAATATATGAATATATGGAAACGATAAATGGGAAATTGGTAAATGAAATGATGATTGATCGGTAAGATTTCCATTTGGGAATACGACCGTTGTTTGTACACATGTTTTCCTTTGATAGTTAAATAACCGACTATCAAAGATTTTGACCATTTCCGTTGTCAATGCAGAGAGACCAGGATCAGATATATTATCTGAAAACCACTTCGTATGGCGTTATCGTTGCGATCAAATATGATGAAGATAATTGAAGACAGAGTTATGCAAGTGTTGTCCTGTTTACAGAATAGTGCCTTCAGTCTGTCCAGTCCCAGGACGACCTGTATGGAAGAAGGTCTGACAGAGTATATTTAATATATCGCGTAAGTTGATCTCTTCAAACGTACTTATGTTTGGTGGCGAAGGAATTCGTTTCTCTTAGCTGTATACCCATTGTATTTTTTAGGAAATCAATTTGTGATTTGGCGGGTACGACGATGTGACATTCAAAGTAAATAAAGGTGTGATCTATACTTTTGGCCTCTAGCCTCACAACCAGGAAATGGTATAAAATCGGGTAGGTCGTATGGCCAAGTGGCTAGCTGCCAACTAGGGTGTACTGTCACCTGATCTTGAGTTTAATTTACTTCTATAATCTATTTCGATGCTGTCCCTTTCGGGGAACGGTTGCTGATCCCAACCGTTGGTGATAATACATTCGGTACACTCAAGCGAAATGAGTGACCGGTCATGTTTAGCTTGGGTTACAAGATGTTCTTGTTGAACCCGGTGTATTCCTCTCTAGAGAGACACTGTCGGAAAGTGGTCACATATCTTGCTAGTTGGGATTCATTAACCAATAAGCGCCCGCGGTTTTTGATTATATATTATGTATGTGGAACGTGAGATGAAAGCGTTCTACTAGATGATTATTATATTGTGATTGATAGAAACTATTATAATATCAAAAGTGTTTTGATATAAAGATTTCAGTTTCTTTCAAAAGGATTTTTGAATGTTGAATCAAGTGTTTTGGGTTCTCATAAGGGAAAAACCCATTCCGTGTTATACGGCGTGGTCTTATGAGATATCGTTTATTTTCTCAAACTTTTTTAAATTATTTACTCACACCAGTCCCATGACTGATCCGGAGTTTATTTTGTTTTGTTTTACCCTAAACTCTTGGGTGCCCAAATTTGTACGGGCAGTCAAGTAGTCAGGTTTTACGGATATACTTGGAGAGCTTGGAGCAGGAGACTTCAGGATTTATAGCTATTGTTATTTTCCGTTGTGTTGTAAGTGTTGTACTCTGATAAATGTTATTGTATACATATATTGATTTTATTTCAAAGATATGTTACCTATTATATGTTGTTCGTTCCGCTGTGAGATTCGTGTTACTATGATGTTGTATGTTTTTCTTCTTCTTCCATTTTAAGTTTCTATCTTATCTATTTTCACCCACTAATTTCTTTCATGGACTATCCGGTGTTTCCGATGCTTGGATAGTCGACATTGAGTTTATGTCGATTACTCAGGATCGCAAAAACCCGGGTCGTTACAGTGGTATCAGAGCGAGGTTAAGTGATTACCTTGGCTCTGTGGCGTGACTCAGTAGAGATGGGGTTAGCAGTACCCTAGATTGAGTTGAGTGTATATATATGAGCACATATTTATTATTTGATATAAAAATTGTTTTATATTGTGGAGACTCATTGGTTGAGTAGTTTATGAGTTCTGGTCAATTAGTTTGATCCACTGTATCGGTAGGAGTTTCTAAACACTTGAATACGATGAACCGACACAGTATGTTTTGATAGAGGGTAAATGAAATAATTTTACCCGAAGTATATTTTGATATAAAGAAAATATATATTGAAATTATTATATTTGATGTGTTGGTCATTATTATAATCGAATAGGATTATAATTGAAATGATTATAAATAACCAATCAAATTTCGTATAAGTGTTACGAAATGAATTAAATCTGAAATTAAGATCAGAATTGGAATTAAAAGTTGGAGAAGTGTTTGTAAATGGAATTGAATTAAGTATATGAGAATTTTAAAATCCCGGGAGATTTTAAATTGTTTACAAGCATGGTGAATGATATTTTGAATTTGATTTCAAAAATGGAAATGCTTAAATATGGGTTTTGAAAGTGATATAGTATTGAACTCACTTCGATCGCTGGAAAATAAATTCCGATGATGAAGTCGACCATCATCGGTGTTCATTTTCGAGTTGCTAAGTGATGAATTACTACCAAAGATTTTGTTTTTGAATTGTTTTGTGTAAAGCAAGTTGTTTTGTATCCTGAAAAGGGATATCTGGTTTTGAGAAAGCTAAACTATTTAAAATTCCCTGGGGAAGATTGTTTGAATTAAAAAAAATTAAATTAGAATTTGTAAAAGCAAACAGAAATTGAAATTGAATTGAGACCAATTAAGTGGAAAATGAATTAAGATAGAAAACATCGAATTAGATTGGATTGGAGGTAATCCGAAATGAAATTGGACTGGTAAGTTAAGAGTTGAAATTAAAAATAGAATCTGAGTTAAAAACAGAATTCTGCTTGGGTATAACCGAATGATCAGGATGACATTGGTATATGCAGGATTGGTAACACATGGAAAGAATATATTGATATGCCCGACAAAAAGGTACAAGCTTATATTTCATATTGGGTATGAGATTTTTATGAGCCGAATTAGCAAGCCACTTGGTTGTTTGAATTTCTTTTGGATTGGAGAAGGCCTGGAGAGGCGAGTTGGAGTTTGAGCTATTGACCAGTACAAAGGAGGTGCTGGCGAAATTTTTCGAAAAGTTAAGGTGTTAGAAAATTTTCAGGATTTTTGAAAATTTTCATTAGTAGGGAGGAATAAATATTTAATTAAAATTAAATTGGTTCAGTTGAAACTGAAGTTAAGAAGTAAACAAATAATTTTCAACCAGTCAATAGAGATGTTTTTACTTTAGCAATTTCGAGGACGAAATTATTTTAAGGGGGGAAGAATGTAACGTCCTGTATTTTTACGGTATAATAATTTATTTATTTAATTATTTAAATAATGGTTTGGAAATTTTAATGATTGTTTAATTAAATAATATTTAATATTTAATTAATATAAATAATAGAAGAATATATTTATTTCGGAAATAGTGGAATTGACAATATTGTGTGAATTGGACAATTTAAAATATATAATTCAGTTTAGATTTGAACTATATTAACGAATATATTATTCAAACGAAGTTTGAACGTATTAATTATATTATAATTATAATCGAGCCCGAAATGGCGCGGCAGTTCGTAATTTGGCGATTCGAACTTTAAACGAATATACAGAATCTGTTTTAAGCCGGATTTCTATGAAATAAGAAACGTTCGGAGCTGGTGAAGTATATTTTTCTAATGGAAGAGAAAAATCGGGATTTCGTCAGGTAGATTTTTATTTATGTTCAAATCAAATTTTAGAAAAGTCGCTATGAAATTCCTTTATAATTTATATCGATTTATTTATATTATAAAAGGATTTTAGTATAAATTGAATATCGATATAATCTGGAATTTTGAAATATCGAGTTATAAATCCTGATATATTTATTTTGGGGTTATATGATATCGTATGTGAATATATATACGATAATATTTATTTATTAATATTTAATTTAATTATTTTTAAATATATTTAAGTTGGTTTATTTAAAGCTTTAACCAGTTTTGCAAATGACCTCCGTTTCCGATGAAACCAATTTTATTGGAGCCGGAATATTAAATTATAGTTATATTTCAATTTTTGTGATTTTTGGAGGCAGTGTGTGGCCGTACGGGATTTTAATGTGAAAATAGTCGATAATTTGGCTTTAAAAATACGCTGTGTGAGCAAACGGATTAGGAATTCGATGAAAGCAGTTTCATTGAGTCTGTAATGTCGAACTGTAGCTGCATATCCATTTTTACCGAATTTGGATATTGTATGTGATCATAGGAATTTTAAAGGACAAATAGAAACAGCATTGTAATAAATTTAAATAAAATAATCGAATATTAAAATAATATAAATCTACTATTAATACCCCTTACATCCCAAAACCTAAACCTAATTTTTCTCTGGTCAATTATCTCTCAGCCGCCAGCTGAAACCAAAAATATTTTCCATCGTGAGCTTTAGAAATTCCCAAAAATTGAAATGAAAACGTATAAACCCAAAATTATATATGTATGAGATCCTAAAACGTTTCTCTCCATTCTAGCATAAACTTTGAAGCCTTTGAGATTCTTTTTTCCACGGCAGTGTATTGTTCGAGACCTAGGGTTTGGGTAATTGAGTTATGGAAGCTTCGATATGGGTTGTGAGTATGGTATTGGTGCTTAGGGTGGAAATTGGCTTATGTGTGCCAAATATTGGGGTGTGCGGTGCAATTCCAGGTCGCGGGTACCTGTTGAAGATGCGGTCTCGGTCTAAAAACGCAAGGAGGGGGAGTTCGAATCTAACAAGAAGGGTATGGTTGCAGAGAGATTGGAAAGAGGAGTTCAACGATATATTTTGTTTGAAATTTCATTGAATGAAATGGGAGAACCATGGGGAAGAAAGCACAGCTATGGCTGTGAATGTGAATTGTATTTCGGAGGAGAAGGCATCGAGATTTGTAATTTTGGTATGAGGTGATAGATCTTTCAATAAGAAAGCTAATGGAATTTGTTTGAATTTAAATCGTGGAGGAGTGGAGGTATTGGGAAGGAGTAAAGTCGCGTTAATGGAGCACGGTGGGATATCAGCGTTCGGGGAAGAAGGAGGAGGGATGAGTGCGGGTTTGGGCTGAGGTAGAAAAAGGTGGGCCTGCTTTAGATTTGGTGAAACCCATTTTCCTTTTAATCAAGTTAAATAGAAATTAATTCATGTAATAAGTTATAAATTGAATATCTCAACCATACTGTATCAGAATTTTGAACGGTCAGATCCGTTGGGATCGTATGGATGGTGGCTACACAGTGGAACTGACTGGGAGTGAATTGGAGCTCGTTACAATTTATAGCGAAATAAATTGTCTGTATGAATCAACCGAAAATTATCGTTATTTAATGATGATCGTCCAATGTGAGTAAATCTCACTAACTCTGTACAGTTTATATTTTTATAAATATATTCTAGTATTGACAAAAGGTGATTGATCGTTGTGTGTTGATTGTTTGATTGAATTGCTGATGTATTGGTTGAAATTATAGATAACGATATATATATATACATATATATATATCATTAATCAAATATTGATTCTGTTTATCAGAATATTTCATATTGAAATGAAATCGATGTCATTCATATTGTTTAACATCCGTGATGCAAGGAAACAGGTTGGAGGGATCCAACTGGATTCCTCGGTATTTATAATACTGTTTGTTTCTATATATTATGGTATATGATGTGATATATAATCTGTGATTGATTATGATGACACTGGTCATGTTTTTTGGTATTTTAAATACCATATGAACTACTGGAATGTATAAAAGGAAATTTTCAAAGTGAATATTGAAAATGAAATATTTTTATATATAATAAATAGAATTATATAAAAGGATCTATATAAAATAAATATAATTATATAAAAGGATTTATATAAAATAAATAGAATGATATAAAAGGGATTTATATAAAATAAATAGAATTATATGAAGGGAATTATAATTGAGATTTACATGTTAGAAATAAAAAGAAGATTTGTATAAATAATTCTATAATTAAAAGTATAAATAGAAATTGGATTTGGGATATTGTTTTAAATACGAAATCAAATTGTTTTGATTACAAAGAAGAAATATTATTTACATTTAATGTGAATAAAGGATTTAAGTAAATATTTTGCAAATAAAATATTTATAAAGGAAATAGGGTTTGTAATAGGAATTAAAATGGAGTTAAAGGAATTAGAAACTGACTGTAGATTAGATAAATTGAATAGTTGTCTGGGTATTGATCTGATGTTGGTTTTGGCCTTCGAGGTTAATACGTATGGGGTTGTTCTCTTACCAGTTTACAGTTAGAGACTTATATATGTGAAAAGATAGTGATGTGTGAATCAGAAATGGAAACGTTTTCCAAAGTTAACAACATATATTTTCTAATTTTAGAAAATAAGGAATTTATGAATATATGGAAACGATAAATGGGAAATTGGGAAATGAAATGATGATTGATCGGTAAGATTTCCATTTGGGAATACGACCGTTGTTTATACACATGTTTTCCTTTGATAGTTAAATCACTAACTATAAAAGATTTTGACCATTTCCGTTGTCAATACGGAGAGACCGGGATCAGATATATTATCTGAAAACCACTCCTTATGGCATTAGCTTTGCGATCAAATATGATGAAGATAATTGAAGACGGGGTTATGCAAGGGCTGTCTTGTTTACAGAATAGTGCCTTCGGTCTGTCCAGTCCCAGGACGACCTGTATGGAAGAATACTTGAAAGAGTATATGTAATATATCGCGTAAGTTGATCTCTTCAAACATACTTACGTTTGGTGGCGGAGGAATTCGTTTCTCTTAGCTGTATACCCATTGTATTTCTAAGGAAATCAATTTGTGATTTGGAGGGTATGACGATGTGACATTCAAAGTAAATAAAGGTGTGATCTGTACGTTTGGCCTCCAGCCTCACAACCAGGAAATGGTATAAAATCGGGTAGGTCGCATGGCTAAGTGGTTAGCTGCCAATTAGGGTGTATTGTCACCTGATCTAGAGTTTCATTTACTTCTATAATCTAATTCGATGTTGTCCCTTTCGGGAAACGGCTACCGATTCCAACCGTTGGTGATAATACATTCGGTACACTCAGGCGAAATGAGTGACCGGTCATGTTTAGCCTGGGTTACAAGATGTTCTTGTTGAACCCAATGTATTTCTCTCTAGAGAGACTGTAACAACCCGTATTTTCAATAACCTGTTATAACATAAATGGAGGCAGAATTAAACTGTAAAATCTGAATCAAGGGAAATGGGCTATGCCATTGCGTTCGTCTCGGAAAAATACGCGAAATAGAGTCCGAGTTTTCGAAAATCGGAGTCCGTATGACCAAGATATGGCCTCGCGAAGTTTCACGAAAAATTCCCAAATTAAAGTATACTTAATTAAGTGAAATGGGTTGCGCAGAGAAATATATATATATTGATATATATATATATATATAATTGAAAATTAAATAAATAAATATGCAAAAATGTTCAAAACAGCGAATTGGGAGAGGGGAATAACCGAACCGGCCGATTTTTGAGGTCGACCCAAGCCCGCTGGGTCGACAAGGGGTTAATCCAAGGTGTTTGGCTGTCAACCCGTGGGCCGATTCGCTCAAATGCAGATTTTGCATTTGGATGGTTCTCATGGTTCATCTTTAATCTAAAGGCCCTAGATGGTTCCTACACTTGACTTCTTCCCCAAGACATGCTTTGATGGCTTGGATTGAATCTAGGTTTAATCCTATGGCCTAAAACACTTGCCTAATCTATAAATAAGACCCTAACCTATCCTAAATCCTCATTATTCATTCATGCAACTAAACTATGGCAAAATTTTACCTCTCATGGCCTCCACTCTCTTCATAAAATTTCTAAATGGTTTCTATGAGAGATTTTCCATGCATACAAGTGTTTTCAAGCTTGTATGAGTGTCATTAGCTTGCATTCAAGTCAAGTTTCTATCTTTGCATCATAAAGCAAGGGTTTTGATCATTTTGGCTCAAGGGTTTTTATGTTAGAGCTTGCATTTTGGGTCTATTTGATTGCATAAGGGCTTTGTCATATCTTTTGTGCCTTCATAGCAATGTAAGCCCTTTCCCTACTCTTAGATATTAACTATGAAGTTAAATGTTCATGTTGCAAGTTTGGGTTTGATCATTAAGTATGATACATGCTATCATGTCATGCAAGTTTATGAAGTCATTATCTTGATCTTGTGGGCTAAAAGCTACAACCTTTATGTTGAAATGTTGCATTATGCAACATGAGAACCCTCATAACCTTTATGTCAACTTGCATATGAAGTCATAACCCTTATATGATGATATATGCGAGTTACTAGTCATCATTCCATGTCTTTTGTCACCATGATTCGCTCATGTGCCAAGTTTGGGTTTATGCATGTTTTTGAGGCTTAAGAATGTAACATGCAAGTTAATGAACAAATATGTGCCTCATTTGCCACCATGATTAACTTGTGGCTTAATATCCATTTTTGTCATGCCTTTGCCAAGTCTCTTCTTTTAATCCATTACGTTGTTGCGAACGTATATGCGAGTTTAAAAGTGTTGGGTTATGTTATGGGAAATTTCTAATGACATGAAAATATAACTTGGAAATATGACCTGAAATATAACATGGAAGTTGACATGTAAGTATGCATAAAAACATAAGCTTGGGAATTTACCTATTAAGTTAGGTCTACCCAAATGCTTGAAAACTTGTAACATGTTTTGGGAAACATGATGGACATGACACTTAGATAATATAAGTGTGGCCAACTCGAGGTTGGGTTGAGTTTGCAACGTAAAACTACTCGGAACCGACCGGCCTAACTAGTAGTTGCAAACAATAGGACCCAATGTGAGAAGTTGGTCATGTTGTGCTTAAACTCGAGGTTAGACCAAGTTGTGGTGTAAAGCTACCCGGAACCGACCGGCTTAACTAGTAACCACAACAAAGTCTAATGTGAGAGGTGAAGGTGCATTAAGTAATTAATGCCACATGATAGGGTTAAGTTAATTTGATTAATGACTCTTAACCAAATATGACATGGACAAATGGGTTAAGTAATTTGATTAGGCTAATGATACTTAACAAAACATGACAAGGTTGGGTAGGTTAAGTAACTTGATTTGCCTAATGACACTTAACCATTTTTATATGACTAGTGGATGGGGTTAAGTTAACCAACACTTAATCAATCCAACGCGATAACTTGGTAAGGTTAAGTAAGTTTTCTTAATGACGCTTAACCGAAAAATACGGTTAACGAATGGGGTTAAAATTAGACTCAACTAGTCTAAACATGGAAATCGGATGGGGTTAAGTTAGCCTAGACTTAATTAATCCCACTTGGTAGTTTAATGGGGTTAAGTTAAACACTTAACTAATCTAAACATGATGAATTGATGTGGTTAAGTGACCTATACTTATCCAATCTAACTCGTTAATTTATTGTGGTTAAGTTAACCAATACTTAACCAATATAACGTGAAAACATGATAAGGCTAAGTCACGAATCGCTTGAATACACTTGACCGATTTGACTAAGTAAATTGATAGGGTCAAGTTAATATATACTTAACCAATCTAGAATGATAATTGGAAGAGGTTAATTCGTGAATTGCTTAATATACTTAACCAACTTGAGCATGGTTTGTAGGGTTAAGCCTTGAACTTGGATACTTAGCCAATTTTGACAGGATTTGTAGACGGGTTAAGTCATGAATTTATGTAACGAACCGGAATTTTCGACTCCGAAAATCAACATCAAACTACCATGTTGACCATTCAGACATCGAACATTCCAGATCATTAATAGAAAGAAGTTAGAGGGTGAGAATAGATAAGGTAGAAATATTAGAATAGAAGAAGAAGAAGAAACAACACAACACAGAATCTCACATCGCAGCGGTACAAAATATAATACAGAAATAACCTTTATTGAAAGCTTTTGAAATACTTACAATATCAGAGTACATCATACCATCTGGACAGTGATAACCTGTCCTCATACAACACACAGCGGAATAGTAATATCATACGTCTGGATTCTTCCAGCTCGTCTCTTCACAGCAGTCGATAACCTGAACCTGTACAACCCGGCCTAACCCGAGCATTTACAAAACACCGGGTCAGTCTGGTGAACCAGAGTGAGATAAACTCGCACAGTAATAAGGGTGAATCATCCAATCATGATTTTAGAGTTCAAAAATCTTTCAAAAGAAAAAGGATAATCGTAAGACCAAATCCACACATAAACACGGACGGTTTTTACCTTACGATAACCCAAAACAGTTTGAAACCAATATCTTGTTCTGATATTATAATAATGTCTAAACATAAGTAAATAGAAATCTAGTGGAACACTTGCATCTCACGCTCCACATATATAGTATACAATCAAAACCGCGGGCACTTATTGGAGATTGGATTCCGACTTTGACAAGGTATGGGACCACCTTCCGATCGTGTATCTCTAGAGACGAATACACTGGGTTCAACAAGAACTTCTTGCAACCCGGCCCTCACATGACCGACCACTCATTTCGCTTGAGTGTATCGAATGTATATCACCGACGGTTGGGATCAGCAACCGTCTCCCGATAAGGGACAGCATCGAACATAGATTTAAGAAACAAATAGGATTTCCTCTAGATAGGTGATTATACACCCTAATGGGAGCGACCCACATAGCCATGCTGCCTGCCCGATTTTTGTCATTTCCCGGTTGATGAGGCTTGAGGCCAGAATTAACTCTTGACATCTGGTCGCCATTTACATTGAATGCCACATCGTCAGATCCATCAGATATCACTAATTGACATCCACAAAAAAATACTCTAGCTGGAAGCTAAGAGAGCGGCAAATCCCCGCCAACAACTATCGTACGTTTGAAGAAATCAACGTACGTGATCCTTTGGAAATACTCTGTCAGACATCCGTCCATACACGTCATCCAGGAACAGGATGAACCGAAGGCACTCTCCTACCGCATCCATATAGGAATCACCCCATGGATCAGTAGCGAGAAGTCCTTGCAACCCGTAGATTCCAACCACGACAGAATCACATCTTTCCTCTGCTTGCCAGGCAGAGAATATTAGTGGTTCTTCCGTTTATGAAAACCCACGGTCTTCAATGCTCCATCTCGATCATCTTCTGAGATCTTCACGTATTTGTTGGTTGGAATGGTTTTCGAATATAAATTTGATCCCGGTCTTTCCATACCAACAATCGTATTGGACAGATTTGATAGTCGGTGATTTAACTATCAAAATAAACAGTGTTTCAAACATGACACTCCAATGAGTTCACTGATTCAGTATTCAGCATCACCTGGCCTTTAATTAAACTGATTTACTTTTTGTTAAATTAAAACTTCTAATTCTTTTAATATTCAAAAATACGATATTTGAATAACTCTAATTGATTAATTAATATTCGTCTTAACTCCATTCGCTTGACTCTAGATCACAGCGATCACAATGGTTACGCCTGATTCCCTCAGGAAATATCCGACCGCCGTAGGCTATCTGCAGCCCTGCGAATTACGCTAGCAGTCGTACGAAATGGCAACTTAGCCGAATAACTATGTTTGGCTAATTCTATCTCGAATAACTATATTCAATTACCCACTTAAATCTTCTTTCAAATCATCTTTTAAATTCGGAAATCCATTAGTTTTAACAAAGGAATTTATAACACATATGTTATAATAATAGCGTTATAACTACTATTTAGATTTACAAAGCAACAGCGCTATAATCGCTGTTTAGGTTTACAACTCATTTACTATAGCAAAAGCGCTACAATCGCTATATTAGATTTACAAAACATGTATTATAACAACAGTGCTAAAATCGCTGTTTAGATTTTCAAAACATATCCACTAACGTCTCTTACGATTACCAACTAATACTATCTTCAGATAATCCCGATGTCGTTCAAGTTGGGGTATTTTAATTACCTCTCAAACCTTGATCAACACCGTTCTCATCCTCAGATAAATACGAATTGTAATCAAAATCAATATTTCATTCTAGTCTCAACAAATTCCATTTAACTATTGGGTTTGGTTATACAACTCTATAACCCAGTTCTTTAACCAGATTCGCTTATTTCCAATCTCCTTTGATCTTCATTTTACTTCAATTACTTTTGAAAAGTAATTGTCTAAATTATTATTAATTAAAATAATAATTTATTTCAATCATTAAATACATGAGTAGTTAATTTCTTTAATAACAAAATTAAACGGTAAATCCCTTTTTAAAACCTTGTTTAGATTTAAACAATATTTATTAAACTATTCAAATCAAAACACATCAAATTTTGATAATCAAACTCCAATTCAAGCGGTCGATTTAATTAACTCAAAACTCGATTATCTCGTTAATCGATTCCAATTAATACTCTCTTTAAACTAATAAAAAATGTAATTAATTTAAATAAATCCCATTAATTGTTTCTTTATAAACAATTTTCCAAGGTTTTATCATTTAATTCATTTCTTATTCTTCAACTGGTAAATCTGATTTACATCAGCATTTGCTTTGCAAAATAACTTCATAACAAATCAAAGTCTTAAACAAATAAAATATTTATTTATTTCTCTTAGATAACTTTTATTTAAATAATATAATTCAAATCTAACTCTGGTTATAAAATAAATTTTATAACCTCAACTCTATCGATTCACCTGACGGTGAATCAATACCTATAACTCGATTGGTTTTAAAGGCCATACTCTGCCAAACACTTAACCAATATCACCCATTGGTTTAAACCAAACAGATGTTGAATATTAAAAATCAACAATCAATTCAAACAATACAAACAGGGCAGTTCATATATGAGAATATGAAAATAAATAATATATTCGAGGAATCCGGTTGGATCCCTCCAACCTGTTCTTCCCTGTATTCAAAACGGTTATCACAAACCAGGTCAAACAATTCCATTTAACTGATATATCATAGCAATTAGCAACCATTTTATATCAACTAACCAACAAAACATTTTCATCAGTTCCTCCAGTTCAAACGAAAACACGTTTATTTTATAAACGTGACCAACCAAGGTGAGTTACCTTTATTGGAACCAATCGTTAAAAATAACGATTTGGTATTTCACTGAAATTAAACACAGTTTAATTTCATCGGTTAAATCAACAAACAATTGTATAACTAGCAAAATAGTCAACCATTGGCAAGCAGAGCACACAAAATAAAAACCCAATTTATATAAAATATAAATGGGAAAAACTGAGTGAGTTTAACTCACCTTTGATTTCAGTCGTCGTCGAACGGTTTGTTTCAGTTAAATTAAACCAGTGTTGAAAATCTCAGCGGCTTTCATCTCTGTCAAATCCAGTTTCATAACGTCGTGTCTGCCTATATGGTTGCCCTGCGACTGAGTTCGCCAGATTCTGGTTAATATAGGAACGTGTTACACACTTATCGGTATTTGGTTTAAATTAAAACTAGATTAATATTATTATTTTAACGTTATTTATGTTATTAAAAATAAAAGCGCGGTCATATTACTTAGTTTACATGAATGGGCACGTTATGCATGATTTGGCATATTAATTGATCAAGGACATAACACCTTTGTTTTTACCACCTGCTTCATGTCCATGATAACATAGCTTGGCATATTAAGATCATTTGGTCTCGTTAAATTAGTATTAGGCATCGTAAAAATTAAGGAGTAGGCAATTTAAATAATTCGGTCTGTGCTTACCCTTAACTAAATATTTTAGGAACTGTTACCCTACTGTTCACTGCATAGTTTCTAAATGATATCAGCGAGATTGAACAAAACCAAAGTAACTTCATTTTTATATTAAACTAATTAACGTTACCATTTAATTACCCACTAACCTTTATTACTGGCACAGCATCCTTCTTTTCCTTTTAAAACGTTTGAACCCAATAGACAGCATGCCTCCATTCTTCTTTTCCCTTTCGTTTTCTTCCTTTTTCATCATCCTTCCGCTCTTGTTCATAACACTTGTTCCTGACCTTCGGTTCACTTCCAGATGTTGACAGCAACCCGTCTCCCTTTCCTCCACTCGGTTCTTCCTCCCAGGCCAACAACCCCTTCGGCCCTTCACCCTTTCCATTTGTTCAACGCATCAGCTACAGCATGGTTTCCCACAACTGCATACCGCTCGCCCCCCCCCCCCCCCTCTTGTCCTTCCAGTCACGTTGCTTCTTCCCCTTTTTTTTTTTTTTTCCGCAACCCTTTTTTGCTTTTTTTCAGAAGTTGGAGTTTCTGTCCATTACTGATGCGAAAGGAGAGAAGGATGAAGTAGCATTTATATAGAGGGGCAACAACGTGGTGACCAAGGTGTCCAGGCGAGGGTAGGTTTGCATCGTTCTTTCTCCTATTGTGTGTACGTAGGGGAACAAGCTCATGTGCATGGTTCAATCTATGTCTGCGCCTATGACGTTACGGGGTAGGGTCTATACATGGTTCGCTACTTTCTGTTTAGACTGCTATGTTTGAAGTGATGTGTGCGCATGCTTTTATGTTATAGCCTGTCTATTTTAATTTATACAGATTCAGCATATCTTTTTTTTATATATATATAATATTACCCAGTACTTCATCCTCAAGTAATATGATACAATCACTATAAATGATTTCTGTTTACTGATAAAAAAGCTATTCTTGATGTAAAAAGATATTCCGGATCCAATGGAACAAGTTTCGTCGCAATCCGAGGTCATATGAAAAAATTCCCTTTATGAAACCAGAAATGAACACACGTTTAATTTTTCCACGGTCACCAGATAAATCAAATCCACTTGAAACTGCGAACATCGACAATAACTTTTCGATACGAACCCAATGGCACTAATTTCGTCGCATTCTGAGACTGTTGCCCCGGTAGGCTGTTTTTACCTCGAACCGCCCTACCCTTTTTAACGCCAAATTTCTCGATCTCTAAAAATAACAAACTATATACTTATTCTGACTCTAATCGACGATACGAACTCAACGGAACTGGTTTCGTGGTCTAATTCAATCGTCTTTTCTAGTTATGCCAAATATCCCTTTATTTATTTTAATACGCGCTATAGGAAATGAACGAGCGTTTACGGTTACCGTGGTCACATACGATATCGGTTTTCCACGCAATTCACCACCGTACAATAATTTAGCGATACGGTTCTAATAAAACTGATTTTATCGAAATCTGAGTCCGTTTGCAAAACGGCTATTTTAAAGGCCTATAATTAAATAACGATTTTCCATAGCGACTATTTCAAAATTTGATTTGGCCATAACTATCAAACTATAACACGAAATATGGATTTTTCTCTTTCATATGAAAACTATTGCCAATACGGCTCCAACGTGTCTTGTTTCACAGAAATCCGACTTATATCGAATCCTGTATTCTCAGTTGAAGTTAAAAATTCAAATTTACGAACTGCACGCCAATTTCAAGCTCGATTTATATTATATATATAAATTATAACGTTCAACTTCGTTTTTAATAACGAATTAAATATTAAATTTCATTATATTCCAATATAATATTTAAAACTACTTTAAATATTCATATTCAAATGGTCGAAAAACACGGGTCGTTACATTCTTCCCCCCTTAAAATAATTTCGTCCTCGAAATTGCTAAGGTAAGAAAGAACGTTATAAGCTCATTAATTTCAAATCTAATATTGTTTAAATTAGAAACCAATTCAATACTGTAAATAAATATTTTCAAAAATATCGAAAATTTTCTAACACTTTAAATTTCCGAAAAATTTCGCCAGCACCTCCTCTGTACGGCTCAATCGGTACAACCACAACTCGCCTTTCTAGGCCTTCTCCAATCCAAAAGAAAATGAAACAGCCAAGCGGCTTGCCAAATAGGCTCATAAATCACCAATCCCATATAAAAATAAATGTGTACCTTTTTGTCGGGCACATCATTATATCCTTTCCATCTGCTGCCCTGTCAGCTTATACAAATGCATTCCCAAACGAAATTCCACTTTTATCCTCTGGACCAAATCCTTTACGTGTTCAATCCAAATTTCATTCTTAACTCAATTTCCATCCGTTATCCATTCCAACTCTTAACTTGCCAGTCCAACACCATTTCAGATTCCTGTCTCCAAATCCCAAATCTGATTCTACTTGATATATATTATATCCCGATTCAATTTCCAGTTAATTGGTTTCAATTCAATTCATATTTGCTTTCACAAATTTCTATTTTGTTTTGTTTTGTTCAAACAATTTCCCTGGGAGTTTCAAACAGTTCAGCTTTTTCAAAAATCAAATATTCCCTTTCAGGGTTCAAAACAACTTGTCTTTCCCAAAGCAATTCAAAACAAAATTTTGGTAGTAATCCGTCACTTAGAACTCGGAAATGCACACTGATGATGTGGCCAGCATCCTCAGAGTTATTCCCCAGCTATCAAAGTGAGTTCAGTACTATATCATTTCAAAACTCCAATTTTAAACACCTTCATTTTGAAATCTATTTCAAAATAAAATCCACAATGCTTGTAAACAATTTAAAATCTCCCAGGATTTTAAAATTCTCATATATTCAATCCAAGTTCATTTGCAATCATCTTTCCCCCTTTAAGGAATTTTAATTCCAATTTTTGATTTAGATTTCAGATTTAATTCATCTGATTCCATATTATACGAATTCTAATTGGTTATTTATATAACCATTTCAAACACATCACATATATTATGATATTTCCAACATATATATTTCCTTTATATCAAAATATTATTTGGGTAAAATTATTTCATTTACCCCCTTTCAAAAACATACTGTGTCGAATTATTCTGTTCAAGAGTTTAGAAACACTTATCGACACAGTTTGCATTACTGTATCGACCAGAATTCATAAACTACTCGACAAACCAATCAACACAATATAAAACAATTTTTATAAAATCTACAAATACGTTCACTCGTATATATACACTCAAACTCAGTCTAGGGTATTACTAACCCCATCTCTACTGAATCACGCCACAGAGCCAAGGTAATTACTTAACCTTAAGCTCTGATACCACTGTAATGACCCCGAGATTCGAGTAGGCTTTTCAACCATCCTCTCCTCCCTCGGCACTGGGCTAACCTCCCAGCGTGGCTTACAGAGATACCTCAGAACTGCTTTTACGGCCAGCCTCTCGACTCGACCAACCCACATTGTCGGGAGATGTAGGGGTAAGAGTCTCCCGTTCGCCACCAAACGCGAAGCGAGAACCCCCTATCATCCGTACCAATTAAGCAACCAGCTCTGATACCACTGTAACGAACCGGAATTTTCGACTCCGAAAATCAACATCAAACTACCATGTTGACCATTCAGACATCGAACATTCCAGATCATTAATAGAAAGAAGTTAGAGGGTGAGAATAGATAAGGTAGAAATATTAGAATAGAAGAAGAAGAAGAAACAACACAACACAGAATCTCACATCGCAGCGGTACAAAATATAATACAGAAATAACCTTTATTGAAAGCTTTTGAAATACTTACAATATCAGAGTACATCATACCATCTGGACAGTGATAACCTGTCCTCATACAACACACAGCGGAATAGTAATATCATACGTCTGGATTCTTCCAGCTCGTCTCTTCACAGCAGTCGATAACCTGAACCTGTACAACCCGGCCTAACCCGAGCATTTACAAAACACCGGGTCAGTCTGGTGAACCAGAGTGAGATAAACTCGCACAGTAATAAGGGTGAATCATCCAATCATGATTTTAGAGTTCAAAAATCTTTCAAAAGAAAAAGGATAATCGTAAGACCAAATCCACACATAAACACGGACGGTTTTTACCTTACGATAACCCAAAACAGTTTGAAACCAATATCTTGTTCTGATATTATAATAATGTCTAAACATAAGTAAATAGAAATCTAGTGGAACACTTGCATCTCACGCTCCACATATATAGTATACAATCAAAACCGCGGGCACTTATTGGAGATTGGATTCCGACTTTGACAAGGTATGGGACCACCTTCCGATCGTGTATCTCTAGAGACGAATACACTGGGTTCAACAAGAACTTCTTGCAACCCGGCCCTCACATGACCGACCACTCATTTCGCTTGAGTGTATCGAATGTATATCACCGACGGTTGGGATCAGCAACCGTCTCCCGATAAGGGACAGCATCGAACATAGATTTAAGAAACAAATAGGATTTCCTCTAGATAGGTGATTATACACCCTAATGGGAGCGACCCACATAGCCATGCTGCCTGCCCGATTTTTGTCATTTCCCGGTTGATGAGGCTTGAGGCCAGAATTAACTCTTGACATCTGGTCGCCATTTACATTGAATGCCACATCGTCAGATCCATCAGATATCACTAATTGACATCCACAAAAAAATACTCTAGCTGGAAGCTAAGAGAGCGGCAAATCCCCGCCAACAACTATCGTACGTTTGAAGAAATCAACGTACGTGATCCTTTGGAAATACTCTGTCAGACATCCGTCCATACACGTCATCCAGGAACAGGATGAACCGAAGGCACTCTCCTACCGCATCCATATAGGAATCACCCCATGGATCAGTAGCGAGAAGTCCTTGCAACCCGTAGATTCCAACCACGACAGAATCACATCTTTCCTCTGCTTGCCAGGCAGAGAATATTAGTGGTTCTTCCGTTTATGAAAACCCACGGTCTTCAATGCTCCATCTCGATCATCTTCTGAGATCTTCACGTATTTGTTGGTTGGAATGGTTTTCGAATATAAATTCGATCCCGGTCTTTCCATACCAACAATCGTATTGGACAGATTTGATAGTCGGTGATTTAACTATCAAAATAAACAGTGTTTCAAACATGACACTCCAATGAGTTCACTGATTCAGTATTCAGCATCACCTGGCCTTTAATTAAACTGATTTACTTTTTGTTAAATTAAAACTTCTAATTCTTTTAATATTCAAAAATACGATATTTGAATAACTCTAATTGATTAATTAATATTCGTCTTAACTCCATTCGCTTGACTCTAGATCACAGCGATCACAATGGTTACGCCTGATTCCCTCAGGAAATATCCGACCGCCGTAGGCTATCTGCAGCCCTGCGAATTACGCTAGCAGTCGTACGAAATGGCAACTTAGCCGAATAACTATGTTTGGCTAATTCTATCTCGAATAACTATATTCAATTACCCACTTAAATCTTCTTTCAAATCATCTTTTAAATTCGGAAATCCATTAGTTTTAACAAAGGAATTTATAACACATATGTTATAATAATAGCGTTATAACTACTATTTAGATTTACAAAGCAACAGCGCTATAATCGCTGTTTAGGTTTACAACTCATTTACTATAGCAAAAGCGCTACAATCGCTATATTAGATTTACAAAACATGTATTATAACAACAGTGCTAAAATCGCTGTTTAGATTTTCAAAACATATCCACTAACGTCTCTTACGATTACCAACTAATACTATCTTCAGATAATCCCGATGTCGTTCAAGTTGGGGTATTTTAATTACCTCTCAAACCTTGATCAACACCGTTCTCATCCTCAGATAAA
The DNA here is from genome assembly GCA_030737875.1 of Allium sativum. Taxonomy (NCBI): domain Eukaryota; kingdom Viridiplantae; phylum Streptophyta; class Magnoliopsida; order Asparagales; family Amaryllidaceae; genus Allium; species Allium sativum. The sequence continues at coordinate 84,690,250 of CM060918.1, forward strand.
TACGAATTGTAATCAAAATCAATATTTCATTCTAGTCTCAACAAATTCCATTTAACTATTGGGTTTGGTTATACAACTCTATAACCCAGTTCTTTAACCAGATTCGCTTATTTCCAATCTCCTTTGATCTTCATTTTACTTCAATTACTTTTGAAAAGTAATTGTCTAAATTATTATTAATTAAAATAATAATTTATTTCAATCATTAAATACATGAGTAGTTAATTTCTTTAATAACAAAATTAAACGGTAAATCCCTTTTTAAAACCTTGTTTAGATTTAAACAATATTTATTAAACTATTCAAATCAAAACACATCAAATTTTGATAATCAAACTCCAATTCAAGCGGTCGATTTAATTAACTCAAAACTCGATTATCTCGTTAATCGATTCCAATTAATACTCTCTTTAAACTAATAAAAAATGTAATTAATTTAAATAAATCCCATTAATTGTTTCTTTATAAACAATTTTCCAAGGTTTTATCATTTAATTCATTTCTTATTCTTCAACTGGTAAATCTGATTTACATCAGCATTTGCTTTGCAAAATAACTTCATAACAAATCAAAGTCTTAAACAAATAAAATATTTATTTATTTCTCTTAGATAACTTTTATTTAAATAATATAATTCAAATCTAACTCTGGTTATAAAATAAATTTTATAACCTCAACTCTATCGATTCACCTGACGGTGAATCAATACCTATAACTCGATTGGTTTTAAAGGCCATACTCTGCCAAACACTTAACCAATATCACCCATTGGTTTAAACCAAACAGATGTTGAATATTAAAAATCAACAATCAATTCAAACAATACAAACAGGGCAGTTCATATATGAGAATATGAAAATAAATAATATATTCGAGGAATCCGGTTGGATCCCTCCAACCTGTTCTTCCCTGTATTCAAAACGGTTATCACAAACCAGGTCAAACAATTCCATTTAACTGATATATCATAGCAATTAGCAACCATTTTATATCAACTAACCAACAAAACATTTTCATCAGTTCCTCCAGTTCAAACGAAAACACGTTTATTTTATAAACGTGACCAACCAAGGTGAGTTACCTTTATTGGAACCAATCGTTAAAAATAACGATTTGGTATTTCACTGAAATTAAACACAGTTTAATTTCATCGGTTAAATCAACAAACAATTGTATAACTAGCAAAATAGTCAACCATTGGCAAGCAGAGCACACAAAATAAAAACCCAATTTATATAAAATATAAATGGGAAAAACTGAGTGAGTTTAACTCACCTTTGATTTCAGTCGTCGTCGAACGGTTTGTTTCAGTTAAATTAAACCAGTGTTGAAAATCTCAGCGGCTTTCATCTCTGTCAAATCCAGTTTCATAACGTCGTGTCTGCCTATATGGTTGCCCTGCGACTGAGTTCGCCAGATTCTGGTTAATATAGGAACGTGTTACACACTTATCGGTATTTGGTTTAAATTAAAACTAGATTAATATTATTATTTTAACGTTATTTATGTTATTAAAAATAAAAGCGCGGTCATATTACTTAGTTTACATGAATGGGCACGTTATGCATGATTTGGCATATTAATTGATCAAGGACATAACACCTTTGTTTTTACCACCTGCTTCATGTCCATGATAACATAGCTTGGCATATTAAGATCATTTGGTCTCGTTAAATTAGTATTAGGCATCGTAAAAATTAAGGAGTAGGCAATTTAAATAATTCGGTCTGTGCTTACCCTTAACTAAATATTTTAGGAACTGTTACCCTACTGTTCACTGCATAGTTTCTAAATGATATCAGCGAGATTGAACAAAACCAAAGTAACTTCATTTTTATATTAAACTAATTAACGTTACCATTTAATTACCCACTAACCTTTATTACTGGCACAGCATCCTTCTTTTCCTTTTAAAACGTTTGAACCCAATAGACAGCATGCCTCCATTCTTCTTTTCCCTTTCGTTTTCTTCCTTTTTCATCATCCTTCCGCTCTTGTTCATAACACTTGTTCCTGACCTTCGGTTCACTTCCAGATGTTGACAGCAACCCGTCTCCCTTTCCTCCACTCGGTTCTTCCTCCCAGGCCAACAACCCCTTCGGCCCTTCACCCTTTCCATTTGTTCAACGCATCAGCTACAGCATGGTTTCCCACAACTGCATACCGCTCGCCCCCCCCCTCTTGTCCTTCCAGTCACGTTGCTTCTTCCCCTTTTTTTTTTTTTTTTTTCCGCAACCCTTTTTTGCTTTTTTTCAGAAGTTGGAGTTTCTGTCCATTACTGATGCGAAAGGAGAGAAGGATGAAGTAGCATTTATATAGAGGGGCAACAACGTGGTGACCAAGGTGTCCAGGCGAGGGTAGGTTTGCATCGTTCTTTCTCCTATTGTGTGTACGTAGGGGAACAAGCTCATGTGCATGGTTCAATCTATGTCTGCGCCTATGACGTTACGGGGTAGGGTCTATACATGGTTCGCTACTTTCTGTTTAGACTGCTATGTTTGAAGTGATGTGTGCGCATGCTTTTATGTTATAGCCTGTCTATTTTAATTTATACAGATTCAGCATATCTTTTTTTTATATATATATAATATTACCCAGTACTTCATCCTCAAGTAATATGATACAATCACTATAAATGATTTCTGTTTACTGATAAAAAAGCTATTCTTGATGTAAAAAGATATTCCGGATCCAATGGAACAAGTTTCGTCGCAATCCGAGGTCATATGAAAAAATTCCCTTTATGAAACCAGAAATGAACACACGTTTAATTTTTCCACGGTCACCAGATAAATCAAATCCACTTGAAACTGCGAACATCGACAATAACTTTTCGATACGAACCCAATGGCACTAATTTCGTCGCATTCTGAGACTGTTGCCCCGGTAGGCTGTTTTTACCTCGAACCGCCCTACCCTTTTTAACGCCAAATTTCTCGATCTCTAAAAATAACAAACTATATACTTATTCTGACTCTAATCGACGATACGAACTCAACGGAACTGGTTTCGTGGTCTAATTCAATCGTCTTTTCTAGTTATGCCAAATATCCCTTTATTTATTTTAATACGCGCTATAGGAAATGAACGAGCGTTTACGGTTACCGTGGTCACATACGATATCGGTTTTCCACGCAATTCACCACCGTACAATAATTTAGCGATACGGTTCTAATAAAACTGATTTTATCGAAATCTGAGTCCGTTTGCAAAACGGCTATTTTAAAGGCCTATAATTAAATAACGATTTTCCATAGCGACTATTTCAAAATTTGATTTGGCCATAACTATCAAACTATAACACGAAATCTGGATTTTTCTCTTTCATATGAAAACTATTGCCAATACGGCTCCAACGTGTCTTGTTTCACAGAAATCCGACTTATATCGAATCCTGTATTCTCAGTTGAAGTTAAAAATTCAAATTTACGAACTGCACGCCAATTTCAAGCTCGATTTATATTATATATATAAATTATAACGTTCAACTTCGTTTTTAATAACGAATTAAATATTAAATTTCATTATATTCCAATATAATATTTAAAACTACTTTAAATATTCATATTCAAATGGTCGAAAAACACGGGTCGTTACAATTTAAGTGACACTTAATCCATTATGTAAACCCTAGTTCTGAGGATTAGGTGGATAACCGTAGTTAACAAGGATAACGGGAACAATGCTAAGTGGTAAACCTTAGTTGAAGAGTAACTAAGTAATGATTCTTAGTCAAGGAAATTTATACCAGTTCATAGATAGATGAGTAACCTGATATGGTAGGTCATCGTTTAAGTATACGAGTAGGAGCAAGTATTTGATTTAGATAAAGGCTCCAGCGAACTGGGTAACGAAGCAGCGGCTTCGGGGAACGTGAGGATATTCTTGGTATCCCTCTATGAGCTGCCAGGTGATTATACTAGGCTCATGAGAGGTTAAGGTCTGCGTTAGAAGAACCAAGAGTATGCCTTGGTTGCTATACGAGTGACCTAAAGACGGGGATGGATAGGGGATAGTCGACGATACACGGTCGTACCCTAGATAGCATTTTCGTCAGACTACCTACCATCTTTGGTCAAGCGTGTACGTACGGAAAGGCAGAGAACACCCAATAGACCATAATTGCTATCTAATTATGGTTGCGGTAAGGCTAGGATTGTGGGTTGGCCAGTAGTGTGTTCTCATACAGGATTTATCCTGTCTTGTCTTTCACTAGTTGAGGGAGGGGTCGCGTGGGACCATAGCCACGTATAGAAAAACAGACCTTAGCATCTGCATCGGCAGATAAATCGAAAGCTCTCGACCGAGTCCTGTATTTCTCGATCTGCCATGTGACAGGACTCGGATGGCACGATGTGATACATGTGCATACAGTCATGGAAAACGATTCACGATGAATGCGTGGGAAAAAGGGCGCGGTTGACGGTTAGCGTAAATCCCAGTGGCCCTGGGTGGTTGAACCAAAACCGAGATACGAAAACGTGCAATAGGTAAGCGTAATCCCTAGTGGCCCTAGGTAGCATAAGTCCTAGTTGTACAAACGATAATTCATGTTGGAAGACCCTAGCTAGGTTTAGGGTAACAGTCCAAACCGATCTTAAGGATCATGGAACTATGTTAAAGTAATATAGAATCTCATGGGAAAGCCCGTATGGTCTACGGCAAGGGACTGAACATTTACATGGAATAAAACATACAAGTTGAGTAACCTATATATGCGATATATTAGGTTGACATGGACCATTACACGACTTTTGAGTGAGGGTCATTCTTGGTTAACACATGACACGGTGGGGATACTAGTACGGTAGGTGCAGAGCTAAAATACAGGATAGATATCACGGGGCGTTATATGTGACAGATATATTGGGGATATTATACTTGATAGAAACCTGACGATGTGATACCTTGTTTTATCTTGACATCATAATTTATCATGACACCTTAGTTTATCTGAGTTCAGTAGTTCATCCTGTTATTTTGATTTAGCATATCTATCTTGTTATCATGCTTATGTTCATCTCAGTTTCTCATGTCAGTTAACTTTACTAGTTTTTATGCTAATAGTAGATAGGGCTTACTCAGTCTTTTTGACTGACCCGTTTTGTTTCGCCTCTTTTCTTCCGTTTCCCCCCCAGGTTACAGGGAGGAAATACTGTTGTTTAGTTCGGACTTCTTCTGCTTGAAGGTCATCATGGATGGCTTGGACTTTTCTTGGCTAATGGCTACTTTACTGTTTTTACTTGGGGAATAATTTATGAAAATGTCTTTATGCTTCTTTACTATTGCAAGACAGGTTTTGTTGTACTCTGATGTAAAAGGCTTTAGACCTTATTTATTCATGTTATGAAAGTTTGATTTTACTTCCGCTATTTTATATGTTCTGTCTTGTGATGTTTCTGTGCATGTTCACCAATAATGCCCCTCTAAAGCTAGTGCATTCCTTTGCGAGTGACCCTAGCGGAGGCGGGGTGTTACAGAGACACTGTTGGAAGGTGGTCCCATACCTTGCCAGTTGGAATTCAATAACCAATAAGCACCCATGGTTTTTGATTATATATTATGTATGTGGAACGTAAGATGAAAGCGTTCTACTAGATGATTATTATATTGTGATTGATAGACACAATTATAATATCAAAAGGGTTTTGATATAAAAAAATTCGTTTCTTTCAAAAGGAATTTTGAATGTAGAATCAAGTGTTTTGGATTCTCATAAGGGAAAACCCCGTTACGTGTTATACGGCGTGGTCTTATGAGATATCTTTTATTTTCTCAAACTGTTTTAAATTGTTTACTCACATCAGTCCCATGACTGACCTAGAGTTTATTTTGTTTTATTATACCCTAAACTCTTGGGTTCCCAAATTTGTACGAGCAGTCAAGTAGTCAGGTTTTACAGATATACTTGGATAGCTTGGAGCAGGAGGCTTCAGGATTTATAGCTATTGTTATTTTCCGCTGTGTTGTAAGTGTTGTACTCTGATGAATGTTATTGTATACATATACTATTTTATTTCAAATATATGTTATCTATTATATGTTGTTAGTTCCGTTGTGAGATTCATGTTACTCTGATGTTGTATAATCTTTTTTGTAACGACCCGAACTTCCCCAGTCTCCGAAGAGAAGAGAAGGAATGGATTGCTTTGAGGACAAGACAAATTAGAACACAAACAGAAGAACATTTCATTGCTTATTACAACAATTTACATCAGAGTACAAGAATATATAGAGTATAAACAAATAATATACATTTGATACATATCAGAGATTTACAAATTACAATGCAGCGGAACATAATACAAAACACTACTGAAGGAGATATACGGATACAGAGCTTTCTGAATATCATTTCTGCTGTAAACCAGGATCCTGTGAATATAATATCTTCACAACCCAACTACTAGCTGCCCGTGTGAAAAAGGGCACCCAGAGTTTAGATTAAAATAATAAACTCCAGGTCAGTCATGTGACTGGTGTGAGTACTAAAACAGTTATTAATTTGATCCTTAAAGTTCGGTAAATCAAGGGACCACGCCGTATAACACAGAATGGATTTCCTCCCAAGGATACCAGTGCATAAACTGTTAGAAATAGTGCAATGCTTTTTGAAAAAAAAATGAAGCTATTATAAGACCCAGGTCCCATCACACAATGCAACGCAAGCCGGAGGATAGGGTTTTACCTTATAATAGCCAAATAATGCTTGGTACGTTTAAAACAAATCATTTTGATACTATTATAGTGTAAAGTGTATTAAAACAACTTCAAATATAAATGTATCAATTATAGGCGGCATGGGTACCATCTATCATGTCGCCAATACTAGGATCTACAATCAAAACCGAAATGTCACGTATTGGAAACTGGATTTCCGTCATGAGTCGAGGCAAGGGATCATCCTCGTTGGCTTCGAGATACTCTAGCAAACGCCTTAGGGTTCGAACGCTGGCGAACCCTTGGATCTTCAGGGCCGGTCCACACATAGCGGAATGGCTATACCTGAACACACGTTTCCCGGTCCTATAGGACCTATCCATCGACTCCGTACATACCGATATATCTGAGGCGCCTTGCATTCCAACAACCACACAGGGAAAATAATATAAATGTCAGGGCTTGTAAAAACGCTAACACCACCCATAGCTAGAAAGAAACTTCGTGCACTCCCTGCAGTCACAATCCCATTTTTGACTCATACCGAGGTGTGAGGCTCGCGAATTAACGCTATACACAAAGCTATGCCACACAGGTTGTGCTTTGATCATCAACCACAGGACTCTGCTTTTCAACAGCAGCCTTGATCATTTTCATCTCAGCAAGCCACACAGGCAATTCACGCCATGCGACTGATGTCTATCGATATATAACCTCTGAGCTCATGCGTCTCAGAGAAGGGCATTAAGCAAGAGAATAAATTCTCCACCGCCAAACAGATATATATCTAATAGAGATCAATCAACATAGAATAAAATCCAATGTCAGACACACAGTCTATTTACAAGTTCGTTCTGGGTCTGAATGAAACCGGAGGCACCTTATTCCTCATCCCATATGTCCAATACAGGAGAGAGGCCCTCGCATATCCGTCGATCTCCATGTACGTCTGGACGATCACGACTTATTACCTTGTCTTGGGTGTACAGCCCAATCAAGACATCAGTAATCATCCAAACAATGTGAAGACCTCCGGTCTTCAACCACCGTCTTCATCGTCGGCATATCGTCGAATCAGTTATTCAAAATGGTTATAAACCCGGCCTTTCCGAATACCTCGCGTATCTAATAAACAAGTTCTATAAAACACAACATACGCCTCATTCCAATTCTGAATATTCTTTTATTTAAATATTCACATCTTTAGGGATTTGTTCCCATTAATTTTATCAAAGATAAATTCTTTAAAATTAATTCTTTAATCTTCCTTTGGATATCAATTCCTACCATATTAAGGTTTTCCAAACTAGTCGGGATTAACGCACCTTACCGAACTAATCATTTGTTTAATTTCCCGATCCCAACCTATTTGTCCCATAGGGCAAAACTGGTATTACCCCATAACTAACACCGCGGTGTTATCGGTAAAATTAATTACCATTTCCCGTTCAAATCTAATTAAAGATTTAACTATCTTTAGGAGCAAAAATTCCCCACTGCTGCCTCCCGTAGGAGTCTGAGCCGTGTCTCAGTCCCAGTGTGGCTGATCATCCTCTCGGACCAGCTACTGATCATCGCCTTGGTAAGCTATTGCCTCACACTAGTGATACTCCACTCTCAATCATTTGCCAAATTTGATAATTTAAATTATCAATTCAAATTTCAATCTAATTAAAGATTCATTAAAACTCCACTTAGTTTTAATCTTCCCAAAAATCAATATTAATGATTATTTAACTTCGGAAACACAAACATGCTGCATCAACAATCTACACCGTACAATTGATTTCTGCTTATATATAACCTCTGAGCTCGTACGTCTCAGAGAAAGGTGTTAAGTAAGAGAATAAATTCTCCGCCACCAAACAGATATATATTTAGCAGAGATCAACCATACAGTTCGAAACACAATGACAGACATGTAATCTTGCCCTTACCTGGGTTAAAGGACTAATGTCATTAAAACACAGTTCACGATAAACCCAAATCACATTCCATTAATTATGGAATCTTCACGGAAAAACAAATTAATATATAATCGATATCAATTTCTGTATCCGACTAATAATATAAACGGAATAACGACAAAGCCTTTTAAATTCCATATGTATTAACAGTCTTCCTCCACAGAAGTTCACTTCGATTATTATCAACAGAATTCCATTCAATTCCAATTTAATATATTAAATTGGAAATCTTTACTTTGGAAAATTCTCGTTAAATCTTAATCAAAATATTTATAAATTCCAAATCACATTTCACTGTAAATCGGGTTAAAGAACGAATGTCGTTAAAAACACAGTTCACAATAAACCCACTTCACATTCCATTTTCTGTTCCAATTAATTGTTAATTAATTGGTAATTCTTCTTTAAATCTTAATTAAAAGATTTATTCTTTTCACACTGGGTTTAAGAAAAGAGTCATTTAAAACACAGTTCACGACAAACCCAAAATCCCATCAGTCTCTAACCGTAAATTAGTAAGAGAACAATTCCCTAAGTATTAATCCCGAAGGCCGGAACCAACATCAGATCAATACCCAGGAAACCATTCGACTTAGCTAATCTCCAGTCAGTTCCTAATTTTCTTAACTCTATTGGGTTTAAGAACAGTATTATTAAAGATATCATTCACGACAAACCCAAAATCCAATTTGATACTAAATACAAAGCTCTGAATAGAAAATATATCGGTTCATATTCAATATCAAATTCTGAAACCAACAAATATCGTATTGGAATAACGATATATATCTTCCAAATTCCTCCATAATATCCGTATAATCACAGAATCCAATATCGAAATATTCCAAAGATAATTTCAATTCAAATCCATTCCAATTCATATATTGGAAATCCCGGTTATTTTTAAAACCATTTCAAACCCAATTTATTTATTTAAAAATATTGGATTTTATAATTCTAGTCTATAACTAGTTCATTTCGATAAAAAAATATTTTTATCTTTTCAAATAGGGAATTTTTCATCCCAATTCTTTCCAAATCATTTACCGTGATTTTACACAAATTATTAATATTTTTAATAATTTTATCAAGGCCCGTACGGTCGATTTCCAATAACGGCCACCAAACTGCACTTACATCGACCTTTTCCAAATTTGATTTAGACATAATTCCAAATCCAACCGTTATATTTCAAATCTCTGGTATTCGTTGGAAAGCTCTTTTCGATACGAACCCAACGGTTCCGGTTTTAGGAGAATCCGACGGTCGGATCTCCCGTAATGTCCGTTCGAAGTCAATGGTTGAAATTCGCGAACTGCCGCGGCGCGGCGCATTCTGTTAAGGCCATTATATATATAATATAAATATATTATATATATTTCATCGATTTCCATTTAAAACGTATTTTATAAATTATTTTAAATTTGTTTTCAAAACGATTTCAAATTCACATTCAATTTCAAATCAAAATTGAGTATTCCATGTCATTAATATATAAATGATAATGTTTTCAAAACATTAGATTTTGAAATCACTTCCATTTCGATATTCATTATAAAAATGAATAAAATCGATATAAATATTGTTTACGACAAAATGGCGTTAATCTAATCAACACGCTTTTATTCAACACATGAATATATTTTATTCAACACATGAATATATTTTATTCAACACATGAACATATTATTTTAAAATATTCTTTATTTATTCTATTCAACACGTGAATATATTATTTTAAAATATTCTTCATTTATTCTATTCAACACATGAATATATTATTTTAAAATATTCTTTATTTATTCTATTCAACACATGAATATATTATTTTAAAATATTCTTTATTTTCCAAATTGGAATGAGACTCAATCAATTACCATATAACATTAATTATATGGATTCCATACAACACATGTATATAATAACAATGATAAACAATCAACCATCATCCAAAGTGCACTACACAACTGCATACACATTAAATTTAAATAATGAACGCTTACAACATTCTGTCAACCCATCGATGGACATACAACTAAAAAATTAGGATTAGTGTACGTCCATTATCATCCCAATACCCGTGTGGGGTTTCAATCAATAAACACATATTTTATTTGTGTAGTTGGGCGATGTGTAAAATTTATCGTTCCAATCAATATCGGTCAAATGTGTGTACATAAACAAATCATCCGATTTGTTTATGAATATTTATTTTATTCATATACACCTTAAAAATTATATTTTTAAATGTAAAATATTTTATTTAACACACGAATATTTTATACAGTCCATTTCACATCACAAACAATTTTCACAACATAATCAAACAAACAAACAAGTCGTCTATGGTCTGTGGACGACGGGTGTCGGGTGCTGCTAAGCACCGTCTACATCCTAGTATATATTTTAACTAGAAAATAAAATTAAAGTGAGAAGTTCTCACCTTCGGGATCCACTCCGTCGTGCTTTGATTGTTGATCTATGTAGTATACCTACGTTAAAAATTATATTTTTAACCAATCAATAATTATTTCTTTGTATGATTATTTTGTAAATAACATACATAGGCTAAAAATTATATTTTTATCTTCTAAAATTAATTTCATATTTTTATAACAACGCTACATAGATAAAAATCACATTTTTATACCACTGCTATATAGATAAAAATCGAATCTTTCTATCGCTAATGAATATATAAAAATCGAATCTTTCTATAGCTAATGAATATAAAAAAGTTCACATTTTTACATTGCCATTCAAACGATAAAAATCATATTTTTATCCGGCTATGGTATTCATATAAATAAAAATCACATTTTTAAATGATATACATATGAAAGTCATATTTTTAAATCGCTTTCTTCATGATAAAAATCAAATCTTTTTCCTTTTTTAAAAAAAAATCAAATCTTTTTATATTAAAAATATAAACTTTTATATGAATAAAAATCTACTTTTTACTTCGAAGAAAATAAAAAAAATACTGAAAATAAAATAATTTAATGTTGTTTACCTTTTTTATTTTAGGGAGGCCTCATAGACGGTGGACGGTCGGAGGGCGCGGAGGAGGGTGGTCGGAGGTCTTGTGGAGGTCGGCGCGGCTACTCAGGGTCATGGAGGGCTGAGGCGCGGAGTTTCAGGGGGTTAGGGGATTTAGGGTTTCAATTTGGTGGCGGTGCGGGGCCTGCAAGTGGCGAGGAGGTTGCGGGTTACGGCAGTGGTGGCTAGAGGCGGGCGGTGGGAGGCTATGGCGGCGGCGACGGTGGTCCGTTGGGGGAGCGCGGTGAAGATTTGAATGAGCGAGGGTTTTATTTTTTATTTTTCACGATCTGAAATGAGAGGAGAGAGAGTAAAGAGAGGTATATGATTATTTATTTTAATTTAATTTAATTCTCCCAAAAAGTTGACTTTCCATTCGAACTCCAAACGGGACCCAACGACTGTCGCGTCTTGCTAATTACCCCCATTTCGAACGCAATGGGATATGTTTCATAAGACAATTTGGTTTTTTTGATCGATTTCCATTAAAATTACAATATAAATTAATATTTCAGTTGATATTGAATTTAACGTACATTTTAATTTACTAGGGCCACATACGAACTCTAAAAATTCTAGAAAAATAAATCTGGCTATGTATTGATGGTACGGTCCTAACAAAACTAATTTCATCAAATTTGGTGACCGTTTGAAAAAATGGTCATTTTCTGGTCGATCCAAATTGACTGAAACTGTTAAAACACGTTTTCTTTTGCCATGATCACATATTGATCCCAAAAATTATGAATTTTGGAATCTAGCAATAATTTGACATCCCGGATCCAACAAAAGTGGTTTCATCGAAAACGGAGGTCTTTTGCAAAATGGCTATTTTTAAGGGCTATATTCGCATAGCGACTATTTTGAATTTTCAATTGGGCATAACTTTTTATTCCCGTTATGAAATTTCAATTTTTCAGATTCATTGGAAAGATATTTTCAAATAGATTCTAATATTTTTGGTTTCACTAAAATCCGGTTTATTTTGAATCCTGTACATTCATTTGAAATTTGAAATTTGAAATTTGAAATCGAATTTTTAAACTACCGCGCCATTTCCAATTCCTTTTATAATTAAAATAAATATTTATATTCTAATGTCTATTCATATAAATATATATGTTCTAATTTTATTCAAAATAAATTTCTAGTCGTTGTTATTTAAAATAAATCATTTTAAATAATCAAAATTCATTAAAATTGCCAAAATAAAAATTTTAAATTGGTTCTGATTTTTCGGGTTGTTACATTCTTCTTCTTCTATTCTAGGTTTCTATCTTATCTATTCTCACCCTCTAATTTCTTTCATGGACTATCCGGTGTTTCCGATGCTTGGATAGTCGACATTGAGTTTATGTCGATTACTCGGGATCGCGAAAACCCGGGTCGTTACAATTTGAAATATTAATTTGGACATAAATTACAACTTATAAAGTGAAATCTCAATTTCTTACATTCGTTAGAAAGATATAGTTAATACGATCTTAACGTTTCTTATTTCATCCAGTTCTAACTTATAATGAATTTTGTACATTCATTTAAAGTTTAAAACCAAATTTTCAAACTACCGCGCCATTTCAAGCTCGTTTTATAATTAATATAAATATATACGCTCAAACTTCATTTTAAATAAATTTAAATTATTTATTGTAATTTTTTTATTAAAAGTATTTAATTTCCATGAAAATCAATTAAAAATAAATTTTAAATTGGTTCCAAAATTCCGGATTTTTACAGTCTCCCCCACTTAAAACTTTTTCGTCCTTGAAAAAGAACGGAGCTGAAAGTTGTATAACTAACCAACTCAACTTTCATTCTGGCTCGAGTTCTTCAACTTTTCAGTTTCAAAGAACTTCAAAATTTCTCTGAAATTTGGCTAACACCTTAAATTTCTGAAAAATTTCGCCATAACCTCCTTTGTACGGGTTGATCTGAACAAATTTATTGGGCCATATTAGGCACCCAATAAATGTATATATCACATACAAATCAAATGTGAGTTATCTATGCTCAAGGGAGATGTGAAAAAAAATCATTTCTTGACCCAGTGATGGGAATTAGTCATAATCCATCTAAAACAAGAGAGACGTGTACATTTTTGTCATCTCAAGACCTGTGTAGGGTTTGTTATTAAATCCTGCAATTTTGCGTTATAGGTTATTAAGTCCATAATCAGTCCTCAGTTCAACCTGTAATTCAGTCCTCGCCATACAAGCATCTTGCTCATATGGTACTTCAAACATCGTCACATAAGCACCAAATGCTTATATGGAATATGATATGCTATGACAACTTCAATAGTATGTTATGCGTTGTAGTCCATAATTTATTTATTAATATTCTATGGTGTATGTTTAAATTTCACAAGAACAACCATCACAGCACATCCAAATCATTCGTAGTAGTTATAATAAATAATAAAATTGCGCAACCAACTCATTAAGGTGCACCTGTTTGTCGGGCACGCAATTTATTTCTCTACTCAACTGTAAGTCCATAACCTGCTCAACATACAAATATATGCATATCTATATATATATTTATTAATCCAATTCGAAGTAAATTTTCAATTCAGTCCTACATTATGTTTGATTTGGCTTAATTTATCATTCATTCTCTTATTGGTATTATTATTCCAATATTTTTATTATTCAACTAATAATCACAAAACACGTCCAGTAATCAATTAGTTAATTATCATTTCAAAAATATATCTTTTATATATACTTAAAATCATATTTTGAGCGCCACATCCCAAACAATAACTCTAAGTAAGTTTTGGTTCTCACACCAGTCAATTGGAATCATATAGATATCCCACTTTCAAAACTCGAACATAAATACTGATGATACGATCGCTATCATCAAAATCATCCCCGGGCGACTAGAGTGTGATTTTATATCTGCCTAGTATATTTGAGACTGCGAATACACGTTAATTACGCATATATTCAAAATCTTCTTATACTCGATAGCCCAAATTCGATATAAAATAAGATACTCAAATACGTATAATAAGATATATTTTTCAACATTAAATTCGTTTTTTATAAATAACACTCTTCAAACTCATTCTAAGGTATTACTAACCCTACCTATAACGAGTTATTCTTATAGGATATTACTAATCCTATCTCTGATGAATTCTTTCGTTCGGTTGTAATGTGTCTTATTCTTAAGCTTTGTGAACCAAAGCTCTGATACCAAGCTGACACGACCCAATCCATCATCCGACCTAGACCAAACGAGAACGCGGATTGCATGAGAATACGACGCATCAGAACACGGAACAACAGAACTTTTCATTGCTATTACAACAATATTACATCAGAGTGCAAGAATATCAGAGTATGAATAAATATTACACAGTGGAAAAATAATATCAGAGATTAAATTACATAGCAGCGGAAATTAAAATATATTAATACAATGCGTAGCGAAAGTACATCAACTAACACAACTGAAAGAAATATACGGATACAAAGCTTTCCAAATATAGTTCCAGTTGTAAATCAGGATCCTATTAGATAGAAATTTGCAAAACCAAAACTACTAGTTGCCCGTGTAGAAAATATGGGAACCCGGAGTTTAGGTGAAAACAATAAACTCCGAGCTAGTCATGGGACTGGTGTGAGAACTTAAAATAGTTATTAAAATTTTACTTTAAATTAAGCTATTTCACAGGACCGCGCCGTATAACATGGAACGGGTTTACTCCCATGAATACTCTGAAATAAAACAGTTCATAAATAACGCAATGCTTTTCGGAAAAGAAGCAATTATAAGACTTAGGTCCCATCATACAATGCAATGCAAGTAGGTGGATAGAGTTTTACCTGAAAATAGCCAAACATGCTTGATATGCTTTAAAAACAAATCATTTTAATATTATTATAAGGTGCATAGTGTATAAACAACTTCAAATATAAATGTATCAACCATAGACGGCATAGGTACCATATATTATGTCGCTATATAGGTTTACAACTAAAACCTAAAAGCCGCGTATTGTAAATTGGATTCCATATATGAGTTGAGGCAAGGGATGTACTCCTTATCAGTTTCGGGCCATCTCTAGCTGGATGCCCAGGATCAACACATGTGACCCTTGGATCCTGCAGGGCCGATCCTCTCTTACTTTTGAGGATTAGTTATTCCTAGACAATACGTTTCCCATTCCGATAGGACCTCCAAAAATGGCCATTGTCGACCAAACATGTCCAAGGTGCCTCCCTATCCATCATCCACATAAGTAAAAATTCCTGGGATCCATATCATGGCACTACCTCTGTAACAACCCGTATTTTTAAAAAACATGTTATAACATAAATCAAGGCAGAATTAAACTGTAAAATCTGAATCAAGGGAAACGGGCTGTGCCATTGCGTTCGTCTCGGAAAAATACGCGAAATAGAGTCTGAGTGTTTGAAAATCGGAGTCCGTATGACCGAGATATGGCCTCGCGAAGTTTCACGAAAAATTCAAATTCAAAACAGATTCAAATTTCAGAAAAAGCAGGGTAGGCGGGAAAAATCCCGCCCAGACCAGGTCGACCTGGGGGTCGACCTGGGAGTCGACCTGGGTGGGACCAGGTCGACTGGAGAATCGACCCCAGGGTCGACCTGGGGGTCGACCTGCCTGGTCGGACCCAGGCAACCTGGTGCACCTATTTGGCTGTTTTGACCTGTTTTGTTGGCTAGTGACGGGATTTGATGGCTCTGATTGAATCTAGGGTTAATCCTATGGCTAATACTATCCTAATCTTCTTTAAAAAGACCCCTAAACCTAGCCTAAATCACCATTATTCAATCCTACAACTAAACTATGTCAAATTTGTTCCTCTCATGGCCTCCACTCTTATGCTAAAATTCCTAAGTTTATTTCTATGAGAGATTGTGAGTTCATACAAGTGTTTTCAAGCTTGTATGAGTGTTCTTAGTTTGCATTCAAGTCAAGTTGCAACATTTCTATTTCAAAGCAAGGGTTTTTATTGATTTGGCTCAAGGGTTTTCATTGGAGCTTTCATATTTGGGTCTTTTTGGTGATTGCATAAGGGCTTCGTCTCAACCTTTATAATAAATATTCATTTGTGTCTTCATAGCATTGTAAGCCCTTTTTCTACTTTCTTTTTATTGAACTCTAAAGTTAAATGAATGATGCAAGTTTGGGTTGATCATTATGATATGCAAGTTTGGTTGATCATTATGCTATGCAAGTTGGTTCAATCATTATGTATGACACATGTTGCTATGTTATGTAAGTTTGGGTTGATCATTATACACATGTTATCATGTTATGCAAGTTAAACTTGAGTTTGTGAGCATAAAGCTTCAAGCTTTATATTAAAGGTTGCATTTTGGCAACATGAAAGTTATCATATCCCTTATGGTAACTTGCATGGGAGGCTAAATGCGAACTTCTAGCAACTTCTACATGCCATTTATCACCATGCATCACTTATATGCTAAGTTTGGTTTTATGCATACTTTTGAAGCCTAACGATGCAATATGCAAGTATATGACATATGTACATTTCGTATGCCACCATGTTAAACTTGTGGCTTCAACACCTTTTTGTCATGATTATGCCAAGTTCCCTATTTTATCCTTTATGCGTTGTTGCGACAATGTAAACGATGGGATTACGTTGGGGTTGGGTAACATTATGACATAAACATGGTTTTTATAACATAACATGATATGTTAGCTTGTAATTATGTTTTGGAAACATAATGGACATGACACTTAGAAAATATGAGTGTGGCCAACTCGAGGTTGGGTTGAGTTTGTTGCATAAATCTATCCGGACCCGCCTGGCTTAACTTGTGGCTACAAACAATAGGACCCAATGTGAGAAGTTGGTCATGTTGTGCTCGAACCCGAGGTTAGACCAAGTTGTGGTGTAAAGCTACCCGGACCCGCCCGGCTTAACTAGTAACCACAACAAGGTCTAATGTGAGAGGTTAAAGCACATTAAGTTAATTAATGCCTCCTGATTAGGGTTAAGTCATGGTCCACTTAATACTTAATCAATTTGGGCTTGATGGGTTAATCGGGGTTAAGTCATGAGCCTTGGGTACACTTAACCAATTTAATCCACGTTTGGATCGGGTTAACCACATTTAACCCGTTAAGGAAACCCTAGTTGCGTGGTCCTTTTTAGCAGTAACCCTCTTGATAGTATCATAAGACCCTAGGACTAGGCTAGGGTGGGGCACGATTACTAGGCTGACATGTAAGCGACCAAAACGACGGCTGAGTAGGTATGCCGGTGTAGGTCCAGGCGGACTATGGTCGTGCACATAGTCCGAAGTTGGAAAATCAGGCAAGGGTACCAGTAGATCTAGACTGTGCATACTTGATTCATGTCTGAGGTTGACACCCTAGGACTTGATACACCCTAGGGTGGACCTAGCGCAGTTTAACTACATTGCATGTTTGGGCCGTACGACACCGACACTTGACGAGTTAGGCTTATAGGGAGCCGATCAACTAGACCGTGTAGTTGGACCTTGATTTAGGTCACCTCATGATATTAGGCCAAGCTTGGGCCAAGGGATCAATTCTTGTTTTTACTTGACATGTTAGAATGCTAGTACACCCGTGGTGCAAAACTTAACATTGATTATGCGATGACACCTTTATCTATCTTATTAGTTAATCATCATGCCAGTATGTTGTTATCCTTATGTTCATCTCAGCTTCTCATGCAAGTTAACTTTACTAGTTCATGGACAGATAGTAGTTAGGGCTTACCAGTCTTTTTGACTGACCTGTTTTCTTTCGCCTCTTTTCTTCCGTTCCCCCCCCCTTAGGTTCTCAGGGTGGGAACATTGGATCTTAGCTTGGATCTTTATAGCTTGCTTACTGGATTTGCTCATGTACGGTTTTGGACATTGAGCTGGCTATGGTTTATCACTTCACTTTGGGGATAGTACTTTGTGTATTTCAGTTTATGCTTTTCTCTAGACTTTGTTTGTTGGACAATAATGACTAAGTACTTTTTTGTAACTTAACTATGGTTTTGAAATGCTAGTTTTATCCGCTGCTTTACTACTCTGTTTTACTTATATGTTCTGTCTTGTGATATCTGCATGCATGTTTACCTTGTTTAACGCCCCTCCAAAGCCAGTGTGCTTGCAAGAGTTACCCTGGCGGAGGTGGGGTGTTACATTTGGTATCAGAGCATAAGGTTTACAAGATTTGAGCAAAAGTGTTTTTAAAACTTACCTTTTGAAAAACTATTTTCAAAACCAATTAAGTATTTTCCAAGAAAAGTCTAGTTATTTTAAAAAGGCTATTCCCCAAAAGCCATAGCACTATCCTTCGTTTCTTCGTTCTGAATCTATCTTTTTCCTTTTTCAGTATGGTCGATCTTAACCTTCCCGAGGGAGTGACCATTCCCGGATGGTTCCGGAGGTACTTGGAAGCTAGGGCCAACGATGTGGGCCCAGCAAATACCCCTAATATAACTGAGGTTCCTCCTCCTCAGAATCTGCAAGCAGATTTCGCTAAGATTTGCAAAGACTTTAAGGCGATGGGTGGCAAGAACTTTATTGGGACAGAGACTTTTGTGGAGGCAAGAAATTGGTTGAAAGAAACCGAAGATCTCTTCGCCATCTTCGATGTGCAAGATCATAGAAAGGTTTTATTGGCAGCATGGTTATTAAAAGAAGAAGCTGCTTATTGTTGGGAGGTCACCAATGCTACGAGGCCTATAGAGACTTGGGCCGACTTTAGGACAAGATTTGGGCTTAAGTTTCTATCATCAGCTAAGGCGAATCTGCAATTGGAGAAGTTTATATCTTTGAAGCAAGGGGACATGACAGTGAGGGAGTATGTGAATGAGTTTAACAAGCTCGCCCGATTCGGCTTGGACATGGTTAATACTCCCCAGAAGAAGGTTTTACGCTTTGCACGAGGGTTGAACGAGCCATTACAAGGTTTAGACCTATCTCATATACCCATGGGGGCCACTTTTGAGGGACTAGTAGACATGGCATTGCTTCAAGGAGACGATAAGAATGCCAAGAAGGAAGTCAAGGCTAATGAGACTCATGCCAAGAAGACAGACTCCAAGTGGGGAGGAAATCAGAGCAATCAGAACAACAAAAACAACAAGAACAACAAGGGCAACAAGGCCAAGGTGAAGGATCCAAGAAAATGCCACTACTGTGGGAGTGTTGGGCACATAGCTAAAGACTGTAAGAAGAAGAAGAGGAAGCTAGGCGAGTGCTTTCATTGTGGAGAGACTGGACATTTTAGCAAGGATTGCCCCAAGAAGCAAGGACAAGGGCAAGGGCAGAATCAGCGTGCAGGACCTTCTGGAGGGCAAGTGCATGCTCTCAACGCTGCTCCAGCTCAGGATCGAGGTAGTATTTCTGTAGAAAGTCTTGTTTATATTTCTGATTATCCTGTTCGCACCTTATTTGATTCTGACGCATCGCATAGTTTTATCTCTTCTGACATTATTGAAAGTTTGCACCTAAGTACTAGCCTAGTTGAGGATCCCGTTTGTGTTTCAAATCCAATTGGGGGTTCCGCCCATCTATCTATGATTTGTGTGGATTTGAAGATTTCTATCTTGACCGTAAAATTCACGTGTAATGCTTATGTTCTCGGGTTCACGGGATATGGGTTGATCTTGGGCATGGTTTGGTTGTCCAGTTATGGAGCCATTCTCGATTGTGAACATAGGGTGGTGAGGCTCATGACTCGCCTCGGTAATACCCTAGAAATTTCTTGTAACCCTAGAGGTCCCGTCATGTTATGTTATCTTGAATCTCTCGACTCGTCCATCGATGATCTGCAATCTGTAAGGGTGGTCCGAGACTATCCTGATGTCTTTAAAGAAGTTAAGGGGTTACCCCCTAAATGAGAGATAGATTTTCGCATTTATCTAGTCGATAATGCCAAGCCAGTATCATTGCCCGTTAGGCATATGGCCCCACGTGAAAGAAGGGAGCTCAGTAAGCAAATCAAGGAGCTGCTTGAGAAAATTTTTATTAGACGAAGCATTTCTGAATGGGGTGCTCCAGTGGTATTCGCTACTAAGGCGGATGGTTCGCTTCGTCTATGTGTTGATTATCGAGAGTTGAACAAGCTGACAAAGAAGAATAGACACCCGTTACCGAGGATTGATGACCTCTTTGATCAGCTGGTTGGTGCTTCTGTTTTCTCTCAACTCGATCTGGCCACCGGATTCCATCAGCTTAGAGTAGCTGAGGATAGTATCGATAAGACTGCGTTTAGGACTCCGGATGGATTCTTTGAATGGCTTGTCATGCCATTTGGTTTGACTAATGCACCCGCCTACTTCGTAGATTTGATGAGTAGGGTGTTCAAGGAGTTCCTCAACAAGTTTGTAGTTGTCTTCGTGGATGATATTCTGATCTTCTCAAAGGATGAGGAAGAGCATGCTAGGCATCTCAAGGAAGTGATGGATACGCTTAGAGTGCATCAGTTGAAAGCCAAGTTCTCCAAATGTCATTTCTGGAGAAGGGAAGTTCGGTTTCTTGGACATATAGTTTCTAAGCAAGGCATAGCGGTGGATCCCGCGAAAGTGGTTGTGGTTCAAGACTGGAAGACTCCTAGGAATGCAACCGAAGTAAGAAGCTTTCTCGGTCTGGCGGGCTACTATAGGAAGTTCATCAGGGACTTCGCTAAGATTTCGGCCCCTCTTACTAAGTTGACGAAGAAGAACTTAGTCTTTGCATGGGACTTGGAGAGTGAGCTTGCTTTTCAAAAGCTCAAAAGAGCCCTTACCTCGGCTCCAGTTTTGGCATTACCCGATAGTGGTAAGATGTTTACCATGTACACAGATGCATGTGGCACGGGGTTAGGAGCTGTCCTAATGCAAGAGGGAAGAGTGATATGTTATGTGGGTAAGCAACTTAAAGTTCATGAGAAGAACTATCCCACTCATGATTTGGAATTAGCAGCGATCGGCTTTGCACTCAAATCCTGGCGCCACTATCTTCTAGGCGAAAGGTTTGAGTTGTATACTGATCACAAGTCACTCAAATACCTCTTCTCGCAAAAAGATCTGAATCTAAGGCAGCAAAGGTGGATGGAATTCTTGGCATCTTATGACTTCGAGATAGCTTACACCCCTGGCAAGGGTAATGTTGTGGCAGATGCACTAAGCAGAAGGAGGTTGACTTTGAGTCCCTTGTTCATTGAGATGAAGAACTTAGAATTCTTGGCAACCTTTGATTTCACGATGGCTGTTGAGTCGATGACGGGTTCATTAGCATCCCTTGAGCTTAGACCCACACTTCTTGATCAAGTTGGGGCTTCGCAGAAGGAAGATCCACAGATAGTCGAAGTTATGGACAAGTTGATTCGTGGTGAGACGTCTAGTCACCTTGCCATATATACTATTGATGATAAAGGATGGCTAAGGCGTGATGGGAGATTATGTGTTCCTCGAGTGGGAGATTTAGTCCATAGAGTTCTTGAAGAAGCGCATCACTTGAAGATGACTATACATCCTGGAGGGGACAAGATGTATAGGGATATGAAGCGCATTTTCTTTTGGGATGGAATGAAGAAGGATGTAGCAGAGTATGTTTCAAAGTGCATGGTGTGCCAACAAGTGAAAGCCGAGTCAAAGAAACCAGGTGGGCTATTACATCCATTGGAGGTCCCGCAATGGAAGTGGGAGAGTATTTCTATGGATTTTGTGGATGGATTGCCTGGGTCAAGGAGAGGGAACACAAGCATATGGGTCATAGTTGACAGACTTACGAAGAGTGCTCACTTCATCCCAGTAAAGAGCAAGAGGACCGCATCAGAGCTGGCATCTATTTATCTTCGAGAAATAGTGTGGTTTCATGGAGTTCCTTCTAGCATAGTTAGCGATCGTGACCCGATTTTCACTAGCAAGTTCTGGAGCAGTTTGCAAGAAGCGATGGGCACGCGATTGAATTTGAGTACAGCCTATCACCCCCAGACGGATGGCCAAACCGAAAGGGTGAATAGAGTGCTAGAAGATCTCTTTAGGCTTTGTGTTCACGACTTCGGTGGTACTTGGGAAGACCACCTTCCTCTTGTAGAGTTCGCGTATAATAATAGCTATCAAGCCAGCATAGGGATGGCACCATTTGAAGCTTTGTATGGGAGGCCGTGTAGGTCACCATCTTGTTGGTGGGAGACAACAGATAGGCTTATACTTGGGCCCGATATGATACGGGACACATCCGAGAAAGTTGAATTAGTGAGAAGAAGGATGAAAGCGGCCCAAGATAGACAGAAATCCTATGCTGACAAGCGAAGGGCAGAGTTGGAATTCGAAGTGGGAGACATGGTTTTCGTGAAGGTTTCTCCTTTGCGTAATGTGGTACGTTTTGGAGCAGTTGGGAAGCTAGCACCAAGGTTCGTAGGACCCTTCCCTATCATAGAGAGGATTGGAAAGATGGCCTATAAGGTGGAATTGCCCGAAAAGCTAGCCGGAGTGCATAATGTCTTTCATGTCTCGCATCTCCGAAAGTACCTACATGAGTCCGCTGAGGTGGTTGAACCGAGCATTCTTGAAGACATTGAGGTAGAGAAAGAAGCAACCTTGAGAAAAGCTCCGATTCGTATCTTGGGAACGGAGATCAAGAAGCTAAGGAATCGAGAAGTCAAATTGGTGAAAGTTCAGTGGAGTGAAGCCGATGAAGACGCAACTTGGGAAACCGAGGAGAAGATGCGTGGGCTTTATCCATTCCTTTTTGAGGGTACATTCTCGACCTCTTTCCTAATTAGCCTATCTTTCTTTTTTATCCATGTTTATCCATGTTTATCTAGTTTATCTTGTTTCGTAGATCTTGTCATGAGAACCTTAGGTAGAAACCCTTTGGATGAAACATGTATTTGAAACATGTTATGCTTGATGGTTGCAAGTGGTTGCAAGTGTTTGCACATGGATACTCGTGGATGCATGATACACATTAGGCACTAAGATCGGCTCACACACTTTCATGTTGCATATGCATGAGTGCTTATACTTATTCATGGATGAAACTTGTTATGCTATCACGTGGATGTTGAATATGGATGAATGTTCTGTGCACTCATGTAGAGACTATGAGTTATGTTAGGAATTTTCATACATATGGACTCATTTCACTAACATGCTTTGCATTAAGGAGGTTTACTGTATCAGTAACTGCCTGATTTTTGCATTAGATAAGTACATATACACACACATTTGCATATGATAATACGGCATTTAGAATCCTTTAAGGACAATGACTGCACGTGGATGATGTTTTGAGTAGATGGATGATGGATGGTAGGATACGTTCTTCCTAACTTGGAGATTTCGGGGACGAAATCCTCTAAGGAGAGGAGAATGTAACAACCCGTATTTTTAAATAACATGTTATAACATAAATCAAGGCAGAATTAAACTGTAAAATCTGAATCAAGGGAAACAGGTTGTGCCATTGCGTTCGTCTCGGAAAAATACGCGAAATAGATTCCGAGTTTTCGAAAATCGGAGTCCGTATGACCGAGATATGGCCTCGCGAAGTTTCACGAAAAATTCAAATTCAAAACAGATTCAAATTTCAGAAAAAGCAGGGTAGGCGGGAAAAATCCCGCCCAGACCAGGTTGACCCGGGGGTCGACCTGGGAGTTGACCTGGGTGGGACCAGGTCGACTGGGGAGTCGACCCCAGGGTCGACCTGGGGGTCGACCTGCCTGGTCGGACCCAGGCAACCTGGTGCAACTATTTGGCTGTTTTGACCTGTTTTGTTGGCTAGTGACGGGATTTGATGGCTCTGATTGAATCTAGGGTTAATCCTATGGCTAATACTATCCTAATCTTCTATAAAAAGACCCCTAAACCTAGCCTAAATCACCATTATTCAATCCTACAACTAAACTATGTCAAATTTGTTCCTCTCATGGCCTCCACTCTCATGCTAAAATTCCTAAGTTTATTTCAATGAGAGATTATGAGTTCATACAAGTGTTTTCAAGCTTGTATGAGTGTTCTTAGTTTGCATTCAAGTCAAGTTGCAACATTTCAATTTCAAAGCAAGGGTTTTTATTGATTTGGCTCAAGGGTTTTCATTGGAGCTTTCATATTTGGGTCTTTTTGGTGATTGCATAAGGGCTTCGTCTCAATCTTTATAATAAATATTCATGTGTGTCTTCATAGCATTGTAAGCCCTTTTTCTACTTTCTTTTTATTGAACTCTAAAGTTAAATGAATGATGCAAGTTTGGGTTGATCATTATGATATGCAAGTTTGGTTGATCATTATGCTATGCAAGTTGGTTCAATCATTATGTATGACACATGTTGCTATGTTATGTAAGTTTGGGTTGATCATTATACACATGTTATCATGTTATGAAAGTTAAACTTGAGTTTGTGAGCATAAAGCTTCAAGCTTTATATTAAAGTTTGCATTTTGGCAACATGAAAGTTATCATATCCCTTATGGTAACTTGCATGGGAGGCTAAATGCGAACTTCTAGCAACTTCTACATGCCATTTATCACCATGCATCACTTATATGCTAAGTTTGGTTTTATGCATACTTTTGAAGCCTAATGATGCAATATGCAAGTATATGAACATATGTACATTTCATATGCCACCATGTTAAACTTGTGGCTTCAACACCTTTTTGTCATGATTATGCCAAGTTCCCTATTTTATCCTTTATGCGTTGTTGCGACTATGTAAACGATGGGATTACGTTGGGGTTGGGTAACATTATGACATAAACATGGTTTTTATAACATAACGTGATATGTTAGCTTGTAATTATGTTTTGGAAACATAATGGACATGACACTTAGAAAATATGAGTGTGGCCAACTCGAGGTTGGGTTGAGTTTGTAGCATAAATCTACCCGGGCCCGCCCGGCTTAACTAGTGGCTACAAACAATAGGACCCAATGTGAGAAGTTGGTCATGTTGTGCTCGAACCCGAGGTTAGACCAAGTTGTGGTGTAAAGCTACCCGGACCCGCCCGGCTTAACTAGTAACCACAACAAGGTCTAATGTGAGAGGTTAAAGCACATTAAGTTAATTAATGCCTCCTGATTAGGGTTAAGTCATGGTCCACTTAATACTTAATCAATTTGGGCTTGATGGGTTAATCGGGGTTAAGTCATGAACCTTGGGTACACTTAACTAATTTAATCCACGTTTGGATCGGGTTAACCACATTTAACCCGTTAAGGAAACCCTAGTTGCCTGGTCCTTTTCAGTAGTAACCCTCTTGATAGTATCATAAGACCCTAGGACTAGGCTAGGGTGGGGCACGATTACTGGGCTGACATGTAAGCGACCAAAACGATGGCTAAGTAGGTACGCCGGTGTAGGTCCAGGCGGACTATGGTCGTGCACATAGTGCGGAGTTGGAAAATCAGGCACGGGTACCAGTAGATCTAGACTGTGCATACTTGATTCGTGTCTGAGGTTGACCTCCAAAGCCAGTGTGCTTGCAAGAGTTACCCTGGCGGAGGTGGGGTGTTACAACCTCTAGCTAGAAGGAAACATATGCACTCCCTACGTCCTTTATCCCGTTTTAGACTCATACCGGGGTGTGAGGCTCACAAATTAACGCTACAACACAAAGCTACGCTATATTAAAGCCATGCTTTGATCATCAACCATAAGACCTTGCTTTTCATCAAAAGTCTTGATCATTGCATCTCAACATGCCACATTGACAATCCGTACCATACCATTGATTTCCTCCAATATATAACCTCTAAGCTCGTACATCTCAGAGAAGGGTGTTAAGCAAGAGAATAAATTCATCAAACATATATATATATATTTAGCAGAGATCAATGAATACAGTGCGAAGTATAATGTCAAACATACAAACCATTTACAAGTTCGTTCTGGATCTAAACGAAACCGGAGGCACCTTATTCCTCATCCCATATATCCAATACAGGAGAGGGGTCTTCGCATATCTGGTCGAACTCCAAGTACGTCTGGATGATCGCCACTTATTACCTCTACTTGGGTGCACTTTCCAAGTGAGACATGAACAATAGTCCAAACGATGTGAAGACCTAACCACCGTCTTCATTCCTTCGACTTTCAATCATCGTGTCAGTTATTCAGAATGGGTTAAACCCGGTCTTTTCGAATAACTCACTTATCTTATAATCAAGTGCTATAAAAACATATCACATGCCTCATTCCAATCCAGAATATTATTTTATTCAAATATTCTTATTACTGGGAATTATCCTCATAAATGTTTTCAAAAATTTAATTCATTTAAACCACTTGCTTAAATCATTCTTTGAAAACCATGGCAAAAGATTTTGTATTATCTTTAAACAATCTTAAATGAAATTAAGGTTTATTAACTAGTCGGGATTATCGAGCCTTACCGAAGTAATCATTTATTTTATTATGGCAATCCCAACTTATTCATCCCACAGAGCAAATCTGGTGGTACTCCATTTTTAACACCCATAGTGTTACCGGTAAATTTAATTACCATTTAACTTTCAAATGTAATTAAAGATTTAACTATCGCAAGGAGGAAAACTGGTGGAACTCCATTTCAAACATTTCTTCAATTCGGTGAATTAAATTACCTCATTCACATTTAAATCTAATTAAAGATTCATTAAAATGCTAGTTTAGTTTTAATCTCAATAATCATTATTTTATGATTATTCAACCCTTGAAAATCAATCTTTTCATTATTTGGGTTAAAGAACAAATGTCATGTAAAAACACCATTCACAATAAATCCAAAATCATCTTCCATTAAATATGGAATCTTCACAGAAATCTGAACAATTTATAATCTATGTAAATTTCCGTATCCGACCAATACTATAAGTGGAATAACGGCAAGGCCTTTTAAATTCCATTAATAGTAAATTCCTTCCTTCATAGAAGTTCATCTCAATTATTATTAATCGAATTCTATCAACTCCAATTCAATTAAATAAACTGGAAAACTTTATTAAATCTTATATAAAAGATTTATTACTTTCACAAGTGGGTTCAAGAACAATATTAATGAAGATACCATTCACAACGAACCCAAAATCCAATTTGATATTAAATATAAGATCTTAAATGGAAATCATGTCAACTTACATTCAATACCAAATTATGGAACTAATTGATATCATTTTAGAATAATGATATCAATATCTTTCAAATTCCCACAACAATATCCGTATAATCACGGAATTCAATATCGAAATATCCGAAGATAATTTCCATTCAAATTCATTCCAATATATATATATATATATATATACATACATATACATATATACATATATGTTGGAAAACTCTGGTTATATTAAAATTATTCTCAATCCAATTTGTTAATTTAAACTTATTGGATTATTGTTCTAGTTGTTAACAAGTTCATTCTGATAAAAACAACTTTTACCTTTTCAAATAAGGAATATTTCATCCAAAATCTTTCCAAATCATTTATTATGATTTAACATAATTAATTCATATTTTATTAAGGCCCTTACAGTCGGCTTCCAATATCGGCCACAAAACTACATCCATAGCGACCTTTGCCAAAACTGATTTGGACATATTTTAAAATCTAACCATTAGATTTCAAATATCTGATTATCATTCGAAATCTCTTTTTGATACGAACCCAACAGTTCCAGTTTTAGGAGAATTCGACGATCGGATCTCCCGTTACGTCCATTTAAAGTCAATGGTCAAAATTCGTGAACGGTCGCTGCGGGGAACGTTCTATCAAGCCATTTAAATAAATATAATATATTTCGTTGATTTCTATTTAAAATGTATTTTATAAAACGTTTATAAATTCGTTTTAAAAACGATTCCAACTTCCATTTCAATTTTAAATCAAAATTGAATATTCCATATCATTATAAGATTAAAATGGTAATATTTTCAAAACATCAGATTTTGAAATCAAATCTTTTCTATATTCATTATAAAATGAATAAAATCGACAGAAAATTCCGTTCGAGTTAGAATGGCGTATATCTACTTAACTCAGCTTCATATTCATTTCAGTAATGAATATTTCAATATTTTCGTGTCCATTCAAAATCTGACATCAAAATCATATTTTAATTCTTCATTGAATATTATTTTAAAATATTCGTTATATTCTGAATTAGAATCAGACTCGATCAATTACCATATAATTTTATTTATATGGATTCCATACATCGCATGTATTCAAAAATAGTGATAAACAACTATTAAACATTCAATTCACATCCAAAGTGCGATTTACAACTGTATAAGCATTAAATAATCAAATAACGGTTATAATAATTTGTCAATCAATTGGTTGACATACAATTAAATCCAAAGGAGATGTGAATTAATTATCATCCCCAGACCCGTGTGGGGTTTCAAACCATTAAACAAATATTATTATTTGTGTACTTGGGCGATGTGTAAAATTATCGTCCCAATATCCGTGTGGGGTTTACATCACGATCCATGTGAACTTATCTAATATTTTCGTGGTTTAATATAAACATTTATTTTTTTATAATGCGTATTTTTACAGTTTAATAATAATATTTATTATTTTTATTTTTGAAAGTTAAACGCAAAATTTTATTAATATCCAATATATTTACAATACAAATTACAGCATATACAAGTATGCTATGGCATGTAACCATCCCTCTCTATTACTCTCCTAATTCTCAAATACTCACTCACAAAAACTCAAGTGATTACTGAAGGGAGAATTCAACAAGACTAAAGTATAAACAGCTTCTTCAGTAACCAATTTTGCACACCAATAGCACTTGCATCTAACTCATCAGCCTTACCACTATTCCCAAAAAACAGTACATTTCATTACCAACTTCCATCTGATCTGACACAAGGACCAAAACATACCCAAGTGAAGAAAGGAACAAAAAAGGGGTCAGGATTGCGCCTAGTGTGTCTTTTCTACGACTTCACATTGCTACCGGTAGGTAGTATGTCCTCAACTGTGAACTCTTGTCCCTTATCAAGATCATCGTCAGCCTAAAATTTACCTTTAAGTTTCTTCCCTTTGGATTTTGATGAGAGATAGGCACTCATTGATATGGCGGAGGATAATGAAAAAGAAACAATAGCTGGTGGAGGAAGAATTAGATGGTCAGGAGGCTTTAAATTTGCATATGGGGGAGCAGATTGCATGACACTAGAAGAAGTTGTGCCAGTAAAAGCAGAAGAAAAATTCAAACTAGTAGAAGCAGGAGAGCTTTGACTATATATTGATGAACATGACATAATACAGTAATAGTTGAACAAGAAGCAGCAAGAGAGGCACTAGTAGATAAACCAGAAAAGGAAGAGCTAGTTCCCAAGCATGTGGAATTATCAAGACAAGTAGTTGTTTCATTACCTGTAACCTTGTTTGAAGTTTCTAAATGTTCTCTTGTATCATAAAATAGATTGCCAACCATGGCATCTATCTCATTGACTATTTTACTGGCCTGCTCCTCAGTATTAGCTGTAAAATCTGATTGAACATTGGTAACCACTTCATGATCAAACCGTCAACATCAGTTACATTCTGCTCTATGTCATCAGTAGCTAAGCTTGCAAATGAGTTAACATTTTCATTGCTAGCAACATCTGCTTTATTTGTACCCTTATTAGTATCAACCTCCTTTTTCTTCCAATACTTCTTTTTCTTGTTATAAACATTTGTCCATTTATCCTGACTACCATTTGCATGTATATTGATATGTGGCTTCTATACTTGCACATTCTCATCTGCTCGATAATCCTTCATATTAGCATTGACCTAATTATGATTATCCTTGTTCTTATTAGCATGTAACTCACATTGGATTGAATCATGGCCAAATACCTTACAGTTGACACAAATCATTGGTCTCTAGTCATAGCTAACCTTTACAATTGGACAAGTATCCCCCAATCCATCTATCTCAATAACATTAGGTAACTCATATTCAGGTGAGACTTTGACCAATGCCTTTGCATATCTGAACCTATCTAACCTTTCAATACTAATATCATAACAGATAAGTCTTCCGACATGATTCACTAGCCAATTGATGCTTATTAGAGTCCATAAAACCATGGGTATTCTATATAAATGGATACAAACAGGGACTTTTCTAACTTGAGATTGGGCATAGCCTATAGTTGGATCCCAAACAAATATGATAAACATCCTACCACGTATGAAAATGGGAACAGATCTGAGAATTTTTTCCCTATCCAAGTCATTGGAGAATTTGAAGTAAAATTGAAACCCATACGATTTAATATCAACCTCCCCAATTAGCTTCCAAGGCTTTCGCAAGTAATTAGTTACAGCATGAAAAGATAATGTACCATCTAGGTAAAAACCGATCAGAAAATTATTCCAGTAGTTAAGACCTTATTTGACTAGGTCTGGTATCATCTGCTTCTTTCCATCTCTCGGAATATCAAATGAAGTGGCTTATACGATCTTGCGTTTCTTGGAGTAGATCTAAAAAGAGAAGCATTTGATTTTACTGGAAAAGATGCTTGCGATAGATTTGCCCATTCTAGAGGAACATATTTCGAAGAGGAGGGATTTCCAGAGGTAGGTGGTGGGTGAGGGGGTTTAGAGGGAGGAGGGCAGATGGAAGAGGTGGAAAGGCATCGGAAGCGAAGGAGGAGGAGATAGGAGAAGAAGAATGAGATGTCACTGCCTCCATTTGCTAGATCATTTGATAAAAGGACAAATTGATACCATTAATCACAAGCAATAAGTATATACTCATCTATAAAAATAAATAACTGTACAAAATGGTTGAGTGAGAGAGTTCTCACTTTTGGTTTCCACTCCATCACTCTTTAATTGATGATTTTCTTTTGAGTCAAATTAAACTTGGGTTTGATCCAAAAATGCATCTTGCTCTAAATTTGACCAAATTAGTTTTGTTGTGAAGCTCTTGACTCCATGATCGCAGCGGATCCAGTTTTGCACGATTCTGCATGCGTGGTAAAAAGATATTAATGTATGAATTTTAAACAAATTAAAACAATAATTAAAAACCTTAATTAACCTCTAATTTCTTTCAACTGTCATTCCCCCCTAGATAATCGTTGTTGCCGGCAGAGGCCTCCTGGACGTCGGCCAACCACCCCAGTCCCATCTCCATTAAATAGCGCGCCTGCGCCTGACGTGGCGCGGCCCAGTTCGTCGCCGGCGATCCAAAATCAGCTGGAGCCTCAAATTCACGTGGTTCGAAATTCTGGCCATCGCATGCGATGCCACGGTCACGCACCCCCACTGTTCGCTGTGCCTTGCCACCGCCGATCATCCACTTTTGAATGCCATCATTTGAAAATGCCTCCAGCGCCACCACGAGAAAGAAATCTGATCGCTGCTCCTCTTTGAACGTCAGCGATGTTTAACTCGATTTTCCCACTGCTTCGTCCACTTTCAGGCCAAACCATTTGAAGCAAAGTTGTCAAGCATTCTCCTATGACGGCCTGGAATTTCGCTCGATCCGAATCAGTCGTTAAACCGATCTAGACCGGTCGAAACCCCTGATCGTTTTGAGAACAGGACAAATCAGAACGTAGACGAAAGAACATTTCATTGTTATTACAACAATTCCATCAGATATAAGAATATACAGAGTATAAATGAATAAATTACATTCGATAATTGTCAGAGATTACAATAAATTACATAGCAGCGGAAAAATAATACAAAGCACAACTGAAGGTGATATACAGATACAGAGCTTTCCGGATATCATTCCAGCTGTAAACTAGGATCCTGTGAATATAAATCTGCAAAACCAAAACTACTAGCTGCCCGTGCGGAAAATAGGGGCACCCAGAGTTTAGGTTAAAACAATAAACTCCAGGTCAGTCATGTGACTGGTGTGAGAACTAAAACAATTATTTAAAACTTTACTTTAAAAGAGAGTAATTCAAGGGACCACGCCGTATAACACGGAACGGGTTTCCTCCCAAGAATACCAGTGCATAGAATAAACAACGCAATGCTTTTTCAAAAAATGAAGCTATTATAAGACCCAGGTCCCATCACACAATGCAATGCAAGCCGGAGGATAGGGTTTTACCTTATAACAGCCAAACATGCTTGGTACGTTTAAAACAAATCATTTGATACTATAATGGGTGTATAGTGTCAAAACAATTTCAATCATAAATATAAATCATAGACAGCATAAGTGCCCCATACCACTATGTCGCCATACTAGGCTCTACAAATAAAACCGAAATACACGTATTGGAAATTGAATTTCTGTCATGAGTCGAGGCAAGGGGAAAGCTCCTCTCCGCTTCGAGACACTCTAGCAAATGCCTCGGGACTACGCACTCTGGGCAACCCCGGATTCGGCTGGGCCGGTCCTCTCTTACGTTTGAGGATTAATTATTCCTGAACACACGTTTCCCGGTCCTTACAGACCTAAAATCGAGGCGCCTCATTCCAATAACCACAAAGGTGAAAAGTATATAAATGTCAGGGCTGGTAAGTCACTGACACCACCAAAGCTAGAAAGAAACGTCGTGTTCTCCCAGCGGTCTGTATCCCATTTTAACTCATACCGAGGTGTGAGGCTCGCGAATTCACGTTATACACAAAGCTGCCACGTAGGCCGTGCTTTGATCATCAACCACAAGACTTTGCTTTTCAACAGAAGCCTTGATCCATGCAACTCAGCATGCCACACAGGCAATTCATGCCATGCGATTGATATCTATCAATATATAACCTCTAAGCTCGTACGTCTCAGAGAAGGGCGTTAAGCAAGAGAATAAATTCTCCGCCGCCAAACAGATATATATTTAACAGAAATCAATCAACACAGAATAAAATCCAATGTGAGACACGCAATCCATTTACAAGTTCGTTCTGGGTTTGAACGAAACCGGAGGCACTTTCCTCGCATATCCATCGATCTCCAAGTATGTCTGGACGATCACCAACTGATTCCCTCATCTCGGGTGTACAGCCCAATCAAGATCATCAGTAATCACCCAAACGATGTGAAGACATCCGGTCTTCAACCACCGTCTTCATCTTCGACATACCGTCGAATCGGTTATTCAGAATGGGTAAAAACCCGGCCTTTCCGAACAACCCGCGTATATTAAAAACAAATGTCACGCCAACACAACATATGCCTCATTCCAATTCAGTAGTCACTAACCGCAAATTAGCAAGAGAACAATTTCCCAAATATTAACCCCGAAGGCCGAAACCAACATCAGATCAATACCCAAAAAACCATTCTTCTTAACTAACCTACAGCTAGTTTCTAAATTTCACATTCTTAGGGAAAGGTTCCCATTAATTTTATCCAAGATAAATTCTTTAAAATTTATCCTTTAATCTTCCTTTGGATGTCATTTCAAACCAAATTATGGTTTTTCAAACTAGTTGAGATTAGCGAACCACACCGGAGTAATTATTTATTTTATTTCCTAATCCCAACCTATTCATCCCATGAAGCAAAACTGGTAATACTCCATATTTAACACCACAGTGTTGTCGGTAAAATTAATTACCATTTCACGTTCAAATCTGATTAAAGATTTGACTAGCGTTTTGGAGCAAAACTGGTGATACTCCATTCTCGCTCATTTTCTAAATTTAATAATTTATATTATCAATTCACATTTCAATCTAATTGCAGATTCATTAAAACTTCTTTTTCTGGGTTAAAGAACTAGTGTCATTTAAAACACATTTCACGATAAACCCAAATCACATTCTATTTAGTATCGGGTTAAAGAACTAGTGTTATTTAAAACACGGTTCATGATAAACCCATGAATCAATTCTATTTAAACCCATTTCAAATCCAGTTTATTTATTTAAAAATAAATGGGTTTTAATTTCAGTTCAAAACTAGTTCATTTCGATAAAAATCTATTTTTATTTTTTCAAATATGGAGTTTTTCATCCTAATTTTTCCCAAATCATTTCTTATGATTTTACACAAATTATTGATATTTTTAATAATTTTATCAAGGCCCGTACAGTCGATTTTCAACAACGGCCATCGAACTGCACTTATAGCGACCTTTTCCAAATTTGATTTGGACATATCTCCAAATCCAACCGTTAGATTTCAAATTTATAATACTCGTTAGAAATCTCTTTTCGATACGAACCCAACGGTTCCGGTTTTAGGAGAATCCGACGGTCGGATCTCCCGTAATGTCCGTTCGAAGTTAATGGTCGAAATTCGCGAACTGCCGCGGCGCAGCGCATTCTATTCAGGCCATTATATTATATATATAATATATATTTCGTCGATTCCTATTAAAAACGAATTTTATAAATAGTTTTGAATTCGTCTCAAAAACAATTTCAACCTTTATTTCAAATTCAAATCAAAATTGAATTTTCTGTTATAAATCCTTTTTACTTTCATTTTTATTGGATTTCAATTCAAATCGATTTTAATTCGATTCGAATTCATTTTCTTTTCAATTCAATTCGAATTCGTTTTCTTTTCAATTCAATTCGAATTCATTTTCTTTTCAATTCAATTCGAGTTCGTTTGCTATTTAATTCAAATCAAATTCATTTTCCTATTCAATTCAAATCAAATTCATTTTCTATTCAATTCAATTCGAATTCATTTTCTTTTCAATTCAATTCGAATTCATTTTCTATTCAATTCAAATTCAATTCGTTTTCTATTCAATTCAAATTCAATTCATTTTCTATTCAATTCAAATTCAATTCATTTTCTATTCAATTCAAATTCAATTCATTTTCTATTCAATTCAATTCAAATTGGTTTTCTATTCGATTCAATTCAAATTGATTTTCTATTCGATTCAATTCAAATTGGTTTTCTATTTGATTCAATTCAAATTGGTTTTCAATTCGATTCAATTCAAATTGGTTTTCTATTCGATTCAATTCAAATTGGTTTTCTATTCGATTCAATTCAAAATTAAAAACGAATATAATCGATATAAATATCGTTCGCGTCAAAATAGCGCATCTCTAATCAATACGGCTTTATATATTTCAATAATTCCGTTATTCTATTCAACAAATGAATATTTATTTTATTCAATACATGAATCTATACTTCTATCAACACATGACTAATTTCAACGAATGAGTATTGTCCACGTGTGACTAAATTTTATTGTTAAAATATTTCGTTCAACACATGACTAATCTCAACGGATGAGTACTGTCAACACATGAACCTTTATTTTGTAATATTCTTTATTTTCTAAATTGGAAGGAGGCCCAATCAATTACCGTATAAAGTTAATTATATGGATTCCATACAACACATGTATATAATAGCAACGACAAATAATCAACCATCATCCAAGGTGCACTACACTGTATAAGCATCAAATATAAATATCTAACGCTTATAACAGCCTGTCAATCAATCGATCGACAAACAACTAATTATTGGGATTAGTGTATGTCGTATTTTATCCCAATACCCGTGTGGGGTTTCAAACAATCAAACACAGATTTTATTTGTGCAGTTGGGCGATGTGTAAAATTTATCGTCCCAATCAATGTCCTTCAAATAGGTGTACATAAACAAACCATCCGGTTTGTAAATGAATATTTATTTATTCACATTCACGTCAAAAATTATATTTTTAACGATAAAACATTTTATTTCAACACATGAATTTTTATTCAGTTCATTTATCAAATAAAATGATATCTTTATTTTTCTAACTTATTTTTAGAAAATTTCGGTGGCATAACGGTGCGATACTAGAAACGGGATGAGGCCTAGCCTTATCCCCGGTCTAATGAAGGCCCACGCCATTCACACATCAATCAAATCCATTCCATTTCACCAAACAATTTAATTCAAACCAAATAATCTAACCAACTACACAACCAAACAAACAAGTCCATGGTCTGTGGACGATTGTGTCGGGTGCTACTAAACACCGTCTGCATCCTAGTATATATATATATAACTAGAAAAAGGAATTTTGAGTGAGAATTTCTCACCAATAGCTATCCAATTCCACGACACTTCATTTATAGAAAATCTTGTCGTTCTTGCCTTTTGTCACTTTCGCTGCCCGTAGTCACTACATATATACAAATCACATTTTTATATACTGATGTCTTTAAAATAAAAATCACATTTTTATTTGTTCACTTTCAATTTAAAAATCATATATTTTTTTTATCACTTTATATATTTAAAAATCGAATTTTAACTTCGCTATTCAATATAAAAAAATCAATTTTTACTTTACTATTCAATATATAAAAATCGAATTTTTACTTCGCTATTCAATATATAAAAATCGAATTTTTACTTCGCTATTCAATATATAAAAATCGAATTTTTATTTCGCTATTCAATATATAAAAATCGAATTTTTACTTCGCTATTCAATATATAAAAATCACGTTTTTATTATAAAAATCATCTCTTTATAAAACAAAGATCACAACTTTTATATGAATAAAAATCGTTTCTATTCTTGTATGTGTTAAAAATCTTTACTTTTCACTTTTCAAAATCTAAACTTTCCAAACTGAAAAATCGGATTTTTATAACACTAAAAATCCTATCTTTGTGTGATTAAAACTGAAATCAAACAATGTTTATATATATACTGAATTTAGATCACTAAAAAACCCTATTTTTAATTACTTTAAATAAATAAAACAAAGAAGCGAACAAAATAAAACTTACAGGCTAAAGGGGGTGGGGTTGGCGACACCGAGGGGGGTGCTGATGGGCGGAGAGTGGTGCAGGCGGCAGGCGGAGGGGGGTCCACCGGGTTCGACGTGGCGCTTGGGATTTGCGATTAGAACTGGAGAAGGAGGAGAGACGTGGCGAGAGGAGGGAGATGGAGGAGAAGGCGGCGTGGTGTGGAGGAAGAAGAAGAGGCCGCGGCAGCAGCAACAGGGGGGTCGCTGCGCCTGAAGCGCGGTTGGAAGGGGAGGGCGGAGACGGAAAAGGGGGGCGCCTGGCAGCGCGATGGCGCGCTGCTCGGAGGAGCGGCGGTGCTCCTCCCTCTTCTTCTTCTTTTTTTTATTCTGTTGAAAATGAATTTCAACGGGGGGGGGGGGGGCAGAAGTTAAAGGGAGAGGGAGGGAGAAGGATATTTTTTTTATTTAATTTCAAAAAGTTGACTTTTTCATTCGACCTCTAAACGAGACCCACCGCCTGTCGTCCATAGCGTTTTACCCCCATTCCGAACACAGGGGATATGTACCATAAGCTGATTCGGTCGTTACAATCAGTTTTCGTCAAATCAACATATAACTCTATATATTGAATTTAAACGCGCATTTCATTATACCGGGGTCACATACTAACTCTAAAAATTCTCGAAAAATATTTTCTAGTTTCGTATTGACGATACGGTCCTAACAAAACTAGTTTCGTCGAATTCTGAGACCGTTTGGAAAATGGCCATTTTCCAGTCGATTAAAATCAACTTAAACTGGTCAAACGCGTTTTCCTTTGCCACGCTCACATATTGATTCAAAAAATTATGAAATTTGAAATCTAGCAATAATTTGACATCCCGGACCCAACAAAAGTTGTTTCGTCGAAATTCGAGGTCGTTTGCAAAATGTCAATTTTTAAGGGCCTGAATTCCATAGCGACTATTCAGAATTTTCAGCTAGACATATCTTTTGATTCCCGCTATGAAATTTTGATTTTTCAGATTCGTTGGAAAGATATTATCAATTAGATCCCATTATTTTTGGTTTCACTAAAATCCGGATTGTTTTGCACCCGGTACATTCATTTGAAGTTTGAAATCGAATTATCGAACTATCGCGCCATTTTCAATTCCATTTATAATTATATATAATTATTTATATTCTAACGACGACGTATATAATATATACGTTCGAATTCTATTCAAAATAAATTTCTCGTCGATATTATTTAAAATAATCTATTTTAAATATGCAAAATTCGCTAAAATTGCCAAAATAAAAATTTTAAACTGGCTCAGATTTTCGGGTTGTTACAATCTCCCCCACTTAAAACTTTTCGTCCTCGAAAAGGAACAAAGTCGAAAGTGGTTTGATTAATCAACTCTACGTTCGATCTGGCTTCCATTCTCCAACTTTTCAGTTTCTGAGAATTTTCAAATTCTTCAAAAATTTGGCTAACACCCTAAATTTTCAAAAAAATTCGCCATAACCTCCCCTGCACCGGGAGCCACGGGAAAATCCCGAAATTGCCATACAGGCCTTCTGATCTCAAAAAGAAAAAGAAAAGGCCAAGCGGCTAGCCAATCGGCTCATAAAATCATTATCACCCAAACAAAACAGTAAATTATATAGTAAACATGTACCTATTTGTCGGGCAAACAAATTTTATTCTCTGCTCTAGCCTCCTTGCTATGACTTGTTCAATGTAAGTACATATATATGCAAGCAAATGCAACCAATTTTCAATATAGTTCAATATTTGATGCAATTAGGCATAATGGTTCAGAATTATCAAACAAATAAACAAATAAACAAATAACACAAACATCAATCAATTAGTGAATTAGAGTTTCAAATTCATAATTTGATACATATACAGAAAATCATGTTTCTGATGCCAATTCACAACAATAAATCTATCTATATTAGTTTTGGTTCTCACACCAGTCTAATGGAGATATATAGATATCACACCTTCGAAACACGAACATAAATTTTGGTGATGGAGCTCCATCATCAAAATCATCTCCGAGCGACTAGAGTGTAATCCTATATCTATCTAGTATATTAAAACTTCGAATGTATGTTCATGACGCGTATATGCAAAAATTTTATATATCAGATTGTCCATATTCAAAATAAATAAATAATCAAATACGTATAAAGCGATTTAAATTTCAAAACAAAATTTGTTTTTATTTGAAAAATGTACTCTTCACACTCGTTCTAGGATACTACTGATCCTATCTCTAACAAGTCATTCTAATTGGATATTACTAATCCAATATCTGATGAATTCTTTCGTATGGTTCTAATGTGTCTTGTTCTCGAGCTCTGTAAACCAAAGCTCTGATACCAAATGTGACGGCCTGGAATTTCGCTCAATCCAAATCAGTCGTTAAACCGATCTAGACCAGTCGAAACCCCTGATCGTTTTGAGAACAGGACAAATCAGAACGCAGACGGAAGAACATTTCATTGCTATTACAACAATTCCATCAGATACAAGAATATATAGAGTATAAATGAATAAATTACATTCGATAATTATCAGAGATTACAATAAATTACATAGCAGCGGAAAAATAATACAAAGCACAACTGAAGGTGATATACGGATACAGAGCTTTCTGGATATCATTCCAGCTGTAAACCAGGATCCTGTGAATATAAATCTGCAAAACCAAAACTACTAGCTGCCCGTGCGGAAAATAGGGGCACCCAGAGTTTAGGTTAAAACAATAAACTCCAGGTTAGTCACACTACAAGAAAAGTTAATTTTCTAAGCATAATGGTACGGTGTTTTTGAACCGGTTGCCATCATCGTCAGTAAATTAATCAACATTCATGTTGCGCACGCTATGAGAAGGCAGTTAGGCGCCAAATGTATTTCATTTCCCTCCGTTTCCAGAAATTCCCATCCCAAAATTTTTCCCCAAATTCAATTCACCGTCCAAACTTAACTAAAAATATACTTCCGTGAAAGGAAATTTCTTAGCCAGCAACCCTAGTTCCCAAATTTCTTCCCATTGGAGCAGTGGATTGGCCCAGCCACAGCCATCCCCTTCACAGACTCATTTCGCAAGGGATCCCTATTGCAAGCTCGTCTCCGTTTTCCCTCGTTACAACCTTGTCAGCGGAAGCGATAGTGAGCTCGACGTTTGCTGTAGAGATCCAAGAGGTGAAAAACAAAATTTCCTTTTTAGATATTGATAACATGTGATAGATTAACTAAATTCAATCAATATGGTCTAAAAACAATGCTCTTACAATTTTGTTTTCCTTTGGTTTAAAAAAGTTGCAATTTTGATTTCTATACTCTATATTTTTTTTGTATTTGTGTGGCTACTCTATTTAAAGTGAATGTTTTTTTGCCGTTTGGTTCATATCCAATCTTGTGTGCTCGGTTTGAATGCATGTATTTTCTATTTGAGATCTACTAGAATTTCATGACAATAGTGAGTTTGAATGCATGTATTTATGTACTTTGAATGCATATATATAAACGCACACAAAAAGCCAAATTATTTTTATGTATTTTGCATTTTTGTTTTGAAATTTGCTTCTTCTGTTATTTTGAGTGTGATGTTTTATTATTATATGAAAGAAGATTAAGACAATATAATGTTAGT
This sequence comes from Allium sativum, assembly GCA_030737875.1. Taxonomy (NCBI): domain Eukaryota; kingdom Viridiplantae; phylum Streptophyta; class Magnoliopsida; order Asparagales; family Amaryllidaceae; genus Allium; species Allium sativum. The sequence continues at coordinate 84,731,184 of CM060918.1, forward strand.
GAATGGATTTTTCTGATGGTAAAAGAATGAGCTAAGAATAATAATTTTAATGTTCCTACTAAAAGTAATTCCTGTCCATTTCATATTAAATGGCCTACTACTTAACTTTGTTCGTACTGTAAGATGTACTGAAAGTTGTTATCATTATTGTTTATTGATGATTTTTTAAAATAATTATCTCTACAAATGCTACAACAAAATGTTAATGTGACGATGAATACCAATTAAGTATCAAAACATTTCAGAATTATCACTGTTGTATATAGATAATATTTTGAAACTATGTGTGACGCTAATCATCACATTGACATTTTTCTTTGGGATTAGCTACCTTCACTGATTAACTATTGTTTAATACATATTTAATGAATAAACAGTCGTTTTTTACTATGTGTTAAAAAGATTGGTTGCTGATAATCATAATTCAACTACAATTAACCAAATAATATACAACCAAGTCTCATTCTTACTCTATGAAAATTAATAAACAAGGTTAAATAAATTTTTGTTATCGATTCATATGTGCCAGCATGGACCACAATGGTAGCTGTTTGTGCAGCAGAAGCTGCAATCAACGATAACCGCTCAGCATTTCCCAACTTGAAAACTATTATTTGGAAAAATTATACTAAAATCTACGTCTTATACCATAAAAGCAACCACGCATAATGTTTGATACACTGCAAAATTTTTAGTACCACGTATTGAGTAGAAACCTAATATTAATATTGGCATGCACCCAAAATTGCACAGTTATTAAACAAGCAGGTTTTTATGGTCATATTTAATCAAAGAATAAAGCAAGAAACAACTTATAGCAGAAGTGGAAATTCGACCAACAAAAAGTGGCAGAAGAAAGAAAGCGCTCAAATGAATTATTTTATAAACACAGTAAACAAAGAAAAAACATTCTTCCCACCACATATAAACAGACAATTCCAAAGTAAACAATACCCTCATTTTGTAGCAAGCCTTTTTAGGGGGCTTTGCTGCCTTTTTTGATGGTTCTTGGTGCCATTCATGATATGTTAAAAGTGGAAAATATATTTTGATGTACATTTATTAGATTGGAGCAGAAATTGAATTCATGACTTTTTGCTAATACATTTGTTTATATGTCAAGTGATATAATGATACAATTTCTTTATAACAAGTGCATGCTCATATGAACAAATTTTTAGTTCTTAAATGCAAAAAATTACATTTATTACATCGGTGCTAAGATATGTTTTCTGCTTCATATGAGCAGGTTTTTTATTCTTAAATGCAAATAAAGTACATTCTTGTATGAACAAGCTTCGTATGATACGTTTTTTACTATTGATATTTTGTTAATACACTATATATTGGGGATTGTTAAAGGGACTCCACATTTGGGTAAGGTGAGGATAATTTTAAGGGGACTTCAACTTTTTTTTTTGTTAAGTGGGGTCTGGTTTATTTAAAAAAGAAAAAAAAGGAGAGCAAACTACCCAAGGCTTGTCACTTATGTTAAACTCTAACTTACTAAATTCAACGCAAATAACAAACTTGAGAATTACTAAACATCTCAATTACTCAAATTAGATACAACATATTAGATTAAAAATTTTGTTTTTGCATTTATTTTAAATTAACCATACCAATTCTAATATGAAATTAAAATTAATTATCTAATATGATGCCTTCTGATCACCCATGAAGCTTTCTTGTGTCTCCATTACATTAAATATATCTATTTTTTATTTTTATGTGCATCATTAAATTGTTAACATTAATTAAGGTTTAAGTTTCATGGTTTATTTTAATGAGGATTATAGGGGGTTTATATTGGAATTTTAATTTACATGTTTAAGGGGAGGCTTATTTATTTTTTCCTCCCCAAAACAATTATACAATAAATAAAAATTGGTCCTCCCCTTAACCAAATGCGGAGTTCCTTTAACAATCCCCTATATATTTACAGGTACATATGTTAGATTGGCGTATAGATTGAATACATGAATTTTTGCAAGTGGATGACTTATCAAGAATAGGTTTTAAACTCTTAAATTCAATAAAATAATAAAAAAAAGTGGGTAAGAAATTGATTCATATCTTTCTATCGCTAGATTTTTTTTTTCAACCGCTAGCAACAACCTTATTATAATATTCACAACAATGGATGAGCCAATTCTTAGCTCACGCTAATATTCTAGCTTACTTTTGTTGTATCATATTTTTCTAATCCGAGTAGTTAATTAATGATAGTACTTCATATTTATTCTAAACCAAAGATTAAATCATGTAATCATAATTGATTTTTAATATATTTGTGACAAAACAAAGAAATGAATGTGGATTAATTTTCTTCCATAGTTATATACAAAAGCACAGTAGTCTTAAATTTATATTTCAATCTTGAATGTTGGCATTTTAAGAAATTTCAGATTTAATATAATCAATCAAGTGAAGTATAACATAACCTTTCCTTAAAGTTTTTCTTATATTCCTGATTCACATGCTAATATAAGAAGAACCAAAATTTTGCCTTGCAAAAAAAAAGAAGAACCAAAATTTTGACACCATTCCATTAGCCTGCAACTTAAATGTTAGTTTAGCTTTTTTACTATTTTTTAACTCATTAAATTAAATGAATATAAATTTTGTTAAAATAAAGCGACTTGCACTTCAGTTTATTTTTCAATAAAATGGAAAATCTTTTGCTAAGGAGTAACAAAATGATTTGATAAATCATGAGTTCAATGAAATAAGAGAAGTTATTTAAAGATTATTGCAAATTTCCTCCATTTTGTTAAAAGAATTGGCAATTACAAATACCTAGTGTTTCTTTCAAATAGAAATTTATTTCTCACAATAAATGAAATTCATTAATCATGTAAGCATGTTGTTTTATTTTAGTTTGAATTTGTTTTGTTGTCTCATATTATATTAAATGTTTGCATTATAAACTTGACAAGAAACAATATTAATCGAAGTGTAACTAGCTACTAATTTATTTAGTTTCTTTTAAATTTGCAATAGAAGCTTATGATGATGATGGGATTTATTGGATAGTAATAAAGAATAGGAGATGAGATTTCTTTTTCCCATTATTTTATAAATACGTACATTCATTTACTTTGTTAAAAATCTTCTTCATTTGTTAATTTTCTATAATATTCTTTCATTTGATGATTTACAATACTAAATGTTTTACTTTTAGGTTTTATGCTTGCTTTGACACTTAGGAAATGAAGGTGTATAAAAGGTTGAGAAGGAATCATGATTCATCTTTTCAAGATAATTGCTAAGAAGATGGAAATTGTTATGATATGTTATATTTTGTGTTTAATAGAATAAATGATGAAGTGATGCTAACGGGTTGCTAAAATAAGATTTCCAATGGATGGTTTTCAATAGAGTTAATGTTTATTTAATGAAAAGCATTTAATATATGAGCAAAATGCTCAAATATTTAATACATGTACAACATTTTCTATCAATAATGAAATGCAAGAAGCATTTAATGTTTAGATATCACTTTGGCATATTATCAAATTGGCATATAAAATTAAAGTGACTAATCACTCAAAATGTTGCATAGTTGATTGTTGATTGCTAATTATGTGCCATATTTGGTAAATACTAAGTAGAGGCAACCGATTAAGTCCATTTCAATAGTACTTATTAGTAATAATTTTATGCTTAGATTTCAACTGTTATTTTGCATAAACCACGTTGTAATTTCACTCAGACTGCAGCTTGTAAATCTCAACAACCTTGCCATATACACTGCACTTTTGTTTTCTTTAGCCATACAACTTAGGTACTTTTGGCTTTCTATTCATAGTTGCAAGCTGACTACATTTTGATGCATCATTGCAACACAGCGCATATGAAAGCTAGTTTACTTCATTCAATTCATTTTGTGCATCAACCCGTGTTGGAGTCCAGTTTGACATGCACCATCATGCTTCCCTCTTGACAAGCTGATTGCTTCTTCTTATTGGCTTCAGCTGTTCATTCTACTATACATGGCTCTTGACTGCTTTATCTGTTTTTGTATTTAAGGTGTCTCATATCTGCGGTGCTTCAGCAACTGTCGTCTGCTTATCTACATCATGAACTGTATTTATGCACTATAGTCATCAAAATTCCATACTTCAGGTGATTAATTTTGTGTATTATCGCGACCTATTATGGACCGCTTTTGTTCACGTGGTTCATCTCAAATTAGCATTTTTGTGAGTTCACAATCAATAGGAACAACTAATTCAGGTGATGAATATTCTTCCACTGTGACTTACGATTGGGTAAAAAGTAGGAATTGAATCAGCAGTGTTAATTTTTTGAAAATATATTTTAACTCTTCTTTCCATTAATTTTGCCAATCATCGGTTGAAGTAGAATCAACTGAAAATAAAGTTAAACCATTTTCTATTTGTTGCTATGTTCTTTGAAATTTCAGACTTGAACTGTCTTCTGTCTTCGTAGATTTAACATTTGTGGCACAACATTTTGTTTCTTTATTTTAGTGTTTGGGATTACTAACAGTACTGCCTTCCTGTCTGTGGCTCATCTTAGGCTCTCATATAGGAGTTTTAATTTCTGGAAAGTATTCATTTTGATTTTTCGTCAATCACATTATTATTAGGTCTAATTTGTGACTAATACTGTGTCAGGAAACATGGTTATTGAGTATTGCAAGTGCTAATACGAACTCAATAAACTTATACATTTACAATCGTAGTTTTAACTGCATCGACTCTACTATTAAATAAAATTTTGCTAGTTATTTTTTATTTTAATTTTACTGGTTCATTTCTGTAAAGTGAGAGTATCCTTTTCTTTTTGTTTTGGTGGTACTTTTGTTGTTTTTTGTGTAATCCTATTATAAGAAGGCAATATTGGGCGAACTTGTTCCACTCTTGCTGACAATGGACCGAGTAGCTATAACGTATAAAAAAGAACCAGTATACCAGGTTTGCTTGAAAAGAATTAACTAGGTTTCTATAAAATTAATTGGATTTTATAAAGTTAATAGAAAATTAATTCATTTTATTAAAATAACAAAGTCTTATAAAAATTAAATAAGATTTATAAAAACTAAATAAGCATATTGATACCCCCACTGTGAGGTCATGGCATGCTCCAATGATTCTGTTTTCCCAAGCAAGGTGTAAAGACCCGCAAATTCCCACCCTTTGACTCGACCATAAACCACACAGGTCTGACCCAAAAGGTGAAAATCAACGAATACTTTAACTTTGGGCATACAACACAACAGAACAAAAACACAGACTTTTATAACATCAATAATAAATGTTACATCAGAGTACAGAATATATCAGAGTACATCGATAAATAATACAGCGGAAGAAACATTTAAATTAAATACATTGCAGCGGAACTAATCTTAGCGGAAGGCCATCAATATTCTGGACCCGGCTTCAGACTTCAATCCAGGATCCTGCTTAACTATATCTGCAAAAGACTACTCGACTGCCCGTGTGGAAAGAGGGCACCCGAGTTTGCAAAGTGAAACAAACTACAGGTCAGTCGTGGGACTGGTGTGAGAATTCTTAACTAGTTTAACTAATAGTAATAAGGCAAATCCAAGGACCACGCCGCTAACGCGGAACGGGTTTACTCCAATGGATTGTCGTGCATAATAAAGTAAATCGTTAAACAACGCAATGTCTTTTTGGAAAAATGAAACCATTATAAGACCCAAGTCCCATCACACAATGCAACGCACACCAGAGGATAGGGTTTTACCTTATAATGGTCAAAAGATGCTTGATACGTAAAAAAACGATAGTATTATTAGTGTGTATATGTTTTAAATAAAAACATTTCAATCATAAGTATCAACCCTAGACAGCATGGGTACCATATATCATGTCGCCAATACTAGTTCTACAATCAAAACCGCAAGGTCGTATTGGAAATTGGATGTCCATCATGAGTCGAGGCTAGGGGCAAGCTCCTCTCCGATTCGAGACACTCTAGCAAATGCCTCAGGATCCCCCGCAGTGAACCCTTGGATCTTCAGGGCCTGTCCCCGCCTATCGGCAGTGGATTAGTTATGCCTGAACACACGCTTCCCGGTTCCTTTGAACCTATAATATGACCACTATCGGCCTATAAAAATCCGAGGCGCCTCAAAATCCATCATCCACATAAGTAAAATGTCAGGGCTGGTAGGTCACTGACACCACTCTAGCTAGAAAGAAACGTGTGCACTCCCTGCAGTCCTAATCCCGTTTTTGACTCATACCGGGGTGTGAGGCTCGCGAAGTCCCGTTATACACAAAGCTATGCCAAAACAGGTTATGCTTTGATCATCAGCCACAAGGCCTGCTTTTCAACAAAGCCTTGATCATTGCATCTTAGCATGCCACGTCATCACTCCATATCACACTACCAATCCTTTGCCAAAATATATAAACGGGTGTTAAGCAAGAGAATAAATTCTCCGCCACCAACATCCATACATTCGACAGAAGATTAATAACATGATATATAATGGAGTACGATGTCAGACACACAATCCATTTATAAGCTTATGCTCTGGGTCTGAGCGAAAGCCAAACCCGTACAAATCAACACTACGTCCGGGCAACTCCTACTATTACCTTATCATGGTAGCGAGCCATTCTAATGCAACAGTCATCATCGTCCATTCGATGTGGAGATTTGACGGTCTTCTATCGCCGTCTTCCAATCTTGGATTATTAACGTCGTTTAATTATTTGGAATGAGATGAACTCGGGCTTTCCAAATAATCCTCGTATATATACATATATATATATATATATATTTAAAATCTTTCTTACACATTAATAATTATTTTTATTAACGCTTCATTCCTATTTTAATTATTTAAAATAATTAAATTTTTATATAACGACGCCTTAAGTCCATGGGCGACTATGGCGCTGAATTCAACCAATTTTGATTTTCACATTTACCAGAATCTAACCGTTGGATCTTAACGTAATATATATCATTGGAAAGATTTTTCCAAGACGGTCCTAACGGTTTCCGACGGTCGGATCTTCTTGTATAGTCATTTAAAAGTTCGATTTCAAAACGCGAACTACCACGCCCTATTCGTTTAGTTTTAATTACATTTATATATAAATATATAAACATAAACCGTTTAAATCTTTATTATAATGAATATTCTCAATCTTCATCCTTTTATTCCTTTTTATATAGTAAATTGTAAATCATACTTGAATGGTGAATTCTTCCTTTTTAATTCCTTTAATTTCTTTAATTTACGGTAAAATGTAAATTTTATTTCATCGTTCTTAAGTACATATAAAAATATAAATTTTATTTACAAATGTAAATCCTACTTTTTATTTACATTATAAAGATGTAATCTTTGTTTACAATGTAAATCCATACATTCATTTCATAGAATAAAATGAAATTTCATTCATGCGGGTTAAATTCATTCAAAATTTACATAATAATATGTAATCTATTTCATATGATGAAAATTCATTCATAAATTACATGTAAAAATGTAATTTACTTTATGCGGACTAATTTCATTCATAAAATAAAATGTAATTTATTTCATGCGATCTTAACTCATTCATAAAATGCATATACGAATGTATTTTATTTCATGAGGTCTTAATTCCTTCATAAAATACATATAAAAATGTATTTCATTTCATGCAGTCTGAATTTCTTTAAATTACATTATAAAATAATGTAACTTATTCTACGGTAAATTTTCTTTTTATTAATATCATAAATAATTATCCTACGATATCATTCTTTTATCTTAACATTATAAATAATGTTAATTTCCTACAGTGTAAATCCCCTTTTTATTTACATTATAAAATAATGCAAAATTATCCTATGTTGTGATTACTATATAATTTACATTAAAAATAATGTAAAATGGACATACGGAGAAATTACTTTTATTACTAACATAAAAATGTTAATTTCATCTTGCGGTGAATTCCTATTTTATATTTACAAATGTAAATTTTGTCTTGCGGTGTAAATTCATATATACATTCAATTGGAAAATGTAATTCTTATCATATAATATAAATTCACATTTTAATTATGCATAAAATGTCAGCTTAATCATATGGTGCAAATCACATCTTATTTTACATTAAAATAAATGTAACTACCATTTAAATGTTAATTCATGTTCTAACTCACCTTAGAAAAATGAAAATTTTATTTCACCGCAAAATCCTACTTTTTATTTACAATTAAAAAAATGTAAATTTTGGTTCATGTCAACGTCCTATCGTCTACAAATGTGAATCTTGATATACGAGAAAATTCACCTTTTAATTACAAAGAAAGAAAAATGTAATTTTAACAAACCATATAATTTCATTTTATAATTTACATATAAAATGTAAATTTGACATACGATGAAATTTCTAAATATATTAACATGAAATAAAATGTTAACTAACATACGATGAAATTACTTATTTCTAGCATTAAAAAATGTTAAATTTCTCTTACGATGTAATTTTTAACATTAACAAAAATATTAAATTTGTCATACGATGAAATTTCTAATTTTTAACATTAACAAAAATGTTAAATTTGTCATACGTTGAAATTTCTAATTTTTAACATTAACAAAAATGTTAAATTTCCCTATATTTCAATTTTACATAATAAAATGTGAAATCTAACACTAGTCGCATTCTTATTTTATTTGCACCAAATAATATGTAAATTGAAATTTCTTTTTAATATTAACATTAAAAATGTTAATTTATACATGCGGTTAAATTACTTTTTAATATTAACATTAAAATGTTAATGTCATCATATGGTTAAACATTAAAAATAAATAATGTAAATCTTCATACGTTGAAGTATTCTTATTATTAACATTAAATAATGTTAATTTTATCATACGTTGAATTACTTATCATTAACATTAAAAATATTAATTTCATCCCACGTTGTAATTTTCATAATATTAATATTAAAAATGTTAACTTACATAAGTGGTGAGTTTTATAACGTTAACATTACAAATGTTGATTTACATATGTGGTGAACTTTACTTTTTATTAACATTTTAAAAAAAAAATGTTAATCTTCATGCATTGCAAATGCTTCTTATTAACATCAAAAATGATGTTAATCTCTCAACAATGTAAGTTACTTATTATTAATATCAACTTTTTCCCCATTTCAATTTTACATAAGAAGAGAATATAAATCTCATCACAAGTAGCATTCTTAATTTATTTGCATCAAATAAATTGTAAATTTTCATCACATCGCATGACCACACATCCAAACATAACCACAAATCCAAATCCAATATCTAGCATCCAGGTGATTACAAGGTGATGTTATAACTGGGCATTAGTAAAATCAACACGGTGTAATTAAATAAAGAACATATAAATAATTTTAATTAATTTATAATTCAGATTTAAACCTGAAATTTCAGGTCTAATCACATAGCATTATAGACAATTCTGATTTCACGTCATATGTTATGATCGGTTTAGATCTATGTTTAAATATCATGTCGTATCGGTTCTACTGTTAATAATCATAGAAATAATAATAAAATAAATTAAATTAAATAAAAATAAAATTCTCATAGTGGTCTAGTCTGAAAAGATGACTCGGGTTCAATCAGATCCGGTGTTCGTATTCAATTTGATTTCAGATCTGGAATGATTCGAATAAAAATTCATATGAAAAATCAAATTCAGGCTTTTAACAACTGGCTGTGCAACACTTAAAAGCATGGGGAAATCTGAAGCGAAAACTACCTTAGAACATTCAAAACTTTGATTGCGATTTTCTGGAGTTGTAGTTGACGAAACGACGAGCCGTTTGTTGGAGAAGGACCAGCTACAAGAGATCTTTGATCGGCCTGAAGGTGGTGAGGTGCGGTCGACGGCGTGGGGCCCGGTCGACAGAAAACGGAGGCGGCTTTGAGGGCTTGGTGGCGGCGCTACAGTGCATGGTTTGAGGTGATTCTTGTCGGAGATCGAAGATCTCGCGAAGAGCTTCGAAATGAGTACTCACACGCTAATTTTCGTTGAGAAATGAAAGAGTTATGAGGGTTTGAAGAATCGGCCATGAATGGGTTCAGAAATGAAGAAGATGCGGCTGTAGGAAGAATGATGAACAGTAATTCCGAATATTATAATAATATATTAGGGTTAACTAATTATGTAATTAGCCCGTTAAGGCCCGTTTTGGTCCGAACTCCGATTTAGGCCTACTTACTGTCGTTCTTAAGGTTTTGAGGCCTTCTGAACACAATGGATCATATTACAGGACCCAATTCCGAAACTTATTATGAGTTTTGGAATAATTATATTATTTTATTAATATTTTAATGTATACCGTACATGAAAATTCACCGAGGTCAGAAATTAACTTCAAAAATTCTCGAAAAATATATTTAGCTATGTTTTGATGCTCTGGACCTATGAAAATTAATTTCGTTCAATTCTGAGCTCGTATGAATTTTTAATGAATTTTTAAAGTCAAAAATTTGCCCGCTTACACTGAAAAATCAATTATAATTATATTTTAATTCTAAAAATTACCGAAAAATCATTTTTAGCTTTGTTTTGATGATACGAATCCAACAAAATTATTTTCGTCGAATTCTGAGTCTGTTTGAAAAATGACTATTTTTAAGGCCAGTATATTTAATATTAAAAATATATTTTTAAACAAATAATTTCTGAAACTCAAAATATATAAGTGTTTACTGTTTTTCAATGCAGAAACATCATTTCGAACTCAATGGAAGTGGTTTCGAGTCGAAATTCCTACATATGCGAAAAGTAGCATTTTTGACCCTTATAAATTTCATAGCGACCCTCTAAAATTGAATTGGCCATAACTTTTGATTTCCGCTATGAAATTTCGATTTTTCGGGTTCGTTGGAAAGATATTTTTAAATAGATTCTGATATTTTTGGTTTCGCTAAAATCCATTAAATTTTGCATCCTATACGGTCAGTCAAAGTTCAAGTTTGACTTTTCAAACTACCGCGCTATTTCTAACTCTTTTTATAATTAAAATTAAATTATTCATTCTAACTTCGATTTGAATCAAAATTATTTAAAATATATTATTTTAAATATCAAAACTCATTAAAATCACTTAAAATAAATTTTAAATTGGCCCCAAAATTCAGGGTTGTTACAGTCTCCCCCACTTAAAAACTTTTCGTCCTCGAAAAGGAACGAAGCTAAAAGTGTTTAATTATCCTACCCATTTTTCCACTCTTATTGGTTTGAATAATTTTATAGTTGATTAACTTTCAAATATATAATCTTTTATATATTCAAAATCGTATTTTCCAAAATAGAGTATAATTAATCACAAATACGTATATTATAGGCTTGCTACTCCCAACTCATTCTAGGGCATTACTAACCCTATCTCTAATGAGTTTTCTCATTCTACGATACTGCTGATCCTATCTCTAATGAGTATTCTTATTGGATACTACTAATCCAATCTCTGATGAGTCTTTTGTTCAGTTCTAATGAGTTGTACCCCAAAGATTTGAGCTAACCAAAGCTCTGATACCAACTGTAAAGACCCGCAAATTCCCACCCTTTGAATCGACCATAAACCACACAGGTCTGACCCAAAAGGTGAAAATCTACGAATACTTTAACTTTGGGCATACAACACAACAGAACAAAAACACAGACTTTTATAACATCAATAATAAATGTTACATCAGAGTACAGAATATATCAGAGTACATCGATAAATAATACAGCGGAAGAAACATTTAAATTAAATTAAATACATTGCAGCGGAACTAATCTTAGCGGAAGGCCATCAATATTCTGGACCCGGCTTCAGACTTCAATCCAGGATCCTGCTTAACTATATCTGCAAAAGACTACTCGACTGCCCGTGTGGAAAGAGGGCACCCGAGTTTGCAAAGTGAAACAAACTACAGGTCAGTCGTGGGACTGGTGTGAGAATTCTTAACTAGTTTAACTAATAGTAATAAGGCAAATCCAAGGACCACGCCGCTAACGCGGAACGGGTTTACTCCAATGGATTGCCGTGCATAATAAAGTAAATCGTTAAACAACACAATGTCTTTTTGGAAAAATGAAACCATTATAAGACCCAAGTCCCATCACACAATGCAACGCACACCAGAGGATAGGGTTTTACCTTATAATGGTCAAAAGATGCTTGATACGTAAAAAAACGATAGTATTATTAGTGTGTATATGTTTTAAATAAAAACATTTCAATCATAAGTATCAACCCTAGACGGCATGGGTACCATATATCATGTCGCCAATACTAGTTCTACAATCAAAACCGCAAGGTCGTATTGGAAATTGGATTTCCATCATGATTCGAGGCTAGGGGCAAGCTCCTCTCCGATTCGAGACACTCTAGCAAATGCCTCAGGATCCCCCGTAGTGAACCCTTGGATCTTCAGGGCCGGTCCCCGCCTATCGGCAGTGGATTTGTTATGCCTGAACACACGCTTCCCGGTTCCTTTGAATCTATAATATGACCACTATCGGCCTATAAAAATCCGAGGCGCCTCAAAATCCATCATCCACATAAGTAAAATGTCAGGGCTGGTAGGTCACTGACACCACTCTAGCTAGAAAGAAACGTGTGCACTCCCTGCAGTCCTAATCCCGTTTTTGACTCATACCGGGGTGTGAGTCTCGCGAAGTCCCGTTATACACAAAGCTATGCCTAAACAGGTTATGCTTTGATCATCAGCCAAAAGGCCTGCTTTTCAACAAAGCCTTGATCATTGCATCTTAGCATGCCACATCATCACTCCATATCACACTACCAATCCTTTGCCAAAATATATAAACGGGTGTTAAGCAAGAGAATAAATTCTCCGCCACCAACATCCATACATTCGACAGAAGATTAATAACATGATATATAATGGAGTACGATGTCAGACACACAATCCATTTATAAGCTTATGCTCTGGGTCTGAGCGAAAGCCAAACCCGTACAAATCAACACTACGTCCGGGCAACTCCTACTATTACCTTATCATGGTAGCGAGCCATTCTAATGCAACAGTCATCATCGTCCATTCGATGTGGAGATTTGACGGTCTTCTATCGTCGTCTTCCAATCTTGGATTATTAACGTCGTTTAATTATTTGGAATGAGATGAACTCGGGCTTTCCAAATAATCCTCGTATATATACATATATATATATATATTTAAAATCTTTCTTACACATTAATAATTATTTTTATTAACGCTTCATTCCTATTTTAATTATTTAAAATAATTAAATTTTTATATAACGACGCCTTAAGTCCATGGGCGACTATGGCGCTGAATTCAACCAATTTTGATTTTCACATTTACCAGAATCTAACCGTTGGATCTTAACGTAATATATATCGTTGGAAAGATTTTTCCAAGACGGTCCTAACGGTTTCCGACGGTCGGATCTTCTTGTATAGTCATTTAAAAGTTCAATTTCAAAACGCGAACTACCACGCCCTATTCGTTTAATTTTAATTACATTTATATATAAATATATAAACATAAACCGTTTAAATCTTTATTATAATGAATATTCTCAATCTTCATCCTTTTATTCCTTTTTATATAGTAAATTGTAAATCATACTTGAATGGTGAATTCTTCCTTTTTAATTCCTTTAATTTCTTTAATTTACGGTAAAATGTAAATTTTATTTCATCGTTCTTAAGTACATATAAAAATATAAATTTTATTTACAAATGTAAATCCTACTTTTTATTTACATTATAAAGATGTAATCATTGTTTACAATGTAAATCCATACATTCATTTCATAGAATAAAATGAAATTTCATTCATGCGGGTTAAATTCATTCAAAATTTACATAATAATATGTAATCTATTTCATATGATGAAAATTCATTCATAAATTACATGTAAAAATGTAATTTACTTTATGCGGACTAATTTCATTCATAAAATAAAATGTAATTTATTTCATGCGTTCTTAACTCATTCATAAAATGCATATACGAATGTATTTTATTTCATGAAGTCTTAATTCCTTCATAAAATACATATAAAAATGTATTTCATTTCATGCAGTCTAAATTTCTTTAAATTACATTATAAAATAATGTAACTTATTCTACGGTAAATTTTCTTTTTATTAATATCATAAATAATTATCCTACGATATCATTCTTTTATCTTAACATTATAAATAATGTTAATTTCCTACAGTGTAAATCCCCTTTTTATTTACATTATAAAATAATGCAAAATTATCCTATGTTGTGATTACTATATAATTTACATTAAAAATAATGTAAAATGGACATACGGAGAAATTACTTTTATTACTAACATAAAAATGTTAATTTCATCTTGCGATGAATTCCTATTTTATATTTACAAATGTAAATTTTGTCTTGCGGTGTAAATTCATATATACATTCAATTGGAAAATGTAATTCTTATCATATAATATAAATTCACATTTTAATTATGCATAAAATGTCAGCTTAATCATACGGTGCAAACCACATCTTATTTTACATTAAAATAAATGTAACTACCATTTAAATGTTAATTCATGTTCTAACTCACCTTAGAAAAATGAAAATTTTATTTCACCGCAAAATCCTACTTTTTATTTACAATTAAAAAAATGTAAATTTTGGTTCATGTCAACGTCCTATCGTCTACAAATGTGAATCTTGATATACGAGAAAATTCACCTTTTAATTACAAAGAAAGAAAAATGTAATTTTATCAAACCATATAATTTCATTTTATAATTTACATATAAAATGTAAATTTTACATACGATGAAATTTGTAAATATATTAACATGAAATAAAATGTTAACTAACATACGATGAAATTACTTATTTCTAGCATTAAAAAATGTTAAATTTCTCATACGATGTAATTTTTAACATTAACAAAAATATTAAATTTGTCATACGATGAAATTTCTAATTTTTAACATTAACAAAAATGTTAAATTTGTCATACGTTGAAATTTCTAATTTTTAACATTAACAAAAATGTTAAATTTCCCTACATTTCAATTTTACATAATAAAATGTAAAATCTAACACTAGTCGCATTCTTATTTTATTTGCACCAAATAATATGTAAATTGAAATTTCTTTTTAATATTAACATTAAAAACGTTAATTTATACATGCGGTTAAATTACTTTTTAATATTAACATTAAAATGTTAATGTCATCATATGGTTAAACATTAAAAATAAATTATGTAAATCTTCATACGTTGTAAGTATTCTTATTATTAACATTAAATAATGTTAATTTTATCATACGTTGAATTACTTATCATTAACATTAAAAATATTAATTTCATCCCACGTTGTAATTTTTATAATATTAATATTAAAAATGTTAATTTACATAAGTGGTGAGTTTTATAACGTTAACATTACAAATGTTGATTTACATATGTGGTGAACTTTACTTTTTATTAACATTTTTAAAAAAAAATGTTAATCTTCATGCATTGCAAATGCTTCTTATTAACATCAAAAATGATGTTAATCTCTCAACAATGTAAGTTACTTATTATTAATATCAACTTTTTCCCCATTTCAATTTTACATAAGAAGAGAATATAAATCTCATCACAAGTAGCATTCATCACAAGTAGCATTCTTAATTTATTTGCATCAAATAAATTGTAAATTTTCATCACATCGCATGACCACACATCCAAACATAACCACAAATCCAAATCCAATATCTAGCATCCAGGTGATTACAAGTTTATGTTATAACTGGGCATTAGTAAAATCAACACTGTGTAATTAAATAAAGAACATATAAATAATTTTAATTAATTTATAATTCAGATTTAAACCTGAAATTTCAGGTCTAATCACATAGCATTATAGACAATTCCGATTTCACGTCATATGTTATGATCGGTTTAGATCTATGTTTAAATATCATGTCGTATCGGTTCTACTGTTAATAATCATAGAAATAATAATAATAAAATAAATTAAATTAAATAAAAATAAAATTCTCATAGTGGTCTAGTCTGAAAAGATGACTCGGGTTCAATCAGATCCGGTGTTCGTATTCAATTTGATTTCAGATCTGGAATGATTCGAATAAAAATTCATATGAAAAATCAAATTCAGGCTTTTAACAACTGGTTGTGCAACACTTAAAAGCGTGGGGAAATCTGAAGCGAAAACTACCTTAGAACGTTCAAAACTTTGATTGCGATTTTCTGGAGTTGTAGTTGACGAAACGACGAGCCGTTTGTTGGAGAAGGACCGGCTACGAGAGATCTTTGATCGGCCTGAAGGTGGTGAGATGCGGTCGACGGCATGGGGCCCGGTCGACAGAAAACGGCGGCGGCTTTGAGGGCTTGGTGGCGGCGCTACAGTGCATGGTTTGAGGTGATTCTTGTCGGAGATCGAAGAGCTCGCGAAGGGCTTCGAAATGAGTACTCACACGCTAATTTTCGTTGAGAAATGAAACAGTTATGAGGGTTTGAAGAATCGGCCATGAATGGGTTCAGAAATGAAGAAGATGCGGCTGTAGGAAGAAGGATGAACAGTAATTCCGAATATTATAATAATATATTAGGGTTAACTAATTATGTAATTAGCCCGTTAAGGCCCGTTTTGGTCCGAACTCCGATTTAGGCCAGCTTACTCTCGTTCTTAAGGTTTTGAGGCCTTCTGAACACAACGGAACATATTACAGGACCCAATTCCGAAAATTATTATGAGTTTTGGAATAATTATATTATTTTATTAATATTTTAATGTATACCGTACATGAAAATTCACCGAGGTCACAAATTAATTTCAAAAATTCTCGAAAAATATATTTAGCTATGTTTTGATGCTGTGGACCTAAGGAAATTAATTTCGTTCAATTCTGAGCTCGTATGAATTTTTAATGAATTTTTAAAGTCAAAAATTTGCCCGCTTACACTGAAAAATCAATTATAATTATATTTTAATTCTAAAAATTACCGAAAAATCATTTTTAGATTTGTTTTGATGATACAAATCCAACAAAATTATTTTCGTCGAATTCTGAGACTGTTTGAAAAATGACTATTTTTAAGGCCAGTATATTTAATATTAAAAATACATTTTTAAACAAATAATTTCTGAAACTCAAAATATATAAGTGTTTAATGTTTTTCAATGCAGAAACATCATTTCGAACTCAATGGAAGTGGTTTCGAGTCGAAATTCCTACATATGCGAAAAGTAGCATTTTTGACTCGTATAAATTTCATAGCGACCCTCTAAAATTGAATTGGCCATAACTTTTGATTTCCGCTATGAAATTTCGATTTTTTGGATTCGTTGGAAAGATATTTTTAAATAGATTCTAATATTTTTGGTTTCACTAAAATCCGTTAAATTTTGCATCCTGTACGGTCAGTCAAAGTTCAAGTTTGACTTTTCAAACTACCGCGCTATTTCTAACTCTTTTTATAATTAAAATTAAATTATTCATTCTAACTTCGATTTGAATCAAAATTATTTAAAATAGATTATTTTAAATATCAAAACTCATTAAAATCACTTAAAATAAATTTTAAATTGGCCCCAAAATTCAGGGTTGTTACACAAGGCAAGGTGTATTCTGAGGGTTTAAAGATGCAAAAACTGCTCTTTATGCCACTGATGATTTCTACCTTTACTTTTTTGTTCATTTGACACATAATAATTTGATATAAATACCGAATGAATGCAGTAGAAGGAAATTTAAGCAATGTAATTTTAGATGCGTTTCTGATTATGGCACTTTGTAAAGGGGGTTGCAAGAGCAGGCATTGCTCATTTTGTTCCTCAGCAAGTTTTTTTTTCTTCCTTTTTATCCGTTCACTTACTAATCTACTCTAACTAGGCAATAGAGAAATATAACATTACTGTTCATTGCAGACACCTTATAGTATTGATATTGTCGTTCAAACTTGCAAAGCAAGCTGATCTCATTCCCCTAGGTTTCAATCCATCAATCTTGCTCGATTTTTTCCGATGTTGTACATATGTCTCTTACTATATTATTCAAGACAAACCAAAGAAGTAACATAGTATGCTGAAAATCAACCGTTTGGAAATGTAGGAGTGTTCCTATGAGCATGAGTGATAATAGTGATAATTTGCATGACTTTGGCATCATGACTAGCTACAAGTCAAGGTGTTATATTCATTGTAAATAATTTGTTTTTGAGTTTGTCTATCATCTTCTTTGCTTGTTGTTGGATCTACCGTTGATGCACAGGTAACTGCTACATTCTTTAAAATAAGGACAAAGAAGTTGTGTTCGTGTTAAAACTGCGTTTTGATCTGGGTAACTAATATGAACTAATATGAGCTCTTTCTCATGCATGATGCCTTATATAGGTGATGCTCCCTACTGCATTTTCCTAGAATGACTATTGGAAAGTTACTGTAACTGTTGCATGTGTCTCCAAGTACGTTCTCATGTTTTTTTAAACATGCATGGATTTTTCCTGTTTTGTTCCCTAATCTGAATTAAATACTTTGGAAATAGCTATAATTAAATGGTAAAATCAATCTCAACTTTAAATTTATAGAAATTTAACTACGTTTTTATATATGGTTTAATCATGGATGCTTAAGGTTAAATGTGTCGGTGCATTCAAGGAATTTTATGAATCAAAGACTAAACACCGAAGGCTTTCATGGATTTCTTCCTTGGGTACTTGCAATGTTCTTGGGAGATTTGGCCCGCCCCAAACCCATTGATTTGGTTGTTACAATTTATCAGGTTCCTATAATATCCCATCCATTACTGAAGATGATTTTACAATTTATACCATCAAGACAAGATTATTGTATATTGACCATTTGCAGCTGTTTATATTTTGCAGGCTGCAGTTCTGTTGTTGTTTAACAACATAGAAAGGTTGAGTTATACAGAGGTCACTACATAATTGAGCTTGTCAAATGATGGTGTGATCGGATTACTTCATTCTCTTTCTTGTGCTAAATACAAAATTCTTATTAAAGTGCCAAGTTCTAGGTCAATCAGTTTGAACACCAGTTTGAATTTTCACAGATAAGATGAGAAGGATTAAGGTACTGTACATTTTTTGATTGTCTACTTTCAACTTACAAATCACACATCTTTATACAACCTATACTTGTTCCTGTGATGTGTAGATTCCTCTACCACCGGTTGATGAGAAAAAGAAGTCGATTGAAGACGTAGACAAGGACAGAAGATATGCTATCAATGCCTCAATACTCCAAATCATGAAAAGTTGAAAAGTGTTGAGCTAGCAAAACTTAGTGCTGGAATGCGTCGAACAACTTAACCGCATGTTCGAGGTAATCAATTGTTTTTGTAACATGCCGGACATGCACTGGCCTCAAGAACAACTGCCCACTATATCTAAACATAAGTTCACCAAGGAGCTTGGAGGAGCTGACTGGAACATGGGGACGTGCACTGGTACTAAGAGAAGGACAGCTACAGCTTTATAATATAGGGACAGCTGCGTACTGTAATATGGGGACATCTACATACTGGAATATGGGGACATGCGGAATGAAACAAAAGATGCAAGAAAATTAAGTTAGGCTCAAGTACAACCCAGGTATTATATCTATCTTGATGTTTACTCCATGTTTTTTAAGCTTCCTTTTATTGCTTCCAACTTGTGAATAAACTGTTGCCTGTTATCTTTGCAAGTATCAATGTTAAGTTTATTTATGATACAATTTAGGTAGTTTTTCAAATTGCTTTAGTTATTGCAACTCAGTGGCTTTCCATTGTCTGTTGATCATCAAAATTTCTATAAATAATGGCGTGCCACTACAGTAAATTTGCATTCAACCACAACAATAATATATTATAAAATATTAACCAAAGTAAGTAAATTTTATAAAAATTAACAAAATTAATAATAAAAAAACTAAGTTAACTATATTTTATAAATAATAATAATAATAAATTAAATATTCATATAAAAATTAACTAAGCATTATAAATATATAATAATAAACAACTAAGTTAACCAAGTATTATAAAATATTAATCAAGATAATTAAGTTTTATAAAAGATAATATGTTTATAGTAGTAATAATAATAATAAACAACTAAGTTTATAATAAAAAATATTAATACAACTAAGTTTATAATAAAAATAACAAGTATTTTTTTCTTTTATATTATACAATTTATCGGTCAGTTTTTTCACCATTGTGTGGTTATATTAGTTCTACAACTTCGTAATAAAGTTTTATCGAATATTTCGTTACTGACTCAACATCGGGAAAAATTAAAGAAATTGCTGATGACTCATCAAAATTTCATCATTAATATACCAATGTGAACTGTTAGTTAAGCAAGCAATTACGTCAAATGTTTCCCGTGTTAATAATTGTAGCAGAAATTAACTTAAAGAACAACTTATTTGACTGGCTACATTTCATATTGTTACATGATGTTTATTAATTCATAAACTGAATGAGTCGTATTCAGTTGTAGAAGCCATTTAAGTACAAAACATATACTGTCAAAAAATGAAGAAGCAAATTAGGAAGTATGATAATCTCACATGCCTCAAATGGTTGAAGAGGGGACGCTAGCCATAGATTTTCTTACTATTGTACTGATTTCTATATATAGAATATATTGATTTAATTGCCCTATTCTGTGAATCTTCAATATCGCTACTAAATAATTAAGCACGTAACTAGTGTTAGAACCATTGATTTTAAAACAAATGAGCCAAAAGGGGTGTTATCCATGTTGGTTGCTGCCTATCAACAGCAACAACCATGTGTTGCTCCTATTGTATGCGGCAACACATGTTAGCCACCTTTTTGACCTCCTGATCGGAGTTAAGTCGAGCAAGGGTGCTGTCTTACTTTGCCTGTGGTGCAGCACCGCCCTTGGCCTTGAGTCCAGTTCCTCTCTACATAAAAAAAAATAGAGCAAAAAATTGAGCTCAGTGAGCAGTGAATATATATTTACTATGTGTGATATTTGTATTGCATGTGTTTGTGGAGAGTATTTATAAGTGAATAAATGACAGTTCTCATGCATTTTGGAAGCTACTTATTGTTTTGGGTGATTAACTTTGCTTTTGAGTGTACTGACAATAGTGATTTTTTTTTTTTTTTGCTTTACAAGTAGATAGACGACGCTGATGGAAAACATTGTTGCGATTGGTTATGGGTCGAAGTTATTCTTGCTGCTAAGACTATATTTTGGTTCGTAAGAATGTATGAACTACTATTTTTGGTCGTTACTACTTTGTGTATGTGTATGTTTGATGTCTCATTACTATTTTATGAAATATTATGGACGTATTGTGTATGTTTGATGTAAGAATATTGCATATTTTTATTATATAATTTTATTTGTTGGTTTTGAATTATGTGATCAATATAAAATGTGTTGTTAATATGATGCATTGATTATGAAATTTGGTATCAATATAATAAGCAGCAATAAAAATGGTGAGATTGATTTTGGACTTTTTACGGCGTTTTTAAAATGCTATTGAAATATTTATGTTGATTTTTCAAGGGCGTTTTTAAAGCGTCGTAAATATTTTTTTTAAAAATTGACATACTAACACTTATAGCAATCCATAAACGCTGTAAATAAATATCACAATAAAAAATAAACGCTATAAACAAATCAACCTAAACGCCATGAAATGTATTAACAGCACTAAAGAAACGCCATTAAACAATACTTTTCACAGCGTTTCATTACTGCTATAGTATGCTTCTGACTTTTAACTGCATGTTGATACACAGCGTATGTAAAAACGCTGTTAATACTTTTTATGGCATTTTTTAAACGCTGTTAAAAGTCATATTTGTTGTAGTGTCATGTGACTGGTGTGAGAACTAAAACAGTTATTTAAAACTTTACTTTAAAAGAGAGTAATTCAAGGGACCACGCCGTATAACATGGAACGGGTTTCCTCCCAAGAATACCAGTGCATAGAATAAACAACGCAATGCTTTTTCGAAAAATGAAGCTATTATAAGACCCAGGTCCCATCACACAATGCAACGTAAGCCGAAGGATAGGGTTTTACCTTATAACAGCCAAACATGCTTGGTACGTTTAAAACAAATCATTTGATACTATAATAGGTGTATAGTGTCAAAAAAATTTCAATCATAAATATAAATCATAAACGGCATAAGTGCCCCATACCACTATGTCGCCATACTAGGCTCTACAAATAAAACCGAAATACACGTATTGGAAATTGGATTTCTGTCATGATTCGAGGCAAGGGGCAAGCTCCTCTCCGCTTCGAGACACTCTAGCAAATGCCTCGAGACTACGCACTCTGGGCAACCCCGGATTCGGCTGGGCCGGTCCTCTCTTACGTTTGAGGATTAATTATTCCTGAACACACGTTTCCCGGTCCTTACAGACCTAAAATCGAGGCGCCTCATTCCAACAACCACAAATGTGAAAATATATAAATGTCAAGGCTGGTAAGTCACTGACACCACCAAAGCTAGAAAGAAACGTCGTGTTCTCCCAGCGGTCCGTATCCCGTTTTTAACTCATGCCGAGGTTTGAGGCTCGCGAATTCACGTTATACACAAAACTGCCACGTAGGCCGTGCTTTGATCATCAACCACAAGACTTTGCTTTTCAAAGAAGCCTTGATCCATGCAACTCAGCATGCCACACAGGCAGTTCATGCCATGCGATTGATATCTATCGATATATAACCTCTAAGCTCGTACGTCTCAGAGAAAGGCGTTAAGCAAGAGAATAAATTCTCCGCCGCCAAACAGATATATATTTAACAGAAATCAATCAACACAGAATAAAATCCAATGTTAGACACGCAATCCATTTACAAGTTCGTTCTGGGTCTGAACGAAACCGGAGGCACTTTCCTCGCATATCCATCGATCTCCAAGTACGTCTTGACGATCACCAACTGATTCCCTCATCTCGGGTGTACAGCCCAATCAAGATCATCAGTAATCACCCAAACGATGTGAAGACTTCCGATCTTCAACCACCGTCTTCATCTTCGACATATCGTCGAATCGGTTATTAAGAATGGGTAAAAATCCGGCCTTTCCGAACAACCCGCGTATATTAAAAAAAAATGTCACACCAACACAACATACGCCTCATTCCAATTCAGCAGTCACTAACTGCAAATTAGCAAGAGAACAATTTCCCAAATATTAACCCCAAAGGCCGAAACCAACATCAGATCAATACCCAAAAAGCCATTCTTCTTAACTAACCTACAGCTAGTTTCTAAATTTCACATTCTTAGGGAAAGGTTCCCATTAATTTTATCCAAGATAAATTCTTTAAAATTTATCCTTTAATCTTCCTTTGGATGTCATTTCAAACCAAATTATGGTTTTTCAAACTAATCGAGATTAGCGAACCACACCGGAGTAATTATTTATTTTATTTCCCAATCCCAACCTATTCATCCCATGAAGCAAAACTGGTAATACTCCATATTTAACACCACAGTGTTGTCAGTAAAATTAATTACCATTTCACGTTCAAATCTGATTAAAGATTTGACTATCGTTTTGGAGCAAAACTGGTGATACTCCATTCTCGTTCATTTTCTAAATTTGATAATTTAGATTATCAATTCACATTTCAATCTAATTGCAGATTCATTAAAACTTCTTTTTCTGGGTTAAAGAACTAGTGTCATTTAAAACACAGTTCACGATAAACCCAAATCACATTCTATTTAGTATCGGGTTAAAGAACTAGTGTTATTTAAAACACAGTTCACGATAAACCCATGAATCAATTCTATTTAAACCCATTTCAAATCCAGTTTATCTATTTAAAAATAAATGGGTTTTAATTTCAGTTCAAAACTAGTTCATTTCGATAAAAATCTATTTTTATCTTTTCAAATATGGAGTTTTTCATCCTAATTTTTCCAAAATCATTTCTTATGATTTAACACAAATTATCGATATTTTTAATACTTTTATCAAGGCCCGTACAGTCGATTTTCAACAACGGCCATCGAACTGCACTTATAGCGACCTTTTCCAAATTTTATTTGGACATATCTCCAAATCCAACCATTAGATTTCAAATAATATTCGTTAGAAAGCTCTTTTCGATACGAACCCAACGGTTCCGGTTTTAGGAGAATCCGACGGTCGGATCTCCCGTAATGTCCGTTCGAAGTTAATGGTCGAAATTCACGAACTGCCGCGGCGCGGCGCGTTCTATTCAGGCCATTATATTATATATAATATATATTTCGTCGATAAATATTTAAAACGAATTTTATAAATAGTTTTGAATTCGTTTCAAAAACAATTTCAACCTTTATTTCAAATTCAAATCAAAATTGAATTTTCTATTATAAATCCTTTTTACTTTCATTTTATTGGATTTCAATTCAAATCGATTTTAATTCGATTCGAATTCATTTTCTTTTCAATTCAATTCAATTCGAATTCGTTTTCTTTTCAATTTAATTCGAATTCATTTTCTTTTCAATTAGAGTTCGTTTGCTATTTAATTCAAATCAAATTCATTTTCCTATTCAATTCAAATCAAATTCGTTTTCTATTCAATTCAATTCGAATTCGTTTTCTTTTCAATTCAATTCGAATTCGTTTTCTATTCAAATCAAATTCAATTCGTTTTCTATTCAATTCAAATTCAATTCATTTTCTATTCAATTCAAATTCAATTCATTTTCTATTCAATTCAATTCAAATTGGTTTTCTATTCGATTTAATTCAAATTGGTTTTCTATGCGATTCAATTCAAATTGGTTTTCTATTCGATTCAATTCAAATTGGTTTTCTATTCGATTCAATTCAAATTGGTTTTCTATTCGATTCAATTCAAATTGGTTTTCTATTCGATTCAATTCAAATTGGTTTTCTATTCGATTCAATTTAAATTGGTTTTCTATTCGATTCAATTCAAATTGGTTTTCTATTCGATTCAATTCAAATTTAAAAACGAATATAATCGATATAAATATCATTCGCGTCAAAATAGCGCATCTCTAATCAATACGGCTTTATATATTTCAATAATTCCGTTATTCTATTCAACAAATGAATATTTATTTTATTCAATACATGAATCTATACTTCTGTCAACACATGACTAATCTCAACGAATGAGTATTGTCCACGTGTGACTAAATTTTATTGTTAAAATATTTCGTTCAACACATGACTAATCTCAACGGATGAGTATTGTCAACACAAGAACCTTTATTTTATAATATTGTTTATTTTCTAAATTGGAAGGAGGCCCAATCAATTACCAGATAAAGTTAATTATATGGATTCCATACCACACATATATATAATAGCAACGACAAATAATCAACCATTATCCAAGGTGCACTACACTGTATAAGCATCAAATTTAAATATCTAACGCTTATAACAGCCTGTCAATCAATCGATCGAAAAACAACTAATTATTGGGATTAGTGTATGTCGTATTTTATCCCAATACCCGTGCGGAGTTTCAAACAATCAAACACAGATTTTATTTGTGCAGTTGGGCGATGTGTAAAATTTATCGTCCCAATCAATGTCCTTCAAATAGGTGTACATGAACAAACCATCCGGTTTTTACTTCGCTATTCAATATATAAAAATCGAATTTTTACTTCGCTATTCAATATATAAAAATTCGAATTTTTACTTCGCTATTCAATATATAAAAATCGAATTTTTACTTCGCTATTCAATATATAAAAATCGAATTTTTACTTCATTATTCAATATATAAAAATCACGTTTTTATTATAAAAATCATCTCTTTATAAAACAAAGATCACAAGTTTTATATGAATAAAAATCGTTTCTATTCTTGTATGTGTTAAAAATCTTTACTTTTCACTTTTCAAAATCTAAACTTTCCAAACTGAAAAATCGGATTTTTATAACACTAAAATTCCTATCTTTGTGTGATTAAAACTGAAATCAAACAATGTTTATATATATATATATATATATATATATATATATATATATATACTGAATTTAGATCACTAAAAAACCCTATTTTTAATTACTTTAAGTAAATAAAACAAAGCAGCGAACAAAATAAAACTTACAGGCTAAAGGGGGTGGGGTTGGCGACACCGAGGGGGTGCTGATGGGCGGAGAGCGGTGCAGGCGTCAGGCGGCAGGCGTAGGGAGGTCCATGGGGTTCGACGTGGCGCTTGGGATTCGCGATTAGAACTGGAGAAGGAGGAGAGACGTGGCGAGAGGAGGGGGATGGAGGAGAAGGCGGCGTGGTGTGGAGGAAGAAGAAGAAGAGGTCGCGGCAGCAGCAACAGGGGGGGTCGCTGCGCCTGAAGTGCGGTTGGAAGGGGAGGGCGGAGACGGAAAAGGGGGCGCCTGGCAGCACGGTGGCGCGCTGCTCGGAGGAGCGGCGGCGCTCCTCCCTCTTCTTCTTTTTTTTATTCTGTTGAAAATGAATTTCAACGGGGGGGGGGGGGGGGGCAGAAGTTAAAGGGAGAGGGAGGGAGGAGGATATTTTTTTATTTTATTTAATTTAATTTCAAAAAGTTGACTTTTTCATACGACCTGTAAACGAGACCCACCGCCTGTCGTCCATAGCGTTTTACCCCCATTCCGAACACAATGGGATATGTACCATAAGCTGATTCGGTCGTTATAATCAGTTTTCGTCAAAATCAACATATAACTCTATATATTGAATTTAAACGCGCATTTCATTATACCGGGGTCACATACTAACTCTAAAAATTCTCGAAAAATATTTTCTAGTTTCGTATTGACGATACAGTCCTAACAAAACTAGTTTCATTGAATTCTGAGACCGTTTGGAAAATGGCCATTTTCCAGTCGATTAAAATCAACTGAAACTGGTCAAACGCGTTTTCCTTTTCCACGCTCACATATTGATTCGAAAAATTATGAAATTTGAAATCTAGCAATAATTTGACATCACGGACCCAACAAAAGTGGTTTCGTCGAAATCCGAGGTCGTTTGCAAAATAACAATTTTTAAGGGCCTGGATTCCATAGCGACTATTCAGAATTTTCAGCTGGACATATCTTTTGATTCCCGCTATGAAATTTCGATTTTTCAGATTCGTTGGAAAGATATTATCAATTAGATCCCATTATTTTTGGTTTCACTAAAATCCGGATTGTTTTGCACCCGGTACATTCATTTGAAGTTTGAAATCGAATTATCGAACTACCGCGCCATTTTCAATTCCATTTATAATTATATATAATTATTTATATTCTAACAATGACGTATATAATATATACATTCGAATTCTATTCAAAATAAATTTCTCGTCGATATTATTTAAAATAATCTATTTTAAATATGCAAAATTCGCTAAAATTGCCAAAATAAAAATTTTATACTGGCTCAGATTTTCGGGTTGTTACATCTCCGCTCTACAACTTTCTTGTTTGTGCCATCATCTATTTCTCCTTCGTTTCATCAGAAAACTACCATAACCGAAATCAGTTTTCAGCCTTTGATCTGAAATTCTGGCGAATCCGTACAACGATAGGCTATGATATTTTTGTGGTAAGTAGAGATCATCATATGCTGCAACTTTCGTGTATTGAGCTTTGGCTAATTATTGAAGGATTGGAAGATATAAATTATTTCATGTAACGGGGTCTTTTTTGTAAAAATATTTCTAGAAGAAGAGGAGGTGGCTGCAAGTTTACAAATAAGAGGAAGAATTAGGTTTATGGAGGTGGAAAAGATCTTATATAGTGGGGTTTATTATTTTTTTATTATTTCTTTAGTTAGCGTTGCATCCAATCGAACTGTTATCGATGCCCCGAGCACACATGAACTCCATTGGCGATGAAAATTGACACACTGCTATGTCTTGACATTACGGTCCTAATGAAATTGGTTTCGTCGAATTCCGAGTCCATTTGCTCAAAAAGCTCTGTTTCGGGCTTCAATGGTTGATCGATTCACAATTTATTGTGCACGGCCACATACTAGCTCCAAAAATTATGAAATTTGGAATCTAGCAATAATTAAATATTCCGGATCCAGCAAAACTAATTTCATCGAAAACGGAGGTCGTCTGCAAAATGGCAATTTTTAAGGGCTATATATAATATTAAAATATATATATATATATATTCCATAGCGACTATTTGAAATTTTAATTTGGACATAACTTACAATTTATAAAGTGAAATCTCAATTTCTTGCATTTGTTAGAAAGATATAGTTAATACGATCTTAACGTTTCTTATTTCATCCAATTCTGACTTATAATGAATTGTGTACATTTATTTAAAGCTTAAAAGCAAATTTTCAAACTACCGCACCATTTCAAGCTCGTTTTATAATTAATATAAATATATACGCTCAAACTTTGTTTTAAATAAATTTAAATCATTTATTCTAAAAAATATTTCATTAAAAATATTTAATTTCCATGAAAATCAATTAAAAATAAATTTTAAATTAGTTCCAAAATTTCGGGTTGTTACACCTAGCAGCAGCCTCTATTTCATTTTCTCAGCCTTAATCCTGAAATTCAACTCTAACCTCTGTTTAATGACGATTATAGATCTGAAACAACGTCCAAAATTCAAATGTCTCAGACCCTATCGAATTATATATCGTTGGAAAGGCCTCGACGATACGAATCTGCGGGAAGCATTCATTTTGCAAAACAGTGCTCGAATCGACTGGAAATCATTGTCAAAGGGGCAAAAATGTGGAAATAGGGTTCTTAATTAGGGATGTTGATTTCGGGCATAAATCAAGGAAATGGTGACATGGGTTTGGTAGAGATCATCGAGTGGAGTCTGGAGATGGTAGACACAACATTTGAAATTGCCTTGGTTGATGGGAATGGTCGAATTAGGGTTTCGAAACCCTAACTTTCTGGTGGCGGCGCGGGTCCCACAGTTGACCAGAGGCGACCAGATTTGGTGAAGAGGTGTGGCTTGGCGTAGGCTTCGATATGATGGTGGTCAGTGATTTTCTAGTGGCCAGAGCATGGAGATAGGGGTGGTCAAAGGTGGTGGCTGTTGGGTTCGTTCACTATAAGAAACATGTAGCAAGTAACATAATAAAGGTGACGTGGCATGAATGTGCCATTTTTGTAGCCATTTTTATTTAATTAATCATTTAATTTTAAATTGCATTAACGTAAATAACTTTTTCATACGAACTCAGATTGACGCACGGTTTGTTTCGTTGGGATCGTATCGAAATTCCGGACAACATACAGCTGTATTGGACTGATTTTGAGACTATTGATGTTTAGACCTACAATTGAATTTCAGACGCGCTTGAAATCAAAGGTGAGTGATTAAACCCACTCACACCTAACTAAAATATTCAATTGTTAGTTAAATTAAATTCATGCAATGATATGATGGTATTTATGTATGTTTGATAGTTTAAATTGCATGTTTATGTTAATTTGATTTGATGGTGTTAATTTAACTATTAGTTAAATATAATGCTTAATTTCTAGTTAAACCGGACATATGATAACTAGTAAATTAATGTGATATTAAACTGCTTCTGCTTGATTGTATTGATTTGGATGGATGCATTTAATTGATATGTTAATATATTGATGTTGAGTTGTTTGTTTGTGTTGATTAATCCCAACCACTTACCTAGATGTTACGGGAATCAAATAAACCCGGGATTAATCATTGAAATGAATTAAGAACATAGGTTAAGATGATAAATACCTATGCCCCTGATTTTAATTGAAATGATATATATCCTTTCCCAATATACTAAAATTAAATTTTAAGTATCACTTGGCCATAGGATAGAAAATTATATATGGTCAACGGTTGGTTAAATGAATTTGTTGTGACTTTGAACTTTGAAATATGGTTTTAAAAGCAAAATGAGTGATACTTATAAAATTGATTTCTTTTAAATTTGGACTATGAATCTTTGAATTTAAAGTTATAGAAATTACGTAAATATTGTGAACTGAAGTTAAACTTGAATTTAATATAAATGGAATCTATTGAAAGTGAACCTATTGGAATTTTAATTTGTTTTAAGATGTAAACTACTAGCCATCATGGAAGTTACTTCAAATTATACTTAATTTAAAGTGACATTCAAATCGTGAACTTATGATTTTATCAATCTAAAATGATCCGAATGAGAGTTGAAAATGGAAACTTTGGATATCTAAATAAAATCGTTTAAATTGAATTTAACTTGAAAAGGAAGTTGAATCAAAATTGAAATACTGAAGTAGAATTGATTGATTTGAAATGGGAATATGAGTTTAGATTTAATCGAAATTTGGAAGAAATAATTCAAAATTCCGATTATACTATTTTAAACCATTATATAAACTATTTTTGTAAATAACCATTTCCTTATATATAATTCTATTTTTAATTTATATATTGTAACTATTTTGAACCACTTTAATAAATAACTAGTTTATTTTATCAATTATTTTATTTTATTTTTAACATATATATATATATATATTTGAATAAACTATTTATTCCATAAACTTCTTTAATATTTTTCTATATATATTAACTAAATTTTTAATAAATCATATTTTTATATTCAAACTTTATATAAACTTTTGTTATCTAACTATTCGTTTTCAAATTATTTAAAATATATATCTAAACTATCTAATACACCTTTCATCAATTTTTTTATATACAAATTATTTTAGAATTAGAATAGTTTCGAGATTCGGAGATGAAGAATACTCTATCGTGACTATTGAAAAGATTTTTAAAGCAAAATCTGAGATTTTTGATATGAAATATGAACGATTTTGAAATGTAAATACCAATCGATGTGAAAAATGTAAATGTTGGGTTGTTAAAGAGACCAATATAGATATCGTCATACTCTCTGCCAATACTGAAAACCACTTTAACAACTGTGCATGTTGTGGAGAATCCAGAATGAGGTAGGATGATTTAGAGGCGATTAATGGATTTGAAGAAAGAGAATAATGATGGATAGCCTTGACCTTCGGGTCATAATTGAAATGACTAAAACATGAGCCATACCCAGGCCAATGTGAGTTAGCTACTCTTAGCAAACACGCTTCTTCAATACTATATGTATTACTTTGAGATTGATTGGCGCCTTTGAATTTGGGAGTGTTGTCTGCGGTGGGAGTTAGCTGGCGGCTATGCGTTACCATTGGCCTGGGTCCGCAATCCAGTAGAGTCACTACTGATGGGTATTTCCTTGATGCCTTGTTATATTTATCCTGATCGAGCCCCCCACGACTTTGATGTGTATCATACCTATGGAGTGCTCTTTGATAGACACTAATTTATGGTGGACTTTACGGTATCTGTATAGACTATGGTATTATAAACGATGTAAGGGTAAAAATGTAATCCCACTTACGCTATTCTAATATTTTATATTTGATCATAGACATTATTATGTTAGTGTATTGTATTATATAGTATCTAGTTTGACGGGTCATTAGGAGATGGAAATTCCCATAACGTCTCTTAAGTTATTGCACTCATGAACACATTGGATAGCAGATGTGAATTACTGTAAGCAACTCTGACACCGTGACACTCATATTATTAAATGGTTTTGATTTGATTGATATGAGAATATTTTAGTTCTGATCTGAGTATTTTTTGTCTTTTCATTTGTGCTCGGGTCAGCTTGAGTTTTCAATTGTCGAAGACATTATTATGAAGATGAAGATGCAGTTCAACAGACGTATTTATTATTATTATTCTGCTATAGATATTGCAATGTTTTGTAATAGTTAACTCTAATAATTGTTGTGAAATATAATCAAATGTATGTTTTAACAACTTCATAAACAGTTATTTATTTATCTATTATATTTTGTCCTTCCACTGTGAGATTCTGTGATTGTTTACTTCTTTTCTTATATTAACCCCAATAACTATTTTTATTTTTATTTGTTTGAGCCGACATGTGTGAATCATTGTCGGCTTAAACGGTCAAAAATCCAGGTCGTTACATATCAGGATATAATTTTTTATAAATTTCCTATAATATCATGTTAGGCCTAAAAACCCTCTCAATGCTTTAATAGTATTTGGCTGGGGCCATTGTATTGTAGCTTTGATTTATCTTTATCAACTTAAATTCCTTGTTGTGATATTATGTGACCTAATTATTTAATATTGTCATAATTAATATTATTAGTAGAAAAAGAACACTTGGACAAATTGATTATCAGTTTATTGTCTAGAAGTGTATTCAGGGTTATTTTTATATGATGCAAACGATCACTCCAATCAGCACTATATACTAATATATCATAAAAAAACCTAGGATGAACTGTCTTAAAAAATATTTAAAATGCTATTCATCAAGATTGGAATGTGAATGAGGCATTACTGACAACACATTCATAGTGGTCATCATGGGATCTAAATGATGTCTTATGAATATCACGTTCATACATTCTGACTTGGTGATACCTTGATTTGAGATCTAGTTTGCTAAAAAAAATTGAACCATGAAGCTCAATAAGTAGGCCATCGATTAAATGAATAGGAAATTTATTCTTTATTGTTTGTTTATTCAAAGCCCTATAATCAATGCATAATCGCCAAATTCCATCTTTCTTTTTAACCATCACAATAGGCACTGAAAATGAACTAGAACTTGGCTTTATGATACTAGATTTAAGCATATCAAATATTAGCGTATCTAGTACTTTTTTAATATATAATGAGAGTATATGTAGGGTTTTAGACAAATAGGTTTTGATCCCTCTAACAGTGTTATTTTGCAATCACAAGCTCTTTGTTGTGGCAATGTATGTGTTGCTGCTGTTACCGAAGGAAACTGATCTAATATATTTTGAATATCTAGATGAACTGAAGTTGAATTTGTTAATGATGTATTTGCAGACAATAACATGAAATGTAGGTTACCGTAATTGAATTCTTTTGTTGACACGTGCCCTTCAACTATTTCTACATCGTTTTGTAATAGCCCCCGCCACTTGTATTCTTTGCCTTATAATAAAATTTTACTTGCAATTTTTTGAAATTAAAGGAAATTTCATCTAAATCTTTCATCCATTGTTCCCCCAGCACAATTTGGCAAGAATCCACGGGTAACACTAATAGATCAAGTGTCATTTTACATCCTTTACAATGTAATATAACATTTGTGCAAATTTCAGATCCTTCAAGTTTGTGCCTATTAGCAACTTGTGCTTCAAAGGCTTAGACTGTGATTATTTAATTTTAATTTTTGTGCTAAGACAACATCAATGAAACTATGAGTCGACCCTGAATATATTAAAAATATTGTTGCCCTATTGTTAATAATTCCTTTGATGTTGGTACTCCCAACAGTGTGTTAAGTGAAATGGCATGTAATGTGTTTTGTGTATCATCGCTACTATCATCATTTTCTAACTGAGTATTATCATTAGAATGCACACTTTTAGTGTTAGATATATCCCCAAGATTAATTACCCCTCCACGATAAATAATTGTTTTATTTTACATTTGTGACCTTGAAAATATTTTGTTAGATCACAGGTTTCTGATTCATGACAAGGAAGAAGAGAAGATCAAAGGAAAAGTGATATAGGTTATGATTATCTATTTAATTGTGTCTTAGATGTGTTATATATTGTTAAAATCTATCCTCAAATATATAGCATACACAAATGCACTTACGAAAAGACACTTCACGAAAAGACACTTCGTGAAAAGATACTTCGCGAAAAGACACTTCATGAAATAACACTTCACGAAAAGACACTTCATCACTTTGCGAAAAGACACTTTGCGAAAAGACACTTCGTGAAAAGACACTTCGCGAAAAGACACTTCGCGAAAAGACACTTCGTCACTTCGCGAAAAGAAACTTCAAAAAGATAGTTCGCGAAAAGACACTTCATGAAAAGACACTTCGTGAAAAGTCACTTCATATTTTACAACAGTCATATTTTCCAATGCTCATATTCCCAATGGTCATATTTTACAACAGTCGTATTTTCTAAAAGGCATCATCTTTCATGAAGAGATTTCTCTTCATTTCTGAAAGGAAATGGGTGCGTCTCTTTGATAAAACTCCTCATGGAAGTTGACAACTCTTCAATGATTATATATACATCACAAATATGTTTTCCAAATCACAAAATCTTCTTATATTTTCTAATCTTAAACTCTATACTCTCTTGCATTCTAAAAGTTCTCTCAAATATTCAAATTACTTATTGAATCTTTGAATTATTTCAAAACTCTTGATTCAATAAGTAATAAACTTCCTTCAATCTTCACATACACGTTATATACTTGAGGATAAGATTATGGGAAGGTTGTACCATAAGTGACAAAATTCGTGTTATCAAGAACACATATTGTCAACAACAATTGTATTCATCTTTGTTAAAGTCCTCGGTGTTGTAAGAGGTAAGTGTTGAAGTCCTCGGTGTTGTAAGAGGCAAGTGCTGAAGTCCTCGGTGTTGTTAGAGGCATGAAATCCTGTTCGTCTGCTCGGGTGTTGTATACCAGTTACTCCGGGTGAAGTGAGGTGATTGTTAGTGAAAATCCAAATAGAAGTTTGGGACTGGACGTAGGACGTCGCTCCGAACCAGTATAAAATCCCTGTGTGATTTTTCCAATTTAATGCATCTACTATTTTATATATATTTGTGATTAGCTATTATTTCATACTTGTGTGTTTTACACTATATTACACGATCTGTGTGTACTACACTAGCATGTACACGCATTTTTCAATTGGTATCAGAGCCTGGTGCTCTAGAGATCGTAACAACATCCTAGAACAAATGGCAATAAAGAAATTTAGTCAAGGAATTAGAAAGTGGAAGAGCAACAAAGCGGAATCAAGAGAGCAAGGAAGCAAATGTCTTATGGCTAAAGTCAGATCACAATCGGTTTGTGTAGATTCATTATATAAAGATCTTTTGTTAAACCATGAAAAATTGTTAAAAGATTTTAAAAGTTTAGGTAAACTTAATGCAGTTATTTTGGCCAAGTTTAAAGATTGTGAGGAAGAAAATTCCAAACTAAAAGTGGAAAACAATTTTTTAGTTAAACAAGACAAATATTTTGAAAATTCCTTAGAAGAGCTTGTTTTTCAAAAAGATTTCCTTCAAAAAGAAAAGAGCGACTAGAAGATAAAAACAATGTTCTTTTGAAGGAAATCGATAGTTTACAAAATAAAAATAAATCATTAGAAGATTCTTTAAGTAATTCTAGTTCTTTAATTTCGTCTCTTGGAAAGAAGTATGGAGCTTTAATCGAAAAGAACCTAAAATTATCTAAAGAATCTGAGCTTTTAAAGGTGAATAGTAATATTTTGCAAAATGAAATTTCTGACTCAAAAGAAAGTTCTGAAAATTTACAATCTTCTCTAGATAATTCAGAATCTCAAATTTTTGATCTCAAAAATGAGAATGAAACCTTAAAAAGGGATAATTCTGAATTCAATAAGGAAATTGATATCGTAAAAACTAGCAAAATTTCTTTTGAAAATACCAATCGCGACTTTGGAATAAAATTTGAAAAATGTACAAATAAGTTCACGAAATTTAATAAAGGTCAAAATGGTTTAAATATGATTTTATCTAGATCTCGACCTTTACATCACAAAAGTGGTTTAGGATATAATAAAACCAATCATAGAAATAGTTTTAGATACGCTTTTATGTACAATAAAAATAACACTGCTGGTACTAATACACATCCTAGATCCAATTATTATTCGAATACTTCTATGACATCTAGAAGTACGAAAATAAATATCAATAGAAATTGTTTAAGTATTTAGGTTCCTGTAAATTGGAAAAACAGAGAAAAATATATCGATGATTATTTTGATTCAGTTGTTAATAATGGAAAATTTTATCATTAAAGGTTCCATTAAACCCTCTTGGGTATGGTTACCTTTCATCTAACCCCTGGACCCAAACGAAACAAGTGGGTACCAAAGTATATACGTCATATTTTTTGCAGGTACACCACAACAAAGAGAAGGATATTTCGGGATCTCTATGATGTATAATAAATAGTATCGTATGTTCTTTAAAAACTATCTATACTTGTTTCCTCTTATTTGTTCTCGGTTACTGCTTTATCATGTTACATATTCTTTTTAATCGATGACAAAGGGGGATTAAAATAATGGAGTGTGTGTGTGTGTGTGTGTGTGTATATATATATATATACAGTATACACTAATATTTTGTTATAGGGTAACAAATGGTAAGTATTTTACGTATGCACTAACAAAATGTTGCAGAGAAGCTTTATATTCATGAATTGATAAAAATATGCAAGCATACATTCAGGGGGAGAAAATAAATAACTCTACAAGATTTCAAGAGGTTGTCATCAATCGAAAAAGGGAGAGAATGTTAGATCACAGGTTTTTGATTCATGACAAGAAAGAAGAGAAGATCAAAGGAAAAGTGATATAGGTTATGATTATCTGTTTAATTGTGTCTTAGATGTGTTAAATGTTGTTAAAAACTGTCCTCAAATATATAGCATACACAAATGCACTTATGAAAAGA
Source organism: Allium sativum (assembly GCA_030737875.1). Classification (NCBI taxonomy): domain Eukaryota; kingdom Viridiplantae; phylum Streptophyta; class Magnoliopsida; order Asparagales; family Amaryllidaceae; genus Allium; species Allium sativum. Next base: position 84,767,721 of record CM060918.1, read on the forward strand.
CACTTCACGAAAAGACACTTCATGAAAAGACGCTTCATGAAAAGAAACTTCATCACTTCGCAAAAAAACACTTCGCGAAAAGACACTTCGTCATTTCGCGAAAAGAAACTTCAAAATGACAATTCGCGAAAAGACACTTCACGAAAGGATACTTCGCGAAAAGTCACTTCATATTTTACAACGGTCATATTTTACAACGGTCATATTTTCCAACGGTCATATTTCCAACGGTCATATTTTACAACCGTCATATTTTCTAAAAGGCATCATCTTTCTTGAAGAGATTTCTCTTCATTTCTAAAAGGAAATGGGTGTGTCTCTTTGATAAAACTCCTCATGGAAGTTGACAACTCTTCAATGATTATATATACATCACTAATATGTTTTCCAAATCATAAAATCTTCTTATATTTTCTGATCTTAAACTCTATACTCTCTTGCATTCTAAAAGCTCTCTCAAATATTCAAATTACTTATTGAATCTTTGAATTTATTTCAAATCTCTTGATTCAATAAGTAATAAACTTCCTTCAATCTTCACATACACGTTATATACTTAAGGATAAGATTATAGGAAGGTTGTACCAAAAGTGACAAAATTCGTGTTATCAACAACACATATTGTCAACAGCAATTGTATTCATCTTTGTTAAAGTCCTCGGTGTTGTAAGAGACAAGTGTTGTAGTCCTCGGTGTTGTTAGAGGCGTGAAATCCCGTTCGTCTGCTCGGGTGTTGTATACATGTTCCTCCGGGTGAAGTGAGGTGATTGTTAGTGAAAATGCAGATAGAAGTTTGGGACTGGACGTAGGACGGTGCTCCGAACCAGTATAAAAATCTCTGGTGTGATTTTTCTAATTTACTGCATCTACTGTTTTATATATATCTGTGATTAGTTATTATTTCATACTTGTGTGTTTTACACCATATTACACGATCCATGTGTACTACACTAGCACGTACACGCATTTTTCATATTTCTTATTACAACCAAAACATATATTATTCTTTTTATTTTCTAAGAATTCTTCTGGGGTGAGATTTTAAATTTAGAATTTTTGTCAATAGAACTTGGGTATGACTTTTGAGTGGATGCTATTGAAGGAGTACTGATAATTTTCTTGGCTGAGAAAGATTATATTTTATTTTTTGAAAGCCATTTATTTTCAAATGTTTTTGCTAAGCTAACAGCATGGTCAAAGTCAGCTGGAGTGTTAGCTATGACATGATATTTTATTTCTTCTTTTGAATAACTAAAAACTTTTGCAACAAACGAACAAGAATTATGTGTTCAATCATGCCTTATATTCTCTCAAATTGGTTAACATATTGCATGACTATGTGTGTTTGCTTTAATGAAGAGAAAGTGTCATATAGTCTTTCAAGATCATTCGAACTAACATACCCGAACAGCTTTTGTGAATGTTTCCCAATGTTCAAAGTTAGATGTGTTTCGAGAAGACTTCCAAAACCATTGAAGTGTCTCCTTCCTAAGGTTATATGAGCATGTCTACTAGAATGGATCAGTATTTAACTCACTCAAAGGCTCCTTAATCTCCTTCCTAAGGTTATATGAGCATGTCTCCTTATAATCTCGGCTGGCTTCCATTATTGAAGGATCTTGAGAGTGAGGGTCGGTATTTAACTCACTCAAAGGCTCTGATACCCTTTTGTTAGCCTCATCATTTTTCTTCGATTGAATCTGGTCTCTGGCATGTCTACTAGAATGGAGAGTTGATAAAGTAAGAAATGAAGGTGAGGAGATGAGTTCCAAAATTGAGAACAGAGTTGGCAGTGGAGAAAAAATGATTAGTTCGTGTTGATCAAGAGGAAAAGGGAATAAGGATGGGTTTGAGGAGAAGAAAGACTGTGCAATAGGGCTGAGTGGGGAATGCAGAATTGGTTGGTCACACGAGTGGATCACACCAAATCAGGTGATCGGTACGAGATGGGATGGTGATCAGAAAGGATGATAACACAACAGAAGTAAAGAAGAGAACACACAACAATAGGGTAAGTTTAGATTTATTTTATTTCTGAATTCTTCGCATAGCATTTACAAGCCTTAGGGTGGTATTTATAGATGTTTACATCATTACTTTTTTTGGAAGGCAAGCAGGGTTAAATGGTCTCTGCCATGTTTTTATTAAAAGCATAAATACAGTGTACAGCCAAAATGTCAAAACATACAATACAAAAGTAATCATCTCATATTTCTAATGATAGAGACCACCATTGGTTGTTTAGAAGTATGAACACCTCTAAACACTCTAATGTTCCTCTCCATCCATAACATATATAAAATTTCTTAAGTAATTTCAATAGCATCTTCCCTTTATATTCTTCCATCTAGTAGCTTTAAATATAGTGAACCACTCAATCTACGAGTTACAAGATGGCCTATGCAAATTGAAGTGCAGCAGTACCTTTTCCAAACGAATGTGAGAATTCACACTCAAAAAATAAATGTTCTATAGATTCATCTATCCTACCACATAAGTAGCAAATAGCATGATGCACTACATCAATTTTCTTTAGCCAGTTGAGAGTAAGTAATCCATTTCTTAATACCTTCCAGAGTAGGATATTTTCTTTTGGAGCAGCCCCATTATCCCAAGCCTCGGCATGCCATGGGAAATAAGCCATACTAACAATATTGCAATTATTCTCATAGATCACACTGATCTTGTGGGAAACATCATGCCAGGTAGCATGTAGAGACAAATCAGTGTACCTGTTATTTTGGATATTATTCCATGCATTTCTAACAGTAACTGAACTACTGAATGGTAGGGCAATACTACCATGATTCCAAAATCTTGCAACAGTTGCACTATCATGTATGTCAGTCATCCTTATCTGATTGTAAGATATTTTATCACTTAGTATGAGACCTTTAGACGCCCATGGATCATGCCAAAAAGCCACTTTATCCATGCATTTCATACCAGCCTACACCATGGGAAGAAACACTTCCCTATTCCTTAGTATATTTTTCCACGCCCAACTACAATCAGTATTAGGCAACATAGTCCAGAAGTGAGAGTCTTTAATGTTTATTCTGACCCATGTAGCCCAAATATTATCGTCATGCCTCATTAGTTTTTCAATTCTCGCAGTCGTAGATAAAGCAGTTTTTTTCTATTTCCTTACATTCATAACTATAAGCCCACCTTTCTCCTTCGTACAACAAACATAGTTAAAGGCAATGGGAATCATTTTCTTAGAAAAATGGGTTTCCATGCCAAAGGAAGTGATTAAAGGTTGAATTGATCATGTGGATAAGTTTGGAAGGAAGTATGAAGATTCTGGCGTAATACATGCACATGGAAGTAGCTACTGATTTAATGATGATCAATCTACCTATCAACGAGAATTTAGATCTTGGCCAACTAGAAATTTAGCAATAATCTTTTCATATGATTGTAAGCATTGAAATGTCTTGATATTAGAAGTATACATGGGAGCACCAAGGTAAGACTCATAAAATGGAGATAGTCCAGAAATGGCATATAAGGAAGTTTTAACATACTAAGACACCCTAGCTATTCTGATCTTAGATTTGCTTATGTTAATAGATAAACCAGTCAAGGAATGGAGTTAAGATAAAATATGGAGAACACCATTAACAGATTTATGATTGGGTCTTGTAAACGGCAACAAGTCATCTGCAAAAAGCAAAGCAGACAGAGAGATTTTCTTGCACATAGGGTGATAGTCCAGTTGCTTGTTAATATGAGCATGTTTAGAAATAGCAATGAATAGCTCCTTGACATAAACAAAAAGATAGGGTGACATTGGATCTCCCTGTCTTATACCTTGAGTTGCTTTGAAATAACCAAAACTGTATCCATTACAACTCAATGAGTGTTCAACAACGGATATGCGTGTATAGATCTAACACAGGTAGGGCATAGGGAACTTCATTTTGAAGAGGATATATATGATGGATTTCTAGTGCACCAGGTCATAAGACTTTTGGAGATCAAGTTTAAGAACACATCGGGGAGAAATGGATTTTCTATTGTAGCCCTACATCAGTTCAGCAAAGAGCATGTTGTTGTCAGCAGTATCACGACCATGAATGAAAGCACTTTGGTTAGGGGAGATAAGATCAGATATCACACATTTCATTCTATCAGAGATGATCCTTGCACTACATTTATATACCACATTGCAGCATGCAATGGTGTGAAATTGTGAAACATTAACAGGTTGTTGGATTTTTGGAATTAATGCCAATCTGGTTGTATTTATTCCACTGAGCATTCTATTATGCCTGAAAAGGATCTTTATGGCTTTAGTCACATCCCTAGCAATAATACTCCAAGTAATTTTATAAAAATATGCAATAAAAACATCTGGACTAGGAGAGATGGTTGCCTTCATTCCAAAAATAGCCTTTTCAATTTCCTCATTAGTTATTTCTTCAATAAGCTTACTACTCATAACCGTGGAAATGGATGGAAGGTCTATCATTGCAAATTGGTCAAGGGAAGTGGAGAAGGTGTGCATGGAGTCAAGAGATCTTTGAAAGTAATCAAGAAAAGCATTTTGGATCTTTAAAGTTTTATGAAAAGTGGGATAATTCCTATCTCCATTCAAATGCCAAATATGTTTTATATTCTGCTTAGCCATTTTGTTTTCTTCAATCAATGCTTTAGATAGCTATTTTGTAAGGCATATTTCTTCAATCAATGCTTTAGATAGTTGTTTACATCATTACTTAATTGTGCTATTTTACAGCTTTGCCATTAGAACATAGATACATGTTATTAGCAGCTATGCACATGCACAAAGGAACACAACGATATAAACCTAATTCTATTGAAGATTTTTTTTGTTGTAACTACTTTTATATGATTATCAGGCTTCTTATGTGTTTGAGATTTGCTCTACTTCATCTTCCCGCTTTTGTTTTGAATATTGTTTGAGATTTTGGGAAGTGTTTGTTGAAATTCTTAGTAGAGTTTTATGCCCATCATCTATTTGTTGATTTGCTAGACCGTGACATCGTAGTGTTAGTTTACGTATGTTGTACTGTAACAACCCGTAAAATGCGAGCCAGTTTGAAATTTTTATTTTGGCAATTTTAGTGAATTTTGAATATTTAAAATGAATAATTTTAAATAATAACAAGGAGAAATTTATTTTGAATATAATTCGAACGTATATATTTATACGCGTCGTCGTTAGAATATAAATAATTATATATAATTATAAAAGGAATTGAAAATGGCGCGGTAGTTCGATAATTCGATTTCAAACTTCAATTGAATGTACCGGGTGCAAAACAATCCGGATTTTAGTGAAACCAAAAACATTAGGATCTAATTGATGATATCTTTCCAACGAATCCGACAAATTGAAATTTCATAGCGGGAATCAAAAGATATGTCCAGTTGAAAATTCTGAATAGTCGCTATGGAATTCAGGCCCTTAAAAATGGGAATTTTGCAAATGACCTCGGATTTCGACGAAACCACTTTTGTTGGGTCCGTGATGTCAAATTATTGCTAGGTTTCAAATTTCATAATTTTTCGAATCAATATGTGAGCGTGGCAAAGGAAAACGCGTTTGACCAGTTTCAGTTGATTTTAATCGACTGGAAATTGGCCATTTTTCCAACGGTCTCAGAATTCGACGAAACTAGTTTTGTTAGGACCGTATCGTCAATACGAAGCTAGAAAATATTTTTCTGGAATTTTTTTAAAGTTAGTATGTGACCCCGGTAATTTGAAATGTACGTTTAAAATTCAATATAGTGATTTAAATGTTAATTCAACGGAAACTGATTCAAACGATCGAATCAACATACGAAACATATTCCATTTTGTTCGGAATGGGGGTAGTATGCTATGGACGACAGGCGGTGGGCCTCGTTTCGAAGTCGTATGTAAAAGTCAACTTTTTGAAAATAAAATAATTAAATAAATTAAAAAATTAAAACCCCCTTCCTCCTTTCCTTATACTCTACCCCCCCCCCCCCCCCCCCGATATTTTCAATTCAGAAAAACTAAAAAAAAAAAAAAGGGAAAGGCGATCGCTCCACCAGGGAGGCCGCCGCCCATCCTCCTGCCGCCGCCGCGCCAAGCGCAGCTCCCCCCCCCCCAACGGCGCCGACACCCTCCTGCTTCCCTCTCCCATCTACCCCGCGACAGTCCCTCCCCGTCGCCACCTTCCCCTCCTCCTCCCACGACCACATCCGCCCCCCCCCCTTTCTTCCACCGATCCTCCTCCTTCGCCTGAGCGATGGCGCACCCCCTCCCCTCTGTAAGTCTCCTTTTTATTTGTTTTATTTTATTTTATTTTATTTTTACTTTCTTTTATGCAATTAGTTTAGAAATTAAACTAGTATGGTTTTAAAAAACTGAAATATATTTATATATGTATTTAAAAGGCAAAAGATTTGATTTTTAAAATTGAAAAGATTATATTTTTATTTATAAAAATATGATTTTTATGTAAGGAAGAGGTAGAAAAGATTTTTATTCAATTAAAAATATGATGTTTATATTTTTAAATTATTAAAAATATAATCTTTACTATATAAAAGATGTGAAAATATGATTTTGTTTAGGTAGAGAATAAAAAATATAATTTTTACATGATAGGAATATTAAAAATAGCATCTTTATATATGTAGCGAAATAAAGATTGATTTTTAAAAGACGATATTTTTAAATATGAAAAGACGAGATTTTTATAAATGAAAAGATTAGATTTTTAAAGGAAGAAAGACGATATTTTTAAATGGAGAAAGGTGAGATTTTTACATATGTAGTGGAGTGAAAAATATGATTTTTATATATTGAACATTGAAGTGAAAATTCGATTGTTATATATTGAATAGCATAGTGAAAATTCGATTGTTATATATTGAATAGCATAGTAAAAATTCGATTTTTATATATTGAATAACGGAATAAAAATTCGATTTTTAAAAGTAGGAAGCGATTATAAAAATATGATTTTTAAATTGAAAGTGAATAAAAATGTGATTTTTATTTTAAAGACATCAAAATATAAAAATGTGTGATTTTTATATATGTAGTGACTACGGGCAACGAAGGTGATAAAAAGGCGAGAGTGAAGAAGATTTCTATAAAAGAAGAGTCAAGATGTTTGGATAGCTATCGGTGAGAACTTCTCACTCTTCAAATTTCTTTTTCTAGTTATATATATATATACTAGGATGTAGACGGTGCTTAGTAGCACCTGACACAATCGTCCACAGACCATGGACTTGTTTGTTTGGTTGCATAAATTAGTTAGATTATTTGATTGAAATTGAACTGTTGGGTGAAATAGAATGGATTTGACTGATGTGTGAATGGCGTGGGCCTTCACTAGACCGGGGATAAGGCTAGGCCTTGTTCCGTTTCTAGTATCGTGTCGTTATGCCGCCGAAATTTTCTAAAATATGTTAGAAAAATAAAAATATCATTTTTATTGAGTAAATGAACTGAATAGAAATTCATGTGTTAAAATAAAATATTTTATCGTTAAAAATATAATTTTTAACGTGGAAAGTGAATAAAATAAAATATTCATTTACAAATCGGACGGTTTGTTTATGTATACTTATTTGAAGGACATTGATTGGGACGATAAATTTTACACGTCGCCCAACTGCACAACAAAAATCTGTGTTTGATTGTTTGAAACCCCACACGGGTGTTGGGATGAATTTGAAGTTCACTCATCCTGATTGATTAAATATGTCGATCGATTGATTGACAGGCTGTTATAAGCGTAAGATATCTATATTTGATGCTTATACAGTGTAGTGCACTTTGGTTGATGGTTGATTATTTTTCAATGCTATTATATACATGTGTTGTATGGAATCCATATAATTAACATTATATGGTGATTGATTGGGCCTCATTTCAAATCGGGAAAATAAGGAATATTATAAAAGAAAATTCATGTGTTGAATATAAAAATAGTCATGTGTTGACGATGTTCATGTGTTGAGTGAAATATTTTATACAATGATAGATACCATAGTTTTATAAAATATTTTACATAACAAAAATAGTGATGTGTAGACAGTACTCATGTGTTGAGATTAGTCAGGTGTTGGAAGAAATGTAGATTCATTTGTTGAATAGAATAACGGATTTATTGAAATATATAAAGCCGTGTTGATTAGAGTTGCGCCATTTTGACGTGAACGATATGTATATCGATTATATTCGTTTTTATAATGAATATAGAAAAGAAGTGATTTCAAAATATAACGTTTTGAAAATATTATCATTTATATAGTAATGATATAAAATATTCAGTTTTGATTAGAAATTGAAATAGTGTTGAAATGGTTATGAAACAAAGTTAAAACGATTTATAAAATACGTTTTAAAAAGGAAATCGGCGAAATATATAATATATATATATATATATTATATATAATGGCCTGAATAGAACGCGCCGCGCCGCGGCAGTTCGTGAACTTCGACCATTTATTTCAAACGGACATTACGGGAGATCCGACCGTCGGATTCTCCTAAAACCGGAACCGTTGGGTTCGTATCGAAAAGAGCTTTCCAATGAATATTAGAAATTTGAAATCTAACGGTTGGATTTGGAATTATGTCCAAATCAAATTTGAAAAAGGTCGCTGTAAGTGCAGTTCGATGGCCGTTGATGGAAATCGACTGTACGGGCCTTGATAAAATTATTAAAAATATCGATAATTTGTGTAAAATCATAATATGTGATTTGGGAAAATTGAGCTGAAGAATTCCACATTTGAAAGGATAAAAATAGATTTTTATCGAAATGAACTAGTTTTGAACTAGAATTAAAATCAATTTATTTTTGAAATAAATAAATTGAATTTGAAGTGATTTTAAAAATAACCAATATTCCCAATACGTGGATTGGACTGGAGTTGAATCGAAATTATCTTCGGAATATTTCGATGTTGGGTTTCGTGACTATACAAATATTGTTATGGGGATTTGAAAGGTATATTTTATATCGTTATTTCCAATACGATATTTGTTGGTTTCAGAATTTGATATTGAATATAAGCCGATATATTTTCTATTCAGAGCCTTGTATTTAATATCAAATGTGATTTGGGTTTATCGTGGATCGTGTTTTAGATGACATTGGTTCTTTAACCCAGTTAAAGGTAAGATGTTGATTTTTGAAAGGATTAAAACTAAGTGGAGTTTTAATGAATCTTTAATTAGATTAAAATGTGAATTGATAATTTAAATTATCAAATCTGAAAAGTGATCGAGAATGGAGTATCACCAGTTTTGCTCCAAAGCGATAGTTAAATCTTTAATTAGATTTGAACGTGAAATGGTAATTAATTTTACCGATAACACCGTGGTGTTAGGAATGGAGTATCACCAGTTCTTGTTGCACTCGTGATGGGGGGTTCTCGCTTCGCGGTTTGGTGGCGAACGGGAGACTCTTACCCCCACATGTCCCTTGTGGTGGGGGTTGGTTAGGCAGTGGCCGGGAGACTCGAGAGGGTCGCCGTAAAACAAGTTACTGGGAGACCGCTGGGAGCCACGGTGGGTTTTACCTGCTGCTTTGGGGGATGAAGGGATGGTTGCAAAGCCTACCGGATTTCGTCGGGCTATCTCAGTTTGGTATCAGAGCTTTGGTTTACAGAGCTCGAGAACAAGACACATTAGAACCATACGAAAGAATTCATCAGATATTGGATTAGTAATATCCAATTAGAATTACTCGTTAGAGATAGGATCAGTAGTATCCTAGAACGAGTGTGAAGAGTATATTTTTCAAATGAAAACAATTTTGTTTTGAAAATTTAAATCATCTTACACGTATTTGAATATTTATTTATTTTGAATATGGACAATCGAGTATATATAGATTTCGCGTATACGCGTCATGAACGTATATTCGAAGTTTTAATATACTGGGTAGATATAGAATCACATTCTAGACATCCGGGGATGATTCTGATGATGGTGCATCATCATCAGTATTCATATTCGAGTTTCGAAGGTGTGATTTTCTATATATTTCCATTAGACTGGTGTGAGAACCAAAACTAATATAGCTAGAACACATTGTTGTGAATTGGCATCAAAACATGATTTTCTGTAGATATATCAAAATTATGGATTTGAAACTCTAATTCACTAATTGATTGATGTTTGTGTTGTTTGTTTATTTGTTTGCTAATTTTGAACCATTATGCCTCATTGTATCAAATATTGAATTGTATTGAAAATTGGTCGCATTTGCTTGCATATACGTATACTTACATTGAACAGGTCATAGCAAGGAGGCTAGAGCCGAAGAATAAAATTTGTTTGCCCGACAAATAGGTACATGTTTACTACATAATTTCCTGTTTTGTTTGGGTGATGATGATTTTGTGAGCCTATTGGCTAGCCGCTTGGCTTTTTCTTTTTCTTTTTGAGATCTGAAGGACCGGGGAAGCTATTTGAAATTCCCCGATGCTCCCGGTGCAGGGGAGGTTATAGCGAAATTTTTCGAAAATTTAGGGTGTTAGCCAAATTTTTGAAAATTTGAAAATTCTCAGAAACTAAAGAGTTGGAGAATGGAAGCCAGATCGAACATAGTGTTGAATAATCAAACCACTTTCGACTTTGTTCCTTTTCGGGGACGAAAAGTTTTAAGTAGGGGAGATTGTAACAACCCGTAAAATGCGAGCCAGTTTGAAATTTTTATTTTGGCAATTTTAGTGAATTTTGAATATTTAAAATGAATAATTTTAAATAATAACAAGGAGAAATTTATTTTGAATATAATTCAAATGTATATATTTATACGCGTCGTCGTTAGAATATAAATAATTATATATAATTATAAAAGGAATTGAAAATGGCGCGGTAGTTCGATAATTCGATTTCAAACTTCAATTGAATGTACCGGGTGCAAAACAATCCGGATTTTAGTGAAACCCAAAACATTAGGATCTAATTGATGATATCTTTCCAACGAATCCGACAAATTGAAATTTCATAGCGGGAATCAAAAGATATGTCCAGTTGAAAATTCTGAATAGTCGTTATGGAATTCAGGCCCTTAAAAATGGGAATTTTGCAAATGACCTCGTATTTCGACGAAACCACTTTTGTTGGGTCCGTGATGTCAAATTATTGCTAGGTTTCAAATTTCATAATTTTTCGAATCAATATGTGAGCATGGCAAAGGAAAACGCGTTTGACCAGTTTCAGTTGATTTTAATCGACTGGAAATTGGCCATTTTTCCAACGGTCTCAGAATTCGACGAAACTAGTTTTGTTAGGACCGTATCGTCAATACGAAGCTAGAAAATATTTTTTTGGAATTTTTTTAAAGTTAATATGTGACCCCGGTAATTTGAAATGTACGTTTAAAATTCAATATAGTGATTTAAATGTTAATTCAACGGAAACTGATTCAAACGATCGAATCAACATACGAAACATATTCCATTGTGTTCGGAATGGGGGTAATATGCTATGGACGACAGGCGGTGGGCCTCGTTTCGAGGTCGTATGTAAAAGTCAACTTTTTGAAAATAAAATAATTAAATTAATTAAAAATTTAAAACCCCCTTCCTCCTTTCCTTATACTCTGCCCCCCCCCCCCCCCGATATTTTCAATTCAGAAAAACTAAAAAAAAAAAAAAAAAGGGAAAGGCGATCGCTCCACCAGGGAGGCCGCCGCCCAGCCTCCTGGCGCCGCCGCGCCGAGCGCAGCTCCCCCCCCCCCCCCAACGGCGCCGACACCCTCCTGCTTCCCTCTCCCATCTACCTCGCGACAGTCCCTCCCCGTCGCCACCTTCCCCTCCTCCTCCCACGACCACATCCGCCCCCCTTCTTCCACCGATCCTCCTCCTTCGCCTGAGCGATGGCGCACCCCCCCTCTGTAAGTCTCCTTTTTATTTGTTTTATTTTATTTTATTTTATTTTTACTTTCTTTTATGCAATTGGTTTAGAAATTAAACTAGTATGGTTTTAAAAAACTGAAATATATTTATATATGTATTTAAAAGGCAAAAGATTTGATTTTTAAAATTGAAAAGATTATATTTTTATTTATAAAAATATGATTTTTATGTAAGGAAGAGGTAGAAAAGATTTTTATTCAATTAAAAATATGATGTTTATATTTTTAAAGTATTAAAAATATAATCTTTACTATATAAAAGATGTGAAAATATGATTTTGTTTAGGTAGAGAATTAAAAATATAATTTTTACATGATAGGAATATTAAAAATAGCATCTTTATATATGTAGCGAAATAAAGATTGATTTTTAAAAGACGATATTTTTAAATATGAAAAGACGAGATTTTTATAAATGAAAAGATTAGATTTTTAAAGGAAGAAAGACGATATTTTTAAATGGAGAAAGGTGAGATTTTTACATATGTAGTGGAGTGAAAAATATGATTTTTATATATTGAACATTGAAGTGAAAATTCGATTGTTATATATTGAATAGCATAGTGAAAATTCGATTGTTATATATTGAATAGCATAGTAAAAATTCGATTTTTATATATTGAATAACGGAATAAAAATTCGATTTTTAAAAGTAGGAAGCGATTATAAAAATATGATTTTTAAATTGAAAGTGAATAAAAATGTGATTTTTATTTTAAAGACATCAAAATATAAAAATGTGTGATTTTTATATATGTAGTGACTACGGGCAACGAAGGTGATAAAAAGGCGAGAGTGAAGAAGATTTCTATAAAAGAAGAGTCAAGATGTTTGGATAGCTATCGGTGAGAACTTCTCAATCTTCAAATTTCTTTTTCTAGTTATATATATATATATATACTAGGATGTAGACGGTGCTTAGTAGCACCTGACACAATCGTCCACAGACCATGGACTTGTTTGTTTGGTTGCATAAATTAGTTAGATTATTTGATTGAAATTGAACTGTTGGGTGAAATAGAATGGATTTGATTGATGTGTGAATGGCGTGGGCCTTCACTAGACCGGGGATAAGGCTAGGCCTTGTTCCGTTTCTAGTATTGTGCCGTTATGCCGCCGAAATTTTCTAAAATATGTTAGAAAAATAAAAATATCATTTTTATTGAGTAAATGAACTGAATAGAAATTCATGTGTTAAAATAAAATATTTTATCGTTAAAAATATAATTTTTAACGTGGAAAGTGAATAAAATAAAATATTCATTTACAAACCGGACGGTTTGTTTATGTACACTTATTTGAAGGACATTGATTGGGACGATAAATTTTACACATCGCCCAACTGCACAACAAAAATCTGTGTTTGATTGTTTGAAACCCCACACGGGTGTTGGGATGAATTTGAAGTTCACTCATCCTGATTGATTAAATATGTCGATCGATTGATTGACAGGCTGTTATAAGCGTAAGATATCTATATTTGATGCTTATACAGTGTAGTGCACTTTGGTTGATGGTTGATTATTTTTCAATGCTATTATATACATGTGTTGTATGGAATCCATATAATTAACATTATATGGTGATTGATTGGGCCTCATTTCAAATCGGGAAAATAAGGAATATTATAAAAGAAAATTCATGTGTTGAATATAAAAATAGTCATGTGTTGACGATGTTCATGTATTGAGTGAAATATTTTATACAACGATAGATACCATAGTTTTATAAAATATTTTACATAACAAAAATAGTGATGTGTAGACAGTACTCATGTGTTGAGATTAGTCAGGTGTTGGAAGAAATGTAGATTCATTTGTTGAATAGAATAACGGATTTATTGAAATATATAAAGCCGTGTTGATTAGAGTTGCGCCATTTTGACGTGAACGATATGTATATCGATTATATTCGTTTTTATAATGAATATAGAAAAGAAGTGATTTCAAAATATAACGTTTTGAAAATATTATCATTTATATAGTAATGATATAAAATATTCAGTTTTGATTAGAAATTGAAATAGTGTTGAAATGGTTATGAAACAAAGTTAAAACGATTTATAAAATACGTTTTAAAAAGGAAATCGGCGAAATATATATAATATATATTATATATATAATGGCCTGAATAGAACGCGCCGCGCCGCGGCAGTTCGTGTATTTCGACCATTTATTTCAAACGGACATTACGTGAGATCCGACCGTCGGATTCTCCTAAAACTTGAACCGTTGGGTTCGTATCGAAAAGAGCTTTCCAATGAATATTAGAAATTTGAAATCTAACGGTTGGATTTGGAATTATGTCCAAATCAAATTTGAAAAAGGTCGCTGTAAGTGCAGTTCGATGGCCGTTGATGGAAATCGACTGTACGGGCCTTGATAAAATTATTAAAAATATCGATAATTTGTGTAAAATCATAATATGTGATTTGGGAAAATTGAGCTGAAGAATTCCACATTTGAAAGGATAAAAATAGATTTTTATCGAAATGAACTAGTTTTGAACTAGAATTAAAATCAATTTATTTTTGAAATAAATAAATTGAATTTGAAGTGATTTTAAAAATAACCAATATTCCCAATACGTGGATTGGACTGGAGTTGAATCGAAATTATCTTTGGAATATTTCGATGTTGGGTTTCGTGACTATACAAATATTGTTATGGGGATTTGAAAGGTATATTTTATATCGTTATTTCCAATACGATATTTGTTGGTTTCAGAATTTGATATTGAATATAAGCCGATATATTTTCTATTCAGAGCCTTGTATTTAATATCAAATGTGATTTGGGTTTATCGTGGATCGTGTTTTAGATGACATTGGTTCTTTAACCCAGTTAAAGGCAAGATGTTGATTTTTGAAAGGATTAAAACTAAGTGGAGTTTTAATGAATCTTTAATTAGATTAAAATGTGAATTGATAATTTAAATTATCAAATCTGAAAAGTGATCGAGAATGGAGTATCACCAGTTTTGCTCCAAAGCGATAGTTAAATCTTTAATTAGATTTGAACGTGAAATGGTAATTAATTTTACCGATAACACCGTGGTGTTAGGAATGGAGTATCACCAGTTTTGCTCCATGGGATATATAGGTTGGGATTGGGAAATAAAATAAATAATTACTTCGGAGTGGTTCGCTAATCCCGACTAGTTTGGAAAACCATAAAATGGTTTGAAATGATATCCAAAGGAAGATTATAGGATAAATTTAGAAGAATTTATCTTGGATAAAATTAATGGGAGCATCTCCCTAAGAATGTGATTTTGTGAATAAAAGAATATTCTGAATTGGAATGAGGCGTTTGTTGTGTTTGTGTAACATTCGTTTATTATATACGTGGGTTATTCAGAAAGGCCGGGTTTATACCCATTCTGAATAACCGATTCGACGAGATGTCGAAGATGAAGATGGTGGTTGAAGACCAGAAGTCTTCACATCGTTTGGGTGATTACTGATGATCTTGATTGGGCTGTACACCCAGGATGAGGGAAACAGTTGGTGATCGTCCAGACGTACTTGGAGATGGATGGATATACGAGGAAAGTGCCTCCGGTTTCGTTCAGACCCAGAACGAACTTGTAAATGGATTATGTGTCTGACATTGGATTTTATTCTGTGTTGATTGATCTCTATTAAATATACATCTGTTTGGCGGCGGAGAATTTATTCTCTTGCTTAACGCCCTTCTCTGAGACGTACGAGCTCAGAGGTTGTATATCGATGGACATCAGTCGCATGGAGTGAATTGCCAATGTGGCATGCGTAAGTGGCAATTGGTCAAGGCTTCTGTTGAAAAGAAAAGTCTTGTGGTTGATGATCAAAGCACGGCCTGTGTGGCGTAGCTTTGTGTATAATGTGAATTCGCGAGCCTCACACCTCGGTATGAGTCAAAAACGGGATAGTGACTGCAGGGAGAGCACGACGTTTCTTTCTAGCTAGGGTGGTGTCAGTGACCTACCAGCCCTGACATTTATATACTTTTCACCTGTGTAGTTGTTGGATACGAGGCGCCTCGGATATAGGTCTGTAAGGACCGGGAAACGTGTGTTCAGGAATTGCCAATCCTCAAAAGTAAGAGAGGACCGGCCCTGAAGATCCAAGGATCATAGTGGGGTCCTGAGGCATTTGCTAGAGTGTCTCGAATCGGAGAGGAGCTTGCCCCTTGCCTCGGCTCATGACGGATTCCAATTTCCAATACGTGTGTTTCGGTTTTATTTGTAGAGCCTAGTATGGCGACATAGTAGATGGTAGCTATGCCGCCTATGATTGATACTTATGATTGAAACTGTTTTGACACTATACACCTATAATAGTATCAAATAATGTGTTTTAAACGTATCAAGCATGCTTTGGCTGTTATAAGATAAAAACCCTATCCTTCGACTTGCGTTGCATTGTGTGATGGGACCTGGCTCTTATAACAGCTTCATTTTTCTTTATTTAGCATTGCGCTGTTTGTTTTATGCACTGGTATTCTTGGGAGGAAACACGTTCCGTGTTATACGGTGTGGTCCCTTGATTTACCTAACTTTAAAAATAAAGATTAATAACTGTTTTAGTTCTCACACCAGTCACATGACTGACCTGGAGTTTATTGTTTTAACCTAAACTCTGGGTGCCCCTATTTTCCACATGGGCAGCTAGTAGTTTTGGTTTTGCAGATTTATATTCACAGGGTCCTGATTTACAGCTGGAACGATGCTCGGAAAGCTCTGTATCCGTGTATCACTTTCAGTTGTGCTTTTGTATTATTTTCCGCTGCGATGTATTTAAATGTAATTTAAATCTCTGATATTTGTCAAATGTAATTTATTCATTTATACTCTGTATATTCTTGTATCTGATGTAATTGTTGTAATAACAATGAAATGTTCTTCCGTCAGCGTTCTATTTTGTCTTGTACTCATTTCTATCCGTGCTTTCCTTCACGGGGAAGTTCGGGTCGTCTCATGTACTTTTTTTGATTCCTACACCACAAGTTTTGAGCTTTATTTTTGAAAATGAATCAAGATTCAAGTCCATTGGTGGTTCTGAACTTAATGTCGTTATTTTCTAAGAAAAACAGACTTGATAGATAGCTATCTATCTTAATGTCGTTATTTCCACTGCTTATTTATCTATCTCGAAGTAATATCATTGTTCCATGAGCTCATTGTGTATAGTACTATATTTTAGAAAAATTAAAAGTTATCATAAGAGTGGTTATTTCCTCTTCAGATTTAAATGTAAGTTTTGATATTTGTTACTTAAATGGCTCAATTTTTGAGGTAGTCTACTAACCTTCAGATAAACTGATAATAGGTTAATTTAGGTGGTTACCACTAAGTTTGCTTCCAAATACATTAAATTCCTTGAAGGAAAACTATATAGCGTATATGTACCAACATTTAATACTAGTTGTATTTTATTGACTAGAATATTTGAATAAACAAAAGTTCAACTTATTTGAATAAACAAAGGTTAAATGCCAAATATGTTATTTTCACTATTTTTGAACATTCAAATTTTGTAAAAATGTAAGAATTATGATGTCTACTGACGAAAGGCCTTGGGTACAATATTCAAGGGATACACGTGACCAAGTTTAGACAAAAAATGATGACTAGCTTGTATGTTTAATAAAATTGGACAAAAGTCTAATTTTTCTCCACTTCCTGGTTCTTCTTTCAACTCTGAACACAAAAAAACAAATTTCAAAAACAATCTTTATCCTGGTAAATTTAAATGTAGGAACTAGAGTATATATTCATGGTTGAAACGCAGAATACCACTTAAACTGGTATGTTTCCAAATAATACTTTCAACAAGTGCACATTGCAACTTAAAATTAATACATGTGCATCTTACCGTTTTATGAAGGATTTTTTTATTTCGGCCAGTTTTGAAAACTTATAACAGAAATAGGTCCGTTTCAAAACTAATTACAAAAATAGACCATTTTTTTTGAACTGGCGGCATCCCAGATGCCGCCAGTTTGAATTTTTTTTTACACTGGCGGCATCTGGGATACCACTAATATTGGTATAACGTTGTCGTTATCCCAGATAACGCTAGGCATTATCTAGGATAACACCTAGAGACCTTCCTTTCAGCCCCTTTCTAACACTTCCCATTTCCTCCCTTCCTACCTCTTTCACAACTCCACTTCTTAATATAAACTTTTCTCCATTTTATAAAACTCATACTAAATTATAATCATCTTTTTTTATACGATCTACTCATCAATCAACAAGTTATTGATCTCAATTTGTGTTCAAGGTATGGCTATTTACTTTATAATTTTATAATATATGATTTTAGGTTTGTTGTGAAGGTTGGTTCATTATAGATAGTGAAATTGTTGTTATTATGTATGTAGAATGGCTCCTAATGTATTCTTACCATATGTTATTATGACGGTGAATTGGTGGTAGACGATGATAACCTTGGCAAATACGTTGGAGGAACCGGCAAAATTAGTTCGAGGATGTAACTTGGTTCAGTCGAAAGATTTAGTATATAAATCAAGAAAGATTAAATCCGATGAATTTGACATTGATCTGATATGTAATTGGCCTACCGATTCTGTATTGAAATCCATTAAAATAGCTGATGATGATGATGTGGATAAAATGTTTTCAGCTGTAATAAAATCCATATAGCTTTTTGTTATAAAGAGCAAATTGGTTCAAGTACTAGAAGAGACAGCTCCAATAGTAGATGACCTTGAATGTCAAAATATTGTTGAAAGGTTTGTTCATCAAAATGTATTGTCGAGCTCTAATCCGTCGAGCTCTAATACTTCAACCTTTGTTTTTCCACTGTTACAAGCTATCAACATGATATTCAATACAATGACCCCAATTCTACTCAAGGAAGCTTCATACATATGATGTAAAGTTTGATTGCATTTTGGTTATTTGTTGGATGCATATGCATATGTCATTATTGTAGTTCTTAAGTACTTTGTTTTGTATCCAATTTTGTTACTCAGCAGTCGAATCCTTTTAGCTTTGCTGGACTGTCAAATTATTACATGTCCCATTTCATTCATCCTACACAATATTAGTTACAACATTTAACTCTGAGGTATGTGAAATATTTACAGTTAGCTCATTGGTTTTGTATGTGAAATATTAGATATGGCTGTTACATGTCACATTTTTTGAATTTTCAATGTTCAAATCCACGACATTGCTACACAATCAAATACCCAAGTAGTAAACATGATTATTGTTGCAAATGAGGTAGAAGACAATATTGACAAGGACACGGTTGGAATAGATGAAGGAGAGTACGATGATCGCCCTATTAATAGTATGGATGTAGTGAGCTTACCAGAGAATGACGTTTCTTGGATAAATAACATGTAAGTAAACAATTAACAATTAAACTATAATTTTGCCGATTTGGAAGATAGATCTACTGAAGATAGTAATGAGAATGAAATGTAAGTACCCCTTGATGATGACTTATGTACGACCCAACTAATGGCAAAGTTAGTTGGTGCAAATATTCAATTCACAAATGAGATATTTTCAACATTAAGTGTCCAAAACGGTTTCAAACTCGGTATGATATTTGAAACGAAAGAAAAATTCAAATGAAAATTAAGTGAATGGTCAATTCTTCACGTTGTTTCCTTTAAACCTATCAAGTCCAATAAAACTAAGTATACTGCTATCTGTAATGTCGATGTTAATTTTCCATGGAGAATTCATGCAATTGTGTTAAAAAATCCGAGAAAAATTGGTGGATTGATAGAAAATATCCAAGTGAACTCAAATGCATGACTCCAATGGTTAACTCAAATCACAAGCAGACAACGTCCTCATTTCTTGTTTCAAAGATCTTACCGTTTGTAAAATCTGATTTGAATATAACCGCTGGGACTGTACATGTTTTAATGGAGGAACAATTGTTTATTAAGATTAGTTATATGAAGGCATGGAGAGCATTGCATAAGACAGTCGAAAAATACATGGTGATTGGACAGAATCCTTAAGGCGGTATTTCACATAAATTGAAAAAACAAATCCGAGAAGCATTGGACATGTTTTTACGGATGATGTTGGAGTGCTTGAACGCGCTTTTTAGGCATTTGGACCGTGTATTAAAGGATTTGCACATTGTCGTCCATTACTATGTATTGATGGTACACATTTATAAGGGAAATACAAAGGAATATTGCTAGTAGCTACTGCTGCAGACGTGGATGACGATTTATATCCATTGGCTTATGCGATTGTTGGGTCTGAATTTGCTGATAGTTGGGGTTGGTTTTTTGATTGCATGCGTCACTTTATTCATACCGTCAACGATTATCGAATTACTTTTATTTCTGACAGAATGAAGGGCATACCGAATGCTTTGGAACAAAGTGGCGTTACCTCATAAGCATCGTTTTTGTGCCAGACATCTCAAGGCTAACTTTCAAGCAGCTGGTTTTAAAGACAAAAGACTGACCGGGCTATTTTATGTTGCAGCTTGTGCTTTAGAGGAAGTCAAATACCATAAAATTCGTGAAATAATAAAGAACATTAGCTAGAAGGCGCATAATTGGATTGAAAAAATTTTACACGGAAAAGAGGAAAATTGGGCTTTTTGCAAAGATGATGGTGCTAGATTTCATGTAATGACCACAAATGCATTAGAAAGCTTTGATGGTATATTGAAAGGGGCTCGATCATTACCTGTGAAAGCATTGGTTGCTCGTACTTTTTTCCGATATGTAGATATTTTTGTCAAACAAGAGAAACAACGCGAAGTTTAAAACCAAACTTACACCTAAGTGGGAAACAAAGATTGCTAGACGAGCCGATGAAGCAAGACGCGCAAGAGTAGTTCGATTTAACCCGGTAGAATGGTCCGTGGTGCATTATTTTGGGGATGAATTCAAAGTGCTAATCAATGATGATTCTTGCTCTTGTACGTGCAATATTCTTTGCTACAATATTTACCTGTATGCATGTAATGGAGGCTTGTTCGTCAGTTTCAACAGGAGCTAATAGAGCTCATCACGATTTCGCTTCAACACACTGTACAGTCGCGAAATATCTAGCCGCGTACATGCCGGAATTTTACCCCGTTAATGATAAACGATATTGGATGTTAATGGCTAATCAGTTGGTATTGCTTCCTACAGTAAAAAGACCGCCAGGACGTCCAAAGTCCACTAGATTCAAAAATACTATGGACGAAGGTCAAACATCAAAAGGAAACAGGTGCAGCAAATGCGGTGTTGATCATTAGAAAAATCATTGTACTTCGGTTATATAAATTTATGTAACCATATTATCTTTGTAGTTGTTTTAACTTTTTAATATAACATAAGTCATCCGAGTTTCATTCATAATTCGCACGACATAATTGATTACATAACTCTTCAGCATATTACATAAATTTCATAAGTAATAGAGTTACAACGCACTCATAATATAGGTACTTCCTATTACTTGGTCCAGCACCTGATCCACTAGGAAGGTACTGTAACACCCCACCTCCGCCAGTGCCACTCTTGCAAGGACACTAACTTTGGAGGGGCATTAAACGAGGTAAACATGCATGAGATATCACAAGACAGAACATGTAAGTAAAAACATAGTAAATAAAGCAGCGGATAAAACTAGCATTTCAAAACCATAGTCAAGTTACATCAAAGTATTTGGTCATTATTTTCCCATAAAACAAAGTCTAGCACATAAACTGAAAACTGAAAAAGAAACATAAAGAACTATCCCCAAAGTAGCCTAAGGCCATAGCATGCTCAAACCATACGTGAGCTATCCAGAAAAGCAGCAAAAGATCCAGCTAGATAACAGTGTTCCCACCCTACAAACCTGGGAGGGGAAACGGAAGAAAAGAGGCGAAAGAAAACGGGTCAGTCAAAAAGACTGGTAAGTCCTATCTACTATTAGTATAAAAACTAATAAAGCTAACTGAACATGTAAAACAGAGATGAGATGTAGGGTGATAACTGGCATGGTGAAAAGTTAACAAGATAGATCAAGTGTGGCATCGCATATACAAGATTAAGTTGCACCGGGGGTGTACTAGTATTCCAATCCATGTCAAGTATAAGAAATGATCCCTTGGCCCAAAGCTGGCCCACATCATGAAATGACCTAAATCGAGGTCCAACTACTCGGTCTAGTCGATCGGCTCCCTATAAGCCTAACTTGTCGTGTCGGTGTCATACGGCCCAATCACGAAGTGTAGTCAAACTGTGCTAGGTCCACCCTAGGGTGTATCAAGCCCTAGGGTGCCAACCACGGACACAGATCAAGCACGCACAGTCTAAACCCACGGATGCCCGTATCTGCTTTTTCAACTCCGGACCATGTGCACGACCATGGTCCGCCTGAACCTACACCGGCGCACCTACTCAGCCGTCATTTTGGTCGCTTACATGTCAACCCAGTAACCGTGCCCCACCCTAGCCTAGTCCCTAGGGTATCATGATACAATCAAGAGGGTTACTGGTGAAAAGGACCACGTAACTAGGGTTTCTAGCGGGTTAAATGTGGTTAACCCTACCCAATCAAGTATCAAGTTGGTTAAGTGTACCCAAGGTTCATGACTTAACCGCGTCAACCCATCATGTTTAATTGGTTAAGTATTCAAGTGGTCCATGACTTAACCCTATCATGTGGCATTAATTATTTTAATGCACCCAACCTCTCACATTAGACTTTGTTGTGGTTACTAGTTAAGCCGGGCGGGTCCGGGTAGCTTTACACCACAACTTGGTCTAACCTCGGGTTTCAAGTGCGACATGACCAACTACTCACATTGGATCCTATTGCTCGTAGCCACTAGTTAAGCCGGTCGGTTCCGGGTAGATTTATGCTACAAACTCAACCCAACCTCGAGTTGGCCACACTCATATTTTCTAAGTGTCATGTCCACCATTATGTTTACAAACACAATTACAAGTCAATGTTCATGTCATATTTTAAAATCATGTTTCATGTCATTAATATTACCCAACCCAACGTATTCCCATCGCATGTACGTTTCGCATAACATAACATAGATCAAAAGGGGGAACTTGGCAAAAGTATGACAAAAAGGGGCATAAGGTAATAAGGTTGGCCACAAGTTAAACATGGTGGCATATGAGGCATAAATAGGTTCATAAGCTTGCATATTACATCATAGGCCTCAAAACATGCATAATATCAACTTAAGCAAATAGGTGAAACATGATTATGAATGACATAGGATGATGGCTAAAAGTTCGCATATAGCATTATATGCAAGTTATCATAAAGGTTATAAGAGTTCTCATGTTATATAATGCAACATTTCAACATAAAGCTTATAGCTTTTAGCCCACAAGGTCAAGGTGATAGGTTTTCAAATATGCATAGGATATATTCATGCATAACATGATAAGATCATAGGTTTACAAACATGCATAGAATATATTCATGCATAACATGATAAGATCAAAGCATATATCATACTTAGGCCCAAACTCAACTTGCAACATATCACATTTAACTTCATAGTTAGAATCTAAAAGTAGTATAGGGCTTACAATGAGCGGTTATGCGATCTAGATCAATATGTATAAAGATTGAGACGAAGTCACAAGCAAAATCCGCAAAGAAAATAATAAGCTCCACTTAAACGCCTTGAAACAAGAAGTAATAACTCCAACGAGAAAGAAAGAAGGCTCTTTTACTTAAGAAAGATGGCTCTTTTATGACATAGATTGATTAGAGACACTCATGCTTTCATGGAGGAGATGAAGGCCATGATTGGTGAATATTTGGACAGCATTTAGTTGTAGGAATGATTAATGAGTGTTTAGGCTAGGTCTAGGGGTCTTTTTATAGGTGATTAGGTTAATTTAGACCATAGGATTAACCCTAAATCGAATCTGAGCCATCAACTCCCGTCAGAAACTTCCAGAGTAAGACCTAACCTGTCAAAATGGTGCACCAGAAAAACTGGTCCGACCGGGGGGTCGACCCCTGGGTCGACATGGGTGTCGACCCATGGGTCGACATGGGTGTCAACCCATTGGGGGGGTCGACACTGGTGTCGACCCCCGTGTCGACCCTTCCTGGGGCGGGAAAATTCCCGCCCATTCTGCCTTGGTTGAAATTTAAATCTGAATTTGAATTTGAACTGTTTTCGGGCTTGGAATTTTCTGAAAACTTCATTAGGCCATAACTTGGTCATACGGACTCCGTTTTTCGAAAACTCGGACTCTATTTCGCGTATTTTTCCGAGACAAACGCAATGGCACAGCCCGTTTCCCTTGATTCAGATTTTACAGTTTAATTCTGCCTTGATTTATGTTATAACATGTTATTCAAAAATACGGGTTGTTACATTCTCCCCTCCTTAAAGGATTTCGTCCCCGAAATCTCCATGTTAGGAAGAACGTATCCTACCATCCATCATCCATCTACTCAAAACATCATCCACGTGCAGTCATTGTCCTTAAAGGATTCTAAATGTTGTATGATCGTATGCAAAGGTGTGTGTATATGTACTTATCTAATGCGAAAATCAGGAGGTTACTGATTCAGTAAACCCCCTTAATGCAAAACATGTTAGTGAAATGAGTCCATATGTATGCAAATTCCTAACATAATTTATAATCTCTACATGAGTGCACATAACATTCATTCATATGCAACATCCACGTGATAGCACAACAAGTTTCATCCATGAATAAGCATAAACACTCATGCATATGCAACATGAAAGTGTGTGAGCCGATCTTAGTGCCTAATGTGTATCATGCATCCACGAGTATCCACTTGCAAACACTTGCAACCACTTGCAACCATCAAGCATAACATGTTTCAAATACATGTTTCATCCAAAGGGTTTCTACCTAAGGTTCTCATGACAAGGTTAACGAGATAACAAGATAAACAGGATAAACACGGATAGCAAAAAGAAAGATATGCTACTTAGGAAAGGAAATTGAGAATGTACCCTCAAAAAGGAATGGATAAAGCCCACGCATCTTCTCCTCGGTTTCCCAAGTTGCATCCTCATCGGCTTCATTCCACTGAACTTTCACCAATTTTACTTCTCGATTCCTTAACTTCTTGATCTCTGTTCCCAAAATACGAATCGGAGCTCTTCTCAAGGTTGCCTCTTTCTCTACCTCAATGTCTTCTAGAATGCTTGGTTCAACCACCTCAGCGGATTCATGCAGGCACTTTCGGAGATGCGAGACATGAAAGACATTATGCACTCCGGCTAGCTTCTCGGGCAATTCCACCTTATAGGCCATCTTTCCAATTCTCTCTATGATAGGGAAGGGCCCTACGAACCTTGGTGCCAGCTTCCCCACTGCTCCAAAACGTACCACATTACGCAAAGGAGAAAACTTCACAAAAACCCTGTCTCCCACTTCGAATTCCAAATCTGCCCTTCGCTTGTCAGCATAGGATTTCTGTCTATCTTGGGCCGCTTTCATCCGTCTTCTCACCAATTCAACTTTTTCGGATGTGTCCCGTATCATATCGAGCCCAAGTATAAGCCTATCTGTTGTCTCCCACCAACAAGATGGTGACCTACACGGCCTCCCATACAAAGCTTCAAATGGTGCCATCCCTATGCTGGCTTGATAGCTATTATTATAAGCAAACTCTACAAGAGGAAGGTGGTCTTCCCAAGTACCACCAAAGTCAAGAACACAAAGCCTTAAAAGATCTTCTAGCACTCTATTCACCCTTTCGGTTTGGCCATCCGTCTGGGGGTGATAGGCTGTACTTAGATTCAATCGCGTACTCATCGCTTCTTGCAAACTATTCCAGAATTGGCTAGTGAAGATCGGGTCACGATCGCTAACTATGCTAAAAGGAACTCCATGTAACTGCACTATTTCTCGGAGATAAATAAATGCCAGCCATGATGCGGTTCTCTTGCTCTTTACTAGAATGAAGTGAGAACTCTTTGTAAGTCTATCAACTATGACCCATATGCTCGTGTTCCCATTCCTTGACCTAGGCAATCCATCTACAAAATCCATAGAAATACTCTCCCACTTCCATTGCGGGACCTCCAATGGATGTAATAGCCCACCTGGTTTCTTTGACTCGGCTTTCACTTGTTGGCACACCATGCACTTTGAAACATACTCTGCTACATCTTTCTTCATTCCAGCCCAAAAGAAAATGCGCTTCATATCTCTATACATCTTATCTCCTCCCGGATGTATAGTCATCTTCGAGTGATGTGCTTCTTCGAGAACTTTATGCACCAAGTCTCCTACTTGTGGAACGCATAGCCTTCCATCACGCCTTAGCCAACCCTTGTCATCAATAGTATATCTAGCAAGGTGACTAGACGTCTCACCACGAATCAACTTATCCATGACCTCGACTATCTGTGGATCTTCCTTCTGCGAAGCCCCAACTTGATCAAGAAGTGTGGGTCTAAGCTCAAGGGATGCTAATGAACTCGTCATCGACTCAACAGTCATCGTGAAATCAAAGTTTGCCAAGAACTCTAAGTTCTTCATCTCAATAAACAAGGGACTCAAGGTCAACCTCCTTCTGCTTAGTGCGTCTGCCACAACATTACCCTTGCTAGGGGTGTAAGCTATCTCGAAGTCATAAGATGCCAAGAATTCCATCCACCTTTGCTGCCTTAGATTCAGATCTTTCTGCGAGAAGAGGTATTTAAGTGACTTGTGATCAGTATACAACTCAAACCTTTCGCCTAGAAGATAGTGGCGCCAGGATTTGAGTGCAAAGACGATCGCCGCCAACTCCAAATCATGAGTGGGATAGTTCTTCTCATGAACTTTAAGTTGCCTACCCCCATAACATATCACTCTTCCCTCTTGCAATAGAACAGCACCTAACCCCGTGCCACATGCATCGGTGTACACGGTAAACATCTTACCGCCATCGGGTAATGCCAAAACTGGAGCTGTGGTAAGGGCCCTCTTGAGCCTTTGAAAAGAAAGCTCACACTCCAAATCCCACGCAAAGACTAAGTTCTTATTCGTCAATTTAGTAAGAGGGGCCTAAATCTTAGCGAAGTCCCTGATGAACTTCCTATAGTAGCCCGCCAGACCGAGAAAGCTTCTTACTTCGGTTGCATTCCTAGGAGTTTTCCAGTCTTGAACCACAACCACTTTCGCGGAATCCACCGCTATGCCTTGCTTAGAAACTATATGTCCAAGAAACCAAACTTCCCTTCTCCAAAAATGACATTTGGAGGACTTGGCTTTCAACTGATGCGCTCTAAGCGTATCCATCACTTCCTTGAGATGTCTGACATGTTCTTCCTCATCCTTTGAGAAGATTAGAATATCATCCACGAAGACAACCACGAACTTGTTAAGGAACTCCCTGAACACCCTACTCATCAAATCTACGAAGTAGGCGGGTGCATTAGTCAAACCGAATGGCATGACAAGCCATTCAAAGAATCCATCTGGAGTCCTAAACGCTGTCTTATCGATACTATCCTCAGCTACTCTAAGCTGATGGAATCCGGTGGCTAGATCGAGCTGAGAGAAAACAGAAGCACCAACCAGCTGGTCAAAGAGATCATCAATCCTCGGTAACGGGTGCCTATTCTTCTTTGTCAGCTTATTCAACTCTCGATAATCAACACATAGACGAAGCGAACCATCCGCCTTAGTAGCGAATACCACAGGAGCACCCCATTCGGAAATGCTTCGCCTAATAAAATTCTTCTCAAGCAACTCCTTGATTTGCTTACTGAGCTCCCTTCTTTCACATGGGGCCATGTGCCTAACGGGCAATGATACTGGCTTGGCATTATCGACTAGATAAATGCGGAAATCTATCTCTCGTTTAGGGGGTAACCCCTTAACTTCTTCGAAGACATCAGGATAGTCTCGGACCACCCTTACAGATTGCAGATCATCGATGGACGAGTCAAGAGATTCAAGATAACATAACATGACGGGACCTCTAGGGTTACAAGAAATTTCTAGGGTATTACCGAGGCGAGTCATGAGCCTCACCACCCTATGCTCACAATCGAGAATGGCTCCATAACTGGACAACCAATCCATGCCCAAGATCAACCCGTATCTCGTGAACCCGAGAACATAAGCATTACACGTGAATTCTACGGTCAAGATAGAAATCTTCAAATCCACACAAATCATAGATAGATGGGCGGAACCCCCAATTGGATTTGAAACACTAACGGGATCCTCAACTAGACCAGTACTTAGGTGCAAACTTTCAACAATGTCAGAAGAAATAAAACTATGCGATGCGCCAGAATCAAATAAGGTGCGAACAGGAGAGTCAGAAATATAAACAAGACTTTCTACAGAAATACTACCTCGATCCTGAGCTGGAGCAGTGTTGAGAGCATGCACTTGCCCTCCAGAAGGTCCTGCACGCTGATTCTGCCCTTGCCCTTGTCCTTGCTTCTTGGGGCAATCCTTGCTAAAGTGTCCAGTCTCTCCACAATGAAAGCATTCGCCCCGCTTCCTCTTCTTCTTTCTGCAATCCTTGGCTATGTGCCCAACAATCCCACAGAAGTTGCATTTTCTTGGGTCCTTTGCCTTGGCCTTGTTGCCCTTGTTGTTCTTGTTGTTCTGATTGCTCTGATTCCCTCCCCACTTGGAGTCTGTCTTCTTGGCTTGAGTCTCATTAGCCTTGACTTCCTTCTTGCCATTCTTATCGTCTCCTTGAAGCAATGCCATGTCTACTAGTCCTTCAAAAGTGGCCCCCATGGGTATATGAGATAGGGCTAAACCTTGTAATGTCTCATTCAACCCTCGTGCAAAGCGTAAAGCCTTCTTCTGGGGGGTATTAACCATGTCCAAACCGAATCGAGCGAGCTGGTTAAACTGATTCACATACTCCCTCACTGTCATGTCCCCTTGCTTCAAAGATATAAACTTTTCCTATTGCAGATTCGCCTCAGCTGATGATAGAAACTTAAGCCCAAATCTTGTCCTAAAGTCGGCCCAAGTCTCTATAGGCCTCGTAGCATTGGTGACCTCCCACCAATAAGCAGCCTCTTCTTTTAATAACCATGCTGCCAGTAAAACCTTTCTATGATCTTCCACATCAAAGATAGCGGAGAGATCCTCAGTTTCTTTCAACCAATTTCGTGCTTCCACAAAAGTCTCCGTCCCAATGAAATTCTTGCCACCCATCGCCTTAAAGTCTTTGCAAATCTTAGCAAAATCTGCTTGTGGATTCTGAGGAGGAGGAGGAGGAACCTCAGTTACGGTGGGGGTGGTTGCTGGGCCCACACTATTGGCCCTAGCTTCCAAGTACCTCCGGAACCATCCGGGAATGGTCACTCCCTCGGGAAGGTTAAGATCGGCCATACTGAAAAAGGAAAAGATAGATTTAGAACAAGGAAACGAAGGATAGTGCTAATGGCTTTTGGGGAATAGTCTTTTTAAAATAACTAGACTTTTCTTGGAAAATACTTAATTGGTTTTGAAAAATAGTTTCTCAAAAGGTAAGTTTTAAAAAAAAAACTTTTTGCTCAAATCTTGTAAACCTCGCTCTGATACCAAATGTAACACCCCACCTCCGCCAGTGCCACTCTTGCAAGGACACTAACTTTGGAGGGGCGTTAAACGAGGTAAACATGCATGAGATATCACAAGACAGAACATGTAAGTAAAAACAGAGTAAATAAAGCAGCGGATAAAACTAGCATTTCAAAACCATAGTCAAGTTACATCAAAGTATTTGGTCATTATTTTCCCATAAAACAAAGTCTAGAACATAAACTGAAAACTGAAAAAGAAACATAAAGAACTATCCCCAAAGTAGCCTAAGGCCATAGCATGCTCAAACCATACGTGAGCTATCCAGAAAAGCAGCAAAAGATCCAGCTAGATAATAGTGTTCCCACCCTGCAAACCTGGGGGGGCGGGGGAAACGGAAGAAAAGAGGCGAAAGAAAACGGGTCAGTCAAAAAGACTGGTAAGTCCTATCTACTATTAGTATAAAAACTAATAAAGCTAACTGAACATGTAAAACAGAGATGAGATGTAGGGTTATAACTGGCATGGTGAAAAGTTAACAAGATAGATCAAGTGTGGCATCGCATATACAAGATTAAGTTGCACCGGGGGTGTACTAGTATTCCAATCCATGTCAAGTATAAGAAATGATCCCTTGGCCCAAAGATGGCCCACATCATGAAATGACCTAAATCGAGGTCCAACTACTCGGTCTAGTCGATCGTCTCCCTATAAGCCTAACTCGTCGTGTCGGTGTCATACGGCCCAATCACGAAGTGTAGTCAAACTGTGCTAGGTCCACCCTAGGGTGTATCAAGCCCTAGGGTGCCAATCACGGACACAGATCAAGCACGCACAGTCTAAACCCACGAGTGCCCGTGTCTGCTTTTTCAACTCCGGACCATGTGCACGACCATGGTCCGCCTGAAGCTACACCGGCGCACCTACTCAGCCGTCGTTTTGGTCGCTTACATGTCAACCCAGTAATCGTGCCCCACCCTAGCCTAGTCCCTAGGGTATCATGATACAATCAAGAGGGTTACTGGTGAAAAGGACCACATAACTAGGGTTTCTAGCGGGTTAAATGTGGTTAACCCTACCCAATCAAGTATCAAGTTGGTTAAGTGTACCCAAGGTTCATGACTTAACCGCGTCAACCCATCATGTTTAATTGGTTAAGTATTCAAGTGGTCCATGACTTAACCCTATCATGTGGCATTAATTATTTTAATGCACCCAACCTCTTACATTAGACTTTGTTGTGGTTACTAGTTAAGCCGGGCGGGTCCGGGTAGCTTTACACCACAACTTGGTCTAACCTCGGGTTTCAAGTGCGACATGACCAACTACTCACATTGGATCCTATTGCTTGTAGCCACTAGTTAAGCCGGTCGGTTCCGGGTAGATTTATGCTACAAACTCAACCCAACCTCGAGTTGGCTACACTCATATTTTCTAAGTGTCATGTCCACCATTATGTTTACAAACACAATTACAAGTCAATGTTCATGTCATATTTTAAAATCATGTTTCATGTCATTAATATTACCCAACCCAACGTATTCCCATCGCATGTGCGTTTCGCATAACATAACATAGATCAAAAGGGGAACTTGGCAAAAGCATGGAAAAAAGGGGCATAAGGTAATAAGGTTGGCCACAAGTTAAACATGGTGGCATATGAGGCATAAATAGGTTCATAAGCTTGCATATTACATCATAAGCCTCAAAACATGCATAATATCAACTTAAGCAAATAGGTGAAACATGATTATGAATGACATAGGATGATGGCTAAAAGTTCACATATAGCATTATATGCAAGTTATCATAAAGGTTATAAGAGTTCTCATGTTATATAATGCAACATTTCAACATAAAGCTTATAGCTTTTAGCCCACAAGGTCAAGGTGATAGGTTTTCAAATATGCATAGGATATATTCATGCATAACATGATAAGATCATAGGTTTACAAACATGCATAGAATATATTCATGAATAACATGATAAGATCAAAGCATATATCATACTTAGGCCCAAACTCAACTTGCAACATATCACATTTAACTTCATAGTTAGAATCTAAAAGTAGTATAGGGCTTACAATGAGTGGTTATGCGATCTAGATCAATATATATAAAGATTGAGACGAAGCCACAAGCAAAATCCGCCAAGAAAATAATAAGCTCCACTTAAACGCCTTGAAACAAGAAGTAATAACTCCAACGAGAAAGAAAGAAGGCTCTTTTACTTAAGAAAGATGGCTCTTTTATGACATAGATTGATTTGATACACTCATGCTTTCATGGAGGAGATGGAGGCCATGATTGGTGAATATTTGGACAACATTTAGTTGTAGGAATGATTAATGAGTGTTTAGGCTAGGTCTAGGGGTCTTTTTATAGGTGATTAGGTTAATTTAGACCATAGGATTAACCCTAAATCGAATCCGAGCCATCAACTCCCGTCAGAAACTTCCAGAGCAAGACCTAACCTGTCAAAATGGTGCACCAGAAAAACTGGTCCGAC
The DNA here is from genome assembly GCA_030737875.1 of Allium sativum. Taxonomy (NCBI): domain Eukaryota; kingdom Viridiplantae; phylum Streptophyta; class Magnoliopsida; order Asparagales; family Amaryllidaceae; genus Allium; species Allium sativum. The sequence goes on from CM060918.1 coordinate 84,799,597, forward strand.
CGGGGGGTCGACATGGGTGTTGACCCATGGGTCGACATGGGTGTCGACCCATTGGGGGGTCGACACTGGTGTCGACCCCGTGTCGACCCTGCCTGGGGCGGGAAAATTCCCGCCCATTCTTACTTGGTTGAAATTTAAATCTGAATTCGAATTTGAACTGTTTTCGGGCTTGGAATTTTCTGAAAACTTCATTGGGCCATAACTTGGTCATACGGACTCCGTTTTTCGGAAACTCGGACTCTATTTCGCGTATTTTTCCGAGACGAACGCAATGGCACAGCCCGTTTCCCTTGATTCAGATTTTACAGTTTAATTCTGCCTTGATTTATGTTATAACATGTTATTTAAAAATACGGGTTGTTACAGGTACTCTGTAAAGTTGTACCCTCGACTCATTAACGCGTTCTGATACTCTAAATTTTGTTTCTGCAATCGTTTGTTCTCAGCTTGCATCTCCATTGCGTATTCAAACCCTCTAGGGCACATCTCAGGATCTAACCATTTAAAAGAATTGCAACATGCAATAGCTTTAGGCCGAATTTTATGACCCTCATAAAATTCACAGTTGTAGAAACGACTTCCTGCATTCTTGTCATTTCTGCAAACAACTATATCACATTTTGCACCACAATCACAATATACTCGAGGAGATGGTACGCTATCAAGCGCATGTATGCTGCGATAGGACATTACATTCGTCACTCTAGTCGGTAACCACCGTCTTGAACGAACCTTAACCACTTCATCTTCTGAAATATGCATATGCGGATCCCGCTATACAACTTCAAGTTGGGTCTTAGGAACAAAATCAATGTCGCGGGTTAAACCATCTTCTACCATCGCAGCAATGTGATTTTTTTTTCAAATTCATCATATATTTTCATCATTGTCTCATCATCAATTTCCTAATTATCCGCTTTTCCCCTACAACAAAAGTAAAATAACTATATACTAGAAATATAGAGAATAGCAAGAGAAACAAAATCATTAACCTATTATAGAATTCGGATGTAAAATCTAATCTGATTTCCAGCTCAATCACAAATACTAAGATACAAATTGGTAGTTTTTTGAATTAGGGAATAGTTAGAAAATTAGGTTGCCATTGGTGAAGTTTTGGGAAAGCATAAGAGACAAAGGAAATAAAGAAAGTAGGTGGAAAACTGAACCAATTCATGTTTTCTTTGTCTCCTTCGGAGGCAATGAGCATTTGATTCAGCGTTATCCCCGATACGCCTCATTGGCGTTATCCGAGATAATGCTCTGACGATTGTACACTGCCTTCAAAAGCGGCGGTGAGCATTTGATTTAGTGGTATCTCAAATGCTTAAAAGCGTTAACGCTCTGACGATTGCCCACTGCCTCCATAAGAGGCAGTGAGCATTTGATTTAGCGGTATCTTAGATGTCGCCTGTGTAAAAAAATTTAAAAAAATTGGTAGCATCTAGGATGCCTGTAAAGACCCGCAAATTCGCGCCCTTTGGATCGACCATAAACCACACAGGTCTGACCCAAAAAGTGAAAATCTACGAATACTTTAACTTTGGGAATACAACATATTAAAACAACAACAGAAGACTTTTATAACACTATAATAAATGTAACATCAGAGTACAAAATATACATATCAGGGTACATTGGAATATAATTATAGCGAAAGATAAATACAAAAAATGTAATATACTGCAACGGAAGAACACATCGGAAGACTCTCTATCTCTGGACACAGCTTTAAGCTTCAACCCAGAATCCTGCTAAATATATTTGCAAAAATAGCTACTCGACTGCCCGTGTGGAAAATATGGGCACCCGAGTTTGCCAGTGGACAAACTACAGGTCAGTCATGGGACAGGTGTGAGAATTCTACCTAACCTATAAAATATAATAAGGCTAATCACAGGACCACACCACGTTCGCGGAACGGGTTTTCTCCTATAGATTGCCAGTGCATGACTAAAGTAAATCATCAAAATAATGCAATGCTTTTTGGAAAAATGAAACCATTATAAGACCCAAGTCCCACCACACAATGCAACGCAAACCGGAGGATAGGGTTTTACCTTATAATGATCAAAAGATGCTTGATACGATAAACACGGTATTATATAATAATAGTGTGCAACCAATTTGAAATACATCAAAGTAAATGTATCAATCCTAGACGGCATGAGTGCCCCATCCCACTATGTCGCCATATATTGGTATACAATCAAAACTGCGTGATGTCGTATTGGAAATTAGGGTTTCCATCTGAGTCAAGGCTAGGGACGAGATCCTTACCGATTCGAGACATTCTAGCAATGCCCCAGGATTGGTACTCTGTCCAACCCTTGGATCTTGCAGGGCCGGTCCACACTTACTTTTGTGGATTAGAAATGCCTGAACACACGTTCCCCGATCCTTTTGGACCTATAATACGGCCAGTGGCGACCGCATTAACCGAGGCCTCGAAAAATCCAACAACCACAATGAATAAATGCCAGCGCTGGTAGGTCCCTGGCACCACTCTAGCTAGAGAGAAACGTGTGCACTCCCTGCGTTCCCTTCTCCCGTTTTAGACTCTACCGGGTTGTGAGGCTCGCGAAGTCACGATATAACAAAGCTATGCCTAAATAAACTGTGCTTTGATCATCCCACAAGGCTCTGCTTTGCAACAATAAGCCTTGATCAAGTGCAACTTGGCATACCACATCAACAACTCATATCATGCGATCGGTAATTATTTAACATACAAAAGGGTGTTAAGCAAGAGAATAAATCCTCCGCCACCATGCATTTATATATTAAATAAAAACCAATTTAATTACATGAAATAAATTTCAATGTCAGGCATGCTATCCATTTACAAGTCCGTTCTGGGTCTGAACGAAGCAACGTATCCGTCGATCTCCAGTACGTCTGGAAGATCATCACTTTTTACCTTGCCTTGGGGGATCAGTCCCAATTCAAGATATCGGTCATCATCAACCAAACGATGTGAAGCTCTCCGGTCTTCAGTCACCGTCTTCATCTTCTACTCTTGATCGTCGTGATGATTATTCAGAATGGGTTAGACCCGGTCTTTCTGAATAACTCGCGTATTTGTAATTAAAACCAACCATACGCCACATTCCAACTTTGAATATCCTTTTAAATAAAAATTATTATTTATGTTAAAAGGTTCTCATTAATTTTATCACAGATAAAATAAATTACATTTTAATCTTTCTAAAAAGATTTATTAGTATTCCAATTTTGATTTTTGATACAAAAATCATTATTACAAGATTATTAATTTTAATAAGCCAATCTTGTCTTAAATTGGATTAAAGAACTATTGTCATTTAAAACACAGTTCACGATAAACCCAAAACCAATTTTCATAATATGGAATTTCTATAGAAATCAAATCAACAAATAATCATTATAAATTTCTGTATCTTTTAAATTTATAAAATAGATTTACAAATTTCAAATAGTAATTTCAGTGTAAATTGGATTAAAGGATAAATGTTATTTAAAACATCGTCCACTACAAATCCAATCTACATATCAATCACCAAACATAAATGTTAAGATCTAATGATCTTAAATAAAAGATTTATCCTAAAAATATTTAAAATAATCAATAAAATATTATTCATGTAAAATATTCTTTATAATACAAAATCTTTTATTTTACAAAAATTCTTTTATTATGTAAACATTCTTTATATAAAAGAAATTCTGCATTGGAATGCGACTCAACCATGCACCATATAATTTGGGTCATATGGGTTTCATACATTTCATATATAGGGTAATAACAGGAAATAATCCTCAATCCATACATTAACAACCAGAGTGACAATGTCAACTGTGTGAGCATTAAAATAAAACAATAACGCTCATCGTAGCCTGTCGATCAATCGATAGACATATAATTAAAGATTGGGATTTGTGTCAGTCAAGTATCGTCCCAATACCCGTGTGGGGTTTTTAGCTAACAACAGTTCATATAAATAAATAAATACCGAATTGGTTAATAGGTTTAACCAATTTCAATTTCACTAAACATATCACTTATAGCGAGTAAAATGTATTTTACTCGTATGACTTCCCTATATACTTCTAAAGTCACATAAACAGTAATTTATTTATATAGCTTTATTGCGGATGACAAATGGAATATAAATTCCATTATTCTTTATTTGTATGAAGTTTCTTAACAATACTTTTCAGTGTATATTTTGACCAACAATACAATTGTATATTAGAATATAAATTCTAATGCAAGTTTTGCAAATAAAAATTGGATTTTATGTTTGCGTATAAATTCTACTGTATGTTATGCAAATAAAAGTGATTCTTATATTTTACATAATTTCTGTTTTCAACAAAGATGAGTAAAGTGATACACTCATTTTGTTAGCAATTCTATTTCAACAAATACAGTGTAGATAAAAGTGTATTTCTAATCTTGTACTTTTATTTGTACATAAAACACAAATAAAAGTGTACCTCATGTATTTGTCTTTTTATTTGACAAAACAATGTTAATAAAAATGTTCTTTTATATCTTGTACTTTTATTTAACAAAACAATGGTAAATAAAATGTCTTTTTAATTCTTTTACTTTTATTTAACAAAACAATGATAAATAAAAGTGTAATTTCCTTTCTATGCTTTATTTGCATCTAAAAATGCAAATAAGAAATATAACTCTCTTTTTACTTTTTCTTTACAATAGAAAATGTAAATAAAATGGTTCACACAATTTTGTTCTTTTCCTTTTACAATAGAAAATGTAAATAAAAGGATTCACATTATTTTGTTCTTTTTCATTTACAATAGGGAATGTAAATATGTGTATTTCTAAATTCCATTCCTCTTATTTACATAAGAAAATGTAAATAATTGTAATTTCAAATTCCATTCTTTTTACTTACATAAGAAAATGTAAATAATATATATTTCTAAATTTTATTCTTTTTATTTACATAAGAGAATGTAAATAATTGCATTTTCAAATTCTATTCTTTTATTTACATAAGAAAATGTAAACAAATATATTTCTAAATTTTATTCTTTTTATTTACATAAGAGAATGTAAATAATTGCATTGTATATGTGTTCGACGCTAATCTATGAATTAGAAAAGCGCGACATTTGTAATAAATTCTGCAAGCGCACAGATCGTGTAGTATGCAGGTCGAATCACAAGGAGGTAAATTAAATTAAATTATTTATCTAATCTCTTGGGCGAGTTAGACGAATCTTGGAGGTTGGTTTTGGAAACAGTAAAAACTATTATTAAATTGAGTACAGATCTGAATCTAATCTAATCTATATTCAATCCAACATGACCTAAGAAGCGACAAAAAGAACAGAAATTAAAATTGCAGAAATAAAAACATCAAACAGGAAATACAACTAGGATTACCGCTGAATCTAATCAGACGGTCAATCACTAATAAAATAAGTGCAAAATACAAATAGTGTTCTACCAAATCTAATTGTGTAGAACACTAGTTGATAAGAAAATAAAAAAATGCAGAAAATAAAAGAAAAACTTTGTTAATTGAGAAGAAGAGTATAGAATAATGGATATCTATTTACAATGGATACAAGTGTATTTATAAGAATGTAGTCCCCTTTCTATCAAAATAATGAGGCCAAGAATGATATAAATTCTTTCCAAAGATAAAGGAATATTCCTTTCATGGTGCTTGATTTGAAAAATTGTAATCAATGTATTCCTTTTTATGCATGGCACGGTCAGCGGGAAGATAAGCATATGCTTAATTGGAGATTTGTAATCAAAGCCTTCCCTTTCTCTTTGCATGGAAATTAAATGTGATTGACTAGATTTGAATTCTTGGAGAGGATTGCGCCAAATTAAATGTGAGCTACAACTTCTTTTGTAACTGAGATAGCGTTAATATGGGAAAGTAGCTTTTTCTTTGAATCGGCCTTTAATTGAAATGAATGAGACATTTATTGATAACCTATGAAAATACACAAAAAATACCAAAAGTAATATTTATTTATTTACAAAAGATAAAATATAAGAGTATAAAATAAACGCATTTCTATGTTAATCAAATACCCCCACACTTATCTTTTACTCGTCCTCGAGTAAAACAAAAAATTAAAAACTAACTAGATAGGTCACACTTTCGTAGGAAGCACGATTGCATTGAGCGTATGCAACAAGCCGTTAAACCTCTAGGTGTCCCTAGTAGGACGAGTGGTGTCTCGTGAGGGTTTTTAGCGGATACTACCCACAAAATCCAAATGCAGTGTGCAATGATTTTAATGCAACTATATGAATGCAATAGACATATGCGAATGAAAACAAAAATAATGAAAACACGACTTATTTCAAGAGAATGGTACAACAAATTAAGTTGACAATTTCTAGTCAGTTGATTTTATTTTAGATACCTCAACTTGTCACAAATTTTCAACACAACTCAAGTTTTCAAATGTTAAATTCCAGTTTGGCCAGTTGGTTCAGTTGATAACATAGTGCAGCCATGAAATAAATTCTTAGTTTGTTTGTCACAGTTCGCAAAGTGGTATTCTAATTTCCTTGTGTATGGCTAATCAAATCAATAAGGTCAAGAAATGTTTGGGCATCATCGCTTATTCTCTATCTCAATTAAAGTTAAAATTTATGATTAATTACATACACCTAACTTAAAAGACCAAGGTATACCACCCATACGCTGCCTTGCGGACTGACGGAGAGTTGGGACAGAGCTTGGCGGATTGTGCAGACCGACGCTGACATTGTCAACAACATGTCGGTAATCCTTAGGTGTCCAATCTCATAAAATGAGACCAAGATATTCCAACGCTGACTTTGTCAACAACATGTCGGATAGAGCTTGGCGGGTTTGCACACCAACGCTTGATATACAAGCAATGTTGGATACCCTTGGATTGCTATTATTATTATTGGAAATATAAGAATAAGAGAGAGATACGCGAATTCAGCTTAACACAACTTAGTTTTAAAGATTCGAAAAGCCAATATAAGTATTTTAAGCCCTCCACTTATTTAAACAAAGACTACAGTATGGAATAGATTTCATGGCCATCACCTAAGAATCTCCCTATGTACCGGTTACACTATTATCCCTCAAAATTCAACTTTTCATCATATTTCTTATTTGATCTTAGTTGAGAGAGAAAAATACTATCAACTGACTAAAAATTGTAAACTTTTTTTTGTTGTGCCAATCGAAAATGAGTCATAATTTCCAAAAAAAAATATGGTACGTTGGTATGATCTAGAATGCATGGTGGTCCTATCTAAATGCATGAAAAATGAAAAGGAAAAAATTAAAGAAGAATAAAAATGAATGCAATGCAGACTCCCCCCACACTAGAACTAAACAGTGTCCACTCTGTAAACGTTTCCTAAACTTGAAAGATCGTACCCAAAGGTGAATGAGTTGCAGAATTATTTGTAAAATGAAATGAAGTTTAGCCACTATATATGAATGCCAATGATATACAAAATGAAATCTATAATGATGATGAGTGTTATGTGAAAAATGAGACCTCTTTTCCCATTTACACTTGCCTCTATCGAAATTGATGTACGATGATTTCATATATGGTTTTTGAGGTACGAAAGGCATGTTGATAAATTCTGAAAAAATCATTCCTATGCAAATTTCGTTGTGACAGTGATTTATACCATTCAAATGCAAATTGAGAAAATTTTCTATAGAGTCCAAGTAATCATACTCCAAGTCGTGTGGTAGGGTTTGAGGTCTAACTTAGGAAGTTCTTGTGTGCTAACATTGGTTAACATTCCTTGGTTAGATTCAAATGACAAAGGCTTCGGGTCAAGAAGTTCATTTAGTTCAGAAATGTATCCGAGCTCATCGAAATCAGAATTGAAATGGTTAAAACACATTTTCAAGACTTCAGAAGTGTCAATAAAGGTTTCATCAACTGTGGTCTGAATGGTGTTAATTTTATCAATCTCAAAATCCATAGAAGAATTATAGTGGCTAAGATACTTCTCATTCATCGTTATCAAATATGGAAAATCCAAATTTAAATTTGACTACAATTATGAAAATTTCAGCCAACCACAACAATCAGTCTGCAGAAATTAAAATTTTACAAGCAAGCCGCTGCCCATGCAGAAATTTTTTACAAACAATTTCTATTTTTTTTCAAGCAGCTGCAGAACCTGTAGAGTTTAGAAAATTTTACAGAGCGGGATATGGCAGTTTTTTTCCAGAATAGTTGAGCAGCTTCAGCGATTAGAATCTTATTTCTTGCAAATCGGTTGACTTCTGTATTCCTTATTCACCTTGCTTGAACTCTTGTTCACTTTGACCTCAAATTTTTTTTTTTTGAGAGCAGAAAAGAAAAAAAGGAAAAAAAGGAAAAAGAAAAAAAAACAAACAAAAAGAGAAAACTAAGTGGGAATTGAAAAGAAAAACAAAAGGACCCAATTCAACAAGAACCAAAAACTAGGCTTGGCAAAACTAAACCAGACACAAACTCAAACAAGTGGCTAAACTCAACTTTAAAACAAAACTCAAAGACAACTAAACTATGTTAAAATGAAAAAAAAAACAAAAGAACTAAGGATAACAAAAATAAACTAAAAACAACTAGGCTAACTAAATGGTCAAACCAGCCTTCTAAAATAGAAACCGCACCATGATGTTTCTCATAAAACAAATAAAAATGGAAACAAATAATTCCAGGAAAATAACCCTCTAATCCAACAAATGGTAATTGATCTGATTAAAAAGTACAGCATCGCTCCCCTTTTTTTTCGGTTTCTCAAACTAAAAGCCACAAATATCAATTGCCAAGTCTATTGCCAAATATCACGCACCTGACAAAAAAAAACTCACGGCCCTTTATTCTTCTTTCCCAGAAACACGATTTCCTCAATAAATGAAACACGTCCCCCTCTGAAAACCAATCGAACAAGTTCTGATATTTATAAAAATATTCTTTGGGGTTTCCGATTTGATGTGGTTTCTTTTGGAGAATCGGATTTCAATCGAGTATGGGATATTTGCGATTTGGGTTTCTTCAAATGTATTCGAACTTGGGATTTCAGGTGAATGGTGAAAGTCTGTATTTTGGAGTTTGCTTGTGTTGATGTCGGTTGAAGATGAGTAGATTGCGTGGTGAGTGATGATGTGGTTGCGGTTTGAAGAAGATGTGCTGGAGTTTCGAGGCAGGTGATTGGCGATGTCTGGAAGTGGAGTTGGAACTTGGTTGAAGAGGTATTGCGATATTCTTTTGGGTTTAGGGTTTTGTTGCAAAATTGTGCGTGGAGTATTGAGGAATATTTGGCAGATCTAGGTGGATGTGTGATCGGGAGGCAGCGTTATGGCGTCTGAACAGGTGGAGGCTATTTTTGCGAGGTGAATGATTGAAGAAGGGTGGTGATCGGTTTATGTGGTGAACGTTGGTCTGTAGTGGTGAGGCTTTGGTGAAGTGATGAAATTGTAAAGGATTTGGGGGTTCGGGTGATGGAGTTTATGCTGTGGTGATCTGAATGAGGAGGGTGGTATGGAGGTATTGAAGAAGAGACGGAAGATTATAGCAAAATAAAATCAGGCAAAAGAGGAAACAGAGATTGCAAGATGAAATTGCAAAGGATTTTTTTTTTAGAAAGAAATTATTGAAAGAATGTAGGAAAGCGGAAAGAAATAAAAGATTAAAAAAAATGGCAAGCAGAGAATTAATTACAAGGCTGAGAAGGGAAAGATTTCAAAAGAGAGTTTTTTTTTTTTTTTTTGGAAATTACCAAAGAAGAAAGGAAAGATTATGTACTGAAAAGAGGAAAAGAAGACTAAAAGGAAAGGTATCAAATAAAATTTGGCAACTTTTTATTTTTGCTTAGAAGATTGTAATATCAATGAATAATACCAAATCTATCCAATTAAGATTTTTTTTTATATATACAAGAAAACAAAAGAAAATAAAATAAAATAAAAAGTAACACGAATCAGAAATTAAATAAATAATAAAATTTAGTCGTTACCTCCCCGGCAACGGCGCCAAAAACTTGTTCGACGCTAATCTATGAATTAGAAAAGCGCGACATTTGTAATAAATTCTGCAAGCGCACAGATCGTGTAGCATGCAGGTCGAATCACAAGGAGGTAAATTAAATTAAATTATTTATCTAATCTCTTGGGCGAGTTAGACGAATCTTGGAGGTTGGTTTTGGAAATAGTAAAAACTATTATTAAATTGAGTACAGATCTGAATCTAATCTAATCTATATTCAATCCAACATGACCTAAGAAGCGACAAAAAGAACAGAAATTAAAATTGCAGAAATAAAAACATCAAACAGGAAATACAACTAGGATTACCGCTGAATCTAATCAGACGGTCAATCACTAATAAAATAAGTGCAAAATACAAATAGTGTTCTACCAAATCTAATTGTGTAGAACACTAGTTGATAAGAAAATAAAAAAAATGCAGAAAATAAAAGAAAAACTTTGTTAATTGAGAAGAAGAGTATAAAATAATGGATATCTATTTACAATGGATACAAGTGTATTTATAAGAATGTAGTCCCCTTTCTATCAAAATAATGAGGCCAAGAATGATATAAATTCTTTCCAAAGATAAAGGAATATTCCTTTCATGGTGCTTGATTTGAAAAATTGTAATCAATGTATTCCTTTTTATGCATGGCACGGTCAGCGGGAAGATAAGCATATGCTTAATTGGAGATTTGTAATCAAAGCCTTCCCTTTCTCTTTGCATGGAAATTAAATGTGATTGACTGGATTTGAATTCTTGGAGAGGATTGCGCCAAATTAAATGTGAGCTACAACTTCTTTTGCAACTGAGATAGCGTTAATATGGGAAAGTAGCTTTTTCTTTGAATTGGCCTTTAATTGAAATGAATGAGACATTTATTGATAACCTGTGAAAATACACAAAAAATACCAAAAGTAATATTTATTTATTTACAAAAGATAAAATATAAGAGTATAAAATAAACACATTTCTATGTTAATCAATATGCGATGCGAATTTCACGTCTTTTAATTACATAAGAATGTAATTTTCCATATCATGCGAATTCTCAAATTTCCAGTTACATATAAAAGTGTAATTCTTAATTTACAATGCAAATACTCATTTCTAATTACATAAAATGTAACTTTTTAATTCACGATGCAAATCCTCTTATCTCATTACATAAAAATGTAATTTTTAATTTATTCGTGAATCTTACTTCTTTATTACATTATAAAAAATGTAACTTTTATTTTACATTATAAATTCATGTCCCAATTACATAAAGAAATGTAATTTTCCTAATACAATACAAATTCATATTTTAATTTCATTGAAAAATATAATTTTTATCATACCGTTATAACTCATATATAAATTACATAGAAAAATGTCATTTTTATTTTATCGTTCTAATTCACATCTAAATTACATAGAAAAATGTAATCTTTATTATGCGATGGGAATTCATATTAACATAAATTCATATTTAAATTACATCTAAAATGTAGTTTTTATCCTACAGTGCAAATTCACATTTTAATTACATGTAAAAATGTAATTTTCATTCTACCGTTATTTTTCATCTCTAAATTACATTTAAAAATGTAATTTTAATCATGCAATGTAGATTTACATTTTTATATCATAGAAAATGCAATTTTTGTCATACGGTGCGAATTCATATACAAATTACATATAAAAATGTAACCTTGCAAAGAAAATTCACCTTTTTAATTACGTATAAAAATGTAATTTTATTCATACGGTGGAAATTCATTCATAAACAACATACAAAAAATGTAATTTATTTCATACGGTGTGAATTCATTCATAAATACATATAAAAATGTTATTTATTTCATACGATGAAAAATCATTCATAAATAACATATAAAAATGTTATTTATTTCATGCGATGAAAAATCATTCATAAATTATGTATAAAAATGTTATTTATTTCATGCAATGTATATTCATTCATAAATAACATATAAAAATGTTATTTATGTCATGCGATGAAAATTTATTCATAAATAACATATAAAAATGTTATTTATTTCATGCTGTGGAAATTCACTCATAAATTCCATAATAAAATATGTTTTATTTCATACAATGTAAAAACATCTTCTTCTTTTTTTATGTACAATGTAAAAATATCATCTTTTTATATTTCACAATGTAAAAATATAATCTCCTTATTTTAAATATAAAAAGATCGTCTTTTTACTCCTATCGTCAAAATTTCATCTTTTCCTTTTCAATATAAAAAGATTGTCTTTTTATTTTAAATATAAAAATATCGTCTTTTTATTTCTATCGTCAAAATTTCATCTTTTTGTTTTCAATATAAAAAGATTGTCTTTTTATTTTAAATATAAAAAGATCGTCTTTTATTTATTTTTTTGGTCAGAATTTCATCTTTTTGTTTTCAATATAATAAGATTGCCTTTTTATTTTAAATATAAAAAGATCGACTTTTTATAATCAAAAACAAAGTTGTAATTTTTTGTAACCGAAATCAAAGTTATAATCTTTGCATATAAAATCAAAGTTGTAACCTTTGTTAACAAAACCAAAGGTATAATCTTTATTAACAAAACCAAAGGTTCAATTTTTATAAATAAAAATAAAGTTTTAATCTCTATAACCAAAAATAAAGTTTCAAGCTTTATAAACAAAATAAAAGATTTAATCTTTTATAAACAAAAAACAAAGATTGGTTCTTTGTAAATAAGATCAAAGATTCGTTCTTTTGTAACCAAAACAAAATTTCATCCTTTATAATAAAAAAAAACAAAGAATTAGTCTTTATTAATAGAAAAAAGGTTTCATCTTTATAAATAAACAAAAATATTTCATGTTTTATAAATAAAACAAAGATTCATTTTATACAAACAAAAACAAAAATTCATTTTAATGAATCAAAAATAAGGATCGAATCTTTATTAATGTTATTCATTTCAAAATTTAAAATCAAAACTTTGATTTGTCAATCATGATAAAAGATTAAACTTTATTTATAAATCAAAACCAAAGATTAAACTTTTTATTATAGTCTTTCTACTTGTCATCGAATAACAATTCCCACAATCAATTCCAACACCAATCATACAACACATCAATGACAATATAGGCCACAAACATCAATTTCCACCATACAACAATTCAATCCATACAACATTCATTTTGTATAATGATAATATAATTAAATTAAATTAATTATATATATAAAAAATATATAGAATCTCACCTTGCTTGTTTCTGAAATGAAGTGATTTAAATCAGATCTCTTGTTTGGAGTCACAGCGGTTACGGATCTGAAAGATTTCAAATTGAAATTTATGTAAAAATTAGAATTCTGGCCTTTAACAACTGACACAGTGACGCTTAAAAGCGTGACAAAATCTGAAGCTATTTACCTCAATTTTCAGAATTGTTCAAAACTTTGAATGCGGATTTCGGGAGCTATAGTCGACGGTTTTACGAATGGTTTGCGGGAGATTGAAGAGCTACGAGAGGGCTATCTTCACCGGGAAGATGAAGGGGTGTGGCTGCAAGGAGGAGGTGCGGCGGCGGCATGTTTGGCCGAACTTTGCGGAGGTGAATCGAGAGCTACGGGCAACGGTTTGATGTGAGACTTGTTGGAGAAGAAAGAGGAAGAAAAGAGCTTCAAAAAGTTTCACTACGGCATGATCTAATTCTTAGTGGTTTGGGAGATAGGGAGGAGAGAAGTTTCGGCCATGATGGGTTACATGGTGCGGCTGAAACACGTTGGAGGAGAAGAAGAAGCCCGACTTTTATAATATTATAACAAGTGCGAACCCGTGCTTCGCACACGAGGTGTAGCTATATTCTATTTTCTTGCTATTGTTTTATCTTTGCCTGTTTTCTTGTAGAGTTGCCATTATGGTCCTAATTAAGTTATTCATTTCACTTAGTTTTTTTTAATAAACTACTATATTTGAACTACTACATAAAATACATTTAAAACAATAAAGAAAATTTACAAATTTGAGTTTTTTTGAAAAAATCACATTGGCCCTTTTTTATGCAAAAGTTTTAATTTCGATAATTTTTGTACCTATACATGGAGCCAAAAAATTACGTCTAAATATTGGATTTACTTATACTCAAACATAGTATTTTACTGACTCTTCATCGCAAAGATCAATTATTTCTTGTGAGCAAACCTAAATTAGTTTTCTAATAATATTTATTGATTTCAATTACGCTTTCATTTTATAGTAAATTGTGTAAACATCTAAACATAGCCATGCACACAAACATTATGAACAGAAGGAAGTCCAACTCAACATAGCTATCCCAAGTAGCAACTCTACTTGCATTTGGTAAACATAAGGAATCTTGATGACAGTCAGAACTTTTATATTGCTTTTACATTTGACAATTACATTAGATTTTCTCCACATCTATTACATACAAAAACAGTAAGGATATTATTACCAGAAGAAACACCTAATCACCTATTTGTCAATTATACTCCCAAAAAATTATTAGAGAAAAATCCAGTGATAACAAAATATATATACAACTTAAGCCTAGGGATAAATGCAAACAATCAAAAGTTAAAGAATATTAACAAAAGAACAACTTTTTTATTATTTTTTGGGAGCAAGAATGTCAATGTATGTACAACTTCTTCCATTCTAGCGGATGAATTTAGGCTACGTACACATGGTAATTCATTAAACTATTAGTTACTTGATTTACGGATTTTTAGCACATATTTCTCTTTTTTCATTTTCCCATAATCGTAACATTCAAAAAAGAACATCCTTCTTATTACTTTCTTAATGGATAATCTACTTCTTTAATATACAGAAATGATTATTGCCCTCAACTCTTTTCAGTATCTTTGCCCAAAGACAACAGTATAAAATCTCAATAAACAACAGAGATTATTAATTACGCTTAATCGTTAGTAAATAAAAATATGTACACTGCTGTTGATACAGGGAAAACTGGTTTGTGCCTCTAGCGAACACAAATTACCATTAAAAAATAAAGGATTGTTAACAGTTATCTCTGCATAGCAGCTAA
This sequence comes from Allium sativum, assembly GCA_030737875.1. NCBI lineage: Eukaryota > Viridiplantae > Streptophyta > Magnoliopsida > Asparagales > Amaryllidaceae > Allium > Allium sativum. The sequence goes on from CM060918.1 coordinate 84,814,660, forward strand.
AATTTTATGATTTCAATCATATTTGCAATTACATTTATCTTAATTTATTCCTGCATCGATAACACATTTTGGCAAGTTACTCCATTGATAGCATTCTAGGCATGGATGCAAGTTCTTCCCTTTTTATAAACAAAAACCTATATGCATCTTACATCTGCAATAGATAAGAATGACATGATACACAAAGAACATCATAATGAATAACTTATACATCACTATTTTTAATAAGGGAATTTGCAACAGGTTCCTCCTTTGAGTTAGAATATCCGATTTTATCACAGCTTCTATCACCTCAATTTAATTAGTCAATTAAACATAAAATAAATACTGCCAGAAATTATAATATAAGGATTTCGGCATACAAAGTAAATAGCAGCATTTTATGGCCCTTAATCATGTATGAAAAGACAATGTAACGCCAACTATTCATAGCTTATTAATATCTGTATAGTAGCTGAAGCCTGATACACTGAAATCATACTTTACAAAATGGGGCCAATTAAGCGCATTAATTTTGTCCTATCTCGATTTTTGGTTCAACTATAAAAAATTTGACCAAATAAAGAAAACAACTTGCTGTGTCTTTCAAATAAATATAGATGTAATTATGTAAACCTTTCTTGTCTAATACAGAAATAGGATAACAACTTATTATTTCAAGAAATCTTTTAACGAAACTGTGGTAACATACGTTAAGGAACAAACAGTTTTCCACTTAATAGAAGCACAGATATATTCCAACATTGTTTAACATATTGAGCACTACACTCATTTAGGTACAATTATGATGAGAAACATAAAAATGAATAGAATGTTATTGTTACCTCATCAAGTAGAAGCTTAAGTCGCTGGTCTTCTCTCAGAAATGTTTAATGACCCTAGAAAAAAAAATCAACAGTCAAACTCTATCAGTTACCATTTGAAAATGCACATAAAACATATAATATTATCTGATTTATTGTCAATGTAACTTGAGAAAATGAAACCTGCAAATTATATTTTGTACATCAATATTTCGCTTCCCTGTTTGTTGGAAAAATATATTTACCTACAGCTTGTGCCTATGATCACGCTTAAGAAGCATATTACCTATTTTATGTGTTGGCTTAAACAAGCAACTACAATAGTGAAGTTTTCTTATAGTGTTCCTTGATCATTGTATCACTCCCTTTTAGGAAGTGCACATGAACTTGTCTCACTCTCATATCTTCTACAATAACACTATTCAAAACTGTCTTCTTCACCATATAAGGTTCAGCTAGTGATTGGGAAATTCTATGGAATATAATCATAAATATGGATGCATCTGTAGAATGTACACATATTTTTGCTTGTTAATGAGGAAACAATTTTGAAGTACATGTGCTTTAACCTTTCTAAAAATAAAACATAAAGAATATTGTATATTTGTTTTACTAAATATAGGTTTTTAACGACTATGTACATGAATACTGACTCAAGTTTCAAAACGTAAATCATACCGCATACTTTGATTTGACAGTATTATTAAATGCATATACTATGTCTTTTAAAGGTTATAAATCTTATTTATGCACTTTGTTTAACACTATAATTCACTTCAAGTTTAATATAATTCAATAAATGTTGCATACAGCAGATTTATTATCTTTCTTAAATTAAATACATTAAATATATTTAAAAGCATAACTTATAATTATTCTAAATATTCAACATTCTAAAGTATTTTAATGATTTGATTATTTAGTTAGGCTAATTTATCTCTATTGATTTAATGCCCAATTGTCCAAGCAAGATTAAGAATCTTGGAAAAGTTGGTTCTCATCAGAGCATCAATGTAAATGTTGCTGCATAGTCACGGGAAAGTAAATGCAAATTATAATAATATAAAATTAACTTGAATATTGACTCTATTTGTTGGAGCATTTGATTATCCTAGAGTTTTAATTGTTCCAAGGATAACGGCTCCAATACGTTATATTATATTTATAACTGAACCTACTCTGGTATAATAGAAACATTGGTCTAATGAAGCAAGAATCAGAAATCCTAAGTGTAATACTAAATTGAAAAAATTGGAATAAAAATCAGATACAAATATTAACAAAAAAACTATTTAGTAAAGCATACCACTATAAAAATTATTCAAATAAGTAATAGCTAACATTAATTTCTATATAAAATAATTTACGTATAATTTATTATTTTCACTGAAAGAAAACCTTATCAATTGATAACAGCCCTACAAAAATAAGCAAAAGGGTTATATTTTTGAATACATTGATTATTAGCAAAGTTAATTATCGGTATTTAATGATTCTCAAATCTGTTTATAATAAGTCCAAGTACATGATAAAATATCAATAAGAAAAAACAATATATAATGTTTCAGTATTTAACTTACAATCGACATGAATGGTCCAAATGGAAAACAAAATCCCATGCGTGTTAAGCAACCTACCACGCCTACCAATCCAACCGTTGAGCTGATATACACATCCAACCTAGTTAGCTTAATTGTCTATTGGCATATTATAAGTATACATCATATCTATTTTGGTTTCAAAGAAAAGTACTCATCTACATTTCACCTAGTTTGGCCAAATGCTTTACCTTTAACCAAATCTTGATTTTTCCACTTTATTATTCTTTCTCGATTTCCATGGACATACAGTTGTGCGTACAATTTAAACAATCATACAAAAGACAATTCTCCAATATTAAATCCATTTACAAAGGATTTATGCAGATTCAAAATGGTTATCCTGCAAATTACGTCTTTTATGTCGCAATGAGGGGAAAAGGGGAATTTTATTTCAGCGGCTGACTCATCTTTATTACGTAACTTTTGATAGACAGAAATCCAAATCACAATAAAAACTGAATTCTCTTTGCCATATTGCATCAGCAGATCATACAATCTAATATATACCATTTTTTCAATTTATATTCAGTAAGGGATCAAGTAAAAGATTTCACACACAATAATATCAAATGCTGCACGCATAGAAATAGGTAACCCGAATGGAGTAAAGCATGTTGCGAGTAATAAGATTAATATTAATCTATCTCTACTTATCGACTACTACAATTATGGGTAATATTAATATATTTTTGTTTATAGTATTAAAAACCAAATGTAATGTAATATTTCCATATATTGTACTAATAGTAATTAATAAAAAAAAAAATCTAACGTAAAGTCTATTCAAAATCAAAATCAGACATTAAAATTGATGTAACATATCTAACCTATCAGATTTTCATTCATTTATGGCTTGAAAGATAAATAGTAAATACAATAAGTTCCATTGGTTTAAATATATTTTGCAATTATCGTGCTTCATAAATTTATTTGTTAAAGTTTCAAATTAAGCAAAAATATACGACGAAGGTCCAAACGAAGTTACCTTTTCCATACTGCAACCTTCCAAACATTTATATCCTTCTTTGATGTGATCAACTTATAAATATTTCTGTTTATTTTAATTCCCTTGGCTATAGCAAACAGACGCATAGGAAATGTTTATCTCCCTTGATCTTTTAAAAACCAATAAATACCCAAATTTATTAGCCAAAGCATTTATGAGGTCTGAATTTAGTGAAGCTAGCAAGCATCACTGTAAAGCTTATATTAACATAAAATACCTTATTGTTGATGTTGGTTCTACTTTGCATACATACTTTTGGAAGATTGCAATATTTTAGTATTCACCAGTTAGTTGAATTGATATTTCCAACATATATGGATTGGACTATGCCGCAACCTGATCATTAACATCCTTTTTTTGTTTATTTAACTTTGTACACTGATCTTGATAATGCTTAATTAATAGACTTGGAACCACAGAGCAACTACAATTTTTTGTTAATTTCTCTCAGAAACTGGGGGATTTTTTTTTATTATTATATGTTAAATTAATAAATGGTTTTGCAACTGAATAAACTGAAGGAATTTCAACTAAAAACACTGTTATTTTAGTATTCTTGTTCTCTGGAGATGATGAACATTGTAATCAGTTAAAGAGGAGTGTTTTGAAAATTACATATGCAACATGCGCTCACAATCCTAGGTAATACTACTTGCAATATGGCTACGAATAAAATACAAAGAAGATTGATAATCATCAAAAGTTGGACCACTTGTACCTTCTAAGTGTGAGCCTTGCATTTCTGCATAATCAGAAGTGTATCACATCTTTTCGGCATTGTTTGACAATCATCAGACCTATAAATCACACTAATCCATATTAGAAAAAGAATTTATGATAGACATAAATTTTGATAAGTAAAATGTGCCTTCTACATTGGTCTGTTAATATTTCCAAAGTTTGATTGAATTATTGGTATCTTTAGTTTTCTTTGCAAAGCCACTTGATTATAATGGATGTTGACCATCAATTGTTTGATAAAATAAGACTGAGTCATAAAAATATTTGCTTAACCAAAATTGTTGCACTACGGAAAAATTCACCAATTTGGAAGTGTAAGAATTTTGATGATAAAGGCTTGGCGCACTCACGAATTGTTTGTGCAGTTGATAAAAAGACAGTCTTTATTTACAATAGTTATCAGAGAACAGTGGAAAATTATTCACTGTTAACTAATTTGTTATTGGGTAACAAAAATTGTAATATGCAAAATGATGTGTACTGTTAACTAAATACAGTCTAAATGAAAAAATACCTTAACAAAATTAAACATCAACCTAGAACCAAAATATTTTTATATTTTCCGAGGAGTAGTCATGAAATTAGAAAAGGTACATTGAATGACATCGCTAATCATTTGGCAGGTAAAATATTATGTTCTTAGTTGATTTTTAGTTAGTGGAATCAAAACTTAGAAGGACGAACTGAAAAGCAGATGACATAAAATTTGTTAGGTTAAAAATGATGTAAATCATCATGGTTATGCTCTTCTTACTATGAAAAATTAGTCGTAAGCAATCACCTAAGAGAAATACGATATTAATAACCAAATTATATGTAGCAATCACATAAAACTGTGGTGAGCAAATGAATTTTGCACCTAATCAAATCTTATTTTACCAATATTGAAAAGCAGAGACAGACCCACTATAGATGCACTTGATGATCTGCATCACAAATAATCATGCATATCAGGATACAATGCTATAATACTTGTAAATGTGAATGGATTAAGAAAATATCACATGTTTCTGTAATTGATAATGAAACATGAAATTCAAAAGAAGGTTCAATGCAATAAATATAAAAACCAAATCCTTGATCTAAAATGAGTAGAGCAAAGAAATGAAAATAGTAAAAAAGTTGCTATATCCTTCCTATGTAGCAGAAATAAGCTTCAATTCACAATCTAATAGAATAAGCAAAAAAAGACATTATCTGAAAGAAGTATGCATGTTACTAAAACTAAGTAACAATTTACTACCATGCCAAGAAAGAGAAATTTATAAATTTCATTAGCTGTTATTCCTTTAAAAGGAAAAACATTAAGCAAACCGAAATAAAAAATAATAATGAAACTAAAATCAAATAATGAAACATAAATGTCTTGTCCAATAATTTTTCTTTGTAGAAAATGCTTGTATGATCTATCTGATTTCACATTATAACTATAGGATCATATCCAATATTGCATCAGATATGTTTCTGATGTTATTGTTTACATAATTTATTTATTTATTCCTAGAAAACGGAGGAAATAGTTATGTAATTTTAAAAAGAATAACCATTACACATGCAAAGAGAAGAAATCCTTTGAAGCAAACCTTTAAGCAAATATATTAGCCATAAGGAGGCTAAAATCACTTTAGATGCAATTCATGTAATACTTACTATTGAAATAAAAATCAGTTAAGAGAACACCAGATGAAACAGTTATCCTTAAGATTGGCTAAATTCAAGTTCTGAGCCACTTCAAGTTTAAATCATTTAGTAAAAGCAACAACTTCAACGCCAAAAGCATAGTATAATGCCTGCTTATCAACTGAAAAATAAGCAAGCAATAACCTATTATAAATGGATAGATGATAAGTAGAAAAATCGTATTAAGATGATACTGACAAAAAGAGTTGCCATAGGTGGTATATGTTCACAAAGTTTACGCAACTGAAAAGAACTTCACCATATAAATGCACATGCACAAACAAATGGACACACATATGATTAAAAGCTAGACTGATATTAGAGGACTGAAACCATTAGTTATCCAATGTTTAAGTACATAACCAAGAAATCTCATACCGATTAAACGTAGACTATCTTATTAAGTAAGTACAAACCTATTAAAAAAATCAACTGTAAAATAGCAGTGGAGGGAAGAGTGAAGTGTATGCAAGGACAATAAAGAATTGAGCAACTACTATTTGATGTTTCACAACCTGAAACTGGATCAAAATGAGAGCATACAATCCATGTCTTCCATTCAAAATTTCGTAAATAAATAGATATACCGGTCAATGGATTTAAAAGTTTGAAAACTTTGAAATCAATGACATATTTTAATTCTTCTCTACACTATTGGAATTGAACGTCATCTGAAAATGAAGATAAAATGTCAATATACCAAAAAGGCTAGTATTGTTAGGCGATAGTACAAAATGAAGAATCTCATGGTAAGTGATTACCAAGCAGTGGATAATAAGCGCTTTCCACCAACAGCTAGTGGTATCGTATTATCACTGATTAAAGAATAGCAACAGTTAAATATTTTTTGATCAAAAGAAACAGATGTAACTTCTTACTTTTAAAAGGTAATAATATATATAAATGCAAACTATTTTAAGAAGCAAGAATCGAAATATTTGCAGATCTGCTCAGGATCAATAGTTAATTGGATGATGCAAAAATAAATCATATTCGAAAAATTGCTAATTTGATGTTTTAGCGCAAAAAAAACAAAAAAAACAAAAAAAAAGAAGAAGAATACCCAACTGGATTCATAATCACCTCACGTAGATGCATCTAGTATTATAAATCCGCGGAGAAAAAAATACTAGCAAGCCTCTAAAATCTCATAAATCGAACGGATCATTTGTAACAACCCGAAAATCTGGGCCAGTTTAAATTTTTTATTTTGGCAATTATAGCGAATTTTCTATATTTAAAATGAATTATTTTAAATAAAATCGACGAGAAATTTATTTTGAATATAATTTGAACGTATATAATATATACGTCGTAGTTAGAATATAAATAATTATATATAATTATAAAAGGAATTGAAAATGGCGCGGTAGTTCGATAATTCGATTTCAAACTTCAATTGAATGTACCGGGTGCAAAACAATCCGGATTTTAGTGAAACCAAAAACATTAGGATCTATTTGATAATATCTTTCCAACGAATCCGAAAAATCGAGATTTCATAACGGGAATCAAAAGATATGTCCAGTTGAAAATTCTGAATAGTCGCTATGGAATTCAGTCCCTTAAAAATGGACATTTTGCAAACGATCTCGGATTTCGACGAAACCAGTTTTGTTGGATCCATGATGTTAAATTATTGCTAGATTCCAAATTTCATAATTTTTCGAATCAGTATGTGAGCGTGGCAAAGGAAAACGCGTTTGACCAGTTTCAGTTGATTTTAATCGACTGGAAATTGGCCATTTTTCCAACGGTCTCAGAATTTGACGAAACTAGTTTTGTTAGGACCGTATCGTCAATACGAAGCTAGAAAATATTTTTCTGTAATTTTCCGAGTTAATACGTGACCCCGATAATTTGAAATGTACGTTTAAAATTCAATATAGTGATTTAAATGTAAATTCAACGGAAACTGATCGAAACGATCAAACCAGCTTACGAAACATATCCCATTGTGTTCGGAATGGGGGTATTTAGCTAAGGGCAAAAGTCATTGGGTCGGATTTCGAATTCTTGTCAACACAAGGGTATTAATGGAATTAAATTAATAATTTAATAAATATATAAATAAATAAAAAACCCTAGTTTCATCGTTTATAAAAAAATCGGCCGCCTCTCTCAGAACGAACGGCGGAACTCACCCCTAGTTTCCTCTCCGAATTCTGATAAATCCACTAAACAATTTCATCAGCTTCTTAAGGCAAAATCAAGGAGCTTCGAGAGATCTTCGAGCTCATACCAGGTTGATTGAATTTAGTGTTGAAATTGGGGAGAATTCTAAGATGGAAGGAGGGATGTTTGGACGAGGTTTCTGGGCTTGGGGGTGCGACGAGTTCGTCGCTGCTCCTGGCGGAGGGGCGTGGCATGAAGGCCGACGAGGTGGAGGTGTTGGATCTGGTCTCAGGCGAGCGTGGCGCGAGCAAGGAGGAACCCTAGCGGTTGAAGGCATATCGACGGTGAGCAGGAAGAAAAGAGGCGGGTTTCCAGAAGAAATACAGTGAAGTTTTTTTTGGGTAATTAGTTTATAGAAATTCAGTTTTTTTTATATATCATTATTTAAAATTCAGTTTTTATATATATAATATTATTTAAAAAGAAAAATCAGTTTAAAAAATAAATAGATTAGTAATGAAATTCTTTTATATAGCAATGGACAAATATATATATATATATGATTATATATATAACTTTGTTTTTATAACATGGTTTTAAAAATATAACGCATTATAAAAATGTAAGATAAGTTTTTTTTTGAGAATAGAAACAGCATTGCTTTTGAAAATATAAAATAGCATTAATTTTGTAAAATAAAATTGCATTGTCTTGAAAGATGTGATTTAAAAATAAATAACATCGAGTAAAAAAATGATTTTTCTATATTGAATAACGAAGTAAAAATTCGAATTTTCTATATTGAATAACGAAGTAAAAATTCGATTTTTCTATATTGAATAACGAAGTAAAAAAATGATTTTTCTATATTGAATAACGAAGTAAAAAAAATGATTTTTCTATATTGAATAACGAAGTAAAAATTCGATTTTTCTATATTGAATAACGAAGTAAAAATTCGATTTTTCTATATTGAATAACGAAGTGAAAATTCGATTTTTCTATATTGAATAATGAAGTAAAAATTCGATTTTTCTATATTGAATAACGAAGTAAAAATTCGATTTTTATATATTGAATAGTAAAGTAAAATTTCGATTTTTATATATATGTATTGACCACGGTCAACGAAGGTGACAAAGGGCGAGAACGACGAAGACTTCTGCAAAAAGAAGAGTCGAGATGGTTGGATAGCTATCGGTGAGAATTTCTCACCTTTCAATTTCTTTTCTAGTTATATATATATACTAGGATGCAGACGGTGCTTCGTAGCACCCGACACAATCGTCCACAGACCATGGACTTGTTTGTTTGATTGCAAAAATAAGTTAGATTATTTGATTGAAATTGAATTGTTTGGTGAGATGAATGGATTTGATTGATGTGTGAATGGCGTGGGCCTTCACTAGACCGGGGATAAGGCTAGGCCTCGTCCCGTTTCTAGTATCGTGCCGTTATGCCGCCGAAATTTTCTAAAATAAATTAGAAAAATAAAAATATCATTTTATTTAAAGAATGAACTGAATAGAAATTCATATGTTAGAATAAAATGTTTTATCGTTAAAAATATAATTTTTAACGTGAATGTGAATAAATAAATATTCATTTACAAACCAGACGGTTTGTTTATGTACACCTATTTGAAGGACATTGATTGGGTCGATAAATTTTACACATCGCCCAACTGCACAAATAAAATATGTGTTTGATTGTTTGAAACCCCACACGGGTGTTGGGATGAAATTTGAAGTTCACTCATCCTGATTGATTAAATATGTCGATCGATTGATTGACAGGCTGTTATAAGCGTTAGATATCTATATTTGATGCTTATACAGTGTAGTGCACTTTGGTTGATGGTTGATTATTTTTCAATGCTATTATATACATGTGTTGTATGAAAATCCATATAATTAATTTTATATGGTAATTGATCGGGCCTCATTCCAATTTGAAAAATAAAGAATATTATAAAATAAAGGTTCATGTGTTGACAGTACTCATCCATTGAGATTGGTCATGTGTTGAACGAAATATTTTAGTAGTAAAATTTACATCTTTATATTATAAAATAAAGGTTCATGTGTTGACAGTACTCATCCCTTGAGATTGGTCATGTGTTGAACGAAATATTTTGATAATAACAACTATTTTGAAAAGGAAATATTTGAAATAGAATATTTGAAAATAGAAATTTATGAAGCCGTGTTGATTAGATTGACGCCATTTTGACGTGAACGATATTTATATCGATTTTATTCATTTTGAAATGAATTGAATTGAAAACGATTTCGAAATGAATTGAATTGAAAACGATTTCGAAATGAATTGAATTGAAAACGATTTCGAAATGAATTGAATTGAAAACGATTTCGAAATGAATTGAATTGAAAACGGTTTCGAAATGAATTGAATTGAAATTTGAATTGAATAGAAATGAATTTTAAAACGAATTTATAAAGAAGAACTCAATTTTGATTCGAATTGAAATGGAAGTTGAAATTGCTATTGAAACGAATTTTAAAAACTATTTATATAATTCGTTTTAAATATGAATCGACGAAATATATATTATATATATTATATATATAATATAATGGCCTGAATAGAACGCGCTGCGCCGCGGCAGTTCGTGAATTTCGACCATTTATTTCAAACGGACATTACGGGAGATCCGATCGTCGGATTCTCCTAAAACCGGAACCGTTGGGTTCGTATCGAAAAGAGATTTCTAACGAATGTTAGAAATTTGAAATCTAACGGTTGGATTTGGAGATACGTCCAAATCAAATTCGAAAAAGGTCGTTGTAAGTGCAGTTCGATGGCCGTTGATGGAAATCGACTGTACGGGCCTTGATAAAATTATTAAAAATAGTAATAATTTGTGTAAAATCATAAGAAATGATTTAGAAAGGATTGGGATGGAAAACTCCATATTTGAAAAGATAAAAATAGATTTTTATCGAAATGAACTAGTTTTGAACTAGAAATATAATTCTATTTATTTTTAAATAAATAAATTGAATTTGAAAAGGGTTTTAAAAATAACCAGAATTTCCAATGATTGCATTGGAGTGGATTTGAATCGAAATTGTCTTCGGAATATTTCGATGTTGGAATTCGTGATTATACAGATGTTGTTATGGAAATTTGAAAGATATTTATATCGTTATTTCCAATACGACATTTGTTAATCGTAGAATTTGATATTGAATCTAAGCCGATATATTTTCTATTCAGAGCCTTATATTGAATATCAAATGTGATTTGGGTTTGTCGTGAATGGTGTCTTCACTAACACTGTTCTTGAACCCAGTTGAGAGAAGATTAAATCTTTTTATTTAGATTTAATGAAGTGTACCAATTAAATGATATTTAATTGGAATTGAATTGGTATTGATTTTTGGGTTTATCGTGAACAGTGTTTTAAATAACACTTGTTCTTTAACCCGATAATTAATGGAATGATTTTTGGGTTTATCGTGAACAGTGTTTTAAATAACACTCGTTCTTTAACCCGATAATTAATGGAATGTGATTTTGGGTTTATCGTGAACCGTGTTTTAAAATGACACTGATTCTTTAACCCAGTTAACGATTAAAACTAGGTGGAGTTTTAATGAATCTTTCATTAGATCGAAATAATCGAAATGGAGTATCACCAGTTTTGCTCCAGGCGTTAGTTAAATCTTTAATTAGATTTGAACGTGAAATGGTAATTGAATTTACCGATAACACCGTGGTGTTAGATATGAAGTATTACCAGTTTACTTCATGGGATGAATAGGTTGGGATTGGGAAATTAAAACAAATGATTACTTCGGTAAGGTTCGCTAATTCCGACTAGTTGAATCGAAATTCAAAAGTAGATTAAAGAATAAATTCAAGGAATTTATCTTTGATAAAATTAATGGGAACCTTTCCCTATGAATGTGAAATTTAGAAACTAACTGTCGGTTAGCCAAGCAGAATGGTTTTCTGGATATTGATCTGATGTTGGTTTCGGCCTTCGGGGTTAATATTTGGGGAATTATTCTCTTGATTAATTTACGGTTAGTGACTGATGAATTGGAATGAGGCGTATGTTGTGTTTGTGTAACACTTATTTAAAATATATGCGAGTTATTCGGAAAGACCGGGTTTATCCCATTCTGAATAACTGATACGACGATAAGTCGAAGATGAAGACGGTGGTCGAAGACCGGAAGTCTTCACGTTGTTTGGGTGATTACTGATGATCTTGATTGGGCTGTACACCCAAGAAGATGGAAACAGTTGGTGATCGTCCAGACGTACTTGGAGATCGAAGGATATGCGGGGTACTAGGTGCCTCTGGTTTCGTTCAGACCCAGAACGGACTTGTGAATGGACTGTGTGTCTGACATTGGATTTTAGTCTGTGCGATTGATCTCTATTAAATATATATCTGTTTGGCGGCGGAGAATTTATTCTCTTGCTTAACGCCCTTCTCTGAGACGTACGAGCTCAGGGGTTATATATTGATGGATATCAAACGCATGGAGTGAATTTCCTGTGTGGCATACCTAAGTGGCAATTGATCGAGGCTTCTGTTGAAAAGCAAAGTCTTGTGGTTGATGATCGAAGCACGGCCTTTGTGGCGTAGCTTTGTGTAACGTTTACTTCGCGAGTTTCACACCCGGTATGAACCAAAAACGGGAGACGGACCTCAGGGAGGGCATGCGTTTCCTTCTAGCTAAAAAGTGGCGTCAGTGGTTTTACACGCCCTGACGAGTTTGACTTATGTGGTTGTTGCTGTTGCGAGGCGCCTCGGATTGATCGGTCGTTCTCGAACCGATGGAGTCATTTAGTTGGCTCACTTACACCCCATAGGGTGGGGAAACGTAGTGTTCAGGCATAATAATCCACATCGGTGGACCAGCCCTGTCGCTCCAAGGGGCAGTTGCGGCTGTTCCTGAGACACTGGCTAGAGCGTCTCGAATCGGTTGAGGACTATCTTTTGCCTCGGTTCATAGATGGAAATCCAATTTCCAAATACGTGACTTTGCGGTTTTATTTGTAAACCTAAATATGGCGACATAGTGGCATGGGACGCTCATGCCGCCTATGATTGATACTTATGATTTGAAGTTGTTTTATACACTATGCACTTATAATAGTATCAAATGATTTGTTTTAACCGTATCAAGCATTCTTTGGCTGTTATAAGGGAAAACCCTATCCTCGGCTGCGTTGCATTGTGTGATGGGACCTGGGTCTTATAACAGCTTCATTTTTTTTTTCTTTATTTAGCATTGCGCTGTTTGTTTTATGCACTGGTATTCTTGGGAGGAAACCCGTTCCGTGTTATACGGCGTGGTCCCTTGATTTACCTAACTTTAAAGTAAAGATTAACTGTTTTAGTTCTCACACCAGTCACATGACTGACCTAGAGTTTATTGTTTTAACCTAAACCCTGGGTGCCCTTATTTTGACACGGGCAGCTAGTAGTTTTGGTTTTGCAGATTTATATTCACAGGATCCTGGTTTACAGTTGGAACGATATCCGGAAAGCTTTGTATCCGTATATCTACTTCTAGTTGTGTATTGTATTATTTTCCGCTGCTATGGATTTAAATGTAATTTAAATCTCTGATATTTCTGTGTAATATTTATTTGTTTATACTCTGTATATTCTTGTAATCTGATGCATTGTTGTAATAACAATGAGATGTTCTTTTGCATGCGTTCTATTTTGTCGTGTTCTCAAACGATAGGGCGTTTCGAACGGTCTGGGTCGGTTTAGCGACTGGTTCAGACCGAGCGAAATTCCTTGCCATCACAGTTGGTATCAGAGCTTTGGTTTACAAAGCTCAGAGAACAAGGCACATTAAAACCCTACGAAAGAATTCATCAGATAATTGGATTAGTAAAATCCAATTAGAATGACTCGTTAGAGATAGGATCAGTAGTATCCTAGAACGAGTGTGAAGAGTATATTTTTCAAATGAAAACAAATTTTGTTTTGAAAATCTAAATCAACTATTCGTATTTGGTTATTTATTTATATTGATGTGGACAATCCAGTATATATAGATTTTGCGTATACGTCTGATCCGCGTGTATTCGAAATTTTAATATACTGGATAGATATAGAATTACACTCTAGTCGCCTGGGGGTGATTCTGATGATTGATATATCATCATCAGAATTTATATTCGAGTGACGAACGTGTAATATCTATATATTTCCATTAGACTGGTGTGAGAACCAAAATTAGATAGGGCTAATTGTTGTTATTTGGCATCAAAAACATGATTTTTGACTATGTATCGAAATTATGAATTTGAAACTCTAATTCACTAATTGATTGATGTTTGTGTTGTTTGTTTAATTGTTTGATAATTTTGAACCATTACGCCTAATTGTATCAAATAATGAATTGTATTGAAATTTGGTCGCATTTGCTTGCATATACTTGTACTTACATTGAACAGGTCATAGCAAGGAGGCTAGAGCAGAGAATAAAATTTGTTTGCCCGACAAATAGGTACATGTTTACTACATAATTTACTGTTTTGTTTAGGTGATGACGATTTTATGAGCCTATTGGCTAGCCGCTTGGCTTTTTCTTTTTTCTTTTTGAGATTAGAAGGACCGGGGAAGCTATTTGAAATTCCCCGATGCTCCCATTGCAGGGGAGGTTATGGCGAAATTTTTCGAAAATTTAGGGTGTTAGCCAAATTTTTGAAAATTTGAAAATTCTCAGAAACTGAAAAGTTGGAGAATGGAAGCCAGATCGAACGTAGAGTTGATTAATCAAACCACTTTCGACTTTGTTCCTTTTCGGGGACGAAAAGTTTTAAGTGGGGGAGTTTGTAACAACCCGAAAATCTGGGCCAGTTTAAAATTTTTATTTTGGCAATTATAGCGAATTTTCTATATTTAAAATGAATTATTTTAAATAAAATCGACAAGAAATTTATTTTGAATATAATTTGAACGTATATATTATATACGTCGTAGTTAGAATATAAATAATTATATATAATTATAAAAGGAATTGAAAATGGCGCGGTAGTTCGATAATTCGATTTCAAACTTCAATTGAATGTACGGGGTGCAAAACAATACGGATTTTAGTGAAACCAAAAACATTAGGATCTATTTGATAATATCTTTCCAACGAATCCGAAAAATCGAGATTTCATAACGGGAATCAAAAGATATGTCCAGTTGAAAATTCTGAATAGTCGCTATGGAATTCAGGCCCTTAAAAATGGACATTTTGCAAACGACCTCGGATTTCGACGAAACCAGTTTTGTTGGATCCGTGATGTTAAATTATTGCTAGATTCCAAATTTCATAATTTTTCGAATCAGTATGTGAGCGTGGCAAAGGAAAACGCGTTTGACCAGTTTCAGTTGATTTTAATCGACTGGAAATTGGCCATTTTTCCAACGGTCTCAGAATTTGACGAAACTAGTTTTGTTAGGACCGTATCGTCAATACGAAGCTAGAAAATATTTTTCTGTAATTTTCCGAGTTAATACGTGACCCCGATAATTTGAAATGTACGTTTAAAATTCAATATAGTGATTTAAATGTAAATTCAACGGAAACTGATCGAAACGATCAAACCAGCTTACGAAACATATCCCATTGTGTTCGGAATGGGGGTATTTAGCTAAGGGCAAAAGTCATTGGGTCGGATTTCGAATTCTTGTCAACACAAGGGTATTAATGGAATTAAATTAATAATTTAATAAATATATAAATTAAAAAAAACCCTAGTTTCATCGTTTATAAAAAAATCGGCCGCCTCTCTCAGAACGAACGGCGGAACTCACCCCTAGTTTCCTCTCCGAATTCTGATAAATCCACTAAACAATTTCATCAGCTTCTTAAGGCAAAATCAAGGAGCTTCGAGAGATCTTCGAGCTCATACCAGGTTGATTGAATTTAGTGTTGAAATTAGGGAGAATTCTAAGCTGGAAGGAGGGATGTTCGGACGAGGTTTCTGGGCTTGGGGGTGCGACGAGTTCGTCGCTGGTCCTGGCGGAGGGGCGTGGCATGAAGGCCGACGAGGTGGAGGTGTTGGATCTGGTCTCAGGCGAGCGTGGCGCGAGCAAGGAGGAACCCTAGCGGTTGAAGGCATATCGACGGTGAGCAGAAAGAAAAGAGGCGGGTTTCCAGAAGAAATACAGTGAAGTTTTTTTTGGGTAATTAGTTTATAGAAATTCAGTTTTTTTTATATATCATTATTTAAAATTCAGTTTTTATATATATAATATTATTTAAAAAGAAAAATCAGTTTAAAAAATAAATAGATTAGTAATGAAATTCTTTTATATAGCAATGGACAAATATATATATATATGATTATATATATAACTTTGTTTTTATAACATGGTTTTAAAAATATAACGCATTATAAAAATGTAAGATAAGTTTTTTTTTTAGAATAGAAACAGCATTGCTTTTGAAAATATAAAATAGCATTAATTTTGTAAAATAAAATTGCATTGTCTTGAAATATGTGATTTAAAAATAAATAACATCGAGTAAAAAAATGATTTTTCTATATTGAATAACGAAGTAAAAATTCGATTTTTTTATATTGAATAACGAAGTAAAAATTCGATTTTTCTATATTGAATAACGAAGTAAAAAAAATGATTTTTCTATATGGAATAACGAAGTAAAAAAAATGATTTTTCTATATTGAATAACGAAGTAAAAATTCGATTTTTCTATATTGAATAACGAAGTAAAAATTCGATTTTTCTATATTGAATAACGAAGTAAAAATTCGATTTTTCTATATTGAATAACGAAGTAAAAATTCGATTTTTCTATATTGAATAACGAAGTAAAAATTCGATTTTTCTATATTGAATAACGAAGTAAAAATTCGATTTTTCTATATTGAATAACGAAGTAAAAATTCGATTTTTCTATATTGAATAACGAAGTAAAAATTCGATTTTTATATATTGAATAGTAAAGTAAAATTTCGATTTTTATATATATGTAGTGACCACGGTCAACGAAGGTGACAAAGGGCGAGAACGACGAAGACTTCTGCAAAAAGAAGAGTCGAGATGGTTGGATAGCTATCGGTGAGAATTTCTCACCTTTCAATTTCTTTTCTAGTTATATATATATATATACTAGGATGCAGACGGTGCTTAGTAGCACCCGACACAATCGTCCACAGACCATGGACTTGTTTGTTTGATTGCAAAAATAAGTTAGATTATTTGATTGAAATTGAATTGTTTGGTGAGATGAATGGATTTGATTGATGTGTGAATGGCGTGGGCCTTCACTAGACCGGGGATAAGGCTAGGCCTCGTCCCGTTTCTAGTATCGTGCCGTTATGCCGCCGAAATTTTCTAAAATAAATTAGAAAAATAAAAATATCATTTTATTTAAAGAATGAACTGAATAGAAATTCATATGTTAGAATAAAATGTTTTATCGTTAAAAATATAATTTTTAACGTGAATGTGAATAAATAAATATTCATTTACAAACCAGACGGTTTGTTTATGTACACCTATTTGAAGGACATTGATTGGGTCGATAAATTTTACACATCGCCCAACTGCACAAATAAAATATGTGTTTGATTGTTTGAAACCCCACACGGGTGTTGGGATGAAATTTGAAGTTCACTCATCCTGATTGATTAAATATGTCGATCGATTGATTGACAGGCTGTTATAAGCGTTAGATATCTATATTTGATGCTTATACAGTGTAGTGCACTTTGGTTGATGGTTGATTATTTTTCAATGCTATTATATACATGTGTTGTATGAAAATCCATATAATTAATTTTATATGGTAATTGATCGGGCCTCATTCCAATTTGAAAAATAAAGAATATTATAAAATAAAGGTTCATGTGTTGACAGTACTCATCCATTGAGATTGGTCATGTGTTGAACGAAATATTTTAGTAATAAAATTTACATCTTTATATTATAAAATAAAGGTTCATGTGTTGACAGTACTCATCCCTTGAGATTGGTCATGTGTTGAACGAAATATTTTGATAATAACAACTATTTTGAAAAGGAAATATTTGAAATAGAATATTTGAAAATAGAAATTTATGAAGCCGTGTTGATTAGATTGACGCCATTTTGACGTGAACGATAATTATATCGATTTTATTCATTTTGAAATGAATTGAATTGAAAACGATTTCGAAATGAATTGAATTGAAAACGATTTCGAAATGAATTGAATTGAAAACGATTTCGAAATGAATTGAATTGAAAACGATTTCGAAATGAATTGAATTGAAAACGATTTCGAAATGAATTGAATTGAAATTTGAATTTAATAGAAATGAATTTTAAAACGAATTTATAAAGAAGAACTCAATTTTGATTCGAATTGAAATGGAAGTTGAAATTGCTTTTGAAACGAATTTTAAAAACTATTTATATAATTCGTTTTAAATATGAATCGACGAAATATATATTATATATATTATATATATAATATAATGGCCTGAATAGAACGCGCCGCGCCGCGGTAGTTCGTGAATTTCGACCATTTATTTCAAACGGACATTACGGGAGATCCGACCGTCGGATTCTCCTAAAACCAGAACCGTTGGGTTCGTATCGAAAAGAGCTTTCTAACGAATGTTAGAAATTTGAAATCTAACGGTTGGATTTGGAGATATGTCCAAATCAAATTCGAAAAAGGTCGCTGTAAGTGCAGTTCGATGGCCGTTGATGGAAATCGACTGTACGGGCCTTGATAAAATTATTAAAAATAGTAATAATTTGTGTAAAATCATAAGAAATGATTTAGAAAGGATTGGGATAGAAAACTCCATATTTGAAAAGATAAAAATAGATTTTTATCGAAATGAACTAGTTTTGAACTAGAAATATAATTCTATTTATTTTTAAATAAATAAATTGAATTTGAAAAGGGTTTTAAAAATAACCAGAATTTCCAATGATTGCATTGGAGTGGATTTGAATCGAAATTGTCTTCGGAATATTTCGATGTTGGAATTCGTGATTATACAGATGTTGTTATGGAAATTTGAAAGATATTTATATCGTTATTTCCAATACGACATTTGTTAATCGTAGAATTTGATATTGAATCTAAGCCGATATATTTTCCATTCAGAGCCTTATATTGAATATCAAATGTGATTTGGGTTTGTCGTGAATGGTGTCTTCACTAACACTGTTCTTGAACCCAGTTGAGAAAAGATTATATCTTTTTATTTAGATTTAATGAAGTGTACCAATTAAATGATATTTAATTGGAATTGAATTGGTATTGATTTTTGGGTTTATCGTGAACAGTGTTTTAAATAACACTTGTTCTTTAACCCGATAATTAATGGAATGATTTTTGGGTTTATCGTGAACAGTGTTTTAAATAACACTCGTTCTTTAACCCGATAATTAATGGAATGTGATTTTGGGTTTATCGTGAACCGTGTTTTAAAATGACACTGATTCTTTAACCCAGTTAACGATTAAAACTAGGTGGAGTTTAAATGAATCTTTCATTAGATCGAAATAATCGAAATGGAGTATCACCAGTTTTGCTCCAGGCGTTAGTTAAATCTTTAATTAGATTTGAACGTGAAATGGTAATTGAATTTACCGATAACACCGTGGTGTTAGATATGAAGTATTACCAGTTTACTTCATGGGATGAATAGGTTGGGATTGGGAAATTAAAACAAATGATTACTTCGGTAAGGTTCGCTAATTCCGACTAGTTGAATCGAAATTCAAAAGTAGATTAAAGAATAAATTCAAGGAATTTATCTTTGATAAAATTAATGGGAACCTTTCCCTATGAATGTGAAATTTAGAAACTAACTGTCGGTTAGCCAAGCAGAATGGTTTTCTGGATATTGATCTGATGTTGGTTTCGGCCTTCGGGGTTAATATTTGGGGAATTATTCTCTTGATTAATTTACGGTTAGTGACTGATGAATTGGAATGAGGCGTATGTTGTGTTTGTGTAACACTTATTTAAAATATATGCGAGTTATTCGGAAAGACCGGGTTTATCCCATTCTGAATAACTGATACGACGATAAGTCGAAGATGAAGACGGTGGTCGAAGACCGGAAGTCTTCACGTTGTTTGGGTGATTACTGATGATCTTGATTGGGCTGTACACCCAAGAAGATGGAAACAGTTGGTGATCGTCCAGACGTACTTGGAGATCGAAGGATATGCGGGGTACTAGGTGCCTCTGGTTTCGTTCAGACCCAGAACGGACTTGTGAATGGACTGTGTGTCTGACATTGGATTTTAGTCTGTGCGATTGATCTCTATTAAATATATATCTGTTTGGCGGTGGAGAATTTATTCTCTTGCTTAACGCCCTTCTCTGAGACGTACGAGCTCAGGGGTTATATATTGATGGATATCAAACGCATGGAGTGAATTTCCTGTGTGGCATACCTAAGTGGCAATTGATCGAGGCTTCTGTTGAAAAGCAAAGTCTTGTGGTTGATGATCGAAGCACGGCCTTTGTGGCGTAGCTTTGTGTAACGTTTACTTCGCGAGTTTCACACCCGGTATGAACCAAAAACGGGAGACGGACCTCAGGGAGGGCATGCGTTTCCTTCTAGCTAAAAAGTGGCGACAGTGGTTTTACACGCCCTGACGAGTTT
The DNA here is from genome assembly GCA_030737875.1 of Allium sativum. Classification (NCBI taxonomy): domain Eukaryota; kingdom Viridiplantae; phylum Streptophyta; class Magnoliopsida; order Asparagales; family Amaryllidaceae; genus Allium; species Allium sativum. Next base: position 84,835,248 of record CM060918.1, read on the forward strand.
GACTTATGTGGTTGTTGCTGTTGCGAGGCGCCTCGGATTGATCGGTCGTTCTCGAACCGATGGAGTCATTTAGTTGGCTCACTTACACCCCATAGGGTGGGGAAACGTAGTGTTCAGGCATAATAATCCACATCGGTGGACCGGCCCTGTCGCTCCAAGGGGCAGTTGCGGCTGTTCCTGAGACACTGGCTAGAGCGTCTCGAATCGGTTGAGGACTATCTTTTGCCTCGGTTCATAGATGGAAATCCAATTTCCAAATACGTGACTTTGCGGTTTTATTTGTAAACCTAAATATGGCGACATAGTGGCATGGGACGCTCATGCCGCCTATGATTGATACTTATGATTTGAAGTTGTTTTATACACTATGCACTTATAATAGTATCAAATGATTTGTTTTAACCGTATCAAGCATTCTTTGGCTGTTATAAGGGAAAACCCTATCCTCGGCTGCGTTGCATTGTGTGATGGGACCTGGGTCTTATAACAGCTTCATTTTTTTTCTTCTTTATTTAGCATTGCGCTGTTTGTTTTATGCACTGGTATTCTTGGGAGGAAACCCGTTCCGTGTTATACGGCGTGGTCCCTTGATTTACCTAACTTTAAAGTAAAGATTAACTGTTTTAGTTCTCACACCAGTCACATGACTGACCTAGAGTTTATTGTTTTAACCTAAACTCTGGGTGCCCTTATTTTGACACGGGCAGCTAGTAGTTTTGGTTTTGCAGATTTATATTCACAGGATCCTGGTTTACAGTTGGAACGATATCCGGAAAGCTTTGTATCCGTATATCTACTTCTAGTTGTGTATTGTATTATTTTCCGCTGCTATGGATTTAAATGTAATTTAAATCTCTGATATTTCTGTGTAATATTTATTTGTTTATACTCTATATATTCTTGTAATCTGATGCATTGTTGTAATAACAATGAGATGTTCTTTTGCATGCGTTCTATTTTGTCGTGTTCTCAAACGATAGGGCGTTTCGAACGGTCTGGGTCGGTTTAGCGACTGGTTCGGACCGAGCGAAATTCCTTGTCGTCACATCATTGGTGACACGTCGAGTGAGAAGCGGATGGCGGAAAGCGCTGAGAAGAAACACAAAAAAAAAAGTTGATGTGAATAAGAAGGAGAACAATCAGTTCGCTTCTCTCAAACTAAAAAATAGTTGAATTGAAGGATGAAGTGGAGGAAGGAACGGGAAGAGACATAGTTAGGGCTGTGTAGGCGAAGCAAAGTGATGAAGCGTAACATTATTAAGAAACGGGATAAACAGGAGAAGGAAATGAAAAACGTGATGCTTCATTTCAAAAATGACGTGGCACACCTGAGAGGCTTAGAATGCAAAGTCAGTAATTATAATATAGTATAGATATTAGGGTTATTTAATTATCATTTAATTAGCCCGTTAAAGCCCGTTTTGGCGCGAACTCCGATTTAGGCCCAACGACTGTCGTTCCTACCATTTAGCCCCCATTTCGAACTCATCTAGACATGTCTCATCAGCACAAACTGTCATCTAGGCCTCCGTTTTGCAGTTTTAAAATTTATGTCCTTTATTTCTAATTTTTCCGTACAAATAATTTTACCGGGGACACAAATTAACTCAGAAAAATCCAGAAAAATTATTTTTGGCTTTCTTATGACGATACGGTCCTAACAAAATTTATTTCGTTGGATTCTGAGACTTTTTGAAAAATGGCTATTTTAAGGCGTTTAAATTTAAGTGAAATAGTCAAAACACATTTTCTTTTCCCACGTTCACATATTAATTCGAAAAATTCTGAAAATTGAAACCTAATAATAATTTGACATTCCGGTTCCAACAAAAGTGATTTCGTCGAAAACCGAGGTCGTTTGAAAAATGACTATTTTTAAGGCCAATATATTTAATATTAAAATACATTTTTAAACAAATAAATCTCGAAACTCAAAATATATAAGTGTTTATTGTTTTTCAATGTAGAAACATCATTCTGAACTCAATGGAAGTGGTTTCGAGTTCAAATTCCTTCGTATGCAAAAAGTAGCATTTTGACCTTTATAAATTTCATTCTAATATTTATTGACCATAACTTTTGATTTCCGCTATGAAATTTCAATTTTTCGGATTCTTGGAAAGATATATTAAAATAGATTCTAATATTTTTGGTTTCACTAAAATCCGTTAAATTTTGCATCCTGTACGGTCAGTCAAAGTTCAAGTTTGACTTTTCAAACTACCGCGTTATTTCTAACTCTTTTGTTAATTAAAATTAAATCATTCATTCTAACTTCGATTTAAATCTATTTTGTGATCGTTATTATTTAAAATAGATTATTTAAATATCAAACTTATTAAAATCACTTAAAATAAATTTTAAATTGGCCCTGATTTTGCGGGTTGTTACAATGCCTCCAGTTCAGAAAAAGCGGCCCAAATCAAAAAAGAAAAATCCTTTTAAGAATTTGTAGAAATGGACGACGTGTAAACTGGATACTTCGAAATTCTAGTGGAGACAAGTTGTGGTATCAATTTTTAAGATAAGAGTGATGTTTCAATATGTTGTTTAGATAAGCATGGTTTTACATCTATGTGAAACATCATATTTTTTGTTTTCCCATATTATTTTTTACTTTTAAGTTCTATATTACATTAAAAAGGTGAGATTTAGTTTGGATATCACAAGTCAAGACCAAAAATAGTTGCTCACCAAAGCTGATATTATATAATTACAAACTGAAAGGACTATAAGCTGATTCTTTGTCTTTCTTGCAATTTAAAAAGCATCTTAGTATTATTATTTAATTGATAGGTGATTTTAGCTGTTAATCGGGCGGACCGGACCGGACAGAGGGGTGTTCGTATCCTGTCCTATAAGATTTTCGGACGTACACGGACCGGACGTGGTGTTGATTCAGACATTGTTCGTACAAGCCGAACAACGAACGGACAAGGTTCAGACAGAAAACATCGAACATTTTCAGACGGACATATTTTTGTACGTTTTTCTTGTCCTAAATCATGTCCTAAATGATACACGGACCAGACAACCCCTTCGGACCGAGTCGTATATCGGACTGGCATGTCCGTTTAACATCCCTAAATACAGCTCCAGCTTTAAACTGTTGTTAAACATGTAAACTGTTTAATTGAACGGTATAGATTAAATTTATATTTCTATTTTTATGTATGATATTTTAGTCAGGCTCTCAAACTTCAACCAAGTTATTGATTATATAGTGAGCCTCTTCAAAAGCTTCTTTCTAGTATGTCTCTATTAAAGTACGAATTTCCCTTAGATTAGCAAACTTATTATTTTCTTAAAACTCCTTTTCTAGTATTTTAATTAATTTATATTTTTATCCCTTTTATGTATGATTTTTAATTGGATCTCCAATGATTCAAGAAAGTTATTGTTTACAGACGGGTTGTATAATTAATTTATAGTGGATTTAGTTTCTATGATGTGTATTGTGCCTGCCTTTTTTACAATAACTATATGATTTTGTAAGCTTACCTCCTACGATTGTCATTTATATTTTGTCCTTTGTATTTTCATTTTCTTTGGGCTTTTATACAGAGATTAGCATTCATTTTAACAATTTCACACGTATTAAGTTATGAACTTCTAAAATTGTGCTTGATTTTTTTGACACTTTTCAGAAAAGCAAGGGAGAAATTTTGTGGAACAAGTATTTTAAATATAATTCATTTTCTTAGTTGACTATTTTTTGGAATGTGCTTATAGTTATTCTTAATGCAGGAAAGAAGCCAATAACTTAATCGGTTATGAGAAGTTGGCCAATGCTACTTTAAACGAAAACATTGTTTCCAGATCCAAACAACAAGGTGTTGATCTGCATCCAGTGTATGTTACAGACATATGTTGTAGTACACATGCCACTGAATTTGATATATGTTATCACAGTGAATACTGTGGGTTTCTTTATACTATGTACATATTTATCGCTATTAGATAACTGTGAGGATTGAGTTAACTCTGGACCATATGACGCTTCTGTAAGCAAGTCTACTATGTCATATGCATATACATATTTAGTTATGGAGCCCTTGTATCAAACTAAGATTCCTTTGATGAGGTACAATACATAAATGATGCAAACCTACTCTCATTCGCACTTCGTAACTTACATGGTCACTTTCTTGGCAGCCTATAATTCTTCATATTTGCATTCTTTTTCCACATATTGGGCTAGTTGCAGATGTGGTTAGAAAAGCTGCAGTAAGTTGAATCTTCGTTCTATGCAGTTATTTATAGTTAAAGTTGTAAAGTAATATCCTCTTAGAGCATCTCCAATAGAATTCAGCATAAGAATATTACGCGCTGTAGACTACAGGAAAGAAGATGAATGTTTCCCAACAGTTGGAAAAAATAATCCGTCACGAGCCCATTTTATCGGCTCGCGACGTTGCGAGCCTATTTTATCGGCTCGTGACGTCGCGAGCCCATTAAATTGGCTCGTGACAGAAGAAAATGCCAAAAAATTCATTTGGCATTTTCTGGTGTCAAGAGCCAATATTATAGGCTCGCGAGGTTGCAAGCCGATAAAATAGGCTCGCAACGTCGCAAGCCGATAAAATCGGCTCATGGGGACAATTCCGCATTCAGAATTGGCTCCGCAATATCTTGTTGAATATTCAGCATTGGAACATTTGTTGGGTGCGATTTTTGATCCAATTCAGCATTCAGAAGGTGAATTGCTTCACCGTTGGAAGTGCTCTTAAACCGTCTGTTTTCTATATACAATCATGACTTATCTACTTAGAAGGTTATTGAAAGATATATATTTGTTACAGCTTATGCAGTACTTGGTATTTTGAATTTATTGATGTCTCAGACTATAACTGCCGAACTAGCTATGATTGGTCAAGGTGGAAAGGTAATATCTTCAGTTGATTTTTCTATTGACATTGTTTTTTTGCTGATCATTTACATATTATCTTGCTCTTCATTTATGTAGTTGAATATTTTTACGTATAGGGCTCTAGTTTGTAATCATACTCTATGGGACCTTCAAACATTTTTTTACTTTATATTATCCAATTCAGTTTTTGTTTATGTTGTTGTTTTTTATTATTGTATTGGTGATGTTTCTTGTTTAGAATAATTTTTTCTATTTTTAGTGCAGTTTTTTATAAATGGGTCGAATCGGGTCGAGTTGACCCTTTAACTAGTCGGATTGGGTTGGATCAACCCGTTTATTGAATAGGTTAAATGGGTCGGGTTTTTTTATGCTTTGAATGAGTCATGTCAAATTCTACTCGATCTGACCTATTTGAGGGGTCTAATTTTTTCTTATATATTTACTTTGCTATTCTACTAGGTAGAAATTTGATAAATATTAATGGTAAGATGTTTTTACTAAATGGATAAATTATGTGTGAATATTTATAGTTGAAAACTATCTAGAATCCACCGGAGGCAGTATTTGTGTATTTCATTCTATATTTGATAGACATGTTTTGTATAAAGATGCACTTAAACTTGATAAAGTTTTATTACATTTGCTACTAAAATTTTATTACATTAGCTACTACATTCATAGCTAGAGGTGAGCAAATGTTTGTTCGGTTTGAAACCGTTCAAAAATGTTAAAAGCAAAATAACCATTCACGAAACATAAACCGAACAACCAAACCAATATTTTTTGGAACCAAAACCAAGTGAACCGATAATATTTGGTTTGGTTTGGTTGGTTTATTTGGTTTGTCTTAGAATGAAATAATTCTTCTAGTTGTTGACATAACATAGGATTAAAACAACAAATTGAGTTCATAAGATGCAAATATTTGACAAAACAAACTTTTCTTCTGAAAACATTGATATGAAACTAAAGAAAAATAACATTGTTACGAAAATATAATAAATAATAGCATTGTTGGAGGTAATTTTTCATCTTTAATGTAAGTAAATTTTTAAAATTTGGTTTAATTGGTTGGTTCAGTTTTCAAATATTAAAAACCAAACCCGACCAATAAGCTAAAGTAATATAAAAGTGAAAACCAACCAATTAACTTACGAAACAAATCCCAACCAATCGAACTCAATTGGTTTAAATGGTTTGACCAATAAATGCTCACCCTTATTCATTGTTACTGTCTATACATATTTCTTTAGAGAGCTGACTATACAAGGTTTTCTATTTACTCTGTGACTGGTTAAACTTCTATTTTATGAATTAATGAAAATGTGGTTAGTTATCAAAGAATTTTGTGCAAAGCTGCTAGAAAATCTTTGATTGTTCTATTACAATTGTATTTTTAATTATTTTATCAATAATATTGCCTATAGATACACAATAAATTTGGAATTGTTTGTGGATGCTTTATATTTTTTCGTCCAGCAATGAGTGAATCATGTAAGTTGTAAAGAACTTCAATATTTTATTCTCAGTACAATTTTGAAAACTGTAAATAATTTGTATTTTTCAAGTAAATAATTTGTGTTTTCCACTTAAAACATATAAGCTATTTTGTGATTTTCTATTTTCAAAAAATAAAGGCTTAATATTACAATTTTTAGTAGTTAGAGTTTGAGTGCACCACTTTTAGATTATGGATGCGCGGATGGACTAAATAATTTTTTCATTAACTTTTTTTCAGGTTTCTTTTTATACTAAAATATGCTTGTTAACTAGCTATATAACAGTTTGGCCTTACTCACATGGACCAAGACTATAAATTTCAATAACTAGTTCAATGCTTTTTTGTTTATTTCTAAGAAGCAAAGCCTTAAGCTAAGTTCCTTAAAGTTTGTGAATGGAGCAGGGCCTTATTTTGGTTGCCCCCTTGTGCGTGATAGAATATTAATCATTGAAATTCTATTAGTTGGATGCATTTTGATATATTGATTTGTCATGATTTTAATTCTCTTAATGACTGTCTTTGCGTTCTCTCTGTAAAAGAAGAGTCAATTCTATGAGTTCTGGTGTCTACGGTTAAATTTAAAGTAAAGCCTATTTAATTATCCTAAGTGTTACATACAATTTTTGTAAGTTATCGATAAAAAATAGATGAATAAAGAAACAACACATTTCATGTTCTTCCATTTTTTTTGAAATGAAGAAATATATACATCAAAAGTGGAGAAAAAACGTCTTTTTTTATGATTTAAAAAACATCCAAAAGTGTTTAATAACACCACACTGAATCAAAGCAAGCCACTATAGAAAATGAAAACAAAATCAACAAACTACAACGAGATATAATACCACAATATATGGAATAACCAATAAAATAAAACACTCTCTGCTTGATAGGAAGACCACTAGCAAGCCAGAGCCTACAGTGCACCAGACACTAGTTCCCAAGCCGAGAACCCACCACCAACCTCGTTAACGACTAGAGAAACCGACTAATAAAGCAATCCAAATCTCCAGTCCGACACCGGCTTCCCTAGTACACATGCCTAAGTTACAACTTAAAATATAAATTGTATACCATGCCAAAAGGGGATGATGAATTGCAATTACCATCAACACAATCGCGATCTGCATCATAGAATCTGAAAATATAAATTTAGAATTCACAGACAGTTATAAAAACCCACCAACTTGGCAACTAAAACCAGTCTCCACTCAACCATCAAAAACTGCAGATTAAACAATCTTTTTCATGTCATTTACATCTGATTCTCTCGTTTCTATACTTCTTTTCAACTCCACCCTTACCATGTTAAAATATATATAAAAAAATGTAAGTTAAGTATCTATTGTGCATTAAATTGGTTATTCGCTCTGATCATCATCATGGCCAATCAACGTAGTATCTTTCAGCTGCTTCAGCATCTGATCATCTACGTCATTGCATTCATTGTCGTTCTTTTTTGGGATTTCAGCAAGATTTGAGCCATAAGATTCCATCAATTCAATTTGTTTTCCTAACTAATTCTGATTCTCTAATTCTCCTGTTCAATAATGAATTGTATTTTTTGCAATACTTATACTCCGTTTATAGTAGATTAGATCTCCTTTTCGCCTTAAGAAGCCCTGTCTCTAATTTGTTGATTTTCATTTTAAGGCTGATATTTTCCTTCCTAATTTTAGTGTTCTTCCTGAGAATGGGTGTGGAATAACCAAATTAACACGACTACAAGAGGATGTGTTTAAAAGAAACTTTATGAAATTAGAAGTAAACAAAATAAAATTCATCAGCAATTGATACATTGTATACCATGGCTTCTCTTTGTGTAATCCATGATATACTCTCCGCCGTGATGGCTGTTTTGTTTTCCTATGTTCTTGATCTCCTCCACCACCACCTTGAGGGATACACTCTTTTTTTAAAAAAAAAAAAAAAGTGGTTAATGCATATCATCTTTTAACATTTTTTTTACCAAATTAGATGTTCGAGAAAGAAAAAGAAAAAATGTTTAATGAAATATTACCTCTTTATTATCAAATCCGTTCTCCTTACAAAAATCACCTCGCCACTCTTTTGGTGGTATAAACTTAGTGCATTTTCATTATCTTGTATTCTTGGTATTATTGTTTTCATTTTCAATTATCTGTATTATATCTGATTGTTTAACGATGTTTGGTTCTTCCTATTTATAAGTAATCGGGAATATTATAACAATATCTAAGCATGTTACATTGTACAATAATGGTTGCATATAGTCGCGAAGCCTGCCCAAGCGCTCGGCTAGTAAAAAGTACTGTAATGGTGAAGCCAGCATAGTCATCTGTTTGGTACAAAATATAAATCGAAACCAGCCCAAAATTTATATGTTGTACCAAAAAGATCGCTATGTTGGCTTGTAACATCACGAGATTTTACGACAATTTAAAATATTTAATTTAATGTGTTTTGAACAAAAGTTTGTTTTAAATATTAAAATTTATTATTTATGTCCTATATTGATAAGGCAGGAATAAGATTTGACTTGTTGAACAAAAATATGCAATAGCTATATATGAGAAAGTTGGAGTTGATAATTTATTTATATAGAAATTTGATATTTATTTGAATTTCTATATTTTGATTTGATTAGAGATTATAACTGTTGAATTTAATTTTAGGTAGATAAGTGAAAACTAAATATTTTATTAATAAATATTGAAATTTGACATTTTTGTAAATAATATCAGAATTCGATGAAACTACTTTTATTTGATCCAGAATTGTGAATTATTGTAATTTCTAAAATTTCGTAATCAACAGAATTATAGTTTGATCGTAAGAAATTAAAATGCATATAAATTTATATGTCCAATTTAATTATATAATCATGTTTTAAAATAAAACTGGTACAGACTTTGGAATTGGGCCTTGAAACCTATCTCATTGCGTTCAGAAGGCATCAAAACCTATTGTTAGACAGTAAGCGGGCCTGATTTGGACTTAGTCCGAAATTTTGCTTTAAAACACGCTAAGCGAGAATTATAATATTAAAATAATTTCTTAAACCCTAAATGTTTTCTATGGCCACCGCCTCATCTATTTTCTATGGCCAGAAATGTTCAGATTTCCTTCCTCTTTTTCTTCCAATCTGTTCAATGAAATCAAACACTTCCTGAATGAAAATGGTAGCTCTTCGAGAGATCTTCGATTCCATAAGGTTGGATCGAATTTTTATAATCTATATTCGCCAAAATTTGATGACAAAGGCGCACAGTTTGAAGGGGGTTTGGAGACTGACGGGGAGGCTAGGGGTGATCGGAATTGGGCTGCAGGCGGAGTCAACGACGGCGGTTTGGGTGACAGTGGCTGATCGAGGTCCGGCTACATGTAGGGTGTGCGTGGTTCGAAGATTAGAAGCGGATTTGGGTTCCTGAAAGAAAAACACGAATACGAGAAGGAGGGCGGATCTTTTAGCGCTGACGTTGTAGTTGATGTATGGTGAGGGGTTTTATTTTATTTTATTATAAATTTGAAAATTCAAATGTTTAAACTCGTATAACTTTCTCATATGACCTCAAATCGACGCGTGGTTTGTTGCGTTGGAATCGTATCGACGAGCTCTTCGCGATGGAGCTGATTTGGACAAATTCTGAGACTGTTGATTTTTGATCTAAAAATTTGGATTTGAATTCCGTTTGAAACCAAGGTGAGTGATTAAACTCACTCACATCTAGCTAAAATATTCTAATATTAGTTAAATTAATATCATGTCATGGTATGATTGTATTGTTTGTTGTTTGATAGTTATAATTGCATATTATGTTGATTGACACCGATAATTTAATTTAATTGGACTGTTAGAATGAAATTTTCAGTTAAGTTGAAATTCTATATAGTTGCTAGTTTTAAAAAATACACCCGACATCTGATTACTGGTAAAATTATGAATTGTTGGAATGTATTGACATGACATATGGATCAGTTATGATATATTTACATATTAATGTTTATTTATGTGAATTTACCTGTTATTCACCTTGATTTTATATAACCAGTGTTTGTATTGATTAATCCCAACCATTACCCTAAATGTTACGGACATCAAATAAGCCAGGGATTAAAATCATTAAAATGAATTAAGAACGTAGGTTGAAATGATAAATACCTATGACCCTGATTTGGAAATGATATATATCCTTTTCCAAAATACTAAAATTAAAATTTTTAAGTATTACTTGGTCATAGGATAGAAAATTATATACGGACACCGGTTGGTTTAATAAAAACTGTTTTTTAACCCTTAATTTTGGAATATTGTTTTAAAGACAATAAATGATATTATTAATTGATTTTCTTTGAATTTGAACTTTAAGATTTGAAATTTTAAATTTTAAGAAATTCGTAAATGTGAATAACTAAAGTTTGAATTGAATTATTAAATCGAATTTGAACTTTAAGCTTTGAAATTCTATTATTTGAATCGAATTATTAAATCGAATTATTTGAAATCGAACTGTTGAATCGAATTGAAAGATAAATGGGAAGTCAAATCCTTTTAAATTAAGATATCGAAATTTAGTCGATTGATTTGAAACTGAAATATGATTTCCAGTTTGGTTAAATTTTGAAGAAACGTTTCTAATCCAACTATAGTATTTTAAACCATTTTATAAACTATTTTATATTTTAACTATAGATTTTTCTAAATCTGAAAATTCTAATTTAAATACAAATTATTTATATTCAAACTATTTAAATTATATATCTAAACTACTTTTTTTTAACTATTTTAATATTCAATTTATTTTAAAGTTGGAATTATTTCAAGATTTTAAATTGGTTTGAATAGAGATTTTATTATGAATAATATTATGTCTTGAATATTGAAATGATTTTAAGAAAATCTAATATTTTGATATGAAGTACGAACCCTTTGAAATGTAATGGAACTGATCGATGTGAAAAATGTAAACGATTGGTTGTTAAAGAGACCGGGATCGGCTATTGTCATACTCTCTACCAATATCGAAAACCACTTTAACAACTGTGTATGCGGTGGAGTTCCAGAATGAAGTAGGTTGATTTGGAGGCGATTACCGGATTTGAAGAAAGAGAATGATAATGGATATCCTTGACCTTCGGGTCATAATTAAAATGACTAAAACATGGCTATACCGAGACCAAGTGGAGTTAGCTACCTCCATCGGCAACACTTCTTCCTTTATTACTATAGTCCCTCGGTTTGATTGATTTGATTTGATGCGCATCCGTGATTTGGGAGTGTTGTTCGAGGTGGGCGGTAGTCGCGGCTATGCGTTACCACCAGTCTGGGCATGCAACTAGTATATTCATACTGTGGGCAATCCTTGTGTGCCTTGTCATATTATCCTGATCGAGCCCCCTACGATTTTGATTTAACGTTGTCGTATCACGGCGCATCCCTATCCGCCGACGTACTGGTGTGTTATATGCAAACTGTACGGCAACAGTATAAATGGTGTAAGGGTAATAATGGTAATCCCGCTTACACTATTTCAATATATTATATTTAACCATAGACACTTATAATAGCATATTATATTACATAGTATCTAGTTTAATGGATCCTTAGGAGATGGAAATTCCTGTAATATCCTTTAAGTTATTGCACTCATATTGTCGCATGAATCTGATTTAACTAATATGAGAATGTTTTAGTTCTGATCTGTCTTTTCTTTTATGCTCGGGTCAGCCTGAGTTTTCAGTTATTGAAGATACCATTTTGTAGATGAAGATGGATCTCAACAGACGTATTTATTACTACATATATCCGCTGCAAATATTGGTATGTTTATGACAGTTAACTCTGATAATCGTTATAAGTGTATAATCAAATGTATGTTTTAACAGCTTCATGAACTATCATTTAATTATTACATTTTGTCCTTCCGCTGTGAGATTCTATGTTTGTTTTTTTCTTCTTCTCTTCTTTTTCTTATATAAATCCCAATAACTATCCGTATTTTTGATTTGTTTAAGTCGGCATTGAGGATCATTGTCGAGTTGAATGGTCAAAAATCTCGGATGTTACATTTGGTATTAGAGCCTTGGTTTAGCGAAAACCTTAGCTCTATTTGGGATTAACTCATTAGAGATAGGGTAGTAATACTCGTAAATGAGTTTGAGTGTATATGAGAGAGCGTATTTGTAATTTTGATATAAAATGATTTTGTATTGTGTTGATTTGTTGTGTTGAGTTTTTATGAATTCTGGTCGGTACTTGGGACGCCAAGGCATCGATAGGGATTTCTAAACACTCGAATAGGGTTTATTGACGTAATATTGTTTTGAATTATATTTATATATCTAATTATTTGAAAATTTATGAATTGTGATTTTTGTTGATGATAATATTAGATTTTCATCTTTTATCATTCGATTGATCAATAATTTAGAACTATTGGTTATTGAATGATTTAAGAAAATTGAAATATTGAAAATTAATTCAGTAATGAAATAAGAAATTAAATATGAATTTGAGAATTTAATTTTCGGGCAGTTTTGTAATATTTATTTAAAAATGGTTTTGAAATAATATATTTATATTTTAAAAAGTTGTTTCATATAGAAATTGTTTTCAAATGAATTTTGAAAAAAAGTGTATATTCCCCCTTTGCCTTTGGAAAATGATCTCGGTAATGAGTGCACACATTATCGACGTTATTTTCAAGAGACTAAGTGGGGGAGACCACTTAGAATTTTTATACTTTGTTTGGAAATTTGGATTTCATTTAAATCCTTTAAATTATGGTTAGATATATTATTTTAAAGTTGATTTGGAAACGAACCCGAAGTTGAAATTTTAAGTTCTTGAATAGTTAATAAATTTCAAATTGTTGAAATGAACTAAAAATTGAAATTATAGAAATTTCTGAATATATAATAAGAAAATGAATCCAAGAGAGTTATAATTAAAATAAAACTCTTTGGAGGTTGAAACAATGAATTCAAAATAAATTGAAACTGTTGAACTTGTATGAAAATCGAACATTTCCATAGCATATATATAACTTAACAATTAATCAAAAGGTAACATGTTATTGGAATAAAGTTGGATAATATACAAGTACTGGTATGGATAATGAATGTTGAAAAAAATTGACGGGAGATATATACGAATGAAAATTAAGTTATGAAATGAACGAGATATACTTGGTTATGCTTGAAATTGAATTTAACTAGGTAATGAAGATAAACCAAATCAATGAAATAAACTAGTAAAATCTTGTTTGGTAACAAATTAATTTGTTGGCTTTTAAAAATGAATAAACATAAATCACGACTATAAACGATGTATGCTTAGTTTGTTTTGGAATTGAATTCAACTAAGTGGGGCAAACAAACTAAATCAATGAAATAGGCTAATTTAGTGAATTATTCAGTTATGAATTAAATGTGTTGATATAGATGGTTGAATGTTTGACGATTTAAGATGGTCGATATTTTCAAAATTGAATAAATGGTTAAGTAGTTTGTGAAAATACAAGTGAATTGGTTTATAATTTATAAATTTAATGATGGTTGAACGAAGTAATTAAATTTAATTAAAACGAGCTCGTCGGGTAGCTGCAGTTCGTAATTTTCCGAATTGAAGTTTAAATGAATGTATAGGATCCAAAATAAATCGGAATTCTTTGAAACAAGAATCTTTTGGATCAATTGTAATATAATTTTCTAATGAAAGAGAAAATTTTAAATTTCGACTTGTAGATTTTAAGATATGTGTAATTCAAATTTTCAGAAAAATCGCGGTATGGCAATTCCTGATTTAAAACTAAAATATTAATAAAATCAAGTCGAATAAAAATTTATATGGCTAAATATATATAAATTGACAATTTTCTAATACGCCTTTTCGAGGATGAAAAGTTTTAAGTGGGGGAGAGTGTAACATCCCGATATTTTACGACAATTTAAAATATTTAATTTAATGTGTTTTGAACAAAAATTTCTTTTAAATATTAAAATTTATTATTTATATCTTATATTGATAAGGTAGGAATAAGATTTGACTTGTTGAACAAAAATATGCAATAGCTATATACGAGAAAGTTGGAGATGATAATTTAGTTATATAGAAATTTGAAATTTATTTGAACTTCTATATTTTGATTTGATTAGAGATTATAACTATTGAATTTAATTTTAGGTAAATAAGTGAAAACTGAATATTTTATTAATAAATATTGAAATTTGACATTTTTGTAAATAATAATAGAATTCAATGAAATTAATTTTATTTGATCCAGAATTGTAAATTATTGTAATTTCTAAAATTTCGAAATCACCGGAATTATAGTTTAATCGTAAGAAATTAAAACGCGTACAAAGTTACATGTACAATTCAATTAAATAATCATGTTTTAAAAGAAAACAGCTATAGACTTTGGAATTTTGCCTTAAAACTTATCCCATTGCGTTCAGAAGACGTCAAAACCTATTGTTAGACAGTAAGCGGGCCTGATTTGGACTCAGTCCAAAATTTTGCTTCAAAACACGCTAAATGAGAATTATAATATTAAAATAATTTCTTAAACCCTAAATGTTTTCTATGGCCGCCGCCTCATCTATTTTATATGGCCAGAAATGTTCAGATTTCCTTCCTCTTTTTCTTCCAATCTGTTCAATGGAATCAAACACTTTCTGAATGAAAATGGTAGCTCTTCGAGAGATCTTCGATTCCACAAGGTTGGATCGAATTTTTATAATCTATATTCGCTAAAATTTGATAACAAAGGCGCACGGTTTAAAGGGGTTTCGGAGACTAACGTGGAGGCTAGGGTGATTGGAATTGGGCTGCAGGCGGAGTCGGCGACGGCAGTTTGGGTGACAGTGGTCGATCGAGGTCCGGCTACATGTAGGGTGTGCATGTTTCGAAGATTAGAAGCGGATTAGGGTTCCTGAAAGAATAAAACGAATACGAGAAGAAGGAGGGCGGACCTTTTAGCGCTGACGTGGCAGTTGATGTATGGTGAGGGGTCTTATTTTATTTTATTATAAAATTGAAAATTCAAATGTTTAAACTCGTATAACTTTCTCATATGACTTCAGATCGACATGCGGTTTGTTGCGTTGGAATCATATCGATGAGCTCTTCGCGACGATGCTGATTTGGGCAGATTTTGAGACTGTTAATTTTTGGGCTAAAAATTTGGATTTGAATCTCGTTTGAAACCAAGGTAAGTGATTAAACCCACTCACATCTAACTAGAATATTCTAATATTAGTTAAATTAATATCATGTCATGATATGATTGTATTGTTTGTTGTTTAATAGTTATAATTGCATATTATGTTGATTGACACCGATAATTTAATTTAATTGGACTGTTAGTATGAAATTTTCGGTTAAGTTGAAATTCTATATAGTTGCTAGTTTAAAAAAACCACCTGACATCTGATAACTGGTAAAATTATGAACTGTTAGAATGTATTGACATGATATATGGATTGATTTTGATATATTTACATATTAATGTTTATTTATGTGAATTTACCTGTTATTCACCTTAATTTTATATAACTAGTGTTTGATTGATTAATCCCAACCATTACCCTAGATGTTATGGGCATCAAATAAACCAGGGATTAATCATTAAAATGAATTAAGAACATAGGTTGAAATGATAAATACCTATGACCCTGATTTGGATTGAAATGATATATATCCTTTCCCAAATTACTAAAATTAAATTTTTTAAGTATTACTTGGCCATAAGATAGAAAATTATATACGGACACCGGTTGGTTAAATAAAAACTGTTTTTAACCTTGAATTTTGGAATATTGTTTTAAAGACAATAAATGATATTATTAATCGATTTTCTTTGAATTTGAACTTTGAGCTTTGAAATTTTAAATTTTAAATTTTAAGAAATTCGTAAATGTGAATAACTAAAGTTGAAACTGAACTGAATATAAAATATAAATTTACCGAAATTAAATCTTCAATATTTACTTTAAATTTACTTTATTTATAGTAATAATTGAATTGTGATCTTGAGATTTTAAAAATCGAATAATTCAAAATGAGAACTATAATTGAAATTTAGTTATTTGAATCGAATTATTTGAAATCGAACTATTGAATCGAATTGAAAGATAAATGGGAAGTCAAATCCTTTTGAATTAAGATATCGAAATTTAGTCGATTGATTTGAAACTGAAATATGATTTCCAGTTTGGTTAAATTTTGAAGAAACGATTCTAATTCCAACTGTAGTATTTTAAACCATTTTATAAACTATTTTAATAATAATTACTTTTCTTTGTAGACTATTTACCTTATAACTATTTTATATTATTTAATTATTTTAAATAAACCATTTTAATAATTAAATATTTATTTTATAAACTATTTTATATTTTGACTATAGATTTTTATAAATCAGAAAATTCTAATTTAAATACAAATTATTTATTTTCAAACTATTTAAATTATATATCTAAACTAATTTAAATATATTTTTAACTATTTTAATATTCAATTTATTTTAAAGTTGTAATTGTTTCAAGATTTTAAATTGGTTTAAATGGAGATTTTATTATGAATAATATTCTATCTTGAATATTGAAATGATTTTAAGAAAATCTGATATTTTGATATGAAGTACGAACCCTTTGAAATGTAAAAGAACTGACCTGTATGAAAAATGTAAACGATTGGTTGTTAAAAAGACCGGGATCGCCTATTACCATACTCTCTGCCAATACCGAAAACCACTTTAACAACTGTGTACGTGGTGGAGTTCCAGAATGAAGTAGGTTGATTTGGTGGCGATTACTGGATTTGAAGAAAGAGAACGATAATTGATATCCTTGACCTTCGGGTCATAATTAAAACGACTAAAACAGGGCTATACCGTGACCAAGTGGGATTATCTACCTCCATCGGCAACACTTCTTCCTTTATTACTATAGTCCCTCGGTTTGATTGATTTGATTTGATGCGCATCCGTGATTTGGGAGCATTGTTCGAGGTGGGCGGTAGTCGCGGCTATGCATTACCACCAGTCCGGGCGTGCAACTAGTATATTCATACTCTGGGCATTCCTCGTGTGCCTTGTCATATTATCCTAATCGAGCCCCCTACGATTTTGATTTAACGTTGTCGTATCAAGGCGCATCCCTATCCGCCGACGTGCTGGTGTGTTATATGCAAACTGTACGACAACGTTATAAACGGTGTAAGGGTAATAATAGTAATCCCGCTTACACTATTTTAATATTTTATATTTAACCATAGACACTATTATAGTAGCGTATTATATTATATAGATCTAATTTAATGGATCCTTAGGAGATGGAAATTCCCGTAACATCACTTAAGTTATTACACTCATATTATCGCATGAATTTGATTTAACTAATATGAGAATATTTTTGTTCTGATCTGAGTGTTTTGTCTTTTCTTTTATGCTCGCTGAGTTTTCAGTTATTGAAGATACCATTTTGGAGATGAAGATGGAGCTCAACAAACGTATTTATTACTATATATATCCGCTGCAAATATTGGTATGTTTATGCCAGTTAACTCTGATAATCGTTGTAAGTGTATAATCAAATGTATGTTTTAACAGCTTCATGAACTATCATTTAATTATTATATTTTGTCCTTCCGCTGTGAGATTCTATGTTTGATTTTTTCTTCTTCTCTTCTTTTTCTTATATAAATCCCAATAACTATCCGTATTTTTGATTTGTTTAAGTCGACATTGAGGATCATTGTCGATTTGAACGGTCAAAAATCTCGGATGTTACAGGGCTTCACCATTACAACACTTTTTACTAGCCGAACGCTTGGGATACCTTCATCACTGTACGCAACCATTATTATACAACATAACATTTTTCTGAATTTGTTCATGAGGGAAACCGATCGGAGTCGTAAAACCCTCCCTAGTGCACCTAGCCCGGTCCGCGAGCACCACATAAGTGGCTGATCTTAGCATATGCACCATTTTGAGTTTCGAACCCATGTCACTATTACCATGGCGCAAGGTCCTTAACCGCTGGGCTACCATTGCGGACTATTGTACAACATAACATGCTTATATATTATTCTAATATTACCTATTACTTGTAAACAAGAAGAACCAAACATCGATTAACAATCTGATATAGTACAAATAATTGAACATGAAAACAATAAGACCAAGATGACAAGATAAGGAAAACGTACTGAGCTTATATCACCAAGAGAGTGGCACAGTCATCTTTTTATAAATGACGAATCAAATGATGAGGAGGTTATACTCCATTAAACATTTTTTTCCTTTTTCTTTGTCAAACATCTATGGTTAAAAATGCTAAAAAAATGATATGCATCAACTACTTTGTAAAAAAAGAAAGAGTGTAGGTCGAGGAGATTAAGAACATAGGAAAACAAAACAACCATCATGGTGGAGAGTGTACCATGGATTGCACAAAGAGATGGAATTGTATATAATGTATCAATTGCTAGTGAATTTTATTTTGTTTGGTTCTGATTTCATAATTTTTTTTCTAAACGCATCCTCTTCTAGTCATGTTATTTGGTTATTCCACACCCGTTCTCAAGCAGAACACTGAAATTAGATGGGAAAATATTAGTTTTAAAATGAAAATCAACACAGCAGAAATCAAGCTTCTTGAAACCAAAAGGAGATTTGATCTGCAACAAATGAAGTATAGTTATTGTGAAAAATCCAATTCATTACTGAACAGGGAACTTAAAACTATTTGAGAAAGAGATTTAGAGATTGAATTGAGTGATTCTTATAATGCAAATCTTGCTGAAATTCTAAATAAAATGACAACGACGTTGATGATCAAATGCTGAAGTAGTTGAAAGATATACGATGATAAGCCATAATGGTGATCAGAGCGAATAACCAAATTAATGCAAAATGGATATTTAATTTACGTATTTCTTTGTATATTTTGGCATGCTAAGGGTGGAGATGGAAAAAGAAGTATATGGATGAGAGAATCAGATGTAAATGAGGTGATTTTTTTTTATTTAGTTTGCTTTTTTGTGGTTGAGCAGAAATTGGTTTTAGTTGCCAAGTTGATGATTACAATTCATCATCCACAGTACAAAAAAAAAAAAATAACTACATACTAGTTAAATTAAAACATTCTTTATAAATGGTTAGCTTAGAGTTGCAAACGCATATCGTTTACTTTATAGCTATGTTTAAATATCTCATTAGAATATTCAATTATTGTTATATGCAAATGTATTATATATTCCTTAAAGTTACAACTCGAGCCTTTGAATTTATGAATGAATCAAAGCCTTGTTCTAGGTATTATTTCCTTATGTTTGCGGTCTCTTAATAAAAACAGAGTTGTTCCTACAAATTCTAGTATCTAAAACTAAATTTAAAACTAGGCCTCTGCTCACACTCTAATGACTATAAAATACATTATTTTCCCAAAAATTTGTATTAAATATTAATAATAAATATATTAATAAGGTGTTATGTTTCAGTTCTTTCATTAAATTATAGTCATCAATGGTATTGTTTAACATAGGAAACATTTACATTTCCACTACTAGTGTGCGAGTATTCTTAACTTCAGTATTGGTAATATTATCAATGTCGTTCATTTTTGCGGTATTACCTATATTAAAAAAATATCTTAATTTTTGATTATTTTTAGTAAAAGATTGATTCTTGCTTTTAATAAATCTTTTGCTAGAAATAATTAAATATTAAGATTCTATTTAAGTGTAGATTATACTACTTGTTGATAAAAATGAATAAATCAAAGATAGTATATCGGCTTTGAAGTTGATCCTCACTTTAATAGTGAAGTGGTATATGTTGTTGGTGTTATAAAAAATATAATTGATTATTGTATTTTATTAAACTGACATTGTTTTTTCATTCTTTTATTTATTATTGACAATCTAAATAAATTATTTATGGCGTTTTGTATTTGGACTTATTAGAACGTGTGCAAGGGTCTTGGTTTAAACTTGTCTTTAGGTACTAAAATTATTAGCATCGATCGTGCTTCCAAGCCAATCTCTCTTTTTCAAAATTTTGTTGAAACAATGCAAAAGTTCAAAGCTAAATTATTGTAGTCTCCCTTTTTTTCTTTTTCTTTTTCTTTTTTGGTTGCATCGTAAAAATAACAAAAATCTATTTATTTTGAAACTTGTGCACTGAACTTCTTAGTAAAATATTGGTTAACATTTTTCTTTGTATAATGATATCGATTTTGTTTAGTCGGTTTTGGTATGTGTAATTTAGTTATGGTTAAATGGACTTTTGTATAAGTTTATGGTTAAAATTTTATCATGTACACTTTGATAACAAAATAGTTATATGGTATCAGTTTATGTTTATTACTCCCAAATGATCATGAAGTGAATGAATCTATGTATAGTTTATCGGAAATCGCCATGTTTGGCCAATAGTGCACATAAAAATCAAGATTATTTTAACTTAATAGTAATTTTTCAATAATGACCTTAATTTTTGAATAAAATGAAATTATATTTCCTAAGATATGTTTTATTTGATTGAATTGGCATAGTTAAAGAGAAAATTTATGGAAATAAAATTTGGTTTGTTAAATCTTTTTAATAATAAAGTTTGTATGTTCCCTTTTTGATTAGGATTATATGTGTAGATTTTGATTATGAACATGCGTATTGGCAGACAAAATTTTTTGGTGTAGAATGTGTATATTTCCTTTTGGACTTTCTTTTTTGTATAAAAGCATGCTTATTAGTTAGATATTTACTAAAATTTATACAAGATATTGTGTCATTCTCCACTTTGATTTTTTTTTTTTTTTTTTTTTTTGTCGAGATCAAAGCCTTGAGGTAAGTTCATTAAAGGCTATAAAGTTTAGTTGTAACTCAAGCCTTGGAGATTGTGAATCGAGCAAAGCTTTATTTTTTGTTGCTACCAAATTCAAATTGTTGATGTTCGATTAGTGGTTGCATTTGATGTATTGATTTGTAATTGTTACATTTTTCTTGAGAATTTGACTTGACATTTTCACTATAAAGTAATGGATATTTCAAATATTCTTGCATGGTTATGTTTTCCCTATATACTAAAGAGAATACAATGGAGATTTTTATGTCGATTCAGCATTACCTACATTTAACCTTGTATAATTAATTGTAATTTCCTTTTAGGTTGAAACTTTTAATGGGGAAAAAGAAAATCAAATGAAATTTTGATTTTAAACTTGCAAGACACGCCCTTTAGGTATTTCAAGCTTTCGGTATGCTATTTGGATTCAAACGAGACTCGGACACACTTATGTGGATTCAAATGGGACACCAAGTACACTCATTTGAATTCAATCGGGTTACCAAACACACACCCACGTAAATTCAAACGGGATAATAAACACTTAGCATAAAAGAGAAATCCTTTTAAGATTATGGTGCGGGAGTTTTTCATACTTAACACCGAAGGATCTAACTCAGGAAATATCGTGTATAAACATAAGAATTTTATGGCAGGTTACCATCAGAGATGCTATAATACACATATAAACTCGTGGCTTTCGCTTTTCTATGGCAAATGATAAGGAGATCTGTCCACTTAAATGATTAAAGGGTTATCTCCGCTCTTGTGTATTGTCTAGATATTTCCAAAAGAACCAGAGTTTTGCTAACAAGAAAAACAATCATTTGTTTAGTGGAGCACTAGGTAAACGTGGGAGTGTACTCATAAGGATGCGCCCTTGAACCAAAACCACTAGCAAGACTAGTTATGTTTTCACTATAATACCCTACTAGCTGCGTACAATGCTTCGAAAGGATAGCTCTGATCTTTGTGTAGGAGGATATTGCTCGACATATCGGGGGAACCTCCATGAAAACCGTATATATTTTGTGCATGCATCATGTCCGTTTTTGATTATATTCCTAGTATTGTTTTGATGTACACTAATTAACATCATGACTATATGTTTATTAGTACTTTCATCCTTTGACATAACTATGATATCACTATATTTTGATATGAAATGGTTTGCTGATCGTAAGGTAAAAACCTGCTTATGTGCAGCATGGCCTTACGATACGTCAATTTTGATAACGTAAAAAGCTCATTTATAAGTGTTTTCTCACGCTTGAATTAGATGATCCGCATGTTATTTCATTATAAAATTTGGGTTGGATCGAGCACATTGACATATTAGATTTGGAGCTTCTATGATAAGCTGGATGCCAAGACGCACTCTTGTACTTATATTATTTAAAAATATCATTGTTGTTGTTATTTATCAATGTTTGTGAGAGCATATTATTTTTAATGTCCATAATGATTTATAGTTTAATACAATGATGTATCTCTATTTTGTTGTACGTTTAAAATTCTTTCTGTTAGTAAAGATTATTGTATATTTTAGATTATTTATTCCATCGTGAGATTTTGTTTTGTATCTTCTTCCTTTTCCCCCCAAACAATCCTTCTTTTTCAGTGCTTGAATGTCTGGTATGTTAATACCGTGAATATATTAGTGTCGACTTTTAAAGGTGGAAAAAGGGAGTCGTTGCAACTAGAGTCAACGAAGGCTTTAGGGTCATGCATCATAAGGTCCGAAGCTCCATTGTGAAAAAGGTAAGAATTAGTACCAGTTGCTATATTTTGCACGATGTAGTTCGGACATGATGAATTGTTCTGTGACTTAGCACAGATCTTGGACCTCGGACCTTGGTTTGCTCATTGTTTATTACGTTGACTATATTAGGAGCTTTGACAAGCTTGTGGCTTCGTCTCTAGGTCTCATTGGATATTTGAGTTTGATAGTTCTAGCTCTGAAATCTTACTTGATTAATTTGATTCGTTTGAACGTGGCTAGGTCAAAAGACCGGATAACAAAAACTAAGGTGCTTTGCGAGAATAGATCTTGGGTTAGCTCATGATAATCAACATGTGTTTAGATTTAGAATTTTTAGAATTTCTTTATAATTTTGATTTTAAGGAACTTATGTAGAGATTCAAAATATAAAATAATCCCCTCTCAGAAAAAGATTTAAAAAATACTATATGTTTTAGCTTAAAACAAAATGCAATAAATTGCACTTTCAAGAATTGCGGATGTTCGTTGTTTAAGCTGAAAATATTTGATAAATCTTGAATTGCATATATCAACAATCAAAAATGCGGACTTTCATACTAAAATGCAAACTAACTAAAATAAAAATTACAAATTTCTGCAGAAAAAGTGCATGGTATTGTAAAAAAAAAAACTTGCAATTTTTCATAAAAAAATCAAAAGAGAACTTAGTTTTGATCATAAAATCTTGCAATTGAGTTCAAAATTTATTTCAAAAGAAAATTTGAAAATTAAACTAAGCGTGTAATTTAGAACATGTTTCTGATGATTATTTCATATGTATCAAACTCGAAAATTGGATGCAAATCCTAGTTTTAGTATACATTTTTTTGGCCAGACCGACAGATTTTTATAGCGACCATAAACACTTAATATTATAACAAACACTAATTACAAATATTATAGGAGTTTGGCAGATTACCAAACAACATTTGGTTTTTAAGGTAAACCGTCCATCACATATACAGTTTTTAAAGTGATTCGTCCACTGCAACCAATCTAGATGACAGAACTGGAGTTAGACACTATTTCAAAACTACATAAAGGTTTCAAACTCCACGCAAGGAGTTAGTTACAGTTACTATCACAAGCATAGAATAACAATTAGTATTATATGAACAACAACACAAATAACACAAGATAGCTACAGCAATACAGCTCCACTAGATCAAACTTTCATTAGTCAATATGACATGATATGTGAACTGCACATCCAACTCATCCAATAAGAGACTACATTTCACTATACTTGCTCAGGCAAGGACACCAAACCAAGCTATACAACCTAAACAAAAAGCAATAACATGACTATCACAAAAACAGCTTGCAAAACAATCCACCACCAACTGCACCTAAAAAAAACATCCCCAAAGTGAAGCTTCACCATCAACGACCCGATAGATTAGTGTTCAGAACAACATCAATACTTGCAGAAGGAAACATGATTACATGAGACTTCGACATAGCATACAAAAGAATGTGACATGAACCAAAACTTTGACATAGCAAACAAAGCATCTGACATGATATAGTACCATACCTAAGGGCATTAATAAAAGTAGGAGATGGAACTAAAGAAAGGAAACAACACCAAACTATCAACAAGAACCCATAACAAGCGCCAACACTGAACTCGTGGCAAGAAGGTGTTGCATTAACAAAGAAGCATAACCATCACCCCAAGACAACACTACCTAAGAGGACTTCCATCAGTGCATAAGCTTCAAGCGAACCACCACCTGCTATAGGCGGCAGCTCAACTTGGAGTTCAACACATATCTCTAATCTCCCAACTCACACAACATAACTTCCTTCCACCCAAAACCAAACTACACATCCATCAACTCGTGCACCTTTAAGACGACAACCAAAGAACATTGACTTACGAACTCCACAAATTGCACCAACACGGACCAACACAACAAATCCAGAGTGACCAAACAATCTATACAAACGTTCACTAAGCTAGGGATAAAGCACAACTACCCCGAAGCATACTCGATAAATAAAAGAAATCAGGTGCAAGCCATACCGAATATGGAGGAAGGTTTAGTCGCGAGGCAACTCAAAGAGCACGACCAGATGGTGCACCCAGGGAACTCTACGAAGGTGTCGAAACTTGCACAACCCAACAAGTCGAACCACAACCAGAAAATTGGCACAACACTACGGTCAAAACCTACACAGGATAACACCAAAAAACACCGACCAATTCCACCTGACAAAAGCCAAACAATGCAGGACATAAATTTGTCGTGCAATGACTCACACTACACGATATATGCAAATTAGGCTGTGTTTTGGACCGTATCTAATGTAATTAGGATATTTATAATTTAATTTCAACTACCACAATAATATTAACATTATTTTTAATATGTTACACATCACAATCACAATACACAAATCACCAAACCATCCATATAAATAAATACTCAACTACCCAATTCCATTTACAACGCCACAAATGTCCATCTGCAGAGTATGAAAGCGAGTGTTGCTAATATCCATACATCGCTTCTATTTCAAATGATTTGTGTAGAGTTCTTGTGTGGAACCCTAAAAATAAATAACATAACAAAAATAATTTTAGTGAGAGAGTTCTCACATTAGGTTCCACTCCGCCATTCTTTATTGATGATTGTTTTTAATAAAATTAAACACGACGTTTAATTTTATCAGAAATTCCAACAACTCATGTTTCAGTCCAGGTTTGTTCCATGGCGTGGTGTCCAACTCCGTGATTCCAACGCATGATGTTTCGATGAATTATGCTTCCATATTAATGATATAAAATCATTTTAAGTTTACACATACATTTATTTGAATTAATTACATCATTAATGGTTTAATTACAATCATTAGCACTTAAATCAGGTTATTAGAATTTTGTAAACCCTCATTTACGTTTCCAGTAGAAGCTCCCTTTGCCTTTATCGCTGCCCCAACCACTAGGCTACGCCGAAACGTCGACCACACCCACCGCCTGTCCCCCGCTCTGTCATGAACCAGCGTCGACCAACCTTGCCACCTAAAAATCCTCCGTCGTCATGAATGGATCAAACCCAAAATCCAACCTCCCTCAGTTGACCGGAGGTTAACTCATCGCCACCGTGGGTAGCCCAGTCCCTTCTGCCCCCAACGCCACCAGTCTAGTGTCGGTAGCCACCACAATAACCCATAAACCGCATCTAATACATTGCAAAAATTTCGTCGCCTCCGTGCTTTGATGATCGAGCCATGACCACCGATGAGCTCCCCTCCCCGTGTCGATCATCTTTGTCGTTGAACTCCGAACCCAATAACGCCTGGATTGGCTGATTGATTCTTGGTCGTTCGTGATGGTTAGGGTAAATGGCGGCTCATAGGGTTGATTAGAAAAACATTTATATATATACTTATATTTAATATTATTTTAATTTTAATATTAGTGGTTTATTGCCCCAAACTCCAAATCAAACTCAAGAACTGTCGCCCCTAGCTAAATATCCCCATTACTAACACAATGGGATATGTTTCGTAAGCCAATTCGATTGTTTCGATCAATTTTCATCAAAATTAAAATATAAATCAATATATTGAATTTTAAACGTACATTTTAATTTACCGAGGCCACATACTGACTCCTAAAATTACAGAAAAATTAAATCTAGCTATATTTTGACGATACGGTCCTAAAAAACTAGTTTCATCGAATATGGAGATCGTTTGAAAAATGACATTTTTAACTAGTCGATTAAATTCAAACTGAAATTCACAACACGTTTGAATTTACCACGCCTACATATTAATTTCAAAAATTATGAAATTTGAAACCTAAAAATAATTTGGCATTCCGGATCCAACAAAAGTGGTTTCATCGAAAACGGAGGTCGTTTGCAAAATGGCTATTTTTAAGGGCTATATATGTAACAACCCAGTATTTTACAAAGGTTAATTTGAAATTTCTATATGTATTTTGAATTTAATAATGTTTAAATATTAGTAATTCTCTTATTTGTTTTGAATAAATAATTTTTTTTTTTGAGAATATTTTTTTTGAGATCTCATAAGTTTTGTTATCTAATTTTTATTTTTATTTTAAAAAGATTAATTCTTTAGTACATAGCATTTGTACAAACATCTTTTGAGCATTTAAAATCCATATTTAAAGATATGATGATTTCTATATTCAATAAGTAATATTATTTTGATATATATAGTGTTTTATGTATTACGTATATTTAATATACAAAGTTATTTTTTTTAGTTATAGTAACATATAGTAATATATTCAAAAAGATAATTATTCTATTTAAAACTAAATTTAATGTTTATATTTGTTAAGTGATTTATATTCGATAACATCTAGTAATGTTAATACATTTTGTAAAAATAATTTATTTGAGATGTTATGTATAACATGAGATTTTGTAGCAATTTTAATAAAAAGATTATTTTATAACAATATGTGCATATCAAATTTTCGAGTATAAACTTTTATATATATATAAAAAAAAAAGGCTATGAACATTAAATGTCTATTTTAACTATTTTATGAAAATTAAATTCTTAGGTAATATTATTTTTAACGTAAAATGTTATATGATTTGGTACATTTTATATAAGAACCTATTTTAATTTATGTAAATATATTTTTAGGTGTTATATGAAGTATAGTAACGTTTCATATTATAGCTACATACATATAAGTGTTAAAATGGTTTCATATATGAATGTTACAATGTTGTTACCATAAATTAGAATTTCATAAATAAATAAATGTGCAAATTTGGCAAACATGCATTTAATTGAATTTTTATTTGGACAAGTGTTTTATGACTTGTCATTATGCATGAAATAATTTATGGTATGGAGACAAGTGTTCACTTATATGGCATTTTGCATGTAATTGAATTTTGTAAATAAAACATGTGTCCCCATTACCAAAGACAAATATACCCTTAATTCACACTGTATAGAGACGCACGCATCTTCTCCACCGTATTCATTTCCTTTCCTCCTCACTATTCTCACGCATTTTCTCTTTTGCAAATTTTTCTCTTCACCGTACACTTCGCACTCCCTTCTTTCTTCCCCACCTACTCGCTCGGCCTTCAACTCCACTCAGCGCCCTCATTTCCCAAGCTCAACGCCACTTTCCCTTAACTGAAACCACCTTCCAGTCCAACAGCCACCTTTCCTCTCTCCTTCCCTTTGAAATCAGTCCACTCCCTTTACCAAACCGCACCACCAGAGCTCCACTTCCCCACGTTGCAAACCTTGACCGCAACTCCTCTCTCCTGTAACAGCAATCCTCCTCCGCCAGTGTCACCGCAGCTTCACCCCAAAACTCCAAAGCCACCTCCACTTTAGCAGTCTACTTTCGGCCTTCCCTTCCCACTTGTAGTCGTTCGTTCCCTCTTTCAATGTAGCGAGCCTCCCTTTCCCATTTGTAAGAACAATACCGCACTTCACTTTTCCTTTAGTTTTAATGTTCGCCCCTTTGAAAAAATAATGAACGAGAAAAACAAGTGAAGTTTGGACGTGCATGTTGGGTTTGACGGTGCAGGGACTGATGCACACGCAAGTATAGTATTTGGGGTTCAAGAAAAAAAATAAAAAAAGAGTACGGTGGTTATTTATATTATAATTCAGACGGTGGCATTTGAGAATAATAAACCAACAGTCATATTTTGTTTGGAAATAAAGGATACGGTGGTCATACGCGAGTTGTGGCATTCAAAAAAAAAAAAAAATATTTTGGACACAAACAATCTAAAGCTGATTGCAAAGAAGAAAGGTACGAATGAGTCGTGAAGCTTGGGTATTTGCGGAAAGCGTAGAGCGGTGTTCGTGTAAACTTTGTTCGCAGTTGTTGGTAGGCCTTGTTCGCCTTTGGTTGAGAAGTGTACGGGGTTCCGAAGTCCGTTGCGAACAAGACGGTGCGCTTGTCAATTTTTTTTACATTCGGAAACTGATCCGCGATCGATACCGGGTTCGTCACTGAAATAGGAACGCAATGCTGGTGAGAATTCTAATTTGTTTTTATTTTATTTTAAATTAGTCTTTACGGTTAATTATAATTAGTGTCAATTATAATTGTTAAATATCGTGAATTGTTATGGATGATTGTCACTGCTTGTTCGATGAATGTGTATGTAGTTAAAAACACCATAACACCGAGCGTTATTGACTGTAATGCTCTGCGCACAGTTAATTGATTATTATCATGGTACTTGTGATGAATGGATGTGTGCTCGTCTGTTTGGTCAAGTTATTGGGTTAATTTGGATTGCATACATGCACCGTAGCTGTGTGATTATACGGTTATTCGATTTAAACTCTCCTTCCATTTAAGTGAAGATTTATTTATTAAAAAAAATAAAATTTATAAATTTAGTTAAAAAATTTGGATTTAAAACTATTTGGGAATTGACTAAACATTACTTGCATAAGATGGTTTTGAACAATTCTAATCGTTCATTTGTTACCAAAATATCGAAATGAGATCTTGAGATAATATTCAATATTGATTGCAACGGTTAATTTATTAATCGAATTTTTAATAAAATTTTTACTGTTTCAATTTAATTTGAAATAAAGAATTAAATGATGACTTTTGGAATAATTTGGAAATGGTAGAACAAAGTTGGAAATATTGTCAATCAAATAAGGTATGAAGATGTGGAAATTGGGAAAATGAATCTTATGCGCATATTTGATGTTTATATGGATTTTGAGAAAATGGTTGAACAAAGTTGGAAATATTGTCAATCAAATAAGGTATGAAGATGTGGAAATTGGGAAAATGAATCTTATGCGCATATTTGATGTTTATAAGGATTTTGAGAAATAATAGAATGGGTTTTAAATTTAATATTATTCAATTTGATTTGAAATGAGAATTGGATTTTTTTTTATAGAAATTTAGAATATAAATGGTTTTCATATCGGGTAAACAAGACTTGAAATATGATTTTTGAAATGAAGATTTGGAAATGTGGAATGATATCGGACTAACTTGATCACGGATTGTAAGGAAAAATATTTTTGAAATTGGAATCAAAATATAATATTAGTTGAAAAGATTTTAACAAATAAATTCTCAAGTTTGATTTTTGTCCTAAATACTATGTTATATTGGTAAATGAACTTACATAGTAGTAAAAATGTTGAATCAATCGTATGTAAGAAGATTCAAAAATAGAATATATACTTGAGAATTTGGTTTCAAAGAATTTGAAATTCATTCAAATGGTAATATTTGGAACAATACTAGTTTGAACTTGGATACGCCACCTCAGAGTGCGTAGCAGAAGCATGGTGGTATTTTGAATAAAAAGATTACAAGAGATTTTCCCGTCAATAGGAAAATGTGAACTTTGCCAACGAATGTGATATCTGAAATGAGAATGAAGAATTTGATTTAAAGGAAGTTAAATATATGATATGGAATTGAAATAAGATTTGAATTGAAGAGAGAATGAGTTTTATGGAATTTGTCGTTTGATATTCGATATGGATTTACAGGAGCAGACAAATACGATCAGAAAAATCGTAACATGTCCATATCCAAATTCTGATTGTGTCTGCCTGAGTCGTGAATCAATATCAAATATAAGTCGATTAGATTCTATATAAACTTATATTGAAAATATTAATGGAAGATTGAATCCAAATAAAAGATTTGGTAGTTCGAGATAACGACGAATCAATAAAGATATTTTTGAAATATAAGGTTTGGAAAATGAATAAGGGTTAAGATGATAACGAGTTTCCGAGAATTGAATCTAACCTTAATTCGAAGTAAAGCGACAATATTTGGAAAGGAGATTTGAATCTGTAACCCTGTGTGGTCCATGACTATTGTTTTATAAATACGCTTATTACTTGGAAAGACCGGGATCGGATCTAAGTCCGATACCATTCCAAGTAATAATACGACGCATGGAGCAAATTCAAGACTTGGAATCGACAAATGAAGACCGTGGTCCTTCACAATCGAACGAGCTGTCTGCTGATTGGTTTCTTTACTGCTAGCTACAGTAGAGAGATGCCCCTATTACCGAAGTGGCAGAAAGTACGAACGTATGGGGAGAACTTTCGGATTTCGTTCCGTTCAGACCCAGGACGGACTTGTATGGATGGTGTGTCTGACATTGAAATTGACCGCACAACACTGATTTCCGATAATGTATATCGGATTTGTGGCAATTTATTATCCATGTCTCTAAGCCATATGAACTTAGAGGGTATGCATTGATTTAAATCAGTGATATGTCGTGAATTGTCAATGTTGCATACCCAAGTTATGAAACGAGCTAGTGATGATCAAAGAATGGCTTATCGAAGCATCGCTTTGTGTATGACGTGACACCGACAAACCTCACACCCCGGATTGATGAGAAACTGGCGGTTAGGTTTTATACTTATATATGAATGATGATGAAGTTGCGCAACAGTGGAAAACCACTTATGAACCTGGGGAAGTTGGGTATGTTCGGGGGGCCGCGTCTGGTCGAAAACCGTTGATCTGCCCTGACGATGTGTATTCGGTGTCCGCGTATGGTCGAAAAAGCCGTTGAGGCACTTCGTTTTGTATCCCTGATTGATCTTTCGTGCCAGGAATCATCAAGTTGGAAACCCAAATTTCCTTATGCGAGCCATACGATTTTGATTGTATATATATATGGCAACATATAGTTATGGGGTATATGCTGTCTAGGATTAATACATTTACTTGCGAAATGTTTCCACACTATATATATTGGTATTGAAAAGGATTTTTCGTATGAAAGCATGTTTGGTTATCATAAGGTAAAACTCGCCCATCTGGTGTGCGCTTGCATTGTGTGATGTGGGACGAGCTTATGATAGTCTCATTTTCTAAAAGTCATGGCGTATTTATATGCACGGGTATTCACATGGAGTAAATCTGTTCCGCGTCAGCGGCGGGGTCCGGTGAATTTCCCAACTTTAAAATAAATCCTAAAACTGTTTTGAATTCTCACACCAGTCCCACGACTGACCTGGAGTTTATTGTTTCGACACCTAAACTCTGGGTGCCCATGTTTTTGCACGGGCAGCTAGAAGTTTAGTTTGCAGGTTTAGATTTAGAGCTGGATGCAGATTTAAAGCTAGAGCCTTGTGTTGATGTTTTTTTTTTCTTCTTCCGCTGAGAGCAGTTAGACTTCCGCTGAGCATGTATGGTACTTGATATTCTTTGTAATCTCTGATGTAATCAATGAAATGAAATAAAAGTTCTGTTATTCTTGTTCAAATGTGTAAGTGCCCATAACTATCTGCCTTCGTGAACGATTTAAGTTGGTTTAATTACCGGAGAAAATCGGGCAAAAAGGCGGGTCGTTACAGTTGGTATCAGAGCTTTGGTTTATACAAAGCTATGGGGTACGACATATTTGAACAAGAAGATAGAACTCATCAGAGATTACTATATTTCATTAGAGATAGGGTTAGAAATACCCTAGAATGAGATTCCGGAGTATTACGTATGAGTGAGCGTCTTTCTTTACTAAATCAACGTGTTCTATTGAAATTTGTGAACTTAAGATCTTAAGTATTAAGATTTGTTTGGCATGAATGAAATTGGATGAATAACTTAAGTATAAGATTATTTAAATTGTAGTTAAGGAAATGTTGGAATTACATTAAAACTTAAGTAAAGTTTATCAACCATTTTTGTATAAGAATGATTTCTGGATTGGTTTGCTAGGAATTAGGATGACCCGATTTGGACCCTTAACCGTTTATATGATTTTTGGTTTGATAAATAAACCCTTAACGAATCTTTGAAAACTTTGGGAAGAGAAATTTGGAGATAAACACTTAACTTGAATCAGTTTGGTTAAGTTAAATAAATGATGAGCTTTGGATTTTATAACAAACTTGGATGATTTCTAAGCTTTTAACTGTTAGGGTGACATTAGACATTACCTTTCTCCACCTGTTAGTAGTTCTGAGTCCAACCCAGAGGACTCCATTATGGACATCTCTAGTGAAACCAGTGAGTATGAGATCATCGAGATATCCTCACATTCTACCCCAACAGAGGATTAGGTTGTTTACCCTGATAGTGATATGGACGTTATATCAGACCATTATCCCGATATGCTAAGAGCAGACCCAGCTCCACATCAGGATGATCAGGATATGATGTATGAGTATGTACCAGGGCCAGCGACTCTTGACTAGGTGACGGGGGTTGAGACAGCCGCATATTTCGGGATTTAGATTTTCCCCAGTTATGGATAAGGATACATTAAAAGGCTTTATGGCAATAGGTCCTTGATGAGAGAGACCAGAAGTTATTAGGAAAGGTCCTAGTACTAGAGGACCCTGGCTTAGATTTGGACCCAATAATAGTTGAGCAGTTTGATGTGTTGTTACATGAGCTAGGGCAGTCGGCAGTTGTAGCTGAGGACGACCCACTTCCAGACGTAGGAGACAAGGGATTTGACGATGTTATGGAGTAGCCCCTACATGATGATGATGTAGTAGCAGATGATGAGAAGCCTATATTCGAGGATGACCCACTTCCAGAGGTGGGAAATGATGAGTTTGATGAAGAGATGGAGGATATAGAGCAGCCTTTAGATGAGGCTAATAAGGATGGATTTATCATGGGAGTAGATGATGATTACTTTATGGTGGACAATGAGGAGTCGTTTGCCGATAAGGAGCCCGAGGAGATTAATTTTTCTGGTCCATCCGACGATGGATCAGATGCATCAGACGTTTAGTTTGCGATGAGTTAGACCTTGTGTATAGTGTTTATATGTTGTCTTTAGTGCCTAGATGCACTAAGATGCTTTGGGCTAGGTCGATTTAGACGGACTAGTACCAGATAGCTAGGTACACTTTTGGTGACATATTTTGAACTACCCCAAGTACGTAGTACGGACTCAGGTAGGGATAGTTACATTCTTGTATGCTGACTTGAATGATCGGTATGACATGATATTTTGGATTAACTATGATATGTGTACTCCACTTTTAATTTAAGCCTGTTTGTTTGAATATTTATGGAACCAATTCTAAAACATATAGAAAATTTTATTTATGGTTTATATGGAAGTTTAAAATTTACTATTTCTCTTTTCGAGGACGAAAAGTCTTAAGGAGGGGTGAATGTAACAACCCAGTATTTTACAAAGGTTAATTTGAAATTTCTATATGTATTTTGAATTTAATAATGTTTAAATATAGTAATTCTCTTATTTGTTTTGAATAAATAAATTTTTTTTTTTTTGAGAATATTTTTTTTGAGATCTCATAAGTTTTGTTATCTAATTTTTATTTTTATTTTAAAAAGATTAATTCTTTAGTACATAGCATTTGTACAAACATCTTTTGAGCATTTAAAATCCATATTTAAAGATATGATGATTTCTATATTCAATAAGTAATATTATTTTGATATATATAGTGTTTTATGTATTACGTATATTTAATATACAAAGTTATTTTTTTTAGTTATAGTAACATATAGTAATATATTCAAAAAGATAATTATTCTATTTAAAACTAAATTTAATGTTTATATTTGTTAAGTGATTTATATTCGATAACATCTAGTAATGTTAATACATTTTGTAAAAATAATTTATTTGAGATGTTATGTATAACATGAGATTTTGTAGCAATTTTAATAAAAAGATTATTTTATAACAATATGTGCATATCAAATTTTCGAGTATAAACTTTTATATATATATAAAAAAGGCTATGAACATTAAATGTCTATTTTAACTATTTTATGAAAATTAAATTCTTAGGTAATATTATTTTTAACGTAAAATGTTATATGATTTGGTACATTTTATATAAGAACCTATTTTAATTTATGTAAATATATTTTTAGGTGTTATATGAAGTATAGTAACGTTTCATATTATAGCTACATACATATAAGTGTTAAAATGGTTTCATATATGAATGTTACAATGTTGTTACCATAAATTAGAATTTCATAAATAAATAAATGTGCAAATTTGGCAAACATGCATTTAATTGAATTTTTATTTGGACAAGTGTTTTATAACTTGTCATTATGCATGAAATAATTTATGGTATGGAGACAAGTGTTCACTTATATGGCATTTTGCATGTAATTGAATTTTGTAAATAAAACATGTGTCCCCATTACCAAAGACAAATATACCCTTAATTCACACTGTATAGAGACGCACGCATCTTCTCCACCGTATTCATTTCCTTTCCTCCTCACTATTCTCACGCATTTTCTCTTTTGCAAATTTTTCTCTTCACCGTACACTTCGCACTCCCTTCTTTCTTCCCCACCTACTCGCTCGGCCTTCAACTCCACTCAGCGCCCTCATTTCCCAAGCTCAACGCCACTTTCCCTTAACTGAAACCACCTTCCAGTCCAACAGCCACCTTTCCTCTCTCCTTCCCTTTGAAATCAGTCCACTCCCTTTACCAAACCGCACCACCAGAGCTCCACTTCCCCACGTTGCAAACCTTGACCGCAACTCCTCTCTCCTGTAACAGCAATCCTCCTCCGCCAGTGTCACCGCAGCTTCACCCCAAAACTCCAAAGCCACCTCCACTTTAGCAGTCTACTTTCGGCCTTCCCTTCCCACTTGTAGTCGTTCGTTCCCTCTTTCAATGTAGCGATCCTCCCTTTCCCATTTGTAAGAACAATACCGCACTTCACTTTTCCTTTAGTTTTAATGTTCGCCCCTTTGAAAAAATAATGAACGAGAAAAACAAGTGAAGTTTGGACGTGCATGTTGGGTTTGACGGTGCAGGGACTGATGCACATGCAAGTATAGTATTTGGGGTCCAAGAAAAAAAATAAAAAATAAAAAAAGAGTACGGTGGTTATTTATATTATAATTCAGACGGTGGCATTTGAGAATAATAAACCAACAGTCATATTTTGTTTGGAAATAAAGGATACGGTGGTCATACGCGAGTTGTGGCATTCAAAAAAAAAAAAATTTGGACACAAACAATCTAAAGCTGATTGCAAAGAAGAAAGGTACGAATGAGTCGTGAAGCTTGGGTATTTGCGGAAAGCGTAGAGCGGTGTTCGTGTAAACTTTGTTCGCAGTTGTTGGTAGGCCTTGTTCGCCTTTGGTTGACAAGTGTACGGGGTTCCGAGGTCCGTTGCGAACAAGACGGTGCGCTTGTCAATTTTTTTTACATTCGGAAACTGATCCGCGATCGATACCGGGTTCGTCACTGAAATAGGAACGCAATGCTGGTGAGAATTCTAATTTGTTTTTATTTTATTTTAAATTAGTCTTTACGGTTAATTATAATTAGTGTCAATTATAATTGTTAAATATCGTGAATTGTTATGGATGATTGTCACTGCTTGTTCGATGAATGTGTATGTAGTTAAAAACACCATAACACCGAGCGTTATTGACTGTAACGCTCTGCGCACAGTTAATTGATTATTATCATGGTACTTGTGATGAATGGATGTGTGCTCGTCTGTTTGGTCAAGTTATTTGGTTAATTTGGATTGCATACATGCACCGTAGCTGTGTGATTATACGGTTATTCGATTTAAACTCTCCTTCCATTTAAGTGAAGATTTATTTATTAAAAAAATAAAATTTATAAATTTAGTTAAAAATTTTGGATTTAAAACTATTTGGGAATTGACTAAACATTACTTGCATAAGATGGTTTTGAACAATTCTAATCGTTCATTTGTTACCAAAATATCGAAATGAGATCTTGAGATAATATTCAATATTGATTGCAACGGTTAATTTATTAATCGAATTTTTAATAAAATTTTTATTGTTTCAATTTAATTTGAAATAAAGAATTAAATGATGACTTTTGGAATAATTTGGAAATGGTAGAACAAAGTTGGAAATATTGTCAATCAAATAAGGTATGAAGATGTGGAAATTGGGAAAATGAATCTTATGCGCATATTTGATGTTTATATGGATTTTGAGAAAATGGTTGAACAAAGTTGGAAATATTGTCAATCAAATAAGGTATGAAGATGTGGAAATTGGGAAAATGAATCTTATGCGCATATTTGATGTTTGTAAGGATTTTGAGAAATAATAGAATGGGTTTTAAATTTAATATTATTCAATTTGATTTGAAATGAGAATTGGATTTTTTTTTTATAGAAATTTAGAATATAAATGGTTTTCATATCGGGTAAACAAGACTTGAAATATGATTTTTGAAATGAAGATTTGGAAATGTGGAATGATATTGGACTAACTTGATCACGGATTGTAAGGAAAAATATTTTTGAAATTGGAATCAAAATATAATATTAGTTGAAAAGATTTTAACAAATAAATTCTCAAGTTTGATTTTTGTCCTAAATACTATGTTATATTGGTAAATGAACTTACATAGTAGTAAAAATGTTGAATCAATCGTATGTAAGAAGATTCAAAAATAGAATATATACTTGAGAATTTGGTTTCAAAGAATTTGAAATTCATTCAAATGGTAATATTTGGAACAATACTAGTTTGAACTTGGATACGCCACCTCAGAGTGCGTAGCAGAAGCGTGGTGGTATTTTGAATAAAAAGATTACAAGAGATTTTCCCGTCAATAGGAAAATGTGAACTTTGCCAACGAATGTGATATCTGAAATGAGAATGAAGAATTTGATTTAAAGGAAGTTAAATATATGATATGGAATTGAAATAAGATTTGAATTGAAGAGAGAATGAGTTTTATGGAATTTGTCGTTTGATATTCGATATGGATTTACAGGAGCAGACAAATACGATCAGAAAAATCGTAACATGTCCATATCCAAATTCTGATTGTGTCTGCCTGAGTCATGAATCAATATCAAATATAAGTCAATTAGATTCTATATAAACTTATATTGAAAATATTAATGGAAGATTGAATCCAAATAAAAGATTTGGTAGTTCGAGATAACGACGAATCAATAAAGATATTTTTGAAATATAAGGTTTGGAAAATGAATAAGGGTTAAGATGATAACGAGTTTCCGAGAATTGAATCTAACCTTAATTCGAAGTAAAGCGACAATATTTGGAAAGGAGATTTGAATTTGTAACCCTGTGTGGTCCATGACTATTGTTTTATAAATACGCTTATTACTTGGAAAGACCGGGATCAGATCTAAGTCCGATACCATTCCAAGTAATAATACGACGCATGGAGCAAATTCAAGACTTGGAATCGACAAATGAAGACCGTGGTCCTTCACAATCAAACGAGCTGTCTGCTGATTGGTTTCTTTACTGCTAGCTATAGTAGAGAGATGCCCCTATTACCGAAGTGGCAGAAAGTACGAACGTATGGGGAGAACTTTCGGATTTCGTTCCGTTCAGACCCAGGACGGACTTGTATGGATGGTGTGTCTGACATTGAAATTGACCGCACAACACTGATTTCCGTTAATGTATATCGGATTTGTGGCAATTTATTATCCATGTCTCTAAGCCATATGAACTTAGAGGGTATGCATTGATTTAAATCAGTGATATGTCGTGAATTGTCAATGTGGCATACCCAAGTTATGAAACGAGCTAGTGATGATCAAAGAATGGCTTATCGAAGCATCGCTTTGTGTATGACGTGACACCGACAAACCTTGTAACACCCCGAATTTTAGTTAATACTAAAATTCACTAATTACAGGATAAATAATCTCAGATGTGGGAATTAGGGGAAACGGGCTGCGTCATTACGTTCGTCTCGGAAAAATACGCGAAATAGAGTCCGAGTTTTCGAAAATCGGAGTCCGTATGGCCCGGTTATGGCCCAATGAAGTTAGCAGAAAAATTTAAAACTAAAACAGATTTGAAAATTCAAATATTCAGATTTGGAGTGGGCCAGGCGGGGTCAGGCGGGAAGCTTCCCGCCCAGCCCATGTCGACAGGGCTGTCGACAGGCCTGTCGACAGGGGTGTCGACATGCCTGTCGACTTGCCTGTCGACAGGGTCCAGGCGCCCAGTGAACCTGGGTGCACCAGGTTGCACCAGGTTGGGTTTCAGGCTGGCTAGGAGGGCTGGTTCTAGAGATTTCCTAAATCTAAGGGTCCTAATCTAATCTAGGGTTAATCTAAGGGCCTAAAACACTCACCTAATCCTATAAATAAGACCCTAACCCTACACTAATTCATTCATAATTAAATCTAGTAACTAAACTATGGCAAATTGAAACTTGAGAGAGCCTCCACCAAAATTAGAGAAGGGATAGCATTCCAAATCAACTTTTAGCCTCTTAATCTTCTTCATTAGTTTGCTAATTTTGTTTTGGTGAGCTTCTATCCCCTTAATAATCAATTGTTAAATTGATTAAGATAGGATATGATGATGTATGGTTATGTTTGTGGATCAATGTGTTTATGCAAGCTTAATATTGAATATGTCATGTGTTTTGCAAGTTATATGCTCTATGTCATGCAAGTTTAGTGTATGTGTTCATGACATTTTTTATGCAAGTTTAATGTTATATCTTTATGCAAGTTTGGTGCTATGTTTCATGATGATTATGATGCAAAACACTAAGTTGGACATTGATCTATTATGCAACATGTTATGCATGCCTATGAAGTTATGTGAATGATGATGCAAGTTATGTGTATGTTTAAATGCAAGATTAATATGTTATGCATGCATATGAAGTTATGTGAATGATGATGCAAGTTATGTGTATGTTTAAATGCAAGATTAATATGTTATGCATGCATATGAAGTTATGTGAATGATGATGCAAGTTATGTGTATGTTTAAATGCAAGATTAATATGTTATGCATGCATATGAAGTTATGTGAATGATGATGCAAGTTATGTGTATGTTTAAATGCAAGATTAACATGTTATGCATGCATATGAAGTTATGTGAATAAATATGCAAGTTAGGTGTATGCTCAAATGCAAGATTACCATGTTATGCATGCTTATGAGGTCATGTGAATAATTATGCAAGTTATGTAGATGCTTAAGAGCAAGTTGGGTTAATATGTGTTCATATATGCAAGTTGACATCCTCTTAACCCATGACAAAGTTATATGCTAAACCCATGATATGTGTGATGGATCTTCCCCTTTTATTATGTTATGAAATGAGAACGATTTACGTGGGGAACGATGGGGTGGGTAAATATGTTAATAAATGAATGATTGGGTATGATTAAGCATACCGTAAAAATAAATTACCATAAGTGGGAATTTACCTATTGAGTTAGGTCTACCCCATGGGAATTTACCTATTGAGTTAGGTCTACCCATGTTATGGTAAACTTGATATTAATTAGGGATAATTAATATGGGGGGGTGATTAATTAGGTGTAATTAATCGACTAAGACACGAGGTTGGACTCATTTGTAGTGTAAAACTGCCCGGACCCGACCGGCTTAACCAGTTGCTACAAATGTCAGCCCAATGTGAGAGGTCTTAGCCATAAATTAAATACGTGATTAAGGTAAAGACACGAGGTTAGACTCTGTTATGACGTAAGACTGCCCGGATTCTACCGGCTTAACCAGGCGGTCATAACAGCCAGTCTAATGTGGGAGGTCTTTATGGGAGATCACGGTCTTAATTAATTAAGAAACACTTAACCATAATAGCATGTAGTGGGACATGAGGGGTTAAGTGGGTGCCTTGGGTGGCATGAGGAAATTTTGTGGTTGCCTTGGGTGGCATGTGGAATCTAGTGGGTTGCCTTGGGTGGCAATAGAAAATACGATTAGAATACTTAACCAAGTGGAAACATGTAACTAAACATGATTAAAGGGTTAAGTGGGATACACTAGATATATGACAAGCTTAAGTGGGTAACTTGTGGGGGCCCATTTCAACCAATATCCCAAACGTATCTTTGTGGGCTCGACCCATGTCGAGTGACGGGACACGCATATTGGGCTTGATTATAAGAGGCCAAAACGGGTTAGCGGTGGCAACGCAAGTCCAACGGGCTTCATATGCGTGTGTGGGCCCGGGCTGGTAGATAAGCCGTTGTTGCATCGTGTAGATATAAAGCCGTGCACCGTTAGTATTGGGTAGCCACTTTAGGGGAGTGATACACCCCACTGTGGGACCAGCACGGGTATCTACGGTAGGGAGCCGATCGATGGGGAGTAGTGGGTACACCTAAGGAAGATAGGGGCAGACGGCACCTATGTAGGGGTACACGAAACTACTGGGTAAGAATTACTGAGTACACCTAGTGGAGATAGGGGCAGACGGCACCTATGTAGTGAGCTAGGAGTACATGAAATTATTGGGGAAATTTTCTAAGTCCTTGGAAGGGATCAACCTTTAAGTAGGAATGACTGGTGTGGTGCAGTTAGTAATTATCCTTGGGTGGGTAGATGCGTCCTGACGGTTATCTTAGTTCATCCTATGTTGTCGGCTACTTAGTGTAGTTATTATCCCCAAAGGTACCGTACCGAGTTCATGTCATACCCTAATTACTTTAATAATTGTATTGTTAAGGTTATAGGGCTCACTCAGACTTATGTCTGACCCCGTTGTTTTTATCTTTTTTTTCCAACCCTCAGGTCCTACGGTGGATCCTAGCAGTAGTAGAGCTTGATCGGATTGCTGTTCCAGCCTTTGGGAGCTTGGGTAGATGTAAAGCTCCAGTTATCCAGTTATCTTTCCTTCTGTTATGGCTATTGTATCGTGAGAGTGGGATTATGTACTTCTTTATTTTGACGGATATTGTACTTGACTTTTATCATGGCTTTATGATGTAACCAGACATGTTTATTTCCGCTGTTATGAGATGATGTTTTAAAATTTCAAGTACTATTTATATCTGTCTTGGTGTAATTTTTCTGTTCTATATTCACTAAAATACTCCACCGATGCTATGGCATTCCCTTTGTGAGTGACCATAGCGGGTGTGGGGTGTTACACGTGGTATCAGAGCAAAGGTTGTCGGAACAGATAAAATTTTTAGAAAACTATTTTTCTAAAACATTTTTGGAAAATATATTTTCAAAAACATGTCTTTTAAGAGAAAAGTTTTTGAAAGAAAAGCATAATCCCCAATAGCCATATCTATATCCTTCGAATTCTCCGTTTTGAATCTTTCCTTTTTCGTTTCAGCATGGCTGAGGATCTTAACTTTCCGGAGGGTGTGACGGTACCAGTATGGTATAGGAGATTGATGGAGGCTAGGGCCACCACTGCGGGTCCAGCGAATATTCCTCCACCAACCGTAGCACCCGATCTTCCTCCTCCCCCTCCTCCTCGCACGGATACTTTTGCTAAGACTTGCAAGGAATTTAAAGCTATGGGAGGGAAACCTTTTCAAGGATCTGAAACCTTTGTGGAGGCTAGAGATTGGCTTAAGGAGGTGGAAGAGTTGATGGATATCTTTGAGATGGAAGAAGGGAAGAAAGTCAAGTTGGCTGCTTGGTTAATGAAGGGAGAGGCCTCATTCTGGTGGGAGGTCACTAATGGAGAACGCCCTGTTGACTCTTGGGCGGATTTTAAGCAAAGATTTGTGGCAAAGTTCCTCTCAAGGGCGGAGGAGAACTTGTATATGGAAAGATTCTTGACTCTAAAGCAAGGAAATCTTTCGGTGAAAGAATATGTTAACAAGTTTAATCAATTGGCAAGGTTTGGCCTAGACATGGTGAATACACCGGAGAAGAAGGCTTTGAGGTTCGTGAAAGGCTTAAATGAACCGATGCATGGGTTGGCTATGACTCACATCCCTATGGGGGCCACCTTTGAGAAGCTAGTTGACATGGCACTCATGTTTGAGGAAGAGAAGGGTCCTAATGCTAATAAGGCACCCGAGAAGAAGGGAGATCAAAAGAGACCTCAACAACAGCAAAGCAAAGGTGGGAAAGGCAACGGTAGCAAGGGCAAGAAGAAGAAGTGTTTCAATTGTGGGACACCTGGCCACCTAAGCAAGGATTGTCGCAAGAAGAAGAAGACTGGCTGCTTCCACTGTGGCGAAGCAGGGCATTTAGTGAAAGATTGCCCTAAGAAAGGGCAAAGGACGGGATCTACTTCAGGAGGACAGGTGCAAGCTCTTATGGCACCGAGCCAGGCTAGGGGGCAAGTACAGGCTCTCGCGGTTCCACCGATTCAGGAGAGAGGTAGAACTATTTCCGTGGAAAGTCTGGTTTTTCTATTTGATCATCCTGTCCGTACATTGTTTGATTCAGGCGCATCGCATTCGTTTATCTCATCATCATTAGTTGAGTCACTGCACTTAGACACCAGTCTTGTAGATGATCCCTTGGTTGTTTCAAACCCAATTGGGGGCTCCACTTATTTATCCATGATGTGTTTGGGTTTGAAGATTTCTATACTTAGCATTGAGTTTAGATGTGATGCTTTTGTGTTGGGCTTCACGGGCTATGGGTTGATTTTGGGCATGGACTGGCTATCCAGTAATGGTGCCGTTCTTGATTGCGAAAGGAGAGTTGTTAGGCTCATAACCCGCTTGGGAAACACTCTCGAGATTTCTTGTAATCCCATGGACTCTGTTATGCTAAGTTATCTTGAATCGCTTGACGCTTCGGTCGAGAGTTTGCAATCTATGAGAGTAGTCCGGGAATATCCGGATGTGTTTGAGGAGGTGAAGGGCTTACCTCCGAAGCGGGAGATTGACTTCCGAATATATTTGGTGGATAATGCTAAACCGGTATCTTTACCAGTGCGCCACATGGCTCCTCGTGAGAGGAGGGAACTCCATAAGCAAGTAGGGGAGTTGCTTGAGAAGGGGTTCATAAGACGGAGCATATCGGAGTGGGGTGCTCCAGTAGTATTTGCTACGAAGGCGGATGGGTCCCTC
The DNA here is from genome assembly GCA_030737875.1 of Allium sativum. Classification (NCBI taxonomy): domain Eukaryota; kingdom Viridiplantae; phylum Streptophyta; class Magnoliopsida; order Asparagales; family Amaryllidaceae; genus Allium; species Allium sativum. Next base: position 84,878,980 of record CM060918.1, read on the forward strand.
AGACTTTGTGTAGACTATAGAGAACTCAACAAGCTCACAAAGAAGAATAGACACCCATTGCCGAGGATTGATGATCTTTTCGATCAGTTGGTTGGCGCTTCAGTATTTTCTCAGTTGGACTTAGCCACGGGGTTTCATCAGTTGAGGGTGGCTGAGGATAGCATAGACAAGACTGCCTTTAGGACTCCGGATGGTTTCTATGAGTGGTTGGTGATGCCATTTGGGTTGACGAACGCCCCTGCATATTTCGTTGATTTGATGAGTAGGGTGTTCAGGGAGTTCCTTAATAAATTCGTGGTGGTCTTTGTGGATGATATCTTAGTATTCTCTAAGAGTGAAGAAGAGCATGCCCTACATCTTGGGGAAGTGTTGAAGACTCTTCGAGCGCATAGCCTTAAGGCTAAATTCTCTAAATGTCACTTCTGGAGGAGGGAAGTGCGGTTCTTGGGGCATGTGGTCTCCAAGGAAGGGATAGCTGTGGATCCCGCGAAGGTAGTATCAATTCAGGATTGGAAGGTTCCGAAGAATGCTACCGAAGTAAGAAGTTTCTTGGGGTTGGCGGGTTATTATAGGAAGTTTATCAAAGACTTTGCGAAGATATCAGCCCCATTAACCCGCTTAACAAAGAAGAATCTTGTTTTCACATGGGACGTAGATTGTGACGATGCGTTCCGACGGTTAAAGAGAGCTTTAACCACGGCTCCAGTTTTAGTATTGCCAGATGGGAGCAAGCCATTTGTTGTCTATACCGATGCCTGTGGGACAGGACTTGGCGCAGTCTTAATGCAAGAGGGAAGGGTAATCGCCTATGGTGGAAGGCAGTTGAGGGCACATGAGAAAAATTACCCTACCCATGATCTAGAGCTGGCCGCTATTGTTTTTGCGCTTAAGATTTGGCGCCATTATCTTCTTGGTGAGAGATTCGAGCTGTTCACTGACCATAAATCTTTGAAGTACTTGTTCTCTCAGAAGGATCTAAACTTAAGACAGCAAAGGTGGATGGAGTTCCTAGCATCTTATGATTTCGAGATAGCGTATACCCCTGGCAAGGGTAACGTGGTGGCGGACGCCTTGAGCAGGAAGAGGTTGTCTTTGAGTCCATTGTTCGTGGAACGACGAAGCTTGGAATTTATCTCGATGTTTGATTTCAGACCTTCCGTTGATATTGTACCCGGTTTGCTAGCTTCTTTGGAAGTTAGGCCTACTCTTCTGGGGCAGATTGGGGAAGCCCAGAGGGACGACCCACAGTTGGTTGAGTTGATAGAGAAGCTCATAAGGGGGGAGTCGTCCAGCCATTTGAGTAGGTACACCCTAGATGACAGAGGGTGCTTGCGTAGAGACGGTAGACTTTTTGTACCGCAAAACGAGGGTTTGAGGAAGGCTATTCTTGATGACGCACACCGTTCTAGGATGACCATTCATCCCGGTGGGGACAAGATGTACCAAGACATGAAAAGGGTTTTCTTCTGGGCCGGTATGAAGAAAGATGTGGCCAATTATGTCGCTCAATGTTTGGTGTGCCAGCAAGTGAAGGCGGAGCAAAGGAAACCATGTGGGTTGCTTCACCCATTGGAGGTTCCGCAGTGGAAGTGGGATAGCGTCTCGATGAATTTTATTGACGGGTTACCCAGGTCGAGGAAGGGTAATACAGGAATTTGGGTGGTGGTAGATAGACTTACTAAGAGTGCCCATTTCATGCCTGTGAAGAGCAAGAGGACTGCTCCATGGCTAGCTTCAGTATATCTTCGAGAGATAGTTCGATTACATGGGGTACCCTCTAGCATAGTGAGTGATCGAGATCCTATCTTCACTAGCGAGTTCTGGAGAAGTTTGCAAGAAGCGGTGGGGACTCAATTGTGTCTAAGCACCGCATATCATCCTCAGACAAACGGCCAGACTGAGAGGGTGAATCGTGTTCTAGAAGACCTTTTGAGGCTTTGTATCTTAGATTTTGGAGGTACATGGGAAGAGCATCTTCCACTGGTGGAGTTCGCATATAATAACAGCTTTCAGTCCAGTATTGGTATGGCTCCTTTCGAAGCTCTCTATGGAAGGCCTTGTCGATCCCCTACATGTTGGTGGGAATCTACGGATAAGATTTTGCTTGGGCCTGATATGGTTAGGGAGACTTCAGAGAAGATCGATTTGATTCAAAGAAGGATGAAAGCAGCGCAGGATAGGCAAAAATCTTATGTGGACAAGAGAAGGACGGATCTTGAATTTGAGGTCGGGGATATGGTTTTTGTCAAGGTATCTCCGTTAAGAAATGTTGTTCGCTTCGGATCCGTTGGGAAGTTAGCACCGAGGTTTGTTGGGCCGTTTCCTATCAAGGAAAGAATTGGACGGATGGCATATAGGGTGGAGTTGCCCGACAGACTTAGCGGTGTTCATGATGTATTCCATGTATCACATCTGAGGAAATGCTTACATGAGACCGCAGAGGTGGTAGAGCCGAGCTTGCTTAGAGATATGGAGATAGAGCGTGATGCGACTATTAGACGAGCTCCTACTCGCATCCTTGGGTCAGAGACTAGGAAGTTAAGAAACAGAGAGGTTCAACTAGTCAAGGTGCAATGGGGAGAAGATGAGAGCAACGCAACTTGGGAGACGGAAGCGAAGATGCGTTCATTGTACCCATTTCTTTTTGAGGGTATGTCTTTACTTTTTCCTTTATCGTTTGTCTAGTACTTATCTTATCCTTGGTATGTCCCCTCGTTAGTACCTTTGACCTTTAGATAGGGTAAACCTATGGTTGAAACATGTGTTTGAGACATGTTATGGTTGATGGATGCAAGTGGATGCAAGTGTTTGCTAGTGGTTGCTCGTGGATGCATATACACACACTCTAGGCACTAGATCGGCTCAGTCACTTCATATTGCATATTGCATAAAATTGTGTGTAGGAAAATATATTTATGGATGTATAATGGTTGTGTTATCACATGGATGATGCATTTTGGTGAATGATTGTGCACTCATGTAGATATTATATGTGTCGATAGGGTTTTCTCGCATACATAATGGATGCATGGCACTATCATGGTTTGCATATGTTCATACATTAGATAGGGAACATATACACACACTGTTTGCATATGCTCATACATCATTAGAAACTGTTTAAGGACAATGGATGCCCGTGGTTGATGATTTGAGTAGATGGCTGTTTGGATGGTAAGATAGGCATTCTCCTTAGCTTAAAGATTTCGGGGACGAAATCCTTTAAGGAGGGGAGAATGTAACACCCCGAATTTTAGTTAATACTAAAATTCACTAATTACAGGATAAATAATCTCAGATGTGGGAATTAGGGGAAACGGGCTGCGTCATTACGTTCGTCTCGGAAAAATACGCGAAATAGAGTCCGAGTTTTCGAAAATCGGAGTCCGTATGGCCCGGTTATGGCCCAATGAAGTTAGCAGAAAAATTTAAAACTAAAACAGATTTGAAAATTCAAATATTCAGATTTGGAGTGGGCCAGGCGGGGTCAGGCGGGAAGCTTCCCGCCCAGCCCATGTCGACAGGGCTGTCGACAGGCCTGTCGACAGGGGTGTCGACATGCCTGTCGACTTGCCTGTCGACAGGGTCCAGGCGCCCAGTGAACCTGGGTGCACCAGGTTGCACCAGGTTGGGTTTCAGGCTGGCTAGGAGGGCTGGTTCTAGAGATTTCCTAAATCTAAGGGTCCTAATCTAATCTAGGGTTAATCTAAGGGCCTAAAACACTCACCTAATCCTATAAATAAGACCCTAACCCTACACTAATTCATTCATAATTAAATCTAGTAACTAAACTATGGCAAATTGAAACTTGAGAGAGCCTCCACCAAAATTAGAGAAGGGATGGCATTCCAAATCAACTTTTAGCCTCTTAATCTTCTTCATTAGTTTGCTAATTTTGTTTTGGTGAGCTTCTATCCCCTTAATAATCAATTGTTAAATTGATTAAGATAGGATATGATGATGTATGGTTATGTTTGTGGATCAATGTGTTTATGCAAGCTTAATATTGAATATGTCATGTGTTTTGCAAGTTATATGCTCTATGTCATGCAAGTTTAGTGTATGTGTTCATGACATTTTTTATGCAAGTTTAATGTTATATCTTTATGCAAGTTTGGTGCTATGTTTCATGATGATTATGATGCAAAACACTAAGTTGGACATTGATCTATTATGCAACATGTTATGCATGCCTATGAAGTTATGTGAATGATGATGCAAGTTATGTGTATGTTTAAATGCAAGATTAATATGTTATGCATGCATATGAAGTTATGTGAATGATGATGCAAGTTATGTGTATGTTTAAATGCAAGATTAATATGTTATGCATGCATATGAAGTTATGTGAATGATGATGCAAGTTATGTGTATGTTTAAATGCAAGATTAATATGTTATGCATGCATATGAAGTTATGTGAATGATGATGCAAGTTATGTGTATGTTTAAATGCAAGATTAACATGTTATGCATGCATATGAAGTTATGTGAATAAATATGCAAGTTAGGTGTATGCTCAAATGCAAGATTACCATGTTATGCATGCTTATGAGGTCATGTGAATAATTATGCAAGTTATGTAGATGCTTAAGAGCAAGTTGGGTTAATATGTGTTCATATATGCAAGTTGACATCCTCTTAACCCATGACAAAGTTATATGCTAAACCCATGATATGTGTGATGGATCTTCCCCTTTTATTATGTTATGAAATGAGAACGATTTACGTGGGGAACGATGGGGTGGGTAAATATGTTAATAAATGAATGATTGGGTATGATTAAGCATACCGTAAAAATAAATTACCATAAGTGGGAATTTACCTATTGAGTTAGGTCTACCCCATGGGAATTTACCTATTGAGTTAGGTCTACCCATGTTATGGTAAACTTGATATTAATTAGGGATAATTAATATGGGGGGGTGATTAATTAGGTGTAATTAATCGACTAAGACACGAGGTTGGACTCATTTGTAGTGTAAAACTGCCCGGACCCGACCGGCTTAACCAGTTGCTACAAATGTCAGCCCAATGTGAGAGGTCTTAGCCATAAATTAAATACGTGATTAAGGTAAAGACACGAGGTTAGACTCTGTTATGACGTAAGACTGCCCGGATTCTACCGGCTTAACCAGGCGGTCATAACAGCCAGTCTAATGTGGGAGGTCTTTATGGGAGATCACGGTCTTAATTAATTAAGAAACACTTAACCATAATAGCATGTAGTGGGACATGAGGGGTTAAGTGGGTGCCTTGGGTGGCATGAGGAAATTTTATGGTTGCCTTGGGTGGCATGTGGAATCTAGTGGGTTGCCTTGGGTGGCAATAGAAAATACGATTAGAATACTTAACCAAGTGGAAACATGTAACTAAACATGATTAAAGGGTTAAGTGGGATACACTAGATATATGACAAGCTTAAGTGGGTAGCTTGTGGGGGCCCATTTCAACCAATATCCCAAACGTATCTTTGTGGGCTCGACCCATGTCGAGTGACGGGACACGCATATTGGGCTTGATTATAAGAGGCCAAAACGGGTTAGCGGTGGCAACGCAAGTCCAACGGGCTTCATATGCGTGTGTGGGCCCGGGCTGGTAGATAAGCCGTTGTTGCATCGTGTAGATATAAAGCCGTGCACCGTTAGTATTGGGTAGCCACTTTAGGGGAGTGATACACCCCACTGTGGGACCAGCACGGGTATCTACGGTAGGGAGCCGATCGATGGGGAGTAGTGGGTACACCTAAGGAAGATAGGGCAGACGACACCTATGTAGGGGTACACGAAACTACTGGGTAAGAATTACTGAGTACACCTAGTGGAGATAGGGGCAGACGGCACCTATGTAGTGAGCTAGGAGTACATGAAATTATTGGGGAAATTTTCTAAGTCCTTGGAAGGGATCAACCTTTAAGTAGGAATGACTGGTGTGGTGCAGTTAGTAATTATCCTTGGGTGGGTAGATGCGTCCTGACGGTTATCTTAGTTCATCCTATGTTGTCGGCTACTTAGTGTAGTTATTATCCCCAAAGGTACCGTACCGAGTTCATGTCATACCCTAATTACTTTAATAATTGTATTGTTAAGGTTATAGGGCTCACTCAGACTTATGTCTGACCCCGTTGTTTTTATCTTTTTTTTTCCAACCCTCAGGTCCTACGGTGGATCCTAGCAGTAGTAGAGCTTGATCGGATTGCTGTTCCAGCCTTTGGGAGCTTGGGTAGATGTAAAGCTCCAGTTATCCAGTTATCTTTTCTTCTGTTATGGCTATTGTATCGTGAGAGTGGGATTATGTACTTCTTTATTTTGACGGATATTGTACTTGACTTTTATCATGGCTTTATGATGTAACCAGACATGTTTATTTCCGCTGTTATGAGATGATGTTTTAAAATTTCAAGTACTATTTATATCTGTCTTGGTGTAATTTTTCTGTTCTATATTCACTAAAATACTCCACCGATGCTATGGCATTCCCTTTGTGAGTGACCATAGCGGGTGTGGGGTGTTACAAACCTCACACCCCGGATTGATGAGAAACTGGCGGTTAGGTTTTATACTTATATATGAATGATGATGAAGTTGCGCAACAGTGGAAAACCACTTATGAACCTGGGGAAGTTGGGTATGTTCGGGGGGCCGCGTCTGGTCGAAAACCGTTGATCTGCCCTGACGATGTGTATTCGGTGTCCGCGTATGGTCGAAAAAGCCGTTGAGGCACTTCGTTTTGTATCCCTGATTGATCTTTCGTGCCAGGAATCATCAAGTTGGAAACCCAAATTTCCTTATGCGAGCCATACGATTTTGATTGTATATATATATGGCAACATATAGTTATGGGGTATATGCTGTCTAGGATTAATACATTTACTTGCGAAATGTTTCCACACTATATATATTGGTATTGAAAAAGATTTTTCGCATGAAAGCATGTTTGGTTATCATAAGGTAAAACTCGCCCATCTGGTGTGCGCTTGCATTGTGTGATGTGGGACGAGCTTATGATAGTCTCATTTTCTAAAAGTCATGGCGTATTTATATGCACGGGTATTCACATGGAGTAAATCTGTTCCGCGTCAGCGGCGGGGTCCGGTGAATTTCCCAACTTTAAAATAAATCCTAAAACTGTTTTGAATTCTCACACCAGCCCCACGACTGACCTGGAGTTTATTGTTTCGACACCTAAACTCTGGGTGCCCATGTTTTTGCACGGGCAGCTAGAAGTTTAGTTTGCAGGTTTAGATTTAGAGCTGGATGCAGATTTAAAGCTAGAGCCTTGTGTTGATGTTTTTTTTTCTTCTTCCGCTGAGAGCAGTTAGACTTCCGCTGAGCATGTATGGTACTCTGATATTCTTTGTAATCTCTGATGTAATCAATGAAATGAAATAAAAGTTCTGTTATTCTTGTTCAAATGTGTAAGTGCCCATAACTATCCGCCTTCGTGAACGATTTAAGTTGGTTTAATTACCGGAGAAAATCGGGCAAAAAGGCGGGTCGTTACAATATATTAATATATATATAAATTAAATAGGGATTATTTTAAATTTTAAACTGGACGTAACTTACAATTTATATTATGAAATCTGAATTTTTCACATTCATTGGAAAGATATAATTTAACAGATTCAAATGTTTCTTGTTTTACTGAAATTCGATTTATATTGAATTCTGTACATTCATTTGAAATTAAAAATTAAATTTTCAAACTATCGCGCCATTTCGAGTTCGTTTTATAAAAAATATAAATTTATACGTTCTAACTTTGATTTAAATAAATTTCAAATCGTTATTATTTAAAATGAATCATTTTAAATATTCAAAATCCATTAAAATAGCAAAAATAAAATTTTTAAATTGGCTCTGAATTTCTAGTTTGATACAGCATGGCTCTAAGCCGTATTAAATAGTGGCGTGTTTAAATATTGGATACGACCTTAAGCCGTATCAAAATCAAAATTTGATACGACTCTAAGTCGTATCTAAGTACAAATAGATACGGCAATTAACCGTATCTCAATGCAAATAACATACGACTTTAAACTATATCTGAATTATTACCAGATACGAATATAAACCGTATCTAAATTATCTATAGATACGAATATATACAAAAGAAGTAAATATCATGCAAACTCTATTTGACAAATTATAAAAGTAAACGAAACAATTGTACGAAATATTTCATACCAATCCAACAACATATATATAATGATACATGTTGTTTCATTACATTACAATAAAGAAGGTACATGTTGTTTCATTACATTATAATAAAGAAGATGCATGTTGTTTCATTACATTACAATAAAGAAGATACATACCACTGTTTCATATATAATGTTTCATAATTATAATAAAGAAGGTAAACTCGGTATTTTAGCAACTTCGGCGACCACTCTCCGCTTTTTAACTTCGGCGATCGACCACTTTGATCCACAACTAATCCATTCACCAAGATAAAGGTTTTAACTTTCTAGTTAAGAATTTACTGGGTGATCAATCGGATGGATGCATTTTAGCTCATGCACCTGGGTCAGGTATTCATGCCAACTTATGCATTTAACTAAGCGCCAGGACTAGCAAAGAGGATAATATCAAGTGTCATATGCTGCTTCATTAAACCTTAGGAAAAAGCATTTGATACTTGATATTATCCCCTTTGCTAGTCCCGGCGCTTAGTTAAATGCATAAGTTAGGATAAAATATCTAACCCAGCGACGTGAGCTAAAGTGCATCCACCTGGTGAATCACCAGTAATTCTTAACCAGAGAGTTAAAGCCTTCACTGGTGGGTCACCAGTACATTCTTAACCAGAATAGACATGCATCATTTTCGTCTACTACTTGCAACCTAATTTGCATTAGAACAATGAGTCAGAATATACATATACAACACACACACACACATACACTGCACACATGATTAAGTTATATAGTGCACATACACAACACACACATATACATATACAACACACACACACACACACACACACACTCTTGTATATAGTGCAACATGTGTGATATGATCAACACATGATCAAGGTCAAGAGCACAAAGGCTAGTGAGAACATGCAACAACCCAGTTAAAATTTCAAATGCAAGGCACCACACTCAAGTGATCAAGTCAAAGTCAGAGAGAACCAAAATAATATATGCAAGCTGCCACAAAATTGGCATAACAAGAGCAACATACAAATGGATCAGAGGTGCATCAAATTACATGCACAAAACAAGACATGGAATATCACAAATAACTTAAGTGCACATATACACAAAGCAAGCATGCATGAACAAGACGCAAGGCATGCATGAGTTCACAACAACATATACACACTGGCTCAACCAACAACATGTGCAACATGCACAAGTGCGTGGACAAAGGAAGTTAAAGTTAAGATAACAACATGTGCAAATGTCAAGTGCACAACAACATATAATATAGAAACTAGAGATCACCAAAAAAATACATGCAAATCGAGTTGGTCAAAGGTACAAGACTGGGTGCATATGGCAAAGCATAGCCAGGTTAAAGCTCAAAGCAAAACTAGAAATGGCACGCATAACACAGTGGCATACATTGGAGATGTGTACACAAGTATGTACAAAATTGCATACCCAACAGCAAGCCTACCACAAGGCAGTTTTCAAGACCAAACAACATGCACAATTGTTAAGTGTAGCAATATAGTTCAGGAAAGTGGTAATTACACAAGAATGCCAAGTACAACATGAGTTTCGGGTTCGATCAACATGCACAAGTGTGAAAGAATGGAAACATCGTTCAAGAAAAAGGGGAGACTTGTTTTTGAATTCGAGCAAGAATATACGAAACATTACAAAGCTATGACAATACCCAATTCAAACCCAATAACACAATAGCAGCGTGAATTCAAGGTAGACAAGCACATGCACATATCTATCATTTATATTTTTGAACCAAGGTAAGGAAATTCAAATTAAACTCAATTTAAACCCAATTCAAATTCAAATTAAACCATGAGCTAATACTCACCTTCAGTGGCGACGAGAAAGATGGACAGCGGTGGACTAAAAGTTCGTCGGTCAGCTGAAGGTAGCGCGAGCTGACGAGAAAGATGGACAGCGGTGTATTAGGGTTGTAAATTTTGTACGAACGTCCGACGGTCGTTTGTGTCCATGACCGAAATACGTCCGTCCGATTATCAATTAGGACACGAGTAAGGACAACAAAATTTGTACGAGAAACAATCATGTCCGGTCCGTGTTCGTTCGAATTCGTCTGAATTCCTTGTAATTCGGTATATAGTTGAGAGAAAATCTAATTAAATGTACAAAATGTAATAAAATAGCCATGTCCGACTGGGTCCGTTCGTGCCCGTGTCCGAAAAACATATGTCCGTGTCCGAAAAACATATGTCCGTGTCCGACCGATTTTACTTAGGACACGAATTAGGACAACAAAATTTGTCCGAGAAAAATTTCGTCCGGTCCATGTTCGGTCCGATTTTTTTTAGGATAGAAACTGAACACACCTCCGTCCGGTCCGACCGATTTACACCCCTAGGTGGATGGTTTATTGACAAAGCGGTGCGCCGAGTTCAAAAACCCTAATTTGGATTTTCGGTCACCATGCAAATTAAAAAGATGGAAGCTAGCCGAAAGTTTTGAAGTGTCAAAGCAAGATGGTGCCGGAAAGAAAATAACGGGAGGAAAAAATATGATACGGATTTCTTACGGCCCAAAGCCAATCAAATGAACTGATCCGGAGTTTTGTTGATGTACGGTTAGATCTTACGTGTTTGGGGAGGTGCGGATCACCAAGAGGAAAGTTGACACAGCTATGAGTAGTATCAAATTTGATAAGGCTAAAAGCATCATCAAATCTCTGCACCTCGTATGTCAAATTTGCTGTTTTGGTGCAGTGTCAGGACAAAATCGCTTGGAAACCTTGTGTTGCAAATTATAAGAATATGGGCAGCATGGAAGTCGCGAAAACAGTACTGCGCAGGGTACGATTAGGAGTTAGTGATAGCCTGGGAGGGATACCATGCTACGACAAAGAAGGGATGCTTGGAGAAGGATCGAGTACAAGGAAGGTAGAAGGGGAGGTAAATCGATAAAGAAAAGGGAACTTGGAGAAAAGTGGCTCAGATTTGACTTGGACGAGATCTGAAAAATAAGGTTCGGTGGAGGCACCCACGCATGCGAAAACAAAACAGAGAGGGAAGAGGAGAAAAGAGTTGGTGGATCGATATGCAATAGAGAGAAAATGAAAGAGGAAAAGTAGGAGAATGTGAAGAAAAGGTAGAAAAAGGAATTCGCTTTGTCTACCTTAACGGGTGAAACACCGAACAGTTTCCACTGTGTATGTTTTGATTTAGTTTAATTTACCACTATAAATGCATATACTTTTGTGCGTCCAATAAGTTATGATGTTTAGTTTTTGTATAAAAAATATATAATGTGGTAAAGTAATTTTATTACGATAATTTGTTTTTACTATGAACGATATAAGTGAAAAATTACTATTCGTCACAGACACTTTTATTTAAATCAGTCTTGTTGATGGAAAATGGTACAAATCGACAGTGAGATTCTGTTAATAGGTGGTCACAAAAATGATGATGGTGAATGTTACAAATTGCCAACGATATTTCATTGACAGGAAAATGATCACAAGGACAAAACTTAAGGCTTTTTTAACCATAAGGACAACACATTAAAATTTTAATCACAAGGACAATATACTAATTAATTTTTAAAAACATAATTTGTGCACACTGTTTCGTTTTACACCGTCAATTTTCTCCGACGAATATCTCGTTCACGAGATCGCACAAATCAATCAAATGCATAATTGATCGCACAATTTTCAAAAACATAATTGATCGCATAAATCAGATCAAAAATTCGATCATGCGCATATTGTTTGGGAAATCGATTTCGAGATTAGGTTAAAATCTGATAGCATCGATTGAAATTTTTTTGGGGATTATTTTTTTAATTCAACATTAACTATTTCGAATTGGTTGTTTTTGTTTCTATTCATGATTCATGGCTTCTAATGGTTCTTTAAGCTGGTATCGGTTTAAATTTTTCTTTTTTGAATAGCTGGGTATCAGTTTTATATTTTTTCAGGTATCAGTTTTGTTTAATTAAATTGTTTTATATTCGTTTGTTGTGTTTTTGATGTTATATTTATTTTTTAGTTGTATTGTTGCATTATCTTGGTATTAAAATCGAACTTGTTTATTCTTTAATCAATTATAATGTGATATAAATAGTTTTTGTGTTATTTAAAAAAAAAAAAAAACAATTTAGCAGTTTTTAGGTATCAGTTTTGTATTTTTCTAGGTATCAGTTTTACTGTAATAACTGTTTTATGTTTATGTTCATTCTTATTTTAAAAAGCGTTATTGTATAGTTGTACTGTTGCATTACCTATGTATTCTAGTCGAAATATTATTGTTTTATTCAATCAAAATGTTAAAAGTAGTATCAGTTTTAATGTTGTACTATGTACTGTAGTTATCTTTTTTTTTTTTTTTTTTTTTAATGTAATCATTTGTTGATTGCATTTTATTTCTATTATGTCTTTTGCAGTGTTGATAGTAGTCTTCTTGTATTGTTTGAGTTCAATGATTTTACTATGAGTACTCGGTTGTATTTTGATTGTTCAGTGTATGAATTGAAGAATGAACTTTGTAGTTATTGGTCCCAATTAACTCCTTTATCAATTGAAATTAGTTATTTCCTTTAGAACAAAGTTTTTTCATTACAACAGCAAATGTATCAATTTTGAACATCAATGGTATTAGTTTTGTCTCTGTTAATATTTTTTCAGTTTTGATACCCATTTAGCAAAGAAAACATAATAAAATTGATACCCATTTAACTCAGTTCCGATAACCACAGTTAAAAAACTGATACCTACATATATATAACTGATACTGATAAACTGCTATAAGGTTTTAAAGGAAAACTAATACAAAAAATGCTTACATCAGAGGTTGATTGATTAAAACAAAATAACTTCAAGTGAGTTAGATAGTTAATGTAACAGTATAAATACAAAATTCATACAGCACAAAAATTATAAGAACAAAAGCAAAACATATTTAATATAGAAAAACTGATACCTATAAAAATAGTAAACTGATACCTATAAACTGTTGGAATCGAATGAAAAAAATAAAACTGATACCACTTTTCATTCAAAACTGATACTGCATTTCTGTGAAGTTAGCAACAGAGAATAAACTGATAAAAATCATTCAACAAATTCATAATCCTTATTTCACATGTAAGTATCAATTTTCTAATCATGTAAGAATCATTTTTTAATGTCTACATGAACTTGGTATCAGTTTTATATCAACTTAGGTATTAGTTTCTATTAATTTTAATGTGTACAGTTTTTTGGTATCATTTTTGTTTGTGTGTAGATATCAATTTCTATTTTTTAATTTTTTCAGCAAAAGGGTACCATTTTTCTATGTTTGTATGTATCAGTTTCAATTTCGAATGATTTGTCTTCCATTAATTGATCTTCAGTTTGTTTTTCAGCGTCTATCTTTTTGCTGTACTCGAGCAACAAGTGTTTCGACAATCAATTGTTTACGTGAATCGATTTCCATTTTTAATTCTTCCGCGATTTTTGTTATACGAAATGAGAGGAAAGTGACGGAAATTTTTAGGCTTATGTCCTTTTGGATAAATTTTTAAGCGCGTGTCCTTATAAATAAATTATTAAAGGTCAGTGTCCTTCTGATTAAAATCCCCTTCCATTGACTGGTGATGAGAAAGAAATCCATTTGCGGCATTTTCGAAATTCGAAAAAGGCATCGGGAGATCATATTAGCAAAAGTGTTTAGGCTCGGAAACATAGCTCTAATGGGAATTTGGGCTGAAATTTTAACTAACGTACTCCGGTCCATTTACAATTAAAAGAATGATGGGCCGGTTCGCTCCAACATGATAAGGATCCTGAACCTCTTCATTTTACCCAATGAGAAGACATCACGTTCAATCCAACGTGCCACATTGTTTAATATCATAGAATCCGGATTGATACCATATCCAACGGCCAAAGACTGTCCAAGGAAACACAGTAACGAGGAAAAGAACCGCGCTATACTCGTCAATTCATAATATCACCATCTCAGTCCCGTATTCTATAAAAACCCTAGATCCCCATTTGTTAAACCATCGCGACTCACCGATAATCTCGATTTTTGAACTCAACAATTCGTTTTGTTCAAAATTCAATCCGATCGACAATGTCAGGAAGAGGAAAAAGAGAATTAGCGGTTTGATCTATGAAGAAACGAGGGGCGTTTTGAAGATCTTCCTTGAGATTGTCATCCGGGATGCAGTCACTTACACGGAACATGCAAGGAGGAAGACCGTCACGGCCATGGATGTTGTTTACGCTCTTAAGAGGCAAGGAAGGACTCTTTATTGCTTCGGTGGTTAAAACTTGTTGCTGAGGAAGTATTTGCCATGTATTTATTTTGTATTTGAGCTTCATTATCGGAGTTAAAAAAGTCTCAATAAAAGATCGATGGTCTGAAGTTTCATATAAATGATGGTCTGAAGTTTCATATAACGATGTGGAAGTAAATGATGGTCTGAAGTTTCATATAAATCCACCCCTGAGGTTTCCTGGCGGCTTGAATAAAAGAACGATGGGAATTCCATGGTGGTTCACATCCGAGGTTTCCTTTCTCTTTGTATTGTCCTGGCATTTGTTTTCTTTTCTTCATCAAAAGAATTATCGGTACATGATTCATAAAAAACATGTATATTTTGTGTTAAAACTTACCATAATTCTTTTGATAACGATCCTGGCATTTGTTTTCTTTTCTTCATCAAAAGAATTATCGGTATCATGGGAATTACTGGTATCAAAAGAATTACCGGTATTGGTATCATGTTTTTGAGCAATGTGCATCTGAAATTAAAGATTATATGAATGAATTCCGAGCTCTAAATTTGTGTTTCATCGGTACATGATTGTAGTTAGATTATGAATAATTCGATTCCGGTGGAAGTGATAAATCGCTTTGTTCTCTATTCATCATTTGTTGCCCTTTAACGAGTATTTTACCTAGCATAAGTTTCAAACTGTTTGTAGCATATCTTAATTCAATCGTTTAACATTTTTACAAAGAAAAATAATTTTTAGTCGGACAGATCGGACATATCCTATTTTCTTCCTTTTATTATATTTTTTGCTTAAAATAAAACGCATGTCAAATATTTTAAACAATGAGGAAATAGATTTGGCTTTTTACCATGTGCATCTGAATTATTTGGATGATACTATCTTGAGCTCAAAAACTATGATTTAATCAGTAAACTATCTTAGTTGAGTTTTATATTATTTCATTCCAAATGTGAATCATGAAACCATGTTAATGCAGGATTGTGTGTATCAGTATTTTGCTTTCTATGCAATATAAATTGAAAGAATCTCCTGCTAAAGTAAAATTGGGGAAAATGGGCAGTTGGTTACCTAAAGTGATAGACAATACCAACAATCATTTTCCTTATATTTTGTTGTCATTTTTCATTTTTTCCTCCTATATTTATTTTATTTGCTATTCTACTAGGTAGAATTTTACAGTCCGCAATGGTAAGATGTTTTTACTAAATGGATAGATTATGTGCAAATATTTCTAGTTGAAAACTATTTGGAAGCCATCGAAGACAGTATTTCTGTAATTTCATTCTTTATTTGATAGATATGTTTTGTATAAAGATGCACTTAAACTTAATACAGTTTTATTACATTTGCTACTAAAATTTTATTACATTTACACGGTTTTATATTTACTCTATGACTGGTTAAACTTCTATTTTATGAATTAATGAAAAAGTGATTAGTTATGAAAGAAGTTTGTGCAAAGCTGCTAGAAAATCTGTAATTGTTATTATTATTATGATTGTTCTGTTACAATTGTTTTTTTAAATTATTTTATCAATAATATTGCCCTTTAGATACACAATAAATTTGGAATTGTTCGTGGATGCTTTATACTTTTTCGTCTAGCTACGAGTGAAACATGTAAGTTGTGAAGAACTTTAGTATTTTATTCTTGGTACAATTATCAAAACCGTAAATGATTTGTGTATTCTTCTTAAAACGTATATGTTGTTTTGTGATTTTTTATTTTGAAAAAGTAAAGGCTTGATATTACAATTTTTTTTAGTAGTTAGAGTCTGAGTGCACCATTTTTAAATTATCGATGTGCAGACGGACTTAATAATTTTTTCATCAACTTTTTTTGAATTTCTTGTTATACTAAAATATGTTTGTTAACTAGTTCAAAGTTTTTTTGTTTATTTCTAAGAAGCAAAGCCTTATGTCTTAAAGTTTGTGAATGGAGCAATGCTTTTTTTGGTTGCTTCCTCGTGCATGATAGAATAGTAATAGTTGAAAATCTTTTAGTTGGATATATTTTGATATATTGATTTGTAGTGATTTTAGTTCTCTCATTGACTGTCTTTGCATCCTCTTTATAAAAGCGAGTTTTAATGTCTACAGTTAAATTCAAAGTAAGGTAAAATTTAATTAATCTAACTGTTGCAGACAGTATATTTGAATTTTCGATAATAAGTAGATAAATAAAAAAACAACACATTTCATGTTTTTTATTTTTCTTTATAATAAAGAAATATATACATCAAAAGTAGAGAAAAACCTTTTTTTTTTGTGTGTGTTTTAAAAAAACATCCAGCAGGGTTCAAAAACACCATATTGAATTAAAACAAACCACTATAGAAAATTAAAACAAACTGGCAAAACTACAATGAGATACAATAACACATTATATAGGATAGCCAAAAAAACAAAGCACCTTCTGCTTGTTACGAAGACCACTAGCTAGCCAGAGACTACGGTGCACCAGACACCAGTCCTTGAGCTGAGAACCTACTGTTAACCTCGTCAATGACCAGAGAAACCGAATAATAGTGCAATCCAAATCTTCAGTTCGGCACCAGCTTCCTTAGTGAACAAGACTAAGTCACAACTTAAAATATAAATTGTATACCATGGCAAAATGTGATGATGAATTGTAGTTACCGTCCACACAATTGCGATTTGCAACACAGAAACTGAAAATATAATTTACATTTTATAGCCAATTGTAAAAACCCACCAATTTGGCAACTAAAACCAATCCTTGCTCAAGCATCAAAAAAGCGTAGACTAAATATTCTTTTTCACGTCATTTACATTTGATTCTCTCGTTTCTATACTTTTCACCTCCGCCTTTACCATGTTGAAATATACAAAGAAATAATAAGTTAAATATCTATTGTTCATTAATATGGTTATTCACTTTGTTCATTATCATGACCAATCAATGCAGTATATTTCAGTTGCTTCGGCATCTGATCATCTACGCCGTTGTCTTTTTTAGGATTTCTGCAGGATTTGCGCTAGAATATTCAATTAATTTAAATTGTTTCCTAACAAATTTTGATTCTCTAATTATCTTAATCCAATTATTTTAAGTTCCCTGTTCAGTAATGAATTAGATTTTTTGCAATACTTATACTTTGTTTGTAGCAGATTAGATCTTCTTTTCAATTCAAGAAACTCAATTTTTAATTTGTTGATTTTCATTTTAAGGTCGATATTTTCCTTTTTAATTTTAGTGTTTCGCCTGAGAATGAATACGGAGTAACCAAATTAACATGACTGCAAGATGATGCGTTTAAAAGAAACTTTATAAAATTAGAACTACACAAAATAAAATTTAGAAGCAATTGATATATTGTATACTATGCCTTCTATTTGCACTATCCATGGTACACTCTTTAGAATGATGATAATTTTGTTTTCCTATGTTCTTGTTCTCCTCCACTTCCACCCTTGAGGAGTACATTATCTTTTCTTACAAATAGCCGATGTTTATCATTTTTACCATTTTTTTTTTACCAAATTAGATGTTCGAGAAAGAAAAAGAAAAAAATGTTTAATGAAATATTATCTTCTTTTCATCAGATTCGTCCTCCATACAGAAATGACTCACCACTCTTTTAGTGGTATAAACTCAGTGCATTTTCATATCTTGTCATTTTGGTATCATTGTTTTCATTTTCAATTATCTGTAGTATATCGTATTGCTTAACAATGATTGATTATTCCTGTTTATGAATAGTAGGGAATATTAGAACAATATAGCATGTTATGTTGTACAATAACGATTGGGTTCATATTTAAGCCAAACCAAGTATTTGACTAGTAAAATGTACTGTAATAGTGAAGTCAGCATGGTGATTTGTTTGGTACAAAATATAAATCGATGTCGAACCCATGATTTATATTTTGTACCAAACATATCACTACATTTGCCTCATCATTACAGTACTTTTTACTTGCAGCACGCTTGGACTTGATTCAACACTGTACGCAACCATTATTGTACAACATAACATGCTTAGATATTGTTTTAATATTACTTATTATTTGTAGACATGAAGAACCAAACATCGTTAAACAGCCCAATATAGTACATATAATTAAAAATGAAACAATAAGACTAAGATGACAAGATAAGGTAAACGCACTAAGCTTTACTATCAAAAGAATGGCGTAGTGATTTTTGTATGGAAGACGAATCTGATGATAAGAGGTTATATTCCATTAAACATTTTCTTTCTTTCTCAAACATAAAATTTGGTTAAAAATGCTAAAAAAAATGATATGCATTAGCTATTTTGTAAAAAAAAAAAAGAGCATCCCTCGAGGTGGAGGAGATTAGGAACATAGAAAAACAAAACAGCACCACGGTGGAGAGTGTATAATGGATTGAACAAAGAGAAGACATGATATATCAATCATTGGTGAATTTTATTTTGTTTGGTTTTACTTTTGTAAAGTTTTTTTTAAATGCATCCTCTTCTAGTCATGTTATTTGGTTATTCCACATCCATTCTCTGGCAGAATACTGAAGTTAGGGAGGAAAATATCAGTCTTAAAATGAAAATCAACAAACTAGAAAACGAGCTTCTTGAAACGAGAAAGAGATTTAATCTGCTACAAACGGAGTATAATTATTGTAAAAAATCCAATTCATTACAGGGAATTTTAAGTAATTCGGTAAAGAGAACCAGAATGTGTTAGAAAAACAATTTGAATAGCTGGATTCTAATGAAGCAAATCTTGCTAAAAAACTTGCAATAATGTAGTTGATTAGATGCCAAAGCAGCTGAAAGATAATACGTTGATAGGCAATGATGATGGTCAGAACGAATAGCCAAATTAATGCAAAATGGATATTTCTTTTTGTATTTTGGCATGGTAAGGGTGGAGATGGAAAAAGAAGTTTATGGATGCGAGAATCAGATTTAAATGATGTGAAAAAGATTATTTAGTTCGTACTTGTTTGATGGTTGAGCGGAAATTGGTTTTGTTGCCAAGTTGGTGATTACAATTCATCATTCACATTATAAAATAAATAAATAATTAACTATATACCAATTAAATTAAAATATTATGTTTTATTTGTTAGCTTGGAGTTGCAAACACATTTCGTTTACTTTTTAGCTATGTTTAAATACATCGTTAGAATATTCAGTTATTGTTATATGCAAATGTATTATATATTCCTTAAAGTTACAACTTGAGCTTTTGAATTTGTGAATGAATCAAAGCCTTGTTCTGAGTATTATTTCCTTGTGTGCCATAAATTTTAATTTTGAAAATCTCTTAGTTGGATGCATTTTGATTTATAGTGATTTGATTTCTCTCGAAGATTGTGTTTGCGTTCTCTTAATAAAAACAAAACAGAATTGTTCCTACAAATTCTAGTATCTAAAACTAAATCTAAAACAAGGTCTATGCACACACTTTAATGATTCTAAAATACATTTCTTTTTGAAAAGTTGTATTAGATATCAATAATAAATATATTAATAAGGTGTTATGTTTCAGTTCTTTCATTAAATTATAGTCATCAATGGTATTGTTTAGCATGAGCAACATTTACATTTACACACTAGCGTGTGAGTATTCTTAACTTCAGCATAGGTAATATTATCAATGTTTCTCATTTATGCGGTATTACTTAAAAAGATTTATTCTTGCTTTTAATAAGTCTTTTGCTAGGAATACTTAAATATGAAGTTTTTGCTTAAGTGTATATTATACTACTTGTTGATAAAAATGAATAAATCAAAGATAATATTATCGGTTCTGAAGTCGATCCTCACTTCAATAGTGAAGTGGTATATACTGTTCATTTTACAAAAAAATATAATTGATTATTAACCAAGTGTTCAGACCTAAAACACTTAGGCTCCGTTTGTTTAAAAAATCGAAAGATGAAAGCTGAGCGCCGAATGCTGAGACCTGAATGTTGAACATTGAATGAAACATACAATGTTTGATTATGTGGTGAATAGAAAATATAATTATTAGTATAAATATTTATATGACAAAGTTACCTTTAAGTTGTGACAAAATGCCTCTATTCTCTGCGGTCATAGCTGGTTCATTGTTCAAGGTTTTCCTACTAAAGCTTCTACTTGATGTCATTCCTATCGATTAATGGACATTAGATTTGCGATAACATAATGGCTAAATGATACACCAATTGTGACAGGTTTCTTATACTATCTAACCGACAAAAAACATATAAACACCAACATTTGCCTGTCACGTATTATTTCTTAATTGATGTTACAGAGTAGATGAACTATGTTAATTTGGAGAAATACAGAATTTATCCAACACATGTATAACTATAACATAAAAAAAAAAAAACCAGCTTACTACAAAGTACACTTTATATATTATTTGATTCACGTTGAAGGTGCAATTCTTAAAAATGAAGTCTTTTCTTTCGTTATATGCAAACAATGAAGGATTAAACATAGTTTCCTTTTACGTAAAATCTATTAACAAATACGCAGAGTTACCTTTTTACATATAACCTGCTATTATTCGCTGTCCAATTGCTAGACTATTAAAAAGAAAGGGACTATATAATATGCAAAACATGGAAGCAATGATTCAATGTAACAACAAGTTGTATGTACTGTGATGCTAAATTTGTTAGATTTCATGATACAATATTTCAATTTGCAAAAGATTTGGAAGATATTACTGATTATGGTGATACAATATTTCCATTTAGAGAAAATTTGGAAACTATTGTTAATTTGAGTAATATAATATTTCTAATTGCAGAAGATTTGGAAGATATCAGAAAATTTATTGGCTCTTTTGTAAAATTAGATAGGGCAATAAATTACCTAAGATTTATTGGCTCTTTTGTAAATATTGTTTTCGTAGTGCGTTTCGTCATCACTACAATTTATCTTAGAGTTGGTTTGTCTTAAGCAATTCAAACATTTCAGATACCATTCTAATTTGAGTAAACCTGAAAAATAATGGAAAACATTTATCGCAGTCGTTATCTGCATAGTTTTTTAGTTGATATAGACTACCTTTCTTGCAGTAGGCATATTAATCTTTCAATTTTACTATATTCATTTGATTTTCATTGGACACATTATGCGCCAATTGAATGCATGAGACTAACATATTTACTCCCTTGTGGTTCAGACCGCATAGCTTGAAGATTGGCATGAATTAGAACCATAACATTTTGTTTCTCTAGCATTGACTACAGAAGCTCCTTGAGCAAGTACGTCATGTTTACCAATAACACGAGGCGCAAGGGTATGCAACAATATAGCATTATCATGTTGAGAGAACAGAGATGAAAAGTAAACTTTATTATCTTCTCACTGCAATAAATTAGGGATTTTATAGCGTTCACTAATAGCGTTTCAACCTCTGATCCTATTGGATCCAAATAGACCAAAAAAAGCATAAATACCGAACGCTATGCGGATTAATATTAAAATTCGTATATACGCTATGCTCAGATAATACTGTCTTTTCGTTCCCTTTTTCGTTTAACTCCCAAAGCTTCATTTCCGACCCCCCTCTTCCTCTCCAGACTCACAAATTCCAAGCCCTAGGGTTAAATCATCACAACCCCATCTCGCTTCGGTTTAAGTCGTTGTAACGGTGAATTCACGCCCTCCCTTCCTCATCTTCGATCATTGATCCCTACTGTCCAGATCTAAATCAATCGCATCGCATTCGTCGTTGTCGCTTTCTTCCGTGACCAAACCGTAGTCGCGTTCTTCGCTATTTTAGGTATTTTTCTTGAACCTGTTGCTTTTTTTTGTCATTGCATTATAAATCAATTGCAATTGTCCATATCATATTGTGCCATTGCTTGTTAAAATGATTCAATTTTCGTTGATGATTGATTACGAGTTAAAAGTTTACAAAGTTTTATAGCTATCTATTTTGAGAAATAATCACTGATGTACAACAAAAGCCTAAAAAAAAAAAAAATCACTTTTTAGAAGGGACTGATTGTTTATTATTTTGCAATTAGAATTTGGATTAATATACTATAGTGATTTATGTTACAACTTTGTTTTCATTTTGCATTAGTTGCGAGGAATTAGTTTTTATCGAGTATACAATCAAAGTAAAGGTCAAATCTATAAGATTACAGCTTATTTTGTTGTTTTAAAACCAGGTTGGTATTTATCTATTTTTTGCTTCATGAAAGTCAAATCTAACATATTAAATCTGGCTAAAAATAATGATTTTAAAAAACATTCGGTTGCAAAATCTGGATACATTAGGAATGTTTGTAGTATTTTGTAAATAAAAGTCTTTAGTTCTTCAAAAACTAATAATCTGGCTGTCGAATTTGTGGTAAATAGAAGTCTTTAATGTTTGCAGTTCTAAGCTATAGTCTTGTACTGTTAAAATAAACATTTTCTTTTTAGATAGTTTTCTTTGGTTTAATCTGAGAAAGAAAGATTAACTGTATTTTGCTATAGAACTGGCACCAAATGTATCTGTAAACACGGCCCTATATATATATATATATATATATATATATATATATATATATATATATATATATATAAACTCTTTACTATTTGCAGTGCATAATTGATTTTTTAATTGTAATTTACATTAAACAAATTTTCGACAGTGTTTTTCCATATTGAATTCTCCCACTGATTGAACTCTAAAATGTAGTTTCAGGCTTGTCTTACATTCGTGATGAAACCATCAAATTTGTTTTAAAGGAACTTTCACTTCTTTCTGTAGGTCATGATTTTATGTTTTAACGATTTAGTAATGAAATTTTTCATAACCTGCAAATTTTGTAGTTATGTGCAGATAGTTTTGTACTAATTATGAACCTTTACTGCATGTTTGCTTATTCTATTTGATATCTTAAAATGTTTGCTATTTTTATTTTTGAATTGTAAAGAGTTAAAAAATAGAGTTTTGAGTGAGAATATTATTAAATAATTCTTTTTTGGGATATGTGAAGTTGGAAGATTGTTAATAGTTAAACTATATAATCTGAAAGAAGTTGTGCTAATCAGTTTATCAGTTTTTTTTAACTTAAAATCTTAGTGATTACCAAACTTTTCAATCTACAATCATAATCCGTAAGTGACTACCAAACACTAATATACTTTGAGCATTTCTAACTATGGGGTTGGATGACAAAACGTTAAATTCACAGCCATCATTCCTGTGTGTAGGGTTAGTAGTGAAATTGTTGTTTGTTTATCTGGCATTGTTACGAATATAAGTCAAATTAGTGCATAGTCTTTCTTTTCAGTCAAGCAATTGTTGGAATGCAAATCTGAATTTTAAAAAGAAGTATGAGAAAGAATAGCTGGTTGAAGAAGAAGACTGATTACTCTTATCTTTTTTTCTTCTTCCATATTTTCATTTAAAATTTTTTCAGACACATTTTCAAATTATTGTATACTATATTTTTCATGATATTTGTTCAAAATTGAGAAGAGTATTATGTGCTGGTCTTAATAATGGTATTTCAAAGTTAGTGTATGTGATTGTTTTCGAAAACTTAGAAATTGGAATGTGACAGATCAGTTTTTAGTTTTTTCTCAGACAGCAAGTACATTTTTTTAATCCAGATACAAGACAATGGTTAGATTTAATCATTATTAACTGTTTATGCAGTTAAAAATAATTGTATGATTTATATTTAGATCTGGTAAAATGTAATGGTTTGTAGCAAGATTAGTCCTTTGAATTTAGGTTATTTATTATAGTTTTCAAGGTCGTTTTCAGAGACCAGCTAGCAAAAATGTAACAGATAAATAATGAAATCTGCAATTTGAGCATGTTATAGCATGTTTTCATTTAATAACATATCCAGTTAAGCAACTACGCAAATAGTTTTATTTAACAGAGCTCTTTAATAGAAATCAAATATGGCACAAGCTAGCTATTATGATTTTGTTATCCAGGCTTAGATGGGAGCCGAACATGTTAATGATCTGAAAAATGATTTAAATTATCATGTACAAATTTAAAAGTGGTATTGGACCATGAAAATACAAATATAAACTTATTTGCACTAAATCATCACACCAAAACTTATGCTCCCAAAAATTAAAGGACTCCTTATTGCTCAAGCTTTGTTGGTAAACAAAAATTGAAAAGATAAATTGAATGCATAATTAATTTTGCAATCACCCAAGACATGTTTTCACTGAAGCATTGCATAAAATATAAACTTTGAGATATGCATAATTATCATATTTTATGCATAAAACATAAACTTTGAGATATGTTTCCACTTTTATTATCTTTTATGCATAATCATTGTCTGTCACTTTAAGGAATTGAAATATTATTATAAACTGGATTAGAGGATAAAATGGGATTAATGGGGATAACCGTGATATTTGAGATGAACTTCTTCTTTTCTTGGTTTGCAACAGAGGACTTGCTCACTTCAGGTTTAGATTTACTGCTGCTGCCTCCTTGCATACTTCTACTCAACAACTTGATTGTGTTTTGGCAACATGACCATTTCTTTATTATTTTGGTTCATGGCCTATTTACTATTTTTTCTAGCATCAACAATAGATTTACTCGCATCCAATTTTCCATTTTCTTTAGCATCAACAACTGTTTTACTACATGAACGTATATCATATTTAAATCACTTACATAATGTGCATATCAGCTGTCTCCAGGAGTACTCTAAGAACACATTTTGGCTTTTTTTTCTCATCGTACACATGTATAACTAATTAACTCATTCTCAGCACTTATCTTGATCAAACAGTTAACACAAATATTCCTGTTTCTTTTGTAATTTCATCAGAGCACACTGGTTTTTCCTATGATTTAGCTGATTTCCTAAGTTAGTAGGGGAATGTTGTATTTTAATTTGGGTTACCACTCCATTGAAGCTGTGGTTCCGTGTTGTTTTAATCACAATCTAACCTCGGATGAATATATCATATGGAAGTATCTTGGTTTTATCATCTTCAATTTCAGATTTGAAAAAAATATTTATTTCCATTAGAAGTTAATTCATACGCTGCTTTCAATCTCCTGACTTTTGCGGATTGAGATTTAGCTTCCAAATAATTCATTGATACACCGATGAAAAAACCAACTAAAAATTTAGATGAAATTTGGATCTCTTTCATCGAGAACTTCTCAAGGAGTTTGGGATCACCACTATAATCCAAACCAAAATTAATTCGACATATTCACCGGCATCCTTAGGTGAGTCTTTGGACATGCTAAACCAAAGAGGTTTAGGATGTGGGGCAAGAGAGATATGCAGGAGAGGACTAACGTGAGAAAAATTAGGAGATGGAGTATAGATAGATGATGGAATTGTGGATGGGGAAACAGAAAAGGAAGAAAGTATCGGGATAGGAGGCACATGAGGGGGAGGTTAGGGATGGAAATTAGGATAAGATAACAAAAGTGACAAAGATATGCATAAAACATAAACTCTGAAAATCTAATTTGTTTTCACCGAAGTAGTGTTTAGAATTTCGCAAGGTTCCAAGATATGTATGAAAGATGGTTTAATTTTAAGCTCAACATTTCGAAAGCTTTCATAGTAATTTCAGTTTTCTTTTTATATAGAAAGAATCCATAAACATTTTGAGACATTTCCGTGCATTACTCGTTTGGTTATTTTGTACAATTTAGTTTAGTTCGCTTTTGAGTTTCATCTTAACCAATAAAAAAAATCCCATTTCCTTCGCATTTTCATGATTTTTGTCACAGCTTAAGCAATTTACTGTCCTTTTTGTTGTTAATCTTGTTTCATTTTGTTTTAGTTCTGCTTAGTTTTTTTGTTGCATTCTGTTTAACTTGTGCTGTGCATTTTAGATACAACTTGAATTTTCTGTTTCTATATTTACTGGATTCAAACTCTGCATTTCAATTTCAATTCTAACAGTTATTTTTCATTCCTGTATTCAGTTTCTATTACATTAATTTTTTCTCAAAGTCGTCATTGTAGTGCATTTCTGTGACTCAACATTCAATGTCTCCTTTGAAACCAAACAGTTTGGTTTTGGTTGTAGCTATCATATATCCTGTTGTTTTTATTTTGGATAAAGTGCATGTAATAACTTATATTCAATCCTTGCGTTTACTTCATTTACAATGCAAGCCACACATAATATATGTTACATTGTAGGACGACTTTAAATAAAACTTCTCTCAATGATAAGCCTCGCTTGAATTCTGATTACAAAACAAACCTGTTTTCCCCAGATCAGAAACATGTGCTTGCGCAAGCACAAAAGGTGATGATCTGGGGAAAAAGTTCCATTCTTTGTAGTAATGTTTTTTTTTTTTTGGTTTGTTATAGGTTTCAATCCAACTGGCTCATTGGAGGTTTCTAACGTTTGAATAATAAGTGGAGGCAAGGGTCTTGCAGCTAACTGTGGCGTTGCAGAATGTGTAGGGGTGGTGGAAGCCTGTATTGGATTAACACAAGGTTGCTGCATAAAACTGGGCTTTGTCATTGGTACGAAAGATCTGTTATTTGAGCTCGTAACTCCCATGCGTTGTGACTTGAATATTGAAAATCATCTAAAATATGTCGCCAAATCTTCTTGTATATTACAATAAGTTTTAGCAGTGTTATTGCTTAGATCATTATACTACCTAAATTCATGAGTCATGACTAGTCAATGTGTTATCGTTTTAAAAAAGATGGCTGCAAAACGTGTGAGTAAAGATATGGTGTCTGTTTTTGTTTTCCTCTCTTTTTTGGGTTGCAAAAAGTGTAGGCAACAATATGGAGTATTCCCTTTGGTAGCTTGGAATAGCAAGTGCCAATTTGAGTTCAAGTCAACTCTTTACATCTGAATATCCCATGATGTGTGAGAATATGGAGCCACATAGAATTGGCTATAGCACATAGAATTCATGATTTACACTAGAATTCCATACTTTCTTGACTGAAAAACGGGAAATTACATAGTTATGATCGTGACACTTTCACAAATACTACACAAGTTGTTCATAAGTCACATAGTATGCATAAAACATACCATTATTTATAAGAGATTTGATTATGCTGTTTACCAATGCCATGATATGATTTAGGATCAACGCAGGATAATGCATTTACAAATATTTGTCATATATCAAGAAGAATCATGTTAGGGATATGGAAGATTTCGATATATGACCATATGGCAGTAGCTACTGTTGGATTGGCACGATAATGCAACACGGAGCCAAGAAGCGAAGTAGGGGTGGCAATTAGACCCGACCCGATGGACCCAAACCCGACCCGGCGGGTCTCGGTTCTAGGCGGGTCGGGTTTTGTCGGGTCTAAACTATACATTTCAAAAATCTGGACCCGACCCGACCCGAGCTTCGGTTCGGGTCGGGTCGAGTTAAAGCTCGGGTCGGGTCGGTTCGGGTCCGATTGAATAATAACACTAAAAATACATATATTTCAGTGTTTTTAGGTCGGGTCTTTCGGGTTCGGGTCTATGCGGGTCGGGTTTGATCGGGTCTTGATGGTATTTTTCATCACCTAGACCCGACTCGAGACCCATCGGGTTCGATTCGGGTTCGGGTCTTTTCGGGTCGGTTCGGTTCGGGTTTTCGGTTCTAATTGCCAGCCCTAAAGCGAAGGTCTGTAAAAAAGCTGTTATGCAAAAGCTGCTCTGATACCAAATTGTTGTGCAAAAAAGGCTCAAATAGGCCTAACTAGAAGAGACTCCATTTGGGGATCGCTGGCTCCATGCCAGGATGAGTTTACATTGAAGTCTACCTCTTAGTATATAGCCAGTGTAAATCCATGTGAGTCATCAATTATATTACCAAGATATGGTAATAATATAATACAGGAAAATTACCATAACAACAAATGTGCAAAGATAAAAAGTAAATCAATCTGTTTCTTTTGCATAGATGGAAGAAATTGATTCCTTCATTTATTTTTTTACCATCTCATCAAATGCAATCAATGCATTTTCATTATAAAAATATTTTTTATTTTTTTGCAAATTTGTTCCAATCAATTTGTGATTTTGTATTATCAAATTAACACTCCACCTTGATGTAAAATCACATATTTGCAACACCCCATCTCGAATCAAATTGTCTTCACAATATAAAACTCTTCATTCCCATCACACCATGTTAACAAGTTTGCACTACGTCTTCGCTCGCTAACAAAATGTTGTAAATATCCAAAATAAAAAAAAGGCAAACACTAAAGTAATATCAACACCGTCAAGGCCAAAAATAATTCTCTTAATCATCATTTCAAATACAGAGCTAAAATCCAAATCTCTATACGCACAAAAAATCTCTCTCTTGCCACTTAGTTATTACAAATTTCACCCACCACCTTGCAAAAGATGCATCTACCACCATGAGTTGCACCGCGCATAAACCAACGGTCTAAAAATGCTTGCAATAACATCGACACCCGTCTAACACTGTGACAACAAGAAATTTCGCTCGATCCGAATCAGTCGCTAAACCGACCCAGACCGTTCGAAACGCTTGATTGTTTTGAGAACACGACAAAATAGAACGCAGACGGAAGAACATTTCATTGTATATTACAACAATTCCATCAGAATACAAGAATATACAGAGTATAAATCAATATTACACATTTAACAAATATCAGAGATTACAATAAATTACATAGCAGCGGAAAAATATACAAAACACAACTGAAAGTGATACACGGATACAGAGCTTTCCGAGCATCGTTCCAGCTGTAAATTAGGACCTTGTGGATATAAATCTGCAAAACCAAAACTACTAGCTGCCCGTGTCGAAAATAAAGACACCCAGACTTTTGGTTAAAACAATAAACTCCAGGTCAGTCATGAGACTGGTGTGAGAACTAAAACAGTTAATAATCTTTATTTTAAAGTTAGGTAAATCAAGGAACCACGCCGTATAACACGGAACTATATATTGAATTCGATTTTTATATATTGAATAGCGAAGTAAAAATTCGATTTTTATATATTGAATAGCGAAGTAAAAATTCGATTAAAAATTCGATTTTTATATATTGAATAGCGAAGTAAAAATTCGATTTTTATATATTGAATAGCGAAGTAAAAATGTGATTCTTTACATATGTAGAGAATACGGGCAAAGAAAGTGATGAAAGATGAAACGACGAAGATTTCTGCATAAGAAGAGTCGTGGCGTTGGATTAGCTATCTGTGAGAATTTCTCACTCTTTGATTTAATTTTCTAGTTATATATATATATACTAGGATGCAGACGGTGTTTAGTAGCACCCGACACCCGTCGTCCATAGACCATGGACGGCTTGTATGCTTGTTTGATTTTGCTGTGTAGTTGATTGTGTGATGTGATGTGAAATGAAATAAAATATTTATATAGTTGAAAATATTTTATAGTTAAAAATAGAATTTTTAACGTGTATATAAAATGAAATAAAAATAAACAAATCGGACGATTTGTTTATATACACACATTTGACTAATATTGATTGAGACGATAAATTTTACACATCGCCCAACTGCACAAATAAAATCTGTGTTTGATTGTTTGAAACCCCACACGGGTATCGGGATGATATTTGACGTACACTAATCCCGATTGTTTAGTTGTATGTCGATCGATTGATTGACAGACTGTTATAAGCGTTGAATATTTATATTTGATGCTTATACAGTGTAGAATGCACTTTGGATGATGGTTGATTATTCATCGTTGTTATTGTATGCATGTATTGTAGAAAATCCATATAATTAACATTATATGGTAATTGATTGGACCTCGTTCCAGTTTTGAAAAAGAAATATTTGAAAAAGAAATATTTGAATAGAAATATTTGAAAAAGAAATATTTGAATAGAAATATTTGAAATAGAAATATATGAAGCCGTGTTGATTAGATTGACGCCATTTTGACGTGAACGATATTGATATCGATTTTATTCATTTTATAATAAATATCGAAAGTGATTTCAAAATCTGATATTTTGAAAAGAATTGAAATTTGAATTAAATTGAATATAAATGAATTCGAATTAAATTGAATATAAATGAATTCGAATTAAATTGAATATAAATGAATTCGAATTGAATTTGAATATAAATGAATTCGAATTAAATTAAATATAAATGAATTCGAATTGAAATTGAATATAAATGAATTCGAATTGAAATTGAATATAAATGAATTCGAATTGAAATAGAATATAAATGAGTTCGAATTGAAAATTGAATTGAAAACGAACTGAAATTGAATTAGAAATCAATTTGAATTGTAATCGATTTGAAATGAATTTAAAACGAATTTATATTGGAATATTCAATTTTGATTTGAAATTGAACATGAAGTTGAAACTGTTTTGAAAACGAATTTAAAACGATTTATAAAGCACGTTTTGAATTGAAATCGACGAAGTATATATTATATATATAATATATATAATATAATGGCCTGAATAGAACGCGCTGCGCCGCGGCAGTTCGCGAATTTCGACCATTGACTTCGAACGGATATTGCGGGAGATCCGACCGTCGGATTCTCCTGAAACCGGAACCGTTGGGTTTGTATAAAAGCATGCTTATTAGTTAGATATTTACTAAAATTTATACAAGATATTGTGTCATTCTCCAATTATTTTTTTTTTTTTTTTTTTTTTTTTTTTTTGTCGAGATCAAAGCCTTGAGGTAAGTTCATTAAAGGCTATAAAGTTTAGTTGTAACTCAAGCCTTGGAGATTGTGAATCGAGCAAAGCTTTATTTTTTGTTGCTACCAAATTCAAATTGTTGATGTTTGATTAGTGGTTGCATTTGATGTATTGATTTGTAATTGCTACATTTTTCTTGAGAATTTGACTTAACATTTTCACTATAAAGTAATGGATATTTCAAATATTCTTGCATGGTTATGTTTTCCCTATATACTAAAGAGAATACAATGGAGATTTTTATGTCAATTCAGCATTACCTACATTTAACCTTGTACAATTAATTGTAATTTCCTTTTAGGTTGAAACTTTTAACGGGGAAAAAGCAAATCAAATGAAATTTTGATTTTAAACTTGCAAGACATGCCCTTTAGGTATTTCAAGCTTTCGGTATGCTATTTGGATTCAAACGAGACTCGGACACACTTATGTGGATTCAAATGGGACACCAAGTACACTCATTTGAATTCAATCGGGTTACCAAACACACACCCACGTAAATTCAAACGGGATAATAAACAGTTAGCATAAAAGAGAAATCCTTTTAAGATTGTGGTGCGGGAGTTTTTCATACTTAACACCGAAGGATCTAACTCAGGAAATATCATGTATAAACATAAGAATTTTATGGCAGGTTACCATCAGAGATGCTATAATACACATATAAACTCGTGGCTTTCGCTTTTCTATGGCAAATGATAAGGAGATCTGTCCACTTAAATGATTAAAAGGTTATCTCCGCTCTTGTGTATTGTCTAGATATTTCCAAAAGGACCAGAGTTTTGCTAACAAGAAAAACAATCATTTGTTTAGTGGAGCGCTAGGTAAACGTGGGAGTGTACTCATAAGGATGCGCCCTTGAACCAAAACCACTAGCAAGACTAGTTATGTTTTCACTATAATACCCTACTAGCTGCGTACAATGCTTCGAAAGGATAACTCTGATCTTTGTGTAGGAGGATATTGCTCGACATATCGGGGGAACATCCATGAAAACCGTATATATTTTGTGCATGCATCATGTCCGTTTTTGATTATATTCCTAGTATTGTTGTGATGTACACTAATTAACATCATGACTATATGTTTATTAGTACTTTCATCCTTTGACATAACTATGATATCACTATATTTTGATATGAAATGGTTTGCTGATCGTAAGGTAAAAACCTGCTTATGTGCAGCATGGCCTTACGATACGCCAATTTTGATAACGTAAAAAGCTCATTTATAAGTGTTTTCTCACGCTTGAATTAGATGATCCGCATGTTATTTCATTATAAAATTTGGGTTGGATCGAGCACATTGACATATTAGATTTGGAGCTTCTGTGATAAGCTGGATGCCAAGACGCACTCTTGTACTTATATTATTTAAAAATATCATTGTTGTTGTTATTTATCAATGTTTGTGAGAGCATATTATTATTAATGTCCATATTGATTTATAGTTTAATACTATGATGTATCTCTATTTTGTTGTACGTTTAAAATTCTTTCTATTAGTAAAGATTATTGTATATTTTAGATTATTTATTCCATCGTGAGATTTTGTTTTGTATCTTCTTCCTTTTCCCCCCAAACAATCCTTCTTTTCAGTGCTTGAATGTCTGGTATGTTAATACCGTGAATATATTAGTGTAGACTTTTAAAGGTGGAAAAAGTGGGTTGTTGCAACTAGAGTCAACGAAGGCTTTAGGGTCATGCATCATAAGGTCCGAAGCTCCATTGTGAAAAAGGTAAGAATTAGTACCAGTTGCTATATTTTGCACGATGTAGTTCGGACTTGATGAATCGTTCTGTGACTTAGCACAGATCTTGGACCTCGGACCTTGGTTTGCTCATTGTTTATTACATTGACTATATTAGGAGCTTTGACAAGCTTGTGGCTTCGTCTCTAGGTCTCATTGGATATTTGAGTTTGATAGTTCTAGCTCTGAAATCTTACTTGATTAATTTGATTTGTTTGAACGTGGCTAGGTCAAAAGACCGGATAACAAAAACTAAGGTGCTTTGCGAGAATAGATCTTGGGTTAGCTCGTGATAATCAACATGTGTTTAGATTTAGAATTTTTAGAATTTTTTTATAATTTTGATTTTAAGGAACTTATGTAGAGATTCAAAATACAAAATAATCCCCTCTCAGAAAAAGATTTAAAAAATACTATATGTTTTAGCTTAAAACAAAATGCAATAAATTGCACTTTCAAGAATTGCGGATGTTCGTTGTTTAAGCTGAAAATATTTGATAAATCTTGAATTGCATATATCAACAATCAAAAATGCGGATTTTCATACTAAAATGCAAAATAACTAAAATAAAAATTACAAATTTCTACAGAAAAAGTGCATGGTATTGTAAAAAAAAAAAAATCTTGCAATTTTTCATAAAAAATTCAAAAGAGAACTTAGTTTTGATCATAAAATCTTGGAATTGAGTTCAAAATTTATTTCAAAAGAAAATTTGAAAATTAAACTAAGCGTATAATTTAGAACATGTTTCTGATGATTATTTCATATGTATCAAACTCGAAAATTGGATGCAAATCCTAGTTTTAGTATACATTTTTTTGGCCAGACCGACAGGTTTTTATAGCGACCATAAACACTTAATATTATAACAAACACTAATTACAAATATTATAGGAGTTTGGCAGATTACCAAGCTACATTTGGTTTTTAAGGTAAACCGTCCATCACATATACAGTTTTTAAAGTGATTCGTCCACTGCAACCAATCTAGATGACAGAACTGGAGTTAGACACTATTTCAAAACTACATAAAGGTTTCAAACTCCACGCAAGGAGTTAGTTACAGTTACTATCACAAGCATAGAATAACAATTAGTATTATATGGACAACAACACAAATAACACAAGATAGCTACAGCAATGCGGCTCCACTGCATCAAACTTTCATTAGTCAATATGACATGATATGTGAACTGCACATCCAACTCATCCAATAAGAGACTACATTTCACTATACTTGCTCAGGCAAGGACACCAAATCGAGCTATACAGACCTAAACCAAAAGCAATAACATGACTATCACAAAAACAGCTTGCAAAACAATCCACCACCAACTGCACCTAAAAAAAACATCCCCAAAGTGAAGCTTCACCATCAACGACCAGATAGATTAGTGTTCAGAACAACATCAATACTTGCAGAAGGAAACATGATTACATGAGACTTCGACATAGCATACAAAAGAATGTGACATGAACCGAAACTTTGACATAGTAAACAAAGCATCTGACATGATATAGTACCATACCTAAGGGCATTAATAAAAGTAGGAGATGGAACTAGAGAAAGGAAACAACACCAAACTATCAACAAGAACACATAACAAGCGCCAACACTGAACTCATGGCAAGAAGGTGCTGCATTAACAAAGAAGCATAACCATCACCCCAAGACAACACTACCTAAGAGGACTTCCATCAGTGCATAAGCTTCAAGCGAACCACCATCTGCTATAGGCGGCAGCTCAACTTGGAGTTCAACACATATCTCTAATCTCCCAACTCACACAACATAACTTCCTTCCACCCAAAACCAAACTACACAGCCATCAACTCGTGCACCTTTAAGACGACAACCAAAGAACATTGACTTACGAACTCCACAAATTGCACCAACACAGACCAACACAACAAATCCAGAGTGACCAAACAATCTATACAAACGTTCACTAAGCTAGGGATAAAGCACAACTACCCCGAAGCATACTTGATAAATAAAAGAAATCAGGTGCAAGCCATACCGAATATGGAGGAAGGTTTAGTCGTGAGGCAACTCAAAGAGCACGACCAGATGGTGCACCCAGGGAACTCTACGAAGGTGTCGAAACTTGCACAACCCAACAAGTCGAACCACAACCAGAAAATTGGCACAACCCTACGGTCGAAACCTACACAGGATAACACCAAAAAACACCGACCAATTCCACCTGACAAAAGCCAAACAACGTAGGACATAAATTTGTCGTGCAATGACTCACACTACACCATATATGCAAACTAGGCTGTGTTTTGGACCGTATCAAATGTAATTAGGATATTTATAATTTAATTTCAACTACCACAATAATATTAACATTATTTTTAATATGTTACACATCACAATCACAATACACAAATCACCAAATCATCCATATAAATAAATACTCAACTACCCAATTTTATTTACAGCGCCACAAATGTCCATCTGCAGAGTATGAAAGCGAGTGTTGCTAATATCCATACATCGCTTCTATTTCAAATGATTTGTGTAGAGTTCTTGTGTGGAACCCTAAAAATAAATAACATAACAAAAATAATTTTAGTGAGAGAGTTCTCACATTAGGTTCCACTCCGCCATTCTTTATTGATGATTGTTTTTAATAAAATTAAACACGACGTTTAATTTTATCAGAAATTCCAACAACTCATGTTTCAGTCCAGGTTTGTTCCATGGCGTGATGTCCAACTCCGTGATTCCAACGCATGATGTTTCGATGAATTATGCTTCCATATGAATGATATATAATCATTTTAAGTTTACACATACATTTATTTGAATTAGTTACATCATTAATGGTTTAATTACCATCATTAGCACTTAAATCAGGTTATTAGAATTTTGTAAACCCTCGTTTACGTTTCCAGTAGAAGCTCCCTTTGCCTTTATCGCTGCCCCGACCACTAGGCTATGCCGAAACGTCGACCACACCCACCGCCTGTCCCCCGCTCTGTCATGAACCAGCGTCGACCAACCTTGCCACCTAAAAATCCTCTGTCATCATGAATGGATCAAACCCAAAATCCGACCCCCCCTCAGTTGACCGGAGGTCAACTCATCGCCACCGTGGGTAGCCCAGTCCCTTCTGCCCCCAACGCCACCAGTCTGGTGTCAGTAGCCACCACAATAACCCATAAACCGCATCTAATACATTGCAAAAATTTCGTCGCCTCTGTGCTTTGATGATCGAGCCATGACCACCGATGAGCTCCCCTCCCCGTGTCGATCATCTTTGTCGTTGAACTCTGAACCCAATAACGCCTAGATTGGCTGATTGATTCTTGGTCGTTCGTGATGGTTAGGGTAAATGGCGGCTCAGAGGGTTGGTTAGAAAAACATTTATATATATATATATATACATATATTTAATATTATTTTAATTTTAATATTAGTGGTTTATTGCCCCAAACTCCAAATCAAACTCAAGAACTGTCGCCCCTAGCTAAATACCCCCATTACTGACACAATGGGATATGTTTCGTAAGCCAATTCGATTGTTTCGATCAATTTTCATCAAAATTAAAATATAAATCAATATATTGAATTTTAAACGTACATTTTAATTTACCGAGGCCACATACTGACTCCTAAAATTACAGAAAAATTAAATCTAGCTATATTTTGACGATACGGTCCTAAAAAACTAGTTTCATCGAATATGGAGATCGTTTGAAAAATGACATTTTTAACTAGTCAATTAAATTCAAACTGAAATTGACAACACGTTTGAATTTACCACGCCTACATATTAATTTCAAAAATTATGAAACTTGAAACCTAAAAATAATTTGGCATTCCGGATCCAACAAAAGTGGTTTCATCGAAAACGGAGGTCGTTTGCAAAATGGCTATTTTTAAGGGCTATATATTAATATATATATAAATTAAATAGGGACTATTTTAAATTTTAAACTGGACGTAACTTACAATTTATATTATGAAATCTGAATTTTTCACATTCATTAGAAAGATATAATTTAACAGATTCAAATGTTTTTTGTTTTACTGAAATTCGATTTATATTGAATTCTGTACATTCATTTGAAATTAAAAATCGGATTTTCAAACTATCGCGCCATTTCGAGTTCGTTTTATAAAAAATATAAATTTATACGTTCTAACTTTGATTTAAATAAATTTCAAATCGTTATTATTTAAAAGGAATCATTTTAAATATTCAAAATCCATTAAAATAGCAAAAATAAAATTTTTAAATTGGCTCTGAATATCTAGTTTGATACAGCATGGCTCTAAGCCGTATTAAATAGTGGCGTGTTTAAATATTGGATACGACCTTAAGCCGTATCAAAATCAAAATTTGATACGACTCTAAGTCGTATCTAAGTACAAATAGATACGGCAATTAACCGTATCTCAATGCAAATAACATACGACTTTAAACTATATCTAAATTATTACCAGATACGAATATAAACCGTATCTAAATTATCTATAGATATGAATATATACAAAAGAAGTAAATATCATGCAAACTCTATTTGACAAATTATAACAGTAAACGAAACAATTGTACGAAATATTTCATACCAATCCAACAACATATATATAATGATACATGTTGTTTCATTACATTACAATAAAGAAGGTACATGTTGTTTCATTACATTATAATAAAGAAGATGCATGTTGTTTCATTACATTACAATAAAGAAGATACATACCACTGTTTCGTATATAATGTTTCATAATTATAATAAAGAAGGTAAACTCAGTATTTTAGCAACTTCGGCGACCACTCTCCGCTTTTTAACTTCGGCGATCGACCACTTTGATCCACAACTAATCCATTCACCAAGATAAAGGTTTTAACTTTCTAGTTAAGAATTTACTGGGTGATCAATCGGATGGATGCATTTTAGCTCATGCACCTGGGTCAGGTATTCATGCCAACTTATGCATTTAACTAAGCGCCAGGACTAGCAAAGAGGATAATATCAAGTGTCATATGCTGCTTCATTAAACCTTAGGAAAAAGCATTTGATACTTGATATTATCCCCTTTGCTAGTCCCGGCGCTTAGTTAAATGCATAAGTTAGGATAAAATATCTAACCCAGCGACGTGAGCTAAAGTGCATCCACCTGGTGAATCACCAGTAATTCTTAACCAGAGAGTTAAAGCCTTCACTGGTGGGTCACCAGTACATTCTTAACCAGAATAGACATGCATCATTTTCGTCTACTACTTGCAACCTAATTTGCATTAGAACAATGAGTCAGAATATACATATACAACACACACACATACACTGCACACATGATTAAGGTATATAGTGCACATACACAACACACACATATACAACACACACACACACACACTTGTATATAGTGCAACATGTGTGATATGATCAACACATGATCAAGGTCAAGAGCACAAAGGCTAGTGAGAACATGCAACAACCCAGTTAAAATTTCAAATGCAAGGCACCACACTCAAGTGATCAAGTCAAAGTCAGAGAGAACCAAAATTGTAACGACCCGTGTTTTTGCCCGTCAAATATTTAATTTAATTTATTTATTTTAAATATTATATTGGGAATATTAATGAAATTTAATATTGAATTCGCTATTTAAAAGAAGTTGAACGTTATATATTTATATATAATATAAATCGAGCTCAAAAATGGCGTGCAGTTCGTAAATTGGAGTTTTGAACTTCAACTGAGAATACAGGATTCGATATAAGTCGGATTTCTGTGAAACAAGACACGTTGGAACCGTATTGACGATAATTTTCATATGAAAGAGAAAAATCCAGATTCCGTGTTATAGATAATAAGTTATGGCCAAATCAAATTTTGAAATAGTCGCTATGGAAAATCGTTATTAAATTATAGGCCTTTAAAATGGCCGTTTTGCAAACGGACTCAGATTTTGACAAAATCAGTTTCATTAGAACCGTATCGTTAAATTATTGCACGGTGTCAAATGGCGTGGCAAACCGATGTCGTATGTGACCACAACAACCATAAACGCCCGTTCAAATTCTATAGCGCGCATTTAAATAAATAAAAGGATATTTGAGTGTAACTTGAGCAGACGATCGAATCAGGCCACGAAACCAGTTCCGTTGAGTTCGTATCGTCGATTAGAGTCAGAATAAGTATATAGTTTGTTATTTTTAGAAACCGGAAAATTTGGCGTTAAAAAGGGTAGGGCGGTTCGGGGTAAAAACAGCCTACCGGGGCAACAGTCTCAGAATGCGACGAAATTAGTGCCGTTGGGTTCGTATCGAAAAGTTATTGTCGATGTTCGCAGTTTCAAGTGGATTTGACTTATCTGGTGACCGTGGAAAAATTAAACGCGTGTTCATTTCTGGTTTTATAAAGGAAAAATTTTCATACGACCTCGGATTTCGACGAAACTTTTCCCATTGGATCCGGAATACCTTTTTATACTGAGATTAGTTTTTTATCAGTAAACGGAAGTCGGTTGTGGGAGTTTCTGCGTGTTACTTCACCGTAAAGTTTCGTAAAATAATATTTAATTAAATTATTACCCTATATATGTATTTAAACAGCTACCCTCAAGCAGCAGACCTATATGTATACAGAATGACATATGCACTGGTACACGGCTAGGCTGTTTTCTGCCCAACCATCACCCTGAATCGCACATGCCTATACCGTACCTTCACCATCACCCTGACCTGTATGGTCACCTCGCGCGTCTTCTCCATCAACTGACCTCCCCTAGCTAGCTGCAAACCTACTATTCTAAAACGTGGTGGCCAAGGCTCGTCGGCTATATAAGCAGACGATTTCCACGC
This sequence comes from Allium sativum, assembly GCA_030737875.1. NCBI lineage: Eukaryota > Viridiplantae > Streptophyta > Magnoliopsida > Asparagales > Amaryllidaceae > Allium > Allium sativum. The sequence continues at coordinate 84,918,619 of CM060918.1, forward strand.
ACATGCTCCACCATTTTCATATTTGGTTCGAGCAAACCAGAAGAAGAAAAAAGGAGAAAAAAAAAACAAAAGAGTTTAAATCCGTAACAATCAGGAGGGGACTGGCGGAATTTGGTTCGAGCTGAACGTTGGTGGAGTCTTGGCGCAAGCTGTGGAAGTAGTTGGCCGAATTTTCGTGGCCCGAAAGTGGAGAGAAGATCTGGGAACGAAATGGTATTGCCGTGAAGTGAGAGCATAGGAGGAGGGACGTGGATACTTGGGCTAAAATGGGACAGACGTTGGAACAAAGGAGGAAGAAAAGGAGTTGTGTGAAGGTACTGTGTTGAGTTGTGTACTGGAAGCGGTGCATGGCATTTGGAGAGGGAACTAAGGTGTGCGGTGGTGACTTGCGAGAGCAGGTACAGTATATAATAGCCTAATCACTTCTAATTTGTCCTAATCACCGTTCTAGTTAAAGGTAGGCAAGGGTTTACATTAATTGTATATATATACTGCTAAGTTTTAAGTAGTACACTGACATGGAAAACAGTTATCATGACCCTAATCCTACTTAATAGTGTCAATGATATTATTATTATTAAAGTACGCAAGGGATTAGTAGTATTATATATTAAGTTATACATAATATATTACTGTGTGGCCTGGTAATGATATTAAGTAGTGTCTAATAAATGTTAAAATATTTGGCCTAATATGCATTACTGTAAATAATGTGTTTATCTGCTATTGTTTTAAAGTGACAAATGATCCTATAGTGCCTAACAAAAATGTCTAAATCCTAGTGTATATTTAGGATGCCTGGACGGGTTTTTAAAATGGTGGTTTACTGAAAATATAAGTGCCTAATCCCTGTTTTAACAATACCTAATCTAAGTATATATATGCATCTATATATAACATAAAGGTTCAACAGTATCTAACGTGGCACAATATATAATGTGGTTGATCACATTTCGGGCCTAAGATGTAAATGAGCGAAACATGCTCCGTATATTATGGGGGAATTTAAGTATTCCATATTCTGTTTTGCGACAATTCGAAAGTTATAAACATGCCAAAATATAAAATCACATAGTTTTAAAGTGATGTGTCTAAAATGATTTCCTCATATTAACACTAGATTAAATTATTATTATATTATATTCTAAAGTAAACACCATATTAAATTTATAGCATGGTCATACAGTAACCGAATCGGACCAAACAAACAAGCGTGGAACGGTGTCAATGAGCGTAATATTTTGAATTGGAACAAACCAAGTTGAACGCCGCTGGAGACTTGTACTACGAACCATTCTGACAACGAGTAGCAAATCCAAGGTGAGTTAAACTCACTCAGTTACCCTTTTTATATTTTATATAAATTGGGTATTTTTATTTTGTGTGTTCTGCTTGCCAATGGTTGACTGTTTTGCTAGTTATCTGCTTATCTATTGATTTAACCGATGAAATTAAACCGTGTTTGATTTCAGTGAAACACCAAATCGTTATTTTTAACGATTGGTTCCAATAAAGGTAATTTACCTTGGTTGGTCACGTTTATTTATAAACGTGTTTAAATGGTTAAATTGTTTGAATTGCCTGTGGTTGATGTTGAATGGTTGCTATTTAGTGTTATCAGTTAAACAAAAACTGAACCGTCTGATTTGAGATAACCATTTGAATACAGGGAAGAACAGGTTGGAGGGATCCAACCGGATTCCTCAAATATAGTATTTATTTTCATATAATCATATATGAACTGATCTGTTTGTGTGATTGATTTGATGGTTGATTATTGACTAGATATTCAACATCTGTTTGGTTTAAACCAATGGGCGATATTGGTTAAGTGTTTGGCAGAGTATGGCCTTTAAAACCAATCGAGTTATAGATATTGATTCACCGACAGGTGAATCGATAGAGTTGAGGTTATAAAAATTTATTTTATAACCAGAATTAGATTTGAATTATATTATTTGAATAAAAGTTATTTAAGAGAAACAAATAAATATTTTTATTTGTTTAAGACTTTGATTTGTTATGAAGTTATTTTGCAAAGATGTTAATCAGATTTACCAGTTGAAGAATAAGAAATGAATTAAATGGTTAAACCTTGGGAAATTGTTTTGTAAAGAAAACAAATAATTAGAATCTATCTAAATTAATTATATTTTTAATTAATTTAAAGCGAGGATTGTTGAAATCGGTAAATGAGGTAATCAAGTTTTTGAGTTAATTAAATCGACCGTTTGGAATTAGAATTGTTTATCAAGTTAATGTGTTTTGACTAAAATAGATAAATGAATATTGTTTGAATTTAAATAAGGATTTAAAAGGGATTTAATATTTAATTTAGTTAATAAAGGGATTAACTACTAAAGTAGTTAATGTTTGAAATAAGTTATTATTTTAATTAATGATAAAGTTAGGAATATATTTTTAAATGGGAATTCATTTAAAAAGTTACCGAATGTGAGATGCAAGCCAATTGAATGGTGAAAGGAAATAAACGTACTCAATTATATGAATTAAGTGAAAGGAGATTACGATAAAAGGGTTTATTATAAACCAGAGTTATAAATGGAATTTTGGCATTGATTATAACTGATATTTATCTGAGGATAAGACCGTTGTTTGATCAAGGTCTGAGAGGTAATTAAAATACCCCAACTTGAACAACATCGGGATTATCCGAAGATAGTATTAGTTGATAATCGTAAGAGACGTTAGTGGATATGCTTTGAAAATCTAAACAGCGATTTTAGCGCTGTTGTTATAATATATGTTTTGTAAATCTAATATAGCGATTGTAGCGCTTTTGCTATAGTAAATGGGTTGTAAACCTAAACAGCGATTATAGCGCTGTTGTTTTGTAAATCTAAATAGTAAATATAATGCTATTGTTATAACATATGTGTTATAAATTTCTTTGTTAAAACTAATGGGTTTCCGAATTTAAAAGATGATTTGAAGAATATTTAAGTGTGTAATTGAATATAGTTATTCGAGCTAGAGTTAGTCAAACATAGTATTCAAGGTAAGTTGCCATTGCGTACGACTGCTAGCGTAATTCGCAGGGCTGCAGATAGCCTACGGCGGTCGGATGTTTCCTGAGGGAATCAGGCGTAACCATTGTGATCGCTGTGATCTAGAGTCAAGCGAATGGTGTTAAGCCGAATTGGTCAATTAGAATTAACCGGTTAGAGTTAATTAATTAGAGTTAATCGATTAGAGTTAAATCGAAGTAGAGTTATTCAAATATCATATTTTTGAATATTAAAAGAGTTAGAAGTTTAATTTAACAAAAGTAAATCAGTTTGTTAAAGGCCAAGTGATGCTGAATACTTAACCAGTGAACTCATTGGAGTGTCATGATTTAAACACTATATATTTTGATAGTTAAAACACCGACTATCAAATCTGTCCAATGCGATTGTTGGTATGGAAAGACCGGGATCGAATTTATATTCGAAAACCATTCCGACCAACAAATACGTAAGGATCTCAGAAGATGTTAGAGATGGAGCATTGAAGACCGTGATTTTCACAAATGGGAGAACCACTAATGTTCTCTGCCTGGCAAGCAGAGATGAGCTGTGGTTCTGTCGTAGTTGTAATCTACGGGTTGCAAGGACTTCTCGCTACTGATCCATGGGGTGATTCCTATATGGATGCGATAGGAGAGTGCCTTCGGTTCATCCTGTTCCTGGATGACGTATATGGACGAATGTCTGACAGAGTATTTCCAAAGGATCATGTACGTTGATTTCTTCAAACGTGCTATGGTTGTTGGCGGAGAATTGCCGTTCTCTTAGCTTCCAGCTAGAGGATTTTTGTGGACGTCAATTAGTGATATCTGACGGATCTGACGATGTGGCATTCAGAGTAAATGGCGACCAGATGTCAAAGGTTAATTCTGGCCTCAAGCCTCATCAACCAGAAAATGACAGAAATCGGGCAGGCAGCATGGCTATGTGGGTCGCTCCCATTAGGGTGTATAATCACCTATCTAGAGGAAATCCTATTTGCTTCTTTAATCTATGTTTCGATGCTGTCCCTTGTCGGGAGACGGTTGCTGATCCCAACCGTCGGTGATATACATTCGATACACTCAAGCGAAATGGGTGGTCGGTCATGTGAGGGCCGGGTTGCAAGAAGTTCTTGTTGAACCCAGTGTATTCGTCTCTAGAGATACACTATCGGAAGGTGGACCCATACCTTGTCAAGGTCGGAATCCAATATCCAATAAGCGCCCGCGGTTTTTGATTGTATACTATATATGTAGAGCGTGAGATGCAAGCGTTCTACTAGATGCTATTTACTTGTATTTAGACATTATTATAATATCAGAAAAGATATTGATTTCAAAAGTGTTTTGGGTTATCGTAAGGTAAAAACCGTCCGTGTTTATGTGTGGATTTGGTCTTACGATTATCCTTTTCTTTTGAAAAGATTTTGAACTTTAAAATCATGATTGGATGGTTCACCCTTATTACTATGCGAGTTTATCTCACTCTGGTTCACCAGACTGACCCGGTGTTTTGTAAATGCTCGGGTTAGGCCGGGTTGTACAGGTTTAGGTTATCGACTGCTGTGAAGAGATGAGCTGGAAGAGTCCAGACGTATGATATTATTACTATTCCGCTGTGTGTTATATGAGGACAGATTAGTATCACTGTCCAGATGTGTACTCTGATATTGTAAGTATTTTAAAGCTTTCAATAAAGATTATTTCTGAATTATATTTTGTTCCGCTGCGATGTGAGACTCTGTGTTGTGATGTTCTTCTTCTTCTTCTATTCAATATTTCTATCTTATCTATTCTCACCCTCTAACTTCTTTCTATCAATGATCTGGAATGTTCGACGTCTGAATGGTCAACATGGTAGTTTGATGTTGATTTTCGGAGTCGAAAATCCCGGTTCGTTACAGTGGTATCAGAGCTGAAGGTTAAGTGATTACCTTGGCTCTGTGGCGTGACTCAGTAGAGATGGGGTTAGCAATACCCTAGATTGAGTATGATTGTATGTATATGAGTGAACGTACTTGTAGATTTTATAAAAGTTGTTTTATATTGTGGAGATTTATTTGTTTGAGTTGTTTATGGATTCTGGTCGATCAGTTTGATCCACTGTGTCGATAGGGGTTTATAAACACTCGAATACGATGGGTCGTCACGATATGTTTTAAAAGAGGGTAAATGAAATAATTTTACCCAAATTATATTTTGATATAAAAGAATGATTATTATTTAAAGTATTATAATAAATTGGATGTGTTGGTTCATTATAATTGAAATAGTTATATAAATAACCAATCAGAATTCATATAAGTGAAATATATGAAATCAGATGAATTAAATCTGAAATTAAAATCAGAATTGGAATTAAAATTCCCAAAAATGGGAAAGGTATTGTAAATAAACTTGGATTGAATATATGAGATTTTTAAAATCCTGGGAGATTTTAAATTGTTTACAAGTATCGGGAATTTTATTTTGAAATCGATTTCAAAATGAAAGTGTTTAAAATTGGAGTTTTGAAATGATACAGTATTGAACTCACTTTAATAGCTGGGAAATAACTCTGAGGATGCTGGCCACATCATCAGTGTTCATTTCCGAGTTCTAAGTGATGGATTGCTACCAAAGATCTTGTTTTCAATTGCTTGGATGAAAAATGAAATGAAAAAAAAACAAGTTGTTTTGAATCCAGAAAGGAATATTTGTTTTTTCGAAAGAGCTGAACTATTTAAAAACTCCCAGAGAAATTGTTTGAACAAAGGCAAAATTAAATAGAAATTGTGAAAGCAAATATGAATTGAATTGAAACCAGTTAACTGGAAATTTAATCGAGATATAATATATCAAGTTGAATCAGATTTTGAATTATGAGATAGGAATCTGAAATGGTGTTGGACTGGTAAGTTAGGAGTTGGAATTCAAAATGAATGGAAAGTGAGTTAAGAATGGGATTTGGCTTGGATGTGTGAAGGATTTGGTTTTGAGGATAAAATTGGAATTTTGTTCAGGAATGCAATTATATATGCTGACAGGGTGGCAGACGGGAAAGATATAGTGATATGCCCGACAAAAAGGTACACGTTTATTTTATATGGGTTTGGTGATTTATGAGCCTATTTAGCAAGCCACTTGGCTGTTTCATTTTCTTTTGAATTGGAGAAGGCCTAGAGAGGCGAATTGGAGTTGTACCGATTGAGCCGTACAGAGGAGGTGCTGTCGAAATTTTCGGAAATTTAAAGTGTTAGAAAATTTTCGATATTTTGAAAATATTTATTTACAGTATAGAATTGGTTTCTAATTTAATATAAAATTAGATTTGAAATGAATGAGTTTATAACGTTCTTTCTTACCTTAACAATTTCGAGGACGAAATTATTTTAAGGGGGGAAGAATGTAACGACCCGTGTTTTTGCCCGTCAAATATTTAATTTAATTTATTTATTTTAAATATTATATTGGGAATATTAATGAAATTTAATATTGAATTCGCTATTTAAAACGAAGTTGAACGTTATATATTTATATATAATATAAATCGAGCTCAAAAATGGCGTGCAGTTCGTAAATTGGAGTTTTGAACTTCAACTGAGAATACAGGATTCGATATAAGTCGGATTTCTTTGAAACAAGACACGTTGGAACCGTATTGACGATAATTTTCATATGAAAGAGAAAAATCCAGATTCCGTGTTATAGATAATAAGTTATGGCCAAATCAAATTTTGAAATAGTCGCTATGGAAAATCGTTATTAAATTATAGGCCTTTAAAATGGCCGTTTTGCAAACGGACTCAGATTTTGACAAAATCAGTTTCATTAGAACCGTATCGTTAAATTATTGCACGGTGTCAAATGGCGTGGCAAACCGATGTCGTATGTGACCACAGCAACCATAAACGCCCGTTCAAATTCTATAGCGCGCATTTAAATAAATAAAAGGATATTTGAGTGTAACTTGAGCAGACGATCGAATTAGGCCACGAAACCAGTTCCGTTGAGTTCGTATCGTCGATTAGAGTCAGAATAAGTATATAGTTTGTTATTTTTAGAAACCGGAAAATTTGGCGTTAAAAAGGGTAGGGCGGTTCGGGGTAAAAACAGCCTACCGGGGCAACAGTCTCAGAATGCGACGAAATTAGTGCCGTTGGGTTCGTATCGAAAAGTTATTGTCGATGTTCGCAGTTTCAAGTGGATTTGACTTATCTGGTGACCGTGGAAAAATTAAACGCGTGTTCATTTCTGGTTTTATAAAGGAAAAATTTTCATACGACCTCGGATTTCGACGAAACTTTTCCCATTGGATCCGGAATACCTTTTTATACTGAGATTAGTTTTTTATCAGTAAACGGAAGTCGGTTGTGGGAGTTTCTGCGTGTTACTTCACCGTAAAGTTTCGTAAAATAATATTTAATTAAATTATTACCCTATATATGTATTTAAACAGCTACCCTCAAGCAGCAGACCTATATGTATACAGAATGACATATGCACTGGTACACGGCTAGGCTGTTTTCTGCCCAACCATCACCCTGAATCGCACATGCCTATACCGTACCTTCACCATCACCCTGACCTGTATGGTCACCTCGCGCGTCTTCTCCATCAACTGACCTCCCCTAGCTAGCTACAAACCTACTATTCTGAAATGTGGTGGCCAAGGCTCGTCGGCTATATAAGCAGACGATTTCCATGCACATGCTCCACCATTTTCATATTTGGTTCGAGCAAACCAGAAGAAGAAAAAAGGAGAAAAAAAAAACAAAAGAGTTTAAATCCGTAACAATCAGGAGGGGACTGGCGGAATTTGGTTCGAGCTGAACGTTGGTGGAGTCTTGGCGCAAGCTGTGGAAGTAGTTGGCCGAATTTTCGTGGCCCGAAAGTGGAGAGAAAATCTGGGAACGAAATGGTATTGCCGTGAAGTGAGAGCATAGGAGGAGGGACGTGGATACTTGGGCTAAAATGGGACAGACGTTGGAACAAAGGAGGAAGAAAAGGAGTTGTGTGAAGTACTGTGTTGAGTTGTGTACTGGAAGCGGTGCATGGCATTTGGAGAGGGAACTAAGGTGTGGCGGTGGTGACTTGCGAGAGCAGGTACAGTATATAATAGCCTAATCACTTCTAATTTGTCCTAATCACCGTTCTAGTTAAAGGTAGGCAAGGGTTCACATTAATTGTATATATATACTGCTAAGTTTTAAGTAGTACACTGACATGGAGAACGGTTATCATGACCCTAATCCTACTTAATAGTGTCAATGATATTATTATTATTAAAGTACGCAAGGGATTAGTAGTATTATATATTAAGTTATACATAATATATTACTGTGTGGCCTGGTAATGATATTAAGTAGTGTCTAATAAATGTTAAAATATTTGGCCTAATATGCATTACTGTAAATAATGTGTTTATCTGCTATTGTTTTAAAGTGACAAATGATCCTATAGTGCCTAACAAAAATGTCTAAATCCTAGTGTATATTTAGGATGCCTGGACGGGTTTTTAAAATGGTGGTTTACTGAAAATATAAGTGCCTAATCCCTGTTTTAACAATACCTAATCTAAGTATATATATGCATCTATATATAACATAAAGGTTCAACAGTATCTAACGTGGCACAATATATAATGTGGTTGATCACATTTTGGGCCTAAGATGTAAATGAGCGAAACATGCTCCGTATATTATGGGGGAATTTAAGTATTCCGTATTCTGTTTTGCGACAATTCGAAAGTTATAAACATGCCAAAATATAAAATCACATAGTTTTAAAGTGATGTGTCTAAAATGATTTCGTCATATTAACACTAGATTAAATTATTATTATATTATATTCTAAAGTAAACACCATATTAAATTTATAGCATGGTCATACAGTAACCGAATCGGACCAAACAAACAAGCGTGGAACGGTGTCAATGAGCGTAATATTTTGAATTGGAACAAACCAAGTTGAACGCCGCTGGAGACTTGTACTACGAACCATTCTGACAACGAGTAGCAAATCCAAGGTGAGTTAAACTCACTCAGTTACCCTTTTTATATTTTATATAAATTGGGTATTTTTATTTTGTGTGTTCTGCTTGCCAATGGTTGACTGTTTTGCTAGTTATCTGCTTATCTATTGATTTAACCGATGAAATTAAACCGTGTTTGATTTCAGTGAAACACTAAATCGTTATTTTTAACGATTGGTTCCAATAAAGGTAATTTACCTTGGTTGGTCACGTTTATTTATAAACGTGTTTAAATGGTTAAATTGTTTGAATTGCCTGTGGTTGATGTTGAATGGTTGCTATTTAGTGTTATCAGTTAAACAAAAACTGAACCGTCTGATTTGAGATAACCATTTGAATACAGGGAAGAACAGGTTGGAGGGATCCAACCGGATTCCTCAAATATAGTATTTATTTTCATATAATCATATATGAACTGATCTGTTTGTGTGATTGATTTGATGGTTGATTATTGACTAGATATTCAACATCTGTTTGGTTTAAACCAATGGGCGATATTGGTTAAGTGTTTGGCAGAGTATGGCCTTTAAAACCAATCGAGTTATAGATATTGATTCACCGACAGGTGAATCGATAGAGTTGAGGTTATAAAAATTTATTTTATAACCAGAATTAGATTTGAATTATATTATTTGAATAAAAGTTATTTAAGAGAAACAAATAAATATTTTTATTTGTTTAAGACTTTGATTTGTTATGAAGTTATTTTGCAAAGATGTTAATCAGATTTACCAGTTGAAGAATAAGAAATGAATTAAATGGTTAAACCTTGGGAAATTGTTTTGTAAAGAAAACAAATAATTAGAATCTATCTAAATTAATTATATTTTTAATTAATTTAAAGCGAGGATTGTTGAAATCGGTAAATGAGGTAATCAAGTTTTTGAGTTAATTAAATCGACCGTTTGGAATTAGAATTGTTTATCAAGTTAATGTGTTTTGACTAAAATAGATAAATGAATATTGTTTGAATTTAAATAAGGATTTAAAAGGGATTTAATATTTAATTTAGTTAATAAAGGGATTAACTACTAAAGTAGTTAATGTTTGAAATAAGTTATTATTTTAATTAATGATAAAGTTAGGAATATATTTTTAAATGGGAATTCATTTAAAAAGTTACCGAATGTGAGATGCAAGCCAATTGAATGGTGAAAGGAAATAAACGTACTCAATTATATGAATTAAGTGAAAGGAGATTACGATAAAAGGGTTTATTATAAACCAGAGTTATAAATGGAATTTTGGCATTGATTATAACTAATATTTATCTGAGGATAAGACCGTTGTTTGATCAAGGTCTGAGAGGTAATTAAAATACCCCAACTTGAACAACATCGGGATTATCCGAAGATAGTATTAGTTGATAATCGTAAGAGACGTTAGTGGATATGCTTTGAAAATCTAAACAACGATTTTAGCGCTGTTGTTATAATATATGTTTTGTAAATCTAATATAGCGATTGTAGCGCTTTTGCTATAGTAAATGGGTTGTAAACCTAAACAGCGATTATAGCGCTGTTGTTTTGTAAATCTAAATAGTAAATATAATGCTATTGTTATAACATATGTGTTATAAATTTCTTTGTTAAAACTAATGGGTTTCCGAATTTAAAAGATGATTTGAAGAAGATTTAAGTGTGTAATTGAATATAGTTATTCGAGCTAGAGTTAGTCAAACATAGTATTCAAGGTAAGTTGCCATTGCGTACGACTGCTAGCGTAATTCGCAGGGCTGCAGATAGCCTACGGCGGTCGGATGTTTCCTGAGGGAATCAGGCGTAACCATTGTGATCGCTGTGATCTAGAGTCAAGCGAATGGTGTTAAGCCGAATTGGTCAATTAGAATTAACCGGTTAGAGTTAATTAATTAGAGTTAATCGATTAGAGTTAAATCGAAGTAGAGTTATTCAAATATCATATTTTTGAATATTAAAAGAGTTAGAAGTTTAATTTAACAAAAGTAAATCAGTTTGTTAAAGGCCAGGTGATGCTGAATACTTAACCAGTGAACTCATTGGAGTGTCATGATTTAAACACTATATATTTTGATAGTTAAAACACCGACTATCAAATCTGTCCAATGCGATTGTTGGTATGGAAAGACCGGGATCGAATTTATATTCGAAAACCATTCCGACCAACAAATACGTAAGGATCTCAGAAGATGTTAGAGATGGAGCATTGAAGACCGTGATTTTCACAAATGGGAGAACCACTAATGTTCTCTGCCTGGCAAGCAGAGATGAGCTGTGGTTCTGTCGTAGTTGTAATCTACGGGTTGCAAGGACTTCTCACTACTGATCCATGGGGTGATTCCTATATGGATGCGATAGGAGAGTGCCTTCGGTTCATCCTGTTCCTGGATGACGTATATGGACGAATGTCGGACAGAGTATTTCCAAAGGATCACGTACGTTGATTTCTTCAAACGTGCTATGGTTGTTGGCGGAGAATTGCCGTTCTCTTAGCTTCCAGCTAGAGGATTTTTATGGACGTCAATTAGTGATATCTGACGGATCTGACGATGTGGCATTCAGAGTAAATGGCGACCAGATGTCAAAGGTTAATTCTGGCCTCAAGCCTCATCAACCAGAAAATGACAGAAATCGGGCAGGCAGCATGGCTATGTGGGTCGCTCCCATTAGGGTGTATAATCACCTATCTAGAGGAAATCCTATTTGCTTCTTTAATCTATGTTTCGATGCTGTCCCTTGTCGGGAGACGGTTGCTGATCCCAACCGTCGGTGATATACATTCGATACACTCAAGCGAAATGGGTGGTCGGTCATGTGAGGGCCGGGTTGCAAGAAGTTCTTGTTGAACCCAGTGTATTCGTCTCTAGAGATACACTATCGGAAGGTGGACCCATACCTTGTCAAGGTCGGAATCCAATATCCAATAAGCGCCCGCGGTTTTTGATTGTATACTATATATGTAGAGCGTGAGATGCAAGCGTTCTACTAGATGCTATTTACTTGTATTTAGACATTATTATAATATCAGAAAAGATATTGATTTCAAAAGTGTTTTGGGTTATCGTAAGGTAAAAACCGTCCGTGTTTATGTGTGGATTTGGTCTTACGATTATCCTTTTCTTTTGAAAAGATTTTGAACTTTAAAATCATGATTGGATGGTTCACCCTTATTACTGTGCGAGTTTATCTCACTCTGGTTCACCAGACTGACCAGTGTTTTGTAAATGCTCGGGTTAGGCCGGGTTGTACAGGTTCAGGTTATCGACTGCTGTGAAGAGATGAGCTGGAAGAGTCCAGACGTATGATATTATTACTATTCCGCTGTGTGTTATATGAGGACAGATTAGTATCACTGTCCAGATGTGTACTCTGATATTGTAAGTATTTTAAATCTTTCAATAAAGATTATTTCTGTATTATATTTTGTTCCGCTGCGATGTGAGACTCTGTGTTGTGATGTTCTTCTTCTTCTTCTTCTATTCAATATTTCTATCTTATCTATTCTCACCCTCTAACTTCTTTCTATCAATGATCTGGAATGTTCGACGTCTGAATGGTCAACATGGTAGTTTGATGTTGATTTTCGGAGTCGAAAATCCCGGTTCGTTACAAAAATAATATATGCAAGCTGCCACAAAATTGGCATAACAAGAGCAACATACAAATGGATCAGAGGTGCATCAAATTACATGCACAAAACAAGACATGGAATATCACAAATAACTCAAGTGCACATATACACAAAGCAAGCATGCATGAACAAGACGCAAGGCAGGCATGAGTTCACAACAACATATACACACTGGCTCAACCAACAACATGTGCAACATGCACAAGTGCGTGGACAAAGGAAGTTAAAGTTAAGATAACAACATGTGCAAATGTCAAGTGCACAACAACATATAATATAGAAACTAGAGATCACCAAAAAAATACATGCAAATCGAGTTGGTCAAAGGTACAAGACTGGGTGCATATGGCAAAGCATAGCCAGGTTAAAGCTCAAAGCAAAACTAGAAATGGCACGCATAACACAGTGGCATACATTGGAGATGTGTACACAAGTATGTACAAAATTGCATACCCAACAGCAAGCCTACCACAAGGCAATTTTCAAGACCAAACAACATGCACAATTGTTAAGTGTAGCAATATAGTTCAGGAAAGTGGTAATTACACAAGAATGCCAAGTACAACATGAGTTTCGGGTTCGATCAACATGCACAAGTGTGAAAGAATGGAAACATCGTGCAAGAAAAAGGGGAGACTTGTTTTTGAATTCGAGCAAGAATATACGAAACATTACAAAACTATGACAATACCCAATTCAAACCCAATAACACAATAGCAGCGTGAATTCAAGGTAGACAAGCACATGCACATATCTATCATTTATATTTTTGAACCAAGGCAAGGAAATTCAAATTAAACTCAATTTAAACCCAATTCAAATTCAAATTAAACCATAGTTGAGACAATTAGGACACGAGTAAGGACAACAAAATTTGTACGAGAAACAATCATGTCCGGTCCGTGTTCGTTCGAATTCGTCTGAATTCCTTGTAATTCGGTATATAGTTGAGAGAAAATCTAATTAAATGTACAAAATGTAATAAAATAGCCATGTCCGACTGGGTCCGTTCGTGCCCGTGTCCGAAAAACATATGTCCGTGTCCGAAAAACATATGTCCGTGTCCGAAAAACATATGTCCGTGTCCGACCGATTTTACTTAGGACACGAATTAGGACAACAAAATTTGTCCGAGAAAAATTTCGTCCGGTCCATGTTCGGTCCGATTTTTTTTAGGATAGAAACTGAATACACCTCCGTCCGGTCCGACCGATTTACACCCCTAGGTGGATGGTTTATTGACAAAGCGGTGCGCCGAGTTCAAATACCCTAATTTGGATTTTCGGTCACCATGCAAATTAAAAAGACGGAAGCTAGCCGAAAGTTTTGAAGTGTCAAAGCAAGATGGTGCCGGAAAAAAAATAACGGGAGGAAAAAATATGATACGGATTTCTTACGGCCCAAAGCCAATCAAATAAACTGATCCGGAGTTTTGTTGATGTACGGTTAGATCTTACGTGTTTGGGGAGGTGCGGATCACCAAGAGGAAAGTTAACACAGCTATGAGCAGTATCAAATTTGATAAGGCTAAAAGCATCATCAAATCTCTGCACCTCGTGTGTCAAATTTGCTGTATTGGTGCAGTGTCAGGACAAAATCGCTTGGAAACCTTGCGTTGCAAATTATAAGAATATGGGCAGCATGGAAGTCGCGAAAACAGTACCGCGCAGGGTACGATTAGGAGTTAGTGATAGCCTGGGAGGGATACCATGCTACGACAAAGAAGGGATGCCTGGAGAAGGATCGAGTACAAGGAAGGTAGAAGGGGAGGTAAATCGATAAAGAAAAGGGAACTTGGAGAAAAGTGGCTCAGATTTGACTTGGACGAGATCTGAAAAATAAGGTTCGGTGGAGGCACCCACGCATGCGAAAACAAAACAGAGAGGGAAGAGGAGAAAAGAGTTGGTGGATCGATATGCAATAGAGAGAAAATGAAAGCGGAAAAGTAGGAGAATGTGAAGAAAAGGTAGAAAAAGGAATTTGCTTTGTCTACCTTAACGGGTGAAACACCGAATAGTTTCCACTGTGTATGTTTTGATTTTAGTTTAATTTACCACTATAAATGCATATACTTTTGTGCGTCCAATAAGTTATGATGTTTAGTTTCTGTATAAAAGATATATAATGTGGTAAAGTAATTTTATTACGATAATTTGTTTTTACTATGAACGATATAAGTGAAAAATCACTATTCGTCACAGATACTTTTATTTAAATCAGTCTTGTTGATGGAAAATGGTACAAATCGACAGTGAGATTCTGTTAATAGGTGGTCACAAAAATGATGATGGTGAATGTTACAAATTGCCAACGATATTTCATTGACAGGAAAATGATCACAAGGACAAAACTTAAGGCTTTTTTAACCATAAGGACAACACATTAAAATTTTAATCACAAGGACAATATACTAATTAATTTTTAAAAACATAATTTGTGCACACTGTTTCGTTTTACACCGTCAATTTTCTCCGATGAATATCTCGTTCACGAGATCGCACAAATCAATCAAATGCAAAATTGATCGCACAATTTTTAAAAACATAATTGATCGCATAAATCAGATCAAAAATTCGATCATGCGCATATTGTTTGGGAAATCGATTTCGAGATTAGGTTAAAATCTGATAGCATCGATTGAAATTTTTTTGGGGATTATTTTTTTAATTCAACATTAACTATTTCGAATTGGTTGATTTTGTTTCTATTCACGATTCATGGCTTCTAATGGTTCTTTAAGCTGGTATCGGTTTAAATTTTTCTTTTTTGAATAGCTGGGTATCGGTTTTATATTTTTTCAGGTATCAATTTTGTTTAATTAAATTGTTTTATATTCGTTTGTTGTGTTTTTGATGTTGTATTTATTTTTTAGTTGTATTGTTGCATTATCTTGGTATTAAAATCAAACTTGTTTATTCTTTAATCAATTATAATGTGATATAAATAGTTTTTGTGTTATTTAAAAAAAAACATTATAGCAGTTTTTAGGTATCAGTTTTGTATTTTTCTAGGTATCAGTTTTACTGTAATAACTGTTTTATGTTTATGTTCATTCTTATTTTAAAAAGTGTTATTGTATAGTTGTACTGTTGCATTACCTATGTATTCTAGTCGAAATATTATTGTTTTATTCAATCAAAATGTTAAAAGTAGCATCAGTTTTAATGTTGTACTATGTACTGTAGTTATCTTTTTTTTTTAAATGTAATCATTTGCTGATTGCATTTTATTTCTATTATGTCTTTTGCAGTGTTGATAGTAGTCTTCTTGTATTGTTTGAGTTCAATGATTTTACTATGAGTACTCGGTTGTATTTTGATTGTTCAGTGTATGAATTGAAGCATGAACTTTGTAGTTATTGGTCCCAATTAACTCCTCTATCAATTGAAATTAGTTATTTCCTTCAGAACAAAGTTTTTTCATTACAACGGCAAAGGTATCAATTTTGAACATCAATGGTATTAGTTTTCACTACAACAAAAAGCACTTTTCGCAACAGGCAAAATCTGTTGCAGTAGACCTATTGCAACAGGCAAGGGCCCGTCTGTATAGCCGAAGTTGCAATAGGTCGGTCCCTTTTTGCAACTGTTATTTCCTGTTGCGGTAGACTTTTTTGCAACAGGCTTTTGCTGTTGCAACAGACCATTTTGCAACAGTATATGCCCGTTGCAATAGATTCATAAATCTATAAAAAAAATAAAATTACAGCTTATAGATATTACGTATTAAATGTATTTGTTTTAGTAATAGTGTATATCACAAAATGAAATAAACAAATAAAATTTTTATTTTAACAAAGTTTTAATAGTACAAACAATTACAATAGAAGTTTCTACAATTTTCATACACAATTCATATATAACAATTTCTTCTCTTACACAACACTTTTTTTCGAATAGAGTATTTTCTACTCTATCATACACAATTTCTCTCACATCACAATTTTTTCAAATGCAATATTTTCTAGTACCAATTCTGCTCTCTCACACAACCTAGACAAAGCACTACAGCCACTTGAAATTCTGCTCTCTCACACAACCTAAACAAAGCACTACAACAAGAAAACTTCACAAACAAAAATAACACTAGTCATGCAGCATGTTGATTAAATGATTGCAATGATGTGTTCCTTCGGCGTTGAGTTCACCAATGCCATCTATATGTCAAACATGCTCAATGAAATAACAAATAAATTAAGGAACAAAGCAAAGGGAAGTTAAGGTTGAAGTTGTACACAAGGATCACTGACCTGATATGGAGCATCTGTAAGCATCCAATCCATAATCTTTCATTTAGATCACGTAAGCCTGTAAATTACACGAACTTAATTTTATTCAAGCAACTTAACAAAAAATATTGTAAGAAAAAAAAAAGATTCTGCTGTATGCTTGTCCATGTTTTGTCATCTCACTCTTCCTAATACTAGCATTGACTATGCAGTATGCATACCTTATACACAGTAACAAAACACACAATATTATTCAGAACCATATCTTGTACACATTATTACTGCATAAATCAAACCGAAATATCATTCACTGCAACAGGGATAGTATTTGCCTTAAGAATAGTGATTTTACCTTCTTGATGACTTGATATATGCACAGGTTGAAAAGAGCAGTTGCTGCATCTTTCTTCCCTCTTGGTTATTTTATTTCCATCAACAAGCGACAAACTGAAAATGGAAAAGTAAACATAGTACCAACATGAAAAATAAAATGCAAAAATAGTGGAAATAAAAAATAAATAAAAGAACTGAAAGAGTTTCAACAGAGAAGCACGCTTCTTTATGGACTGCTTAACCTTACAAAAAAATTCCAAATGAGGTGTACCCAGGTAAATGCGCCAACATATAAATAATTAATGAAAATTGATTGTGAAATAAATGATCAGCCTGAAACTTTACATAGTGCACATACAAATGCACGTACCTGCTGTTGTATACAACAATACACACTCAACACTTCCACTTATGCACAGGTACAAACACAAATCTCACTAACACACGCATGAAGATACATGCTACTCACTTGCATAGGCACGTAGTTGTTGCTGCATACAGTAATCGCGCTAGAAAAGTTTTAATTTATGAACAGCAAGGGAAAATGTGCTACAGAGTCTTCAAATTCATAAACAAACACATTAAGTAATATGTTTTAGGGTCCCCAGCATTCTAAAAAAAATAGCATGTGATATGTAGAGCCGGTCCTACGACTTTTAGTACCCAAAGTGAACATTGAAAACAAGGCCCTTCTTTAGAAGCTAAGATTTCTGAGAAGGATGTTATGCATGTGAGATAAATAAAAAACTTTGATCGAATTTTTTTCAAAAGTATTCTAACTAAACAATTAGGAGAATATATTTTTACAATATGAAGCCATATCAATCAGCACATGTCAAAGCATTGGAGTAGACTTAGTCTGGTAAGTGATATAGTTGGATCAATTTCTAATTCTACAACGAAAGCTGAAATGATTTACAACTCCAAAAATACATTAGGAGGCTGGTCACTCAAAGCTTAATTTTGGCTTTCCTAGCAGAATTATTCCTATAAATGAGCTAAATTGATAATACATTTTTCTAACAATACAGTAGCATAAGCTGTACCTATATGTATGTAAAATGATGCCACCAAGATCACTTAAAATGGATTGCTTATTAACAGCAAATATTAATGTATACAAATATATTAATCAACATAGATGTTGCTCTTCATAATTCATTAATTTGATTAATTTAGTTTTACATCTCAGCCTCAGCAATGTTACAGCGATGAGAACGATCAATAATAGTGAAAAGAAAATGCTTACTCCAGCTGAGGCTTTATGCAAATATTATCCATCTGAAGTTGTGTCTTATTTCCATTACTGCCAATCGTTGCGGTTTGAGGATAAGCTAGATTAGAGTTATTTGAAAGGCTTTTCCGTGACCCCTTCATCCAAGAAGATTATCTGTTAGATTATGTGCTTGATTGGACAGTATTGAAGGATCATTGTAAAACGTATCATTTATCGGTCTGCTATTAGAAAATAGAAGCATCTGAAATTCCAGATTGATTTTTTTTAATGGGATATCACACTAGCTGACCTTCATTTTGAAACATAACTCGGTTTAACATAACTTACTGCATCAGTTGTTTTTTTAACTAGGTGAGATGGGGCCAAATTTTGATCCTAAGATGAATGTGAAAAGTCTTACAACAAAGCAAATTATTAGAATTCATCAACTGTTTCGTCATGCTAAATTTGATGATCCAAGTGGAGATGTAAGTTTGGACACCTTTGCTAGAAGATTTGCCACTTCAAATAATTATGCCAAATTTACTTTCCTAATATTTTCGTCCTGTAAACAATTATCCAAGAGATCATTGAAACGCTGAAATTGAAGTCGTTGAGTCTGGAAAAAAAAAGCAAAGGGGAAACTAATGTTTGCTGAGTGCTAACCGCCAGTAATACAGATAATACATACAATTAACCTTAAAACATAAAATCCATTAATCCAATTATCCAAATTAGTGAATTACGAACCTATGAATAAGATCCTCGCAATTCCGCTTCCGCTTCAAATTCAGCAAAAACAACCATGCGTGCCTTTCAACCTATGCCCGGGCCCTGCTTGAAGAATCGCGTTTTGGATCGCCATCGATTGTGGATCATCGTCATGCGATTGGCGATGACCACAACCGCGTTGGCCCTTTATTGAATCCACTCAAAGGAAGTGCTGTGGGAAACTGATATTGAGGAGAAGGTCGCCGATGCGATACAGCTCGAGAAAGACATCTATGCGCCGCCATTGTTTTTTGTGAGGAGTTACTAGGTTTTGTGTGTCGCGACATTTGAGTTCCGATGTATTGTGTTCTGAGGGGTACGGGTCGGGTCGGGTCTCCTTTTCCCTACCCATTCGTAGTCATGTGGCGTGATCTAATAATAAACAGGGAACAAATACAAACATTAATTGTTATTTATCTCAGATAATTATCAATTGTCACCTATTACTTACATTAATTATTGAATACTAATAATTATGTATACGTTTTCAATTGTTAATCATTGATCATTGATTAACAAAATTTAAATATATTATTGAATAGAAAAATAATTAATATTATTCTCAAAAGTTATTATTAACTGTAACAAATTTTTAAATATTAATTATTTATATATTAAGCTAATTAGGCACTTATTATTAAATTTTAATTATTAAAATTTGATTATTATTTATTAAGTATTCAATGTTAATTATTTGATAATAGATTATTAATTATATTTACTTTTTTACTATATGTAAATAAAATAAATATTAACAATAATTTACTAATTATTTAAATATAAAATATAATTATTACTTATAGATAATAAGTAGTGATTATAAATTATCTACTAATAATCAATTGTTATTTATTACATTTTATTTATAATTAAATATTAAATATGTGCGCATATTATTAAATAATAAACAATAATGATTAATTATTATTATCAATTGCTAAATATATTATCAAATAGTAAATTAATTTTTATTGATTATTAAACTGTAATAAACTATTAAATATTAAATTAATTAAATATTAATTATTAAAAAATTGTATTGTCTTGTGTGTAATCCAAAGTTAATTGATTTCAATTAATTATTATTACTTAATACTTATCAAATTATAACTAAATATTACTTATTACTTCATATTTTTAATTATAATTAAATTATTATTAAAAAATTATTTTTCGCAACTGGCTTTACCAGTTGTAAAAAATACAGTTATTGCAACTGGCGAAAATAGTTGCTAAAGATATCTATTCGCAACTGGCTTAGAAGTGCAGTTGCAAATAATATGTTTGTTGCAACTGTTATGAAAGCACAGTTGCTAAAAGTGTTTATTTGCAACAGGAAGAGGAGCGAAGTTGCTAAAAATATGTTTTTCGCAACAGAAAGAAAATGCCTGTTGCTAAATATTATCTATTGCAACTGCTATAATAGGTCTGTTGCTAAACTTCATTTACTGCAACTGTCTTTTGGTGCCTGTTGCAAATAGGTAGTTGCAATAGGGCATTTTTCTTGTAGTGTTTGTCTCTGTTAATATTTTTTCAGTTCTGATACCCATTTAGCAAAGAAAACATAATAAAATTGATACCCATTTAACTCAGTTCCGATAACCACAGTAAAAAAACTGATACCTACATATATATAACTGATACTGATAAACTGCTATAAGGTTTTAAAGGAAAACTAATACAAAAAATGCTTACATCAGAGGTTGATTGATTAAAACAAAATAACTTCAACTGAGTTAGATAGTTAATGTAACAGTATAAATACAAAATTCATACAACACAAAAATTATAAGAACAAAAGCAAAACATAGTTAATATAGAAAAACTGATACCTATAAAAATAGTAAACTGATACCTACAAACTGTAGGAATCGAAAGAAAAAAATAAAACTGATACCACTTTTCATTCAAAACTGATACTGCATTTCTGTGAAGTTAGCAACAGAGAATAAACTGATAAAAATCATTCAACAAATTCATAATCCTTATTTCACATGTAAGTATCAATTTTCTAATCATGTAAGAATCATTTTTTAATGTCTACATTAACTTGGTATCAGTTTTATGTCAACTTAGGTATCAGTTTCTATTAATTTTAATGTGTACAGTTTTTTGGTATCAATTTTGTTTGTGTGTAGGTATCAATTTCTATTTTTTAATTTTTTCAGCAAAAGGGTACCATTTTTCTATGTTTGTATGTATCAGTTTCAATTTCGAATGATTTGTCTTCCATTAATTGATCTTCAGTTTGTTTTTCAGCGTCTATCTTTTTGCTGTACTTGAGGAACAAGTGTTTCGACAATCAATTGTTTACGTGAACCGATTTCCATTTTTAATTCTTCCGCGATTTTTGTTATACGAAATGAGAGGAAAGTGACGGAAATTTTTAGGTTTATGTCCTTTTGGATAAATTTTTAAGCGCGTGTCCTTATAAATAAATTATTAAGGGTCATTGTCCTTCTGATTAAAATCCCCTTCCATTGACCGGTGATGAGAAAGAAATCCATTTGCGGCATTTTCGAAATTCCAAAAAGGCATCGAGAGATCATATTAGCAAAAGTGTTTAGGCTCGGAAACATAGCTCTAATGGGAATTTGGGCTGAAATTTTAACTAACGTACTCCGGTCCATTTACAATTAAAAGAATGATGGGCCGGTTCGCTCCAACATGATAAGGATCCTGAACCTCTTCGTTTTACCCAATGAGAAGACATCACGTTCAATCCAACGTGCCACATTGTTTAATATCATAGAATCCGGATTGATACCATATCCAACGGCCAAAGACTGTCCAAGGAAACACAGTAACGAGGAAAAGAACCGCGCTATACTCGTCAATTCATAATATCACCATCTCAGTCCCGTATTCTATAAAAACCCTAGATCCCCATTTGTTAAACCATCGCGACTCACCGATAATCTCGATATTTGAACTCAACAATTCGTTTTGTTCAAAATTCAATCCGATCGACAATGTCAGGAAGAGGAAAAAGAGAATTAGCGGTTTGATCTATGAAGAAACGAGGGGCGTTTTGAAGATCTTCCTTGAGATTGTCATCCGGGATGCAGTCACTTACACGGAACATGCAAGGAGGAAGACCGTCACGGCCATGGATGTTGTTTACGCTCTTAAGAGGCAAGGAAGGACTCTTTATTGCTTCGGTGGTTAAAACTTGTTGCTAAGGAAGTATTTGCCATGTATTTATTTTGTATTTGAGCTTCATTATCGGAGTTAAAATAGTCTCAATAAAAGATCGATGGTCTGAAGTTTCATATAAATGATGGTCTGAAGTTTCATATAACGATGTGGAAGTAAATGATGGTCTGAAGTTTCATATAAATCCACCCCTGAGGTTTCCTGGCGGCTTGAATAAAAGAACGATGAGAATTTCATGGTGGTTCACATCCGAGGTTTCCTTTCTCTTTGTATTGTCCTGGCATTTGTTTTCTTTTCTTCATCAAAAGAATTATCGGTACATGATTCATAAAAAACATGTATATTTTGTGTTAAAACTTACCATAATTCTTTTGATAACGATCCTGGCATTTGTTTTCTTTTCTTCATCAAAAGAATTATTGGTATCATGGGAATTATCGGTATCAAAAGAATTACCGGTATTGGTATCATGTTTTTGAGCAATGTGCATCTGAAATTAAAGATGATATGAATGAATTCCGAGCTCTAAATTTGTGTTTCATCGGTTCATGATCGTAGTTAGATTATGAATAATTCGATTCCGGTGGAAGTGATAAATCGCTTTGTTCTCTATTCATCATTTGTTGCCCTTTAACGAGTATTTTACCTAGCATAAGTTTCAAACTGTTTGTAGCATATCTTAATTCAATCGTTTAACATTTTTACAAAGAAAAATAATTTTTAGTCAGACAGATCGGACATATCCTATTTTCTTCCTTTTATTATATTTTTTGCTTAAAATAAAACGCATGTCAAATATTTTAAACAATGAGGAAATAGATTTGGCTTTTTACCATGTGCATCTGAATTATTTGGATGATACTATCTTGAGCTCAAAAACTATGATTTAATCAGTAAACTATCTTAGTTGAGTTTTATATTATTTCATTCCAAATGTGAATCGTGAAACCGTGTTAATGCAGGATTGTGTGTATCAGTATTTTGCTTTCTATGCAATATAAATTGAAAGAATCTCCTGCTAAAGTAAAATTGGGGAAAATGGGCAGTTGGTTACCTAAAGTGATAGACAATACCAACAATCATTTTCCTTATATGTTGTTGTCATTTTTCATTTTTTCCTCCTATATTTATTTTATTTGCTATTCTACTAGGTAGAATTTTATAGTCCGCAATGGTAAGATGTTTTTACTAAATGGATAGATTATGTGCAAATATTTCTAGTTGAAAACTATCTGGAAGCCATCGAAGACAGTATTTCTGTAATTTCATTCTTTATTTGATAGATATGTTTTGTATAAAGATGCACTTAAACTTAATACAGTTTTATTACATTTGCTACTAAAATTTTATTACATTTACACGGTTTTATATTTACTCTATGACTGGTTAAACTTCTATTTTATGAATTAATGAAAAAGTGATTAGTTATGAAAGAAGTTTGTGCAAAGCTGCTAGAAAATTTGTAATTGTTATGATTATTATGATTGTTCTGTTACAATTGTTTTTTTAAATTATTTTATCAATAATATTGCCCTTTAGATACACAATAAATTTGGAATTGTTCGTGGATGCTTTATACTTTTTCGTCTAGCTACGAGTGAAACATGTAAGTTGTGAAGAACTTTAGTATTTTATTCTTGGTACAATTATCAAAACCGTAAATGATTT
The DNA here is from genome assembly GCA_030737875.1 of Allium sativum. Lineage (NCBI taxonomy): Eukaryota > Viridiplantae > Streptophyta > Magnoliopsida > Asparagales > Amaryllidaceae > Allium > Allium sativum. Next base: position 84,942,623 of record CM060918.1, read on the forward strand.
GTGTATTCTTCTTAAAACGTATATGTTGTTTTGTGATTTTTTATTTTGAAAAAGTAAAGGCTTGATATTACAAATTTTTTTAGTAGTTAGAGTTTGAGTGCACCATTTTTAAATTATCGATGTGCAAACGGACTTAATAATTTTTTCATCAATTTTTTTTGAATTTCTTGTTATACTAAAATATGTTTGTTAACTAGTTCAAAGCTTTTTTGTTTATTTCTAAGAAGCAAAGCCTTATGTTCCTTAAAGTTTGTGAATGGAGCAACGCTTTTTTTGGTTGCTTCCTCGTGCATGATAGAATAGTAATAGTTGAAAATCTTTTAGTTGGATATATTTTGATATATTGATTTGTAGTGATTTTAGATCTCTCATTGACTGTCTTTGCATCCTCTTTATAAAAGCGAGTTTTAATGTCTACAGTTAAATTCAAAGTAAGGTAAAATTTAATTAATCTAACTGTTGCAGATAGTATATTTGAATTTTCGATAATAAGTAGATAAATAAAAAAACAACACATTTCATGTTCTTTATTTTTCTTTAAAATAAAGAAATATATACATCAAAAGTAGAGAAAAACCTTTTTTTGTGTGTGTGTTTTAAAAAAACATCCAGCAGGGTTCAAAAACACCCTATTGAATTAAAACAAACCACTATAGAAAATGAAAACAAACTGGCAAAACTACAATGAGATACAATAACACATTATATAGGATAGTCAAAAAAACAAAGCACCTTCTGCATGTTACGAAGACCACTAGCTAGCCAGAGACTACGGTGCACCAGACACCAGTCCTTGAGCTGAGAACCTACTGTTAACCTCGTCAATGATCAGAGAAACCGAATAATAGTGCAATCCAAATCTTCAGTTCGGCACCAGCTTTCTTAGTGAACAAGACTAAGTCACAACTTAAAATATAAATTGTATACCATGGCAAAATGTGATGATGAATTGCAGTTACCGTCCACACAATTGCGATTTGCAACACAGAAACTGAAAATATAATTTACATTTTATAGCCAATTGTAAAAACCCACCAATTTGGCAACTAAAACCAATCCTTGCTCAAGCATCAAAAAAGCGTAGACTAAATATTCTTTTTCACGTCATTTACATTTGATTCTCTCATTTCTATACTTTTCACCTCCGCCTTTACCATGTTGAAATATACAAAGAAATAATAAGTTAAATATCTATTGTTCATTAATATGGTTATTCACTTTGTTCATTATCATGACCAATCAATGCAGTATATTTCAGTTGCTTCGGGATCTGATCATCTACGCCGTTTTCTTTTTTAGGATTTCTGCAGGATTTGCGCTTGAATATTCAATCAATTTAAATTGTTTCCTAACAAATTTTGATTCTCTAATTATCTTAATCCAATTATTTTAAGTTCCCTGTTCAGCAATGAATTAGATTTTTTGCAATACTTATACTTTGTTTGTAGCAGATTAGATCTTCTTTTCAATTCAAGAAACTCAGTTTTTAATTTGTTGATTTTCATTTTAAGGTCGATATTTTCCTTTTTAATTTTAGTGTTTCGCCTGAGAATGAATACGGAGTAACCAAATTAACATGACTGCAAGATGATGCGTTTAAAAGAAACTTTATAAAATTAGAACTACACAAAATAAAATTTAGAAGCAATTGATATATTGTATACTATGCCTTCTATTTGCACTATCCATGGTACACTCTTTAGAATGATGATAATTTTGTTTTCCTATGTTCTTGTTCTCCTCCACTTCCACCCTTGAGGAGTACATTATCTTTTCTTACAAATAGCTGATGTTTATCATTTTTACCATTTTTTTTACCAAATTAGATGTTCGAGAAAGAAAAAGAAAAAAATGTTTAATGAAATATTATCTTCTTTTCATCAGATTCGTCCTCCATACAGAAATGACTCACCACTCTTTTGGTGGTATAAACTCAGTGCATTTTCATATCTAGTCATTTTGGTATCATTGTTTTCATTTTCAATTATCTGTAGTATATCGTATTGCTTAACAATGATTGATTATTTCTGTTTATGAATAGTAGGGAATATTAGAACAATATAGCATGTTATGTTGTACAATAACGATTGGGTTCATATTTAAGCCAAACCCAGTATTCGACTAGTAAAATGTACTGTAATAGTGAAGTCAGCATGGTGATCTGTTTGGTACAAAATATAAATCGACGTCGAACTCATGATTTATATTTTGTACCAAACATATCACTACATTTGCCTCATCATTACAGTACTTTTTACTTGCAGCACGCTTGGACTTGATTAACACTGTACGCAACCATTATTGTACAACATAACATGCTTAGATATTGTTTTAATATTACTTATTATTTGTAAACATGAAGAACCAAACATCGTTAAACAGCCAAATATAATACATATAATTAAAAATGAAACAATAAGACTAAGATGACAAGATAAGGTAAACGCACTAAGCTTTACTATCAAAAGAATGACGTAGTGATTTTTGTATGGAAGACGAATCTGATGATAAGAGGTTATATTCCATTAAACATTTTCTTTCTTTCTCAAACATAAAATTTGGTTAAAAATGCTAAAAAAATGATATGCATTAGCTATTTTGTAAAAAAAAAAAAGAGTATCCCTCGAGGTGGAGGAGATTAGGAACATAGAGAAACAAAACAACACCACGGTGGAGAGTGTATAATGGATTGAACAAAGAGAAGACATGATATATCAATCATTGGTGAATTTTATTTTGTTTGGTTTTACTTTTGTAAAGTTTTTTTTTAAATGCATCCTCTTCTAGTCATGTTATTTGGTTATTCCACATCCATTCTCAGGCAGAATACTGAAGTTAGGGAGGAAAATATCAGTCTTATAATGAAAATCAACAAACTAGAAACCGAGCTTCTTGAAACGAGAAAGAGATTTAATCTGCTACAAACGGAGTATAATTATTGTAAAAAATCCAATTCATTACAGGGAATTTTAAGTAATTCGGTAAAGAGAACCAGAATCTGTTAGAAAAACAGTTTGAATAGCTGGATTCTAATGAAGCAAATCTTGCTAAAAAACTGGCAATAATGTAGTTGATTAGATGCCAAAGCAGCTGAAAGATACTACGTTGATAGGCAATGATGATGGTCAGAACGAATAGCCAAATTAATGCAAAATGGATATTTCTTTTTGTATTTTGGCATGGTAAGGGTGTAGATGGAAAAAGAAGTTTATGGATGCGAGAATCAGATTTAAATGATGTGAAAAAGATTATTTACTTCGTACTTTTTTGATGGTTGAGCGGAAATTGGTTTTGTTGCCAAGTTGGTGATTACAATTCATCATTCACATTATAAAATAAATAAATAATTAACTATATACCAATTAAATTATAATATTATGTTTTATTTGTTAGCTTGGAGTTGCAAACACATTTCGTTTACTTTTTAGCTATGTTTGAATACATCGTTAGAATATTCAGTTATTGTTATATGCAAATGTTTTATATATTCCTTAAAGTTACAACTTGAGCTTTTGAATTTGTGAATGAATCAAAGCCTTGTTCTGAGTATTATTTCCTTGTGTGCCATAAATTTTAATTTTGAAAATCTCTTAGTTGGATGCATTTTGATTTGTAGTGATTTGATTTCTCTCGAAGATTGTGTTTGCATTCTCTTAATAAAAACAAAACAGAATCGTTCCTACAAATTCTAGTATCTAAAACTAAATCTAAAACAAGGTCTATGCACACACTTTAATGATTCTAAAATACATTTCTTTTTGAAAAGTTGTATTAGGTATCAATAATAAATATATTAATAAGGTGTTATGTTTCAGTTCTTTCATTAAATTATAGTCATCAATGGTATTGTTTAGCATGAGCAACATTTACATTTACACACTAGCGTGTGAGTATTCTTAACTTCAGCATAGGTAATATTATCAATGTTTCTCATTTATGCGGTATTGCTTAAAAAGATTTATTCTTGCTTTTAATAAGTCTTTTGCTAGGAATACTTAAATATGAAGTTTTTGCTTAAGTGTATATTATACTACTTGTTGATAAAAATGAATAAATCAAAGATAATATTATCGGTTCTGATGTCGATCCTCACTTCAATATTGAAGTGGTATATACTGTTCATTTTACAAAAAAATATAATTGATTATTAACCAAGTGTTCAGACCTAAAACACTTAGGCTCCATTTGTTTAAAAAATCGAAAGATGAAAGCTGAGCGCCGAATGCTGAGACCTGAATGTTGAACATTGAATGAAACATACAATGTTTGATTATGTGGTGAATAGAAAATATAATTATTAGTATAAATATTTATATGACAAAGTTACCTTTAAGTTGTGACAAAATGCCTCTATTCTCTGCGGTCATAGCTGGTTCATTGTTCAAGGTTTTCCTACTAAAGCTTCTACTTGATGTCATTCCTATCGATTAATGGACATTAGATTTGCGATAACATAATGGCTAAATGATACACCAATTGTGACAGGTTTCTTATACTATCTAACCGACAAAAAACATATAAACACCAACATTTGCCTGTCACGTATTATTTCTTAATTGATGTTACAGAGTAGATGAACTATGTTAATTTGGAGAAATACAGAATTTATCCAACACATGTATAACTATAACATAAAAAAAAACCCAGCTTACTACAAAGTACACTTTATATATTATTTGATTCACGTTGAAGGTGTAATTCTTAAAAACGAAGTCTTTTCTTTCGTTATATGCAAACAATGAAGGATTAAACATAGTTTCCTTTTACGTAAAATCTATTAACAAATACGCAGAGTTACCTTTTTACATATAACCTGCTATTATTCGCTGTCCAATTGCTAGACTATTAAAAAGAAAGGGACTATATAATATGCAAAACATGGAAGCAATGATTCAATGTAACAACAAGTTGTATGTACTGTGATGCTAAGTTTGTTAGATTTCATGATACAATATTTCAATTTGCAAAAGATTTGGAAGATATTACTGATTATGGTGATACAATATTTCCATTTAGAGAAAATTTGGAAACTATTGTTAATTTGAGTAATATAATATTTCTAATTGCAGAAGATTTGGAAGATATCAGAAAATTTATTGGCTCTTTTGTAAAATTAGATAGGGCAATAAATTACCTAAGATTTATTGGCTCTTTTATAAATATTGTTTTCGTAGTGCGTTTCGTCATCACTACAATTTATCTTAGAGTTGGTTTGTCTTAAGCAATTCAAACATTTCAGATACCATTCTAATTTGAGTAAACCTGAAAAATAATGGAAAACATTTATCGCAGTCGTTATCTGCATAGTTTTTTAGTTGATATAGTCTACCTTTCTTGCAGTAGGCATATTAATCTTTCAATTTTACTATATTCATTTGATTTTCATTGGACACATTATGCGCCAATTGAATGCATGAGACTAACATATTTACTCCCTTGTGGTTCAGACCGCATAGCATGAAGATTGGCATGAATTAGAACCATAACATTTTGTTTCTCTAGCATTGACTACAGAAGCTCCTTGAGCAAGTACGTCATGTTTACCAATAACACGTGGCGCAAGGGTATGCAACAATATAGCATTATCATGTTGAGAGAACAGAGATGAAAAGTAAACTTTATTATCTTCTCACTGCAATAAATTAGGGATTTTATAGCATTCTCTAATAGCGTTTCAATCTCTGATCCTATTGGATCCAAATAGACCAAAAAAAGCATAAATACCGAATGCTATGCGGATTAATATTAAAATTCGTATATACGCTATGCTCAGATAATACTGTCTTTTCGTTCCCTTTTTCGTTTAACTCCCAAAACTTCATTTCCGACCCCCCTCTTCCTCTCCAGACTCACAAATTCCAAGCCCTAGAGTTAAATCATCACAACCCCATCTCACTTCGGTTTAAGTCATTGTAACGGTGAATTCACGCCCTCCCTTCCTCATCTTCGATCATTGATCCCTACTGTCCAGATCTAAATCAATCGCATCGCATTCGTCGTTGTCGCTTTCTTCCGTGACCAAACCGTAGTCGCGTTCTTCGCTATTTTAGGTATTTTTCTTGAACCTGTTGCTTTTTTTTGTCATTGCATTATAAATCAATTGCAATTGTCCATATCATATTGTGCCATTGCTTGTTAAAATGATTCAATTTTCGTTGATGATTGATTACGAGTTAAAAGTTTACAAAGTTTTATAGCTATCTGTTTTGGGAAATAATCACTGATGTACAACAAAAGGCTAAAAAAAAAAAATCACTTTTTAGAAGGGACTGATTGTTTATTATTTTGCAATTAGAATTTGGATTAATATACTATAGTGATTTATGTTACATCTTTGTTTTCATTTTGCATTAGTTGCTAGGAATTAGTTTTTATCGAGTATACAATCAAAGTAAAGGTCAAATCTATAAGATTACAGCTTATTTTGTTGTTTTAAAACCAGGTTGGTATTTATCTATTTTTTGCTTCATGAAAGTCAAATCTAACATATTAAATCTGGCTAAAAATAATGATTTTAAAAAACATTCGGTTGCAAAATCTGGATACATTAGGAATGTTTGTAGTATTTTGTAAATAAAAGTCTTTAGTTCTTCAAAAACTAATAATCTGGCTGTCAAATTTGTGGTAAATAGAAGTCTTTAATGTTTGCAGTTCTAAGCTATAGTCTTGTACTGTTAAAATAAACATTTTCTTTTTAGATAGTTTTCTTTGGTTTAATCTGAGAAAGAAAGATTAACTGTATTTTGCTATAGAACTGGCACCAAATGTATCTGTAAACACGGCCCTATATATATATATATATATATATATATAAACTCTTTACTATTTGCAGTGCATAATTGATTTTTTAATTGTAATTTACATTAAACAAATTTTCGACAGTGTTTTTCCATATTGAATTCTCCCACTGATTGAACTCTAAAATGTAGTTTCAGGCTTGTCTTACATTCGTGATGAAACCATCAAATTTGTTTTAAAGGAACTTTCACTTCTTTCTGTAGGTCATGATTTTATGTTTTAACGATTTAGTAATGAAATTTTTCATAACCTGCAAATTTTGTAGTTATGTGCAGATAGTTTTGTACTAATTATGAACCTTTACTGCATGTTTGCTTATTCTATTTGATATCTTAAAATGTTTGCTATTTTTATTTTTGAATTGTAAAGAGTTAAAAAAAAAGAGTTTTGAGTGAGAATATTATTAAATAATTCTTTTTTGGGATATGTGAAGTTGGAAGATTGTTAATAGTTAAACTATATAATCTGAAAGAAGTTGTGCTAATCAGTTTATCAGTTTTTTTTTTTAACTTAAAATCTTAGTGATTACCAAACTTTTCAAAACAAACCTGTTTTCCCCAGATCAGAAACATGTGCTTGTGCAAGCACAAAAGTTGATGATCTGGGAAAAAAGTTCATTCGTTGTAGTTTTTTTTTTTTTTTTTTTTTTTTTTTTTTGTTTGTTATAGGTTTCAATCCAACTGGCTCATTGGAGGTTTCTAACGTTTGAATAATAGGTGGAGGCAAGGGTCTTGCAGCTAACTGTGGCGTTGCAGAATGTGTAGGGGTGGTGGAAGCCTGTATTGGATTAACACAAGGCTGCTGCATAAAACTGGGCTTTGTCATTGGTACGAAAGATCTGTTATTTGAGCTCATAACTCCCATGCGTTGTGACTTGAATATTGAAAATCATCTAAAATATGTCGCCAAATCTTCTTGTGTATTACAATAAGTTTTAGCAGTGTTATTGCTTAGATCATTATACTACCTAAATTCATGAGTCATGACTAGTCAATGTGTTATCGTTTTAAAAAAGATGGCTGCAAAACGTGTGAGTAAAGATATGGTGTCTGTTTTTGTTTTCCTCTCTTTTTTGGGTTGCAAAAAGTGTAGGCAACAATATGGAGTATTCCCTTTGGTAGCTTGGAATAGCAAGTGCCAATTTGAGTTCAAGTCAACTCTTTACATCTGAATATCCCATGATGTGTGAGAATATGGAGCCACATAGAATTGGCTATAGCACATAGAATTCATGATTTACACTAGAATTCCATACTTTCTTGACTGAAAAAGGGGAAATTACATAGTTATGATCGTGACACTTTCACAAATACTTCACAAGTTGTTCATAAGTCACATAGTATGCATAAAACTTACCATTATTTATAAGAGATTGGATTATGCTGTTTACCAATGCCATGATATGATTAAGGATCAACGCAGGATAATGCATTTACAAATATTTGTCATATATCAAGAAGAATCATGTTAGGGATATGGAAGATTTCGATATATGACCATATGGCAGTAGCTACTGTTGGATTGGCACGGTAATGCAACACGGAGCCAAGAAGCGAAGGTCTGTAAAAAAACTGTTATGCAAAAGCTGCTCTGATACCAAATTGTTGTGCAAAAAAGGCTCAAATAGGCCTAACTAGAAGAGACTCCATTTGGGGATCGCTGGCTCCATGTCAGGATGAGTTTACATTAAAGTCTACTTCTTAGTATATAGCCAGTGTAAATCCATGTGGGTCATCAATTATATTACCAAGATATGGTAATAATATAATGTAGGAAAATTACCGTAACAACAAATGTGCAAAGATAAAAAGTAAATCAATCCGTTTCTTTTGCATAGATGGAAGAAATTGATCCCTTCATTTATTTCTTTACCATCTCATCAAATGCAATCAATGCATTTTCATTATAAAAATATTTTTTATTTTTTTGCAAATTTGTTCCAATCAATTTGTGATTTTGTATCATCAAATTAACACTCCACCTTGATGCAAAATCACATATCTGCAACACCCCATCTCGAATCAAATTGTCTTCACAATATAACTCTTCAAAAAAAAAAAAAAAAAAAAAAACAACTTCCATCCAAATTTCACAATGAGATAGAAACCAAAAATGAATATTTGTCTAATGGGTTTTAACAAAGCTACTTCCCATCACACCATGTTAACGAGTTTGCACTACGTCTTCGCTCGCTAACAAAATGTTGTAAATATCCAAAATAAAAAAAAGGCAAACACCAAAGTAATCTCAACACCGTCAAGGCCAAAAATTATTCTCTCAATCACCATTTCAAATACAGAGCTAAAATCCAAATCCCTGTACGCACAAAAAATCTCTCTCTTGCCACTTAGTTATTACAAATTTCACCCACCACCTTGCAAAAGATGCATCTACCACCATGAGTTGCACCGCGCATAAACCAACGGTCTAAAAATGCTTGCAATAACATCGACACCCGTCTAACACTGTGACAACAAGAAATTTCGCTCGATCTGAATCAGTCGCTAAACCAATCCAGACCGTTCGAAACGCTTGATTGTTTTGAGAACACGACAAAATAGAATGTAGACGGAAGAACATTTCATTGTATATTACAACAATTCCATCAGAATACAAGAATATACAGAGTATAAATCAATATTACACATTTAACAAATATCAGAGATTACAATAAATTACATAGCAGCGGAAAAATATACAAAACACATGGGGAAGGGAGATTATAGGGAACGAATGGGGAAGGGAGATTATGGGGGGGGGGGGGTTTATAGGAAAGTATATATTATTTTATTTATTTAACTTAAAAAAAACAACTTTTTATTTCGACCTCGAAATCGAACCCACCGCCTGTCGTCCATAGCTAATTACCTCCATTCCGAACACAATGGGATATGTCACATAAGCTGATTCGACTGTTGCGATTAGTTTTCGTTAAAATCAACATATAACTCTATATATTGAATTTGAACGTGCGTTTCAATTTACCAGGGCCACATACTAACTAGAAAAATTCCCGAAAAATATTTTCTAGCTTCGTATTAACGATACGGTCCTAACAAAACTAATTTCGCCCAATTCTGAGACCGTTTGAAAAATGGCCATTTTCCAGTCGATTAAAATCAACTGAAATTGGTCAAACGCGTTTTCCTTTGCACGCTCACATATTGATTCGAAAATTTATGAAATTTGAAACCTAGCAATAACTTGACATCACGGATCCAACAAAAGTGGTTTTGTCGAAATCCGAGGTCATTTGCAAAATTTTCATTTTTAAGGGCCTGAATTCCATAGCGACTATTCAGAATTTTTAACTGGACATATCTTTTGATCCCCGCTATGAAATTTCCAATTTTCGGATTCATTGGAAAGATATTATCAAATAGATTCTAATATTTTTCGTTTCACTAAAATCCGGTTTATTTTGAATCCTGTACACTCATTTGAACTTTGAAATCGAATTATCGAACTACCGCGCCATTTTCAATTCCTTTTATAATTATAAATAATTATATATATTCTAACGACGACGAATATAAATATATACGTTCGAATTCTATTCAAACTAAATTTTTCGTCGTTATTATTTAAAATAATTCATTTTAAATATTCAAAATTCATTAAATTCGCCAAAATAAAATTTTCAAATTGGCTCGGATTTCCGGGTTATTTCAATCTCCCCCACTTAAAACTTTTCGTCCCCGAAAAGGAACAAAGCCGAAAGTTGTATAACTAATCAACTCAACTTTCATTATTTTCACTACGGCTTAAGTTCTTCAACTTTTCAGTTTCTAAGAATTTTTCAAAATTTTCAAAAATTTGGCTCACCCTAAATTTTCGAAAAATTTCGCCATAACCTCCCCTGCACCAGAAGCACCGGGAAAATCCCGAAATTGCCATATAGGCCCTCTGATCTCAAAAAGATAAAGAAAAGGCCAATCGGCTCATAAAATCATCACCACCCAAACAAAACAGTAAATTATGGTAAACATGTACCTATTTGTCGGGCAAAAATTTTTTTTCTTCTGCTCTAGCCTCTTTGCTATGACCTGTTCAATGTAAGTACATGTATGTGCAAGCAAATGCGACCAAATTTCAATAAAATTCACTTTTTGGTACAATTTGACTAAATGGTTCAACATTTTAATTAATCAAACTATAATCAAACAACACAACCATCAATCAATTAGTTGATTGGCTTTTCAAATTCATAACTTTGATATATAGTCAAAAATCAGATTTTTGATGCCAAATCACAACAATAGGCCCTATCTAATTTTGGTTCTCACACCAGTCAATAGGAAATATATAGAAAGTCCACTTTCGTCACTCGAACATAAATACTGATGATGTCATGACAATCATCAGTACCATCTCCGGGCGACTAGAGTGTAATTCTATATCTATCCAGTATATTAAAATTTCAAATACACGTGGATCAGACGTATACGCAAAATCTTTATATACTGGACTGTCCAAATCAATATAAATAAATAATCAAATACGAATAATTGATTTAAATTTCAAAACAAAATTTGTTTTCACTTTCAAAAATTTACTCTTCACACTCGTTCTAGGATACTACTGATCCCATCTCTAACGAGTCATTCCCATTGTATATTACTAATCCAATATCTGATGAATTCTTTCATATGGTTCTAATGTGCCTCATTCTCTGAGCTTTATAAACCAAAGCTCTGATACCACGATGAAACGACCCGAACTTCCCCGGTCTCTGAAGAGAAGAGAAAGAACGAATTGTATTGAGAACACGACAAAATAGAATGCAGACGGAAGAACATTTCATTGTATATTACAATAATTCCATCAGAATACAAGAATATACAGAGTATAAATCAATATTACACATTTACCAAATATCAGAGATTACAATACATTACATAGCAGCGGAAAATAATACAATACACAACTAGAAGAAGATATACGGATACAAAGCTTTCCGGATATCGTTCGAGCTGTAAACCAGGATCCTGTGAATATAAATCTGCAAAACCAAAACTACTAGCTGCCCGTGTCGAAAATAAGGGCACCCAGAGTTTAGGTTAAAACAATAAACTCCAGGTCAGTCATGGGACTGGTGTGAGAACTAAAACAGTTAATAATCTTTATTTTAAAGTTAGGTAAATCAAGGGATCACGCCGTATAACACGGAACGGGTTTCCTCCCAAGAACACCAGTGCATAAAACATCAGCGTAATGCTAAATAAAGAACAATGAAGCTATTATAAGACCCAGTTCCCATCACACAATGCAACGCAAGCCGGAGGATAGGGTTTTACCTTATAATAACCAAGAATGCTTGATACGTTTAAAACAAATCATTTGATACTATTATAAGTGCATAGTGTATAAAACAACTTCAAATCATAAGTATCAATCATAGACGGCATAAGCGCCCCATCCCACTATGTCGCCATACTAGGCTCTACAAATTAAACCGCAGAATCACGTATTTGGAAATTGGATTTCCATATATGAACCGAGGAAAAAGATAGTCCTCAACCGATTCGAGACTGTCTAGCCCGAACCTCAGGAACAGCCGCAACTGCCCCTTGGAGCGACAGGGCCGGTCCACCGATGTGGATTAAAATTCCTGAACACTGCGTTTTCCCGCCCTTTGGGGCGTAAGTGAGCCAACGAATGGCTCCATCAGACCCAGATCGTCCGATCAAACTGAGGCGCCTCGTAACACCAACAACCACATAAGTCAAACTCGTCAGGGCGTGTAAAACCACTGACGCCACTTCTAGCTAGAAAGAAACGCATGCCCTCCCTGAGGTCCTCTCCCGTTTTTGGTTCATACCGGATGTGAAACTCGCGAAGTAAACGTTACATAAAGCTATGCCACAAAGGCCATGCTTCGATCATCAACCACATGACTTTGCTTTTCAACAGAAGCCTTGATCATTTGCCACTTAGGCATGCCACACAGGCAATTCACTCTATGCGTTTGATATCCATCAGTATATAACCCATGAGCTCGTACGTCTCAGAGAAGGGCGTTAAGCAAGAGAATAAATTCTCCGCCGCCAAACAGATATATGTTTAATAGAAATCAATCACACAGACTAAAATCCAATGTCAGACACACAATCCATTTACAAGTCCGTTCTGGGTCTGAACGAAACCAGAGGCACCTAATACCCCGCATATCCATCGATCTCCAAATACGTCTGGACGATCACCAACTGTTTCCATCTTCTTGGGTGTACATCCCAATCAAGATCATCAGTAATCCCCCAAACGACGTGAAGACCTCCGGTCTTCGACCACCGTCTTCATCTTCGACTTATCGTCGTATCAGTTATTCAGAATGGGATAAACCCGGTCTTTCCGAATAACTCGCGTATATTTTAAATAAGTGTTACACAAACACAACATACGCCTCATTCCAATTCATCAGTCACTAACCGTAAATTAATCAAGAGAATAATTCCCCAAATATTAACCCCGAAGGCCGAAACCAACATCAGATCAATATCCAGAAAACCTTTCTGCTTAGCTAACCGACAGTTAGTTTCTAAATTTCACATTCATAGGGAAATGTTCCCATTAATTTTATCAAAGATAAATCCTTTAGATTTATTCTTTAATCTACTTTTGAATATCAATTCAAACTAGTCGGGATTAGCGAACCTTACCGAAGTAATCATTGGTTTTAATTTCCCAATCCCCACCTATTTATCCCTTGAAGTAAAACTGTTAATACTTCATATCTAACACCTCGGTGTTATCGGTAAATTCAATTACCATTTCACGTTAAAATCTAATTAAAGATTTAACTATCGCCTGGATCAAAACTAGTGATACTCCATTCTCGATCTTTTCAATCTAATTAAAGATTTATTAAAACTCCACTTAGTTTTAATCTTTAACTGGGTTAAAGAATCCATGTCATTTAAAACACGGTTCACGATAAACCCAAAATCACATCACATTTCAATCAGTCCCCGACCGTAAATTAGCAAGTGAGCAATTCCCTAAGTATTAACCCCGAAGGCCGAAACCAACATCAGATCAATACCCAAGAAACCATTCAACTTAACTAATCTCAAGTTAGTTTCTGATTTTCTTAACTCCGCGGGTCTAAGAACAGTATTATTGAAGATACCGTTCACGACAACCCGAAATCGCTTTCCATTAATTATCGGGTTAAAGAACAAGTGTTATTTAAAACACTGTTCACGATAAACCCAAAAATCAATACCAATTCAATTCCAATTAAATATTATTTAATTGGTACACTTCATTAAATCTAAATAAAAAGATTTAATATTTTCTCAACTGGGCTTAAGAACAATGTTAATGAAGACACCATTCACGACAAACCCAAATCACATTTTATATTAAATACAAGGCTCTGAATAGAAAATATATCGGCTTATATTCAATATCAAATTCTACGACCAACAAATATCGTATTGGAAATAACGATAAAAATAAATCTTTCAAATTTTCATAACAATATCTGTGTAATCACGAAATCCAACATCGAAATAATCCAAAGACAATTTCGATTCAAATCCATTCCAATTCAATTATTGGAAATTCTGGTTACTTTTAAAACCCTTTTCAAATTCAATTTATTTATTTAAAAATAAATAGAATTTTAATTCTAGTTCAAAACTAGTTCATTTCGATAAAAATCTATTTTTATCTTTTCAAATATGGAGTTTTTCATCCCGATTTTTCCCAAATCATTTCTTATGATTTTACACAAATTATTACTATTTTTAATAATTTTATCAAGGCCTGCACAGTCGATTTCCATCAACGGCCATCGAACTGCACTTACAGCGACCTTTTCCAAATTTGATTTGGACATAATTCCAAATCCAGCCGATTTTAAATTTCTAATATTCGTTAGAAAGCTCTTTTCGATACGAACCCAACGGTTCCGGTTTCAGGAGAATCCGACGGTCGGATCTCCCGTAATATCTGTTCGAAGTCAATGGTTGAAATTCGGGAACTGCCGCAGCGCAGCGCGTTCTATTCAGGCCAATATATTATATATATATAATATATATAATATATACTTCGTCGATTTCCTTTTAAAACGTGTTTTATTAATCGTTTTAAATTCGTTTTTAAAATGATTTCAACTTCCTTTTCAATTTCAAATCAAAATTGAATTTTCCAATATAGATTCGTCTTAAATTCATTTCAATTCTATTTCAATTCAAATCCTTTTCAATTCAAATCGGTTTCAGTTCAAATCAATTTCAGTTCAATTTCAATACGTTTTAAATTCAATTCAAAACAATTTCAATTCTATTTCAATCTCACTCGATTTTCAGTTCTATTCAGTTTAATTCGAATTTCATTTCAATTCAATTTAATTCGAATTTCAGTTCCTTTCAAAATATCAGATTTTGAAATCACTTTCGATATTCATTGTAAAATGAATAAAATCGATATAAATATCGTTCACGTCAAAATGGCGTCAATCTAATCAACAGGCTTCATATATTTCTATTTCAAATATTTCTATTTTAAATATTTCGTTTCCAAATATTTCTATTTAAATGTTTCTATTTCCAATATTTCTATTTCAAATATTTCTATTCCAAATATTTCTTTTCCAAATATTTCTATTCAAATGTTTCTATTTCAAATATTTTTATTCAAATATTTTATTTCAAAACTGGAATGAGTCCCAACCAATTACCATATAATGTTAATTATATGGATTTTCTACCACACGTATATAACAGCAACGATAAATCATCAACCATCATCCAAAGTGTGTTCTACTCTGTATAAGCATCAAATATAAATATTTAATGCTTATAACAGTCTGTCAATCAATCGATCAACATACAACTAACTATTGGAATTAGTGTATGTCATATATCATCCCAATACCCGTGTGGGGTTTTCAAACAATCAAACACATATTTTATTTGTGCAGTTGGGCGATGTGTAAAATTTGTCGTCCCAATCAATATCAGTCAAATGTGTGTATATAAACAAATCGTCCGATTTGTTTATTTTTATTTTTATTTCATTTCATATACACGTTACAAATTCTATTTTTATCTATAAAATATTTTCAACTGTATAAATATTTTATTTCATTTCACATCACACAATCAACTACACATCAAAATCAAACAACCAAGCATACAAGCCATCCATGGTCTATGGACGACGGGTGTCGGGTGCTACTAAACACCGTCTGCATCCTAGTATATATTTTTAACTAGAAATTTAAATTAAAAGTGAGAAATTCTCACCGAATAGCTAAACCAAACTCCACGACTCTTCATATGTAGGAAATCTTCATCGTGTTTGCTCTTCGTCACTTTCGTCGCCCGTATTCACTACATATATAAAAATCACATTTTTATATACCCTAGTGTATAAAAATCATATTTTTATACTTGCTATTATATAAAAATTATATTTTTATTCTTTTTATCATATAAAAATTATATTTTTATTCTTTTTTCTCTATAATATAAATATCATATTTTTATATTCATAAAAATCACGCCTTTATATTTTTAAAAATCTAATCCTTGTTAACAAATAAAAATTTAACCTTTGTTTAAAAATCACAGCTTTTCTTTTTTCAAAGATCAAATCTTTTCACTTATAAAAATTTAATCTTTTCTATTTCAAAGATCTCATCTTTTCTTCATTAAAAATCACGTCTTTACTTCATTAAAAATCTAAACTTTCTTCGTATAAAAATATATATTTTCTTCATATAATAATCTATATTTTCTTCGTATAAAAATCATTACTTTATATGTTTTAAAAATCATATTTTTTTTATATAAAAAGCAAATCTTTATAATATATATAAAAATATCTAAACCCTAAAAAAAATTGAAACAAAATAGATAAATAAAAAAAGATAACAATACATAAAAAAAAACTTACGGTTTGCATAAAAGGGGGGGGGGGGGAGAAAGCTGCTTGCCGGCGCTGGGATTCCAACCTTCGGGGGAGGTGGCAAGGGCGGCTCGCTGCTTCGTCGGAGGGGGAGGGGTGTCGAGGGCATGGCGTTGCGTTGGCCGATGGTGGTGTTGCGTGGGCCATGGTTTGGGATGGGGGGGAGGTCGTGGAATAGCATCGGGGTGCGTACAGGTGGGGGGGGGGGGGTGGGAGGGGAGGCGAGCGGCGGTGATCAGGTGGAGGCGCGCGGTGGCGCAAGGAGGGGCCAGGCGCGAGGTCAACGCAGGGATTTGGGGATCGGGTTTAATTTCTATTTTTTTCTTTTGTTTTAAATGTGAACGAATGGGGAAGGGAGAATATGAGGGGGGGGGGGATTTATAGGAAAGTATATATTATTTATTTAACTTCAAAAAAAACAACTTTTTACTTCGACCTCGAAATCGAACCCACCGTCTGTCGTCCATAGCTAATTACCCCCATTCCGAACACAATGGGATATGTCACATAAGCTGATTCGACTGTTGCGATCAGTTTTTGTTAAAATCAACATATAACTCTATATATTGAATTTGAACGTGCATTTCAATTTACCAGGGCCACATACTAACTAGAAAAATTCCCGAAAAATATTTTCTAGCTTCGTATTAACGATACGGTCCTAACAAAACTAATTTCGCCCAATTCTGAGACCGTTTGAAAAATGACCATTTTCTAGTCGATTAAAATCAACTGAAATTGGTCAAACGCGTTTTCCTTTGCCTCGCTCACATATTGATTCGAAAATTTATGAAATTTGAAACCTAGCAATAACTTGACATCACGGATCCAACAAAAGTGGTTTCGTCAAAATCCGAGGTCATTTGCAAAATTTCCATTTTTAAGGGCCTGAATTCCATAGCGACTATTCAGAATTTTCAACTGGACATATCTTTTGACCCCCGCTATGAAATTTCTAATTTTCGGATTCATTGGAAAGATATTATCAAATAGATTCTAATATTTTTGGTTTCACTAAAATGTAACGGCTGGAAATTTCCGACTCCTCGAGAGTCGGAAATTCCGAGACGTTAGTGAAAGAATTTAGAAGGTGAGAAAGAAAAGATAGAACTAATAGAATAGAAGAAGAAGAAGAACATCAGAATCATCAGAGTAACACGAATCTCACAGCGGAACGAATAACATATAATATATATATAACATAACTTTGAAGTAAACAGTTATATATATACAATAGCACTTATCAGAGTACAACACTTACAACACAGCGGAAATAACTATAGCTATAGAATCTTGAAGTCTCCTGCTCCAAGCTCTCCAAGTATATCTGTAAATCCCGACTACTTGACTGCCCGTACAAATTTAGGCACCCAAGAGTTTAGGGAAAACAACAAAGTAAACTCCGGGTCAGTCATGGGACTGGTATGAGTAAAATAGTTTAAAACAGGTATAGGATATCTCACAAGACCACGCCGTGAATACGGAACGGGTTTTTCCTTATGAGTATCTAAACAACTTTGACAAGCAATATCATTGTGATATTATAATAATGTCTAAGTACAAATAGGTATCAATCTAGCAGAAACGCTTGCATCTCACGTTCTACATACATAGTATAAAATCATAAACCGCAGGGCGCTTATCGGAGAATGGATTCCAACAGACAAGGTATGGGAGCACCTTCTGAATAGTGTACTCTAGAGGTGATACACTCAGGGTTCAACAAGAACGTCTTGCAACCCGGCCACACATGACCGCTCACTCATTTAGCTTGAGTGTCGCGAATATATTGCCACCACGGTTATAGGCCATCAAACCGTCATCCGAAGATACAGAATCAAAAAGAAGTATAAATATGAATATTCTCTAGATCGGTGACAATACACCCTGCTTGGGGATGACCCAACTAGCCATGCTGCCTAGCCCAACTTTTGTTACTTCCTGGTGTGAGGCTAGAAGCTACGTCTATCTTCAGAACATCTGATCACCATTCACTTTGAATGCCACATCGTCATACCCGCCAAATCACAAATTGACTTATCCAAAAATAACACGGGTATATAGCTAAGAGAAACGAATTCCTCCGCCACCAAACGTGAATACGTTTGAACAGATCAACTTACGCGATCCATTGGATATACTCTGTCAGACCTTCTTCCATATACGTTGTCCTGGGACTGGACAAACCGAAGGCACTATTCAGTATATCCATCTTAGTCACTGTTATCTAAGACTTATACAACAGCCCTTGCACTTTACTCCGTCTTCAATTTATCTTTGGCAGATATTGCTCGCAACGCTTATGCCTATACAGAGTGGTTCTTTGGATAATAATCCAACCGGTCTCTCCATATTAACAACGTTAAAATGGTAAAAACTTTGATAGTCTGTGATTCAACTATCAAATGAAAACATGTCGGTGTACAAACAACGATCTTATTTCCAAATGGAAATTCGATCGATCAATCATCATATGTTCATATTTCCTTATTTCATATATTTAGAAAATATATGTTATTAATCATTGGAAAACATTTCCATAGCTTATTTTCACATCACTATTATTTCGCAAGTATCAGTCCCTAACTGTAACTAGTATGAGAACAATTCTCTAAGTATAAATACGGAAGGTCGAAACCAACATCAGATCGTCACTTAGAAAACCGTTCAACTTACCCTCTCCAGTAAGTTTCTGAATTTGCTTAACACTATTTCTTAAATTCTTATCATGAAAACATTTCATTTTCTATGTTTAGAAAACATATCTGACTATATTTGGAAAACGTTCCCAAAACTCATTTACGGATTTCCAATGAACGTTGTATAAAACATCGTTATGCTTAATCCATTAATCGCTTATTACTTAACTATATTTCAAATCAACCTTTTCTATCGAACCACAACTATTCCTTTGTCAATTCTGAAGTCAATCAAGTTGGGGTATAATTACCTCTCAGACCTTAATTGAACAACGTCCTTTACTGTGAAATAGATGAAGCTCGTCACTCACTTTTCAAATCATCTGTTTACGCAAATTCTCGGATTCAGGTTACGAATCTACTTCTTATATGAAAATGTTTGATTATAACTATAACGTTATAATTCCTACTTCTGCAATATCTAAGCTAAATTATAACTTTATCTCCTAACTCGAATAATTTAACAGACACCTAATTTCTAAATCAATAACTAAATCTTGATTTAAACCCTGGAAAGTAGATAGTACTTTCCCGAATTCGCTATAATCGAATTCGACGTATAACTCTCTTTCGAGTAATCTCTATTTGATTAACTCTTCTTCGAATAACCTATATCCGATTATCTCTCTTCGAATAACTCATATTCAAAATCTCTCTCTTTCGAATAAACAATATTCGATCTCTTTCTTTCGAATATGCTATATTCGAAAATCTCCTTTCGATTTACTAATCGATAACTCCTTTCGATCAAACTAAAATCGATACCTCCTTTAACTCTATTCGAATAACTAATATTCGACTAACTCCTTTGGATCAACTCATTTGATTAACTCCTTCGAATAACTAATTCGAATAACCAATATTCGATTTACTCTAACTCGATTAACTTAATTCTAATCGATTTACTCCATTTCGATTCAACTTAATTCAAATCTATTAACTTAACTCAAATTGATTTACTCCTTTCGAATAACTAAATTCGATTTAACTCTTCTCGAATAACTAAATTCGATTAACTCAAATTGAATAACTTAATATTCAATTTACTCTTCGACTAACTCCTTTGGATTAACTAACTTCGACTAACTCCTTTGGATTAATTAACTTCGAATAACTCCTTTGGATTAACTAACTTCGAATAACTCCTTTGGATTAACTAACTTCGAATAGCTCCTTTGGATTAACTAACTTCGAATAACTCCTTTGGATTAACTAACTTCGAATAACCAATATCCGATAACTACTCTTCGAATAAATAATATTCGGTAACTCTTCTCAAATGAATAACATTTGATTTCTCCACTCGAATAAACTACATTCGATTACTCTTCCCTCGAATACACTACATTCGATAACTCTACTTCGAATAAGTGATATTCGGCAACTCTACTTGATTAACTCCACTTTGATAACTCTAACTGGTCAACTCTAACTGGTCAACTTTAACTGAGTAACTCTAACTGATCAACTCTAACTGGTCAACTTTAACTGGTCAACTCTAACTGTTTATCTTTAACTGGTAAATTTTAACTGGTTAACTCAAATGGTTTAACCTAACTTGATTTACTTGTCTCGATTAACTGAACTAATCCACTTAGTTTAACTTAGTTAATTCACTTTGATTAACTCTAACCGATTTACTTAGTTTAACTCAGCTAATTCACTTTGATTAACCCAACTAATTTACTTTGATTAACCAATTAGTTTAACTTGACTAATTCACTTAGTTTGACGCAACTAATTCACTTTGATTTACCAATTAGTTTAACTTAACTAATTCACTTTGGTTAACTTAACCAATTACTTTGATTAACTCGACTAACTTGCTTTGGTTAACCTAACAAATTACTTTGTTTAACTCGACTAACTTGCTTTGGTTAACCTAACCAATTACTTTGTTTAATCCTTTTATCACACTCTGGTTATAATTCCTACTTCTACAATATCTCCTTAAAATCCATATCGTGTCATACTTGTGTGCGAAGCACGTGTTTAAATCTAACCTTGTATAATTCTATTTATTTTCCGAACAAGTGTTCCTTTATTTATTCCCTAAATAAATATTCCTTTATTCCATTTATTTATAATCTAAATAAATGTTCCTTTATTCCATTTATTTTCTAAATAAATGTTTCCTTTTTCATTTATTTATTTCCTAATTAAATAAATGTTTTCCTTTTATAAAATCCTATCGATTTTATAAATAAGATTCATTTTCAATATGAACATTGAAAATCCCCTTATCAACATTTCGGTATGTTATGGTATTCAATCATATCAAATCACGATGTTCAATATCGTCCAAGCACATATAATTTCCCACAGATTTTATAACATATCATATAACGATATATGAAAAACAATAAAATAACTGTTGAGGAATCCAGTCGGATTCCTCCAACCTGTTTCCCTGCATCACAGATGTTAGACAATATAGATAACATCACTTTCAGTTCCATATGATATATTCTGCTAAACAGAATCAATATAGAAATTTAACTAACTGACTAGCAGTTCAATCAACACACAGTCAAACAGACAATTTTAACAGTTCTAACAATACAACATGAAATTATAAACTGTTCAGAGTTAGTGAGTTTTACTCACATTGGACGATCATCGTTAATAACGATAACTGTCAGTTGATTCCGTTCTTCCATAGGATTCAACTACGACTTGTTTTGTTTAATTCTTGAGAGCCCAAACATCTGACCCCTCTTCAAAACATGAGCCCAAGATTTCAACGTCCTCCCTGTTATTCCCATTTCGTTATAAATCCAACCAGTATATACCCTTTGTTTCACCGAGTACTTCACTTTCACTGATCACGTTCAAAATTGCTGCTTCAAACCAAGACGCTCCTGACTTCTTCATTACAACAAGAGTATAACCCCGTTATTCTTCACATAAACCAATTCAGTTCACGTTTCAACTCAACAGGAAACTACCCACTTCAGAAATCAACACATATGTCCGCCATTCATCACTTCACCGCACATTACTGTTTTGATGTTACAAAGCATCATCATCCCTTATTCCATGTTGCCTCGCCATATAGTGCCAAACTTTCAGAGGCATCCCACTTCTGTTCTTCGCTTTCTTCTAACATTTTCTCCTTCCAGTTTAAACAGGACAATCTCGTTTTATATTGAAAGACATGGTCTCACTTTCGTTGAAAACCAATGTCTACCATCCCCTGTCCACGTAAATACCCAACTTCCCTGTCTCCTCTTCACATATCCACGCCCCTTCATATTTAAATACCCGTTCTTCATTTTTATACTCCCTCTACATCTGTTGTTGGTCCCTACCCACCTTAGTATTTTACTCCAGAAGCAACTGTTATCTCGTACTCCATCTTCCTTCATTGGATTTAAACAACCCCATAATCCCCTTTAAGATAAAGACTTCTTCATATAAATTCAGTCAACCCTTCAACAATATTAGTTCACTGCTTCAGGCCATTTCCAAACATCCCGATACCATCATTAACTAAAATAGGAAATAACTTAAATTAATAGTTCCACCTTAAGTCTTCTTACTAACGTTTAAGGTCCCTTAACCCTTCTTCTACTTTGCCAGTACAGAACCGCAGGTAACCAAACTCCGTCATTCAACGGCTTTGCTCCCCTGTACCTCCATTTCACTGAAACCAGCGTGCCACTTTCCATCCTCTCCTTGACCAACTCGAACCCGTACACCATCCAGCAACTCAGATCCACTCACATCATCCCACATCACACCACTCGTACATCTCCACAACGTCCGACCTCAACCTCCTGTACCTACCATATGGAGCTCAAACAAATTTCGCAGTGAACAAATCTTGTTCGAACAGTGGTAAAGGCGCCTGGAGAAGAAGCTGCACTCGCCAGAAATCGAAATATGTTTTGTTTGGATTTTTAGGATTTTAATTTGATTTTATGTGGAATTTATGGTTCACGTTTTGAGAGGAAGAACAAAAAGGATCGGCGGCTGAAGTGTTATGACCACGGAGATAAATGAATTAGGTTAGAAAGGCTTTAAGGGTTCATTATATAGGGAATTAATTTGAATGCGTGGTTCTCTCTAGGCCAGGGGTTTGTATTTAGGTAATCTAGCTTCCACGTGTTTTATTTTTGTTCATTGGATTTCGTTTGGCTCCGACTACTATTACATGTCTCTCTACCGTCCACCTTTAAGTTTAAAATTGGTTTCAAAGAAAAATCTGCTAACTGTAAATGAAACGCACCCAATACATAAATTCCTTCTTACTTATGGGTTGCCATCGACAGATATGAAAATACTGTTGTAATCAGCGATGTGCCAGAATTCCAAAAATATAATAATACCGGTAGATTAACTCATATTTTGAAACCTCAAAAATGTTGATTTCAGGGTGCGAAATACTTCAAATAAAAAGTCGCTTATTAAATTAATTAAAAATTACAGTAAAATTCTAAAAATTATTTTATCACTCTTTCCCAAAAGAACCTCGTCTATATTCAAACCCGATCTCTAGTTATATTGAATAAACCGTTACGGTTGATAAACGATTCTATAGCGACTATTTTAAAATTTGATTTGGACATATCTCAAAATCTACACTACGAAATCCTGATTTTTCTCTTTCACTAGAAAGATATACTCCACCAGCTCCACACATTTCTTGTTTCACAGAAATTCGACTTAAAACGGATACTGTATATTCAGTTGAAGTTCGAATCGCCAAATTGCGAACTGCCACGACGTTTCAAGTTCGTTTTAATTATAATTATAAATTATAAGTTCGAACGTTGTACTTTAAGTTATCGATATCGCCACATCGATATATAAATCATTAAATAAATTAATTATTCGACAGCTAACAAAACGCGCCATTACAGACTTCCCCCCTTAAAATAATTTCGTCCTCGAAATTGCTAAGCTAGGAAAATGCTACCAACTTTACTAACCAGATTCAAATATCTTTTAGTTTACTTCTCAACTCCAGTTTCAACTGAACCATTAAATTTTCAATTAAATTTTTAATTCATTCTGGCTAACTGAATTTACATAAATCATGAGAATGTTCTAACGCTTGGAATTTTCGAAAAATTTCGCCATAACCTCCTTTGTACGGCTCAATACGTCAAACCACAACTCGCCTCTCTAGGCCTCCTCCAATCCAAAAGGAAATCAAAATAGCCAAGCGGCTTGCCGATTCGGCTCATAAATCTCATGCTTATATCAAAAATAAACTTGTACCTTTTTGTCGGGCATATCAACCTTATCACTTTCAACTGTAACAACCCAACATATACCAAGGTCTTCTCAATCCAATCTTCAACTCAACCACTTGGTTAACCAAGTCAAATTCTATTCAAACTCCAATATCAGATTTCAAACTCTTAACCCATCAACTTAATTCCAATCCAGATTATTCTCTAACCGAATCCCGATTTATTTAACTTGGTTCAAGTTAAATTTTAATTTACTATTTGTTTTTACCATCTTGATTCATTCAACTTAACAAGTTAAATTTTAAATTTTCAAGATTTAAATTCCTGGGATTTATTTCAAATCAATTTCAAATCCTAACACCAATTCAAAACTTTTGAATTTCTAAACAACTTGTTTTCCTCAACACCATTTGAAAACAAAACCATTGGTAGTAATCCGCCACTTAGAAACTCGAAAATTACACCGACGATGTATCGATCCATCCTCGGAATTATTTTCCAGTCATCCAGGTGAGTTCAATACTATATTTATTTCAAATCTGAAAAACATTTTCAAAATCTCCCAGGAACTTAAAATTTCCTTATTTTAATTCCAAATTTTGATTTAAATTCAGATTTACTCATCTGATTTCACTTATATGAATTCTGGTTGGTTATGTATAACCCTTTCACTATATAATCTTACTCGATCATAATTACCACCAATATCTAACATATTAAAATTTTGATATATATAATTATATCTCTATATCAAAATACACTTTGGGTAAAGTTAAGTTCACTTACCCTCTTTCAAAACATATCGTGACGACACATCGTATCCGAGTGTTTATTAACTCCTACCGATACAGTGGATCAAACTGATCGACCAGAACTCATAAACAACTCAGCCAATGAATCTCCACAATAAAAACCCTTTTTTATATCAAATACAAATACGCACTCGTATATATACACTCAATCTCAGTTTAGGGTATTACGAACCCTATCTCTACCGAGTCATGCCACAGAGCCAAGTAATTCTTAACTTAAGCTCTGATACCAACTGTAACGGCTGGAAATTTCCGACTCCTCGAGAGTCGGAAATTCCGAGACGTTAGTGAAAGAATTTAGAAGGTGAGAAAGAAAAGATAGAACTAATAGAATAGAAGAAGAAGAAGAACATCAGAATCATCAGAGTAACACGAATCTCACAGCGGAACGAATAACATATAATATATATATAACATAACTTTGAAGTAAACAGTTATATATATACAATAGCACTTATCAGAGTACAACACTTACAACACAGCGGAAATAACTATAGCTATAGAATCTTGAAGTCTCCTGCTCCAAGCTCTCCAAGTATATCTGTAAATCCCGACTACTTGACTGCCCGTACAAATTTAGGCACCCAAGAGTTTAGGGAAAACAACAAAGTAAACTCCGGGTCAGTCATGGGACTGATATGAGTAAAATAGTTTAAAACAGGTATAGGATATCTCACAAGACCACGCCGTGAATACGGAACGGGTTTTTCCTTATGAGTATCTAAACAACTTTGACAAGCAATATCATTGTGATATTATAATAATGTCTAAGTACAAATAGGTATCAATCTAGCAGAAACGCTTGCATCTCACGTTCTACATACATAGTATAAAATCATAAACCGCAGGGCGCTTATCGGAGAATGGATTCCAACAGACAAGGTATGGGAGCACCTTCTGAATAGTGTACTCTAGAGGTGATACACTCAGGGTTCAACAAGAACGTCTTGCAACCCGGCCACACATGACCGCTCACTCATTTAGCTTGAGTGTCGCGAATATATTGCCACCACGGTTATAGGCCATCAAACCGTCATCCGAAGATACAGAATCAAAAAGAAGTATAAATATGAATATTCTCTAGATCGGTGACAATACACCCTGCTTGGGGATGACCCAACTAGCCATGCTGCCTAGCCCAACTTTTGTTACTTCCTGGTGTGAGGCTAGAAGCTACGTCTATCTTCAGAACATCTGATCACCATTCACTTTGAATGCCACATCGTCATACCCGCCAAATCACAAATTGACTTATCCAAAAATAACACGGGTATATAGCTAAGAGAAACGAATTCCTCCGCCACCAAACGTGAATACGTTTGAACAGATCAACTTACGCGATCCATTGGATATACTCTGTCAGACCTTCTTCCATATACGTTGTCCTGGGACTGGACAAACCGAAGGCACTATTCAGTATATCCATCTTAGTCACTGTTATCTAAGACTTATACAACAGCCCTTGCACTTTACTCCGTCTTCAATTTATCTTTGGCAGATATTGCTCGCAACGCTTATGCCTATACAGAGTGGTTCTTTGGATAATAATCCAACCGGTCTCTCCATATTAACAACGTTAAAATGGTAAAAACTTTGATAGTCTGTGATTCAACTATCAAATGAAAACATGTCGGTGTACAAACAACGATCTTATTTCCAAATGGAAATTCGATCGATCAATCATCATATGTTCATATTTCCTTATTTCATATATTTAGAAAATATATGTTATTAATCATTGGAAAACATTTCCATAGCTTATTTTCACATCACTATTATTTCGCAAGTATCAGTCCCTAACTGTAACTAGTATGAGAACAATTCTCTAAGTATAAATACGGAAGGTCGAAACCAACATCAGATCGTCACTTAGAAAACCGTTCAACTTACCCTCTCCAGTAAGTTTCTGAATTTGCTTAACACTATTTCTTAAATTCTTATCATGAAAACATTTCATTTTCTATGTTTAGAAAACATATCTGACTATATTTGGAAAACGTTCCCAAAACTCATTTACGGATTTCCAATGAACGTTGTATAAAACATCGTTATGCTTAATCCATTAATCGCTTATTACTTAACTATATTTCAAATCAACCTTTTCTATCGAACCACAACTATTCCTTTGTCAATTCTGAAGTCAATCAAGTTGGGGTATAATTACCTCTCAGACCTTAATTGAACAACGTCCTTTACTGTGAAATAGATGAAGCTCGTCACTCACTTTTCAAATCATCTGTTTACGCAAATTCTCGGATTCAGGTTACGAATCTACTTCTTATATGAAAATGTTTGATTATAACTATAACGTTATAATTCCTACTTCTGCAATATCTAAGCTAAATTATAACTTTATCTCCTAACTCGAATAATTTAACAGACACCTAATTTCTAAATCAATAACTAAATCTTGATTTAAACCCTGGAAAGTAGATAGTACTTTCCCGAATTCGCTATAATCGAATTCGACGTATAACTCTCTTTCGAGTAATCTCTATTTGATTAACTCTTCTTCGAATAACCTATATCCGATTATCTCTCTTCGAATAACTCATATTCAAAATCTCTCTCTTTCGAATAAACAATATTCGATCTCTTTCTTTCGAATATGCTATATTCGAAAATCTCCTTTCGATTTACTAATCGATAACTCCTTTCGATCAAACTAAAATCGATACCTCCTTTAACTCTATTCGAATAACTAATATTCGACTAACTCCTTTGGATCAACTCATTTGATTAACTCCTTCGAATAACTAATTCGAATAACCAATATTCGATTTACTCTAACTCGATTAACTTAATTCTAATCGATTTACTCCATTTCGATTCAACTTAATTCAAATCTATTAACTTAACTCAAATTGATTTACTCCTTTCGAATAACTAAATTCGATTTAACTCTTCTCGAATAACTAAATTCGATTAACTCAAATTGAATAACTTAATATTCAATTTACTCTTCGACTAACTCCTTTGGATTAACTAACTTCGACTAACTCCTTTGGATTAATTAACTTCGAATAACTCCTTTGGATTAACTAACTTCGAATAACTCCTTTGGATTAACTAACTTCGAATAGCTCCTTTGGATTAACTAACTTCGAATAACTCCTTTGGATTAACTAACTTCGAATAACCAATATCCGATAACTACTCTTCGAATAAATAATATTCGGTAACTCTTCTCAAATGAATAACATTTGATTTCTCCACTCGAATAAACTACATTCGATTACTCTTCCCTCGAATACACTACATTCGATAACTCTACTTCGAATAAGTGATATTCGGCAACTCTACTTGATTAACTCCACTTTGATAACTCTAACTGGTCAACTCTAACTGGTCAACTTTAACTGAGTAACTCTAACTGATCAACTCTAACTGGTCAACTTTAACTGGTCAACTCTAACTGTTTATCTTTAACTGGTAAATTTTAACTGGTTAACTCAAATGGTTTAACCTAACTTGATTTACTTGTCTCGATTAACTGAACTAATCCACTTAGTTTAACTTAGTTAATTCACTTTGATTAACTCTAACCGATTTACTTAGTTTAACTCAGCTAATTCACTTTGATTAACCCAACTAATTTACTTTGATTAACCAATTAGTTTAACTTGACTAATTCACTTAGTTTGACGCAACTAATTCACTTTGATTTACCAATTAGTTTAACTTAACTAATTCACTTTGGTTAACTTAACCAATTACTTTGATTAACTCGACTAACTTGCTTTGGTTAACCTAACAAATTACTTTGTTTAACTCGACTAACTTGCTTTGGTTAACCTAACCAATTACTTTGTTTAATCCTTTTATCACACTCTGGTTATAATTCCTACTTCTACAATATCTCCTTAAAATCCATATCGTGTCATACTTGTGTGCGAAGCACGTGTTTAAATCTAACCTTGTATAATTCTATTTATTTTCCGAACAAGTGTTCCTTTATTTATTCCCTAAATAAATATTCCTTTATTCCATTTATTTATAATCTAAATAAATGTTCCTTTATTCCATTTATTTTCTAAATAAATGTTTCCTTTTTCATTTATTTATTTCCTAATTAAATAAATGTTTTCCTTTTATAAAATCCTATCGATTTTATAAATAAGATTCATTTTCAATATGAACATTGAAAATCCCCTTATCAACATTTCGGTATGTTATGGTATTCAATCATATCAAATCACGATGTTCAATATCGTCCAAGCACATATAATTTCCCACAGATTTTATAACATATCATATAACGATATATGAAAAACAATAAAATAACTGTTGAGGAATCCAGTCGGATTCCTCCAACCTGTTTCCCTGCATCACAGATGTTAGACAATATAGATAACATCACTTTCAGTTCCATATGATATATTCTGCTAAACAGAATCAATATAGAAATTTAACTAACTGACTAGCAGTTCAATCAACACACAGTCAAACAGACAATTTTAACAGTTCTAACAATACAACATGAAATTATAAACTGTTCAGAGTTAGTGAGTTTTACTCACATTGGACGATCATCGTTAATAACGATAACTGTCAGTTGATTCCGTTCTTCCATAGGATTCAACTACGACTTGTTTTGTTTAATTCTTGAGAGCCCAAACATCTGACCCCTCTTCAAAACATGAGCCCAAGATTTCAACGTCCTCCCTGTTATTCCCATTTCGTTATAAATCCAACCAGTATATACCCTTTGTTTCACCGAGTACTTCACTTTCACTGATCACGTTCAAAATTGCTGCTTCAAACCAAGACGCTCCTGACTTCTTCATTACAACAAGAGTATAACCCCGTTATTCTTCACATAAACCAATTCAGTTCACGTTTCAACTCAACAGGAAACTACCCACTTCAGAAATCAACACATATGTCCGCCATTCATCACTTCACCGCACATTACTGTTTTGATGTTACAAAGCATCATCATCCCTTATTCCATGTTGCCTCGCCATACAGTGCCAAACTTTCAGAGGCATCCCACTTCTGTTCTTCGCTTTCTTCTAACATTTTCTCCTTCCAGTTTAAACAGGACAATCTCGTTTTATATTGAAAGACATGGTCTCACTTTCGTTGAAAACCAATGTCTACCATCCCCTGTCCACGTAAATACCCAACTTCCCTGTCTCCTCTTCACATATCCACGCCCCTTCATATTTAAATACCCGTTCTTCATTTTTATACTCCCTCTACATCTGTTGTTGGTCCCTACCCACCTTAGTATTTTACTCCAGAAGCAACTGTTATCTCGTACTCCATCTTCCTTCATTGGATTTAAACAACCCCATAATCCCCTTTAAGATAAAGACTTCTTCATATAAATTCAGTCAACCCTTCAACAATATTAGTTCACTGCTTCAGGCCATTTCCAAACATCCCGATACCATCATTAACTAAAATAGGAAATAACTTAAATTAATAGTTCCACCTTAAGTCTTCTTACTAACGTTTAAGGTCCCTTAACCCTTCTTCTACTTTGCCAGTACAGAACCGCAGGTAACCAAACTCCGTCATTCAACGGCTTTGCTCCCCTGTACCTCCATTTCACTGAAACCAGCGTGCCACTTTCCATCCTCTCCTTGACCAACTCGAACCCGTACACCATCCAGCAACTCAGATCCACTCACATCATCCCACATCACACCACTCGTACATCTCCACAACGTCCGACCTCAACCTCCTGTACCTACCATATGGAGCTCAAACAAATTTCGCAGTGAACAAATCTTGTTCGAACAGTGGTAAAGGCGCCTGGAGAAGAAGCTGCACTCGCCAGAAATCGAAATATGTTTTGTTTGGATTTTTAGGATTTTAATTTGATTTTATGTGGAATTTATGGTTCACGTTTTGAGAGGAAGAACAAAAAGGATCGGCGGCTGAAGTGTTATGACCACGGAGATAAATGAATTAGGTTAGAAAGGCTTTAAGGGTTCATTATATAGGGAATTAATTTGAATGCGTGGTTCTCTCTAGGCCAGGGGTTTGTATTTAGGTAATCTAGCTTCCACGTGTTTTATTTTTGTTCATTGGATTTCGTTTGGCTCCGACTACTATTACATGTCTCTCTACCGTCCACCTTTAAGTTTAAAATTGGTTTCAAAGAAAAATCTGCTAACTGTAAATGAAACGCACCCAATACATAAATTCCTTCTTACTTATGGGTTGCCATCGACAGATATGAAAATACTGTTGTAATCAGCGATGTGCCAGAATTCCAAAAATATAATAATACCGGTAGATTAACTCATATTTTGAAACCTCAAAAATGTTGATTTCAGGGTGCGAAATACTTCAAATAAAAAGTCGCTTATTAAATTAATTAAAAATTACAGTAAAATTCTAAAAATTATTTTATCACTCTTTCCCAAAAGAACCTCGTCTATATTCAAACCCGATCTCTAGTTATATTGAATAAACCGTTACGGTTGATAAACGATTCTATAGCGACTATTTTAAAATTTGATTTGGACATATCTCAAAATCTACACTACGAAATCCTGATTTTTCTCTTTCACTAGAAAGATATACTCCACCAGCTCCACACATTTCTTGTTTCACAGAAATTCGACTTAAAACGGATTCTGTATATTCAGTTGAAGTTCGAATCGCCAAATTGCGAACTGCCACGACGTTTCAAGTTCGTTTTAATTATAATTATAAATTATAAGTTCGAACGTTGTACTTTAAGTTATCGATATCGCCACATCGATATATAAATCATTAAATAAATTAATTATTCGACAGCTAACAAAACGCGCCATTACATAAAATCCGGTTTATTTTGAATCCTGTACACTCATTTGAAATTTGAAATCGAATTATCGAACTACCGCGTCATTTTCAATTCCTTTTATAATTATAAATAATTATATATATTCTAACGACGACGAATATAAATATATACGTTCGAATTCTATTCAAACTAAATTTTTCGTCGTTATTATTTAAAATAATTCATTTTAAATATTCAAAATTCATTAAATTCGCCAAAATAAAATTTTTAAATTGGCTCGGATTTCCGGGTTATTACAAACACTTGACCTGAGCTCCTTCTTCGATCACCCCGGATCCCTCAAGCATCATCAATGTGAAGACCCCTGTCAAAACCATAATGATCTCTGTCTCGACACCCGTCTATCACTTGCTCTGAGCTCCTTTCCTGATCATCTTGGATCCCTCGAGCATCATCAACATGGAGACCCCTGTCTAAAACATGATTAAAAGTTCCCAAATCCAATGGTCTCTTCAACGCATTAAACCACATATCACGTCAAAGTTCACAGATTGGAACGCTCTTCACTGTCAACATAATCTCTTCCACCAGAGTCTTTCGTTTCTCCAAAAAAGTAATAGCATAATTACCACTGAATCTACCAAGCTTTGTAGAAATAATTGATGCACAATTTAAAACAAATCGCCTCGCTTGGGTACCAATCTGTAATGCAAAAATTGCTCTGATACCAATTTGTTGTGCAAAAAAGGCTCAAACATGCTTAACTAGAAGAGACACTTCATTTGGGGATCGTTGGATCCATGCCAGGATGGGTTTACACTAAAGTCTACCTCTCAATACATAGCCAGTGCAAATTCATGTGTGTCATCAATTACATTACCAACACATGGTAATAATGTAATGGAGGAAAATTACCATAGCAACAAATGTGCAAAGATAGTAAATCAATACGTTTCTTTTGCATAGATGGAAGAAATTAATCCCTTCATTTATTTCTCTACCATCTCATTAAATGCAATCAATGCATTCCCATTATAAAAATATTTACTTTCCATTCTTTGCAAATTTGTTCCAATCAGTTTGTGATTTTGTATCATCAAATTTGTAAATTCGTTGGTCAAGAATAACATATTAATGGGGACAAATTTGAAAAAATAAATAAGGGCATATGTGTATGATGAGCATATTATTAAAGCTACAGGGCAATCCACTGATATGCACATGTCATAGTCAAATGGCAAGCCAATAATAACCAGCAAACAGAAGCAAATTACAACATGCAATTGTTGGATCAGAAATCAAGTACCATGGTAGCTGTACAGAAATCAACATTCGCCAAACAGAGTGAACACTAACCACATAGCCTAACACGCATACACCAAAAACAAGTCAAGATACAATAAGTTATTTACATGATTCAATGAAAAGAAATTCTTGTAATATAAACCTTTTAAGACATAGAAAGTTAATAGCTTGAAGGAAACCCTTGTAGACTTACTAATTTTGTTATGGTTAGTAGAACGAATCGCTTAGAACAAACTCTTTTCTTTCATTTTTCATTCTAGTACATTGTAATAACCCGGAAAATCTGGGCCAGTTTAAAATTTTTATTTTGGCAAATTTTAACGAATTTTGAATATTTAAAATAGATTATTTTAAATAGTATCGACGAAAATTTATTTTGAATAGAATTATAACGTATATATTATATACGTCGTCGTTAGAATATAAATAATTATATATATAATTATAAATAGAATTGAAAATGGCGCGGTAGTTCGATAATTCGATTTCAAACTTCAATTGAATGTACCGGGTGCAAAACAATCCGGATTTAAGTGAAACTAAAAACATTAGGATCTATTTTAGAATATCTTTCCGACGAATCTGAAAAATCAAAATTTCATAGCGGGAATCAAAAGATATGTCCAGTTGAAAATTCTGAATAGTCGCTATGGAATTCAAGCCCTTAAAAATGGAAATTTTGCAAACGACCTCGGATTTCGACGAAACCACTTTTGTTGGATCCGCAGTGTCAAATTATTGCTAGATTCCAAATTTCATAATTTTTCGAATCAATATGTGAGCGTGGCAAAGGAAAACGCGTTTGACCAGTTTCAGTTGATTTTAATCGACTGGAAAATGACCATTTTTCAAACGGTCTGAGAATTCGACGAAACTAGTTTTGTTAGGACCGTATCGTCAATAGGTAGCTAGAAAATATTTTTTTGGAATTTTTCTAGTTAGTATGTGACCCCAGTAAATTGAAATGCGCGTTCAAATTCAATATATAGAGTTATATGTTGATTTTAACGGAAACTGATCGAAACGATCGAATCAGCCTACGATACATATCCCATTGTGTTCGGAATGGGGGTAAAACGCCATGGACGACAGGCGGTGGGCCTCGTTTAGAGGTCGTATGTAAAAGTCAACTTTTTGAATTAAATAATTAAATAAAAAAATATCCTCCTCTCTCTTCCCTTCTATACTATCTGGCCCCCCCTTAACTTCCTCTTCCCCCGATGACAGATGAGAATCGAATTAAAAAAAAAACCCAATCCCGTCGTGCCCAAACCCCCCTCCCCCCGCGCCCCCGTCGACGATTTACCTCACGCCCCTCCCCTTGATGGCCACCGCGACCTTCGGCCTCCTATGGCGCCTCCGTCCATCTCCGCGAGCCCAAAAAAAACCCCATCGCCCCTTCATCGATTCGAATCCCCACCGGCCGGCGCCCTCCACCTCGAGCCCCCCCTCATCCGCACCCTCCTGCGCCCCTTCTTCCCCCTCCGCCTCCCTTCTTCTCCTTCCGATCCTCTCCCCCTCCGACGAGCGCGCAACCGAACCCCCAGCAGCCCCCTTTCTCTGAAATTTAAAAGTAAGCCTTCTTTACTTATTTAATTTTATTTTTCAGCTTTCTTTTATCTAAATTAGCATAGGTAAAAACTGATTTTATTATATAGAGATTTAGGATTTTTTATAAAAAAACTGATTTAGTATGATTTTTAAAAACTGAAAATTACATGAC
Source organism: Allium sativum (assembly GCA_030737875.1). NCBI lineage: Eukaryota > Viridiplantae > Streptophyta > Magnoliopsida > Asparagales > Amaryllidaceae > Allium > Allium sativum. The sequence continues at coordinate 84,977,824 of CM060918.1, forward strand.
TTTAAAACTGAAAATTATTTGATTTTTAGTGGATAAGGAAGCGATTTTTATTTATAATTATAGATAATAAAAATATAATTTTTACATAAGTAGGAAGATAAAAATATGATTTTTATATTTTTAAAATATTAAAGATGTAAAAATATGATAAAAATATAATCTTTACTATATAGAAGATGTAAAAGTATGATTTTTGTTTATGTAGAGAATTAAAAATATAATTTTTACATGATAGGAATATTAGAAATATCATCTTTATATGTGTAGCAAGATAAAATGTGATTTTTATAATGATAAATTTGAAAAGGCGAAATCTTTATATATAATAGCGTTGTAAAAATGGGATTTTTATATATTGAATAGCGAAGTAAAAATTCGATTTTTATATATTGAATAGCGAAGTAAAAAATTCGATTTTTATATATTGAATAGCGAAGTAAAAATTCGATTTTTATATATTGAATAGCGAAGTAAAAATTCGATTTTTATATATTGAATAGCGAAGTAAAAATTCGATTTTTATATATTGAATAGCGAAGTAAAAATGTGATTCTTTACATATGTAGAGAATACGGGCAAAGAAAGTGATGAAAGATGAAACGACGAAGATTTCTGCATAAGAAGAGTCGTGGCGTTGGATTAGCTATCTGTGAGAATTTCTCACTCTTTGATTTAATTTTCTAGTTATATATATATACTAGGATGCAGACGGTGTTTAGTAGCACCCGACACCTGTCGTCCACAGACCATGGACGGCTTGTATGTTTGTTTGATTTTGCTGTGTAGTTGATTGTGTGATGTGACATGAAATGAAATAAAATATTTATATAGTTTAAAATATTTTATAGTAAAAAATAGAATTTTTAACGTGTATGAGTGTAACGGCCCGTAACTTCCCCGTAAAGGAAAGCGTCGGATAGTTCGAGAACAAGCCACAACAGAACGCATATAAAGAACATTTCATTGTTAATTAAAACATTGCATCAGATTACAAGAATATACAGAGTATAAATGAATAAATATTTCACAGAGATATCAGAGATTTAAATTACATTTAAATACATCGCAGCGGAAAATAATACAATACACAACTAGAAGAGATATACGGATACAAAGCTTTCCGGATATCGTTCCAGCTGTAAACCAGGATCCTGTGAATATAAATCTGCAAAACCGAAACTACTAGCTGCCCGTGTCAAAATAGGGGCACCCAGAGTTTAGGTTAAAACAATAAACTCCAGGTCAGTCATGGGACTGGTGTGAGAACTAAAACAGTTATAATTCTTTATTTTAAAGTTCGGTAAATCAAGGGACCACGCCGTAACACGGAACGGGTTTCCTCCCAAGAATACCAGTGCATAAAACAAACAACGCAATGCTAAATAAAGAAAAATGAAGCTGTTATAAGACCCAGGTCCCATCACACAATGCAACGCAAGCCGAAGGATAGGGTTTTTACCTTATAACAGCCAAAGCATGCTTGATACGTTTAAAACACATTATTTGATACTATTATAAGTGCATAGTGTATAAAACAACTTCAAATCATAAGTATCAATCATAGGTGGCATGAGTGCCCCATCCCACTATGTCACCATACTAGGTTCTACAATTAAAACCGCAAATGTCACGTATTTGGAAATTGGATTTCCGTCTATGAACCGAGGCAAAAGATAGTCCTCAACCGATTCGAGACTGTCTAGCCCGAGCCTCAGGAACAGCCGCAACTGCCCCTTGGATCGTCAGGGCCGGTCCACCGATGTGGATTATTATGCCTGAACACTACGTTTCCCCACCCTATGGGGTGTAAGTCTGGTCCGTCCACCGACCAGAATGCATCGGCCGAAACCGATATAACCGAGGCGCCTCGCAACAGCAACAACCACATAAGTCAAACTCGTCAGGGCGTGTAAAACCACTGACGCCACTTCTAGCTAGAAAGAAACGCAAGTCCTCCCTGAGGTCCGTCTCCCGTTTTTGGTTCATACCGGGTGTGAAACTCGCGAATTCACGTTACACAAAGCTGTGCCACACAGGCTGTGCTTTGATCATCACCACAAGACTTTGCTTTTCAACAGAAGCCTTGATCAATTGCCACTTAGGCGTGCCACACAGGCAATTCACTCCATGCGTTTGATATCCATCAATATATAACCCCTGAGCTCGTACGTCTCAGAGAAGGGCGTTAAGCAAGAGAATAAATTCTCCGCCGCCAAACAGATATATATTTAATAGAAATCAATCACACAGACTAAAATCCAATGTCAGACACACAGTCCATTTACAAGTCCGTTCTGGGGCTGAACGAAACCGGAGGCACCTAGTACCCCGCATATCCATCGATCTCCAAGCACGTCTGGACGATCACTAACTGTTTCCATCTTCTTGGGTGTACAGCCCAATCAAGATCATCAGTAACCACCCAAACGACGTGAAGACTTCCGGTCTTCGACCACCATCTTCATCTTCGACACCACGTCGAATCAGTTATTCAGAATGGGATAAACCCGGTCTTTCTGAATAACTCGCGTATATATTATAAAAGTGTTACACAAACACAACATACGCCTCATTCCAATTCAGAATATTCTTTTATTCGAATATTCCTACTTTGGGAAAAGTTCCCATTAATTTTATTCAAGATAAATTCTTTAAATTTATTCTTTAATCTCCTTTGAATATCAATTCAAACTAGTCGGGATTAGCGAACCACACCGAAGTAATCATTTATTTTATTTCCCAATCCCAACCTATTCATCCCATGGAGTAAAACTGGTAATACTTCATATCTAACACCACAGTGTTATCGGTAAATTCAATTACAATTTCACGTTCAAATCTAATTAAAGATTTAACCATCGCCTGGAGCAAAACTGGTGATACTCCATTTTCGATCATTTCAATCTAATTTAAAGATTCATTAAAACTCCACTTAGTTTTAATCTTTAACTGGGTTAAAGAATCAGTGTCATTTAAAACACGGTTCACGATAAACCCAAAATCACATTCCATTAATTATCGGGTTAAAGAACAAGTGTTATTTAAAACACTGTTCACAATAAACCCAAAAATCAATACCAATTCAATTCCAATTAAATATCGTTTAATTGGTACACTTCATTAAATCTAAATAAAAAGATTTAATCTTTCCTCAACTGGGTTCAAGAACAGTGTTAGTGAAGACACCATTCACGACAAACCCAAATCACATTCGATATTCAATATAAGGCTCTGAATAGAAAATATATCGGCTTATATTCAATATCAAATTCTACGACTAACAAATGTCGTATTGGAAATAACGATATAAATATATATCTTTCAAATTTCCATAACAACATCTGTATAATCACGAATTCCAACATCGAAATATTCCGAAGACAATTTCGATTCAAATCCACTCCAATGCAATCATTGGAAATTTTGGTTATTTTCAAAACCCTTTTCAAATTCAATTTATTTATTTAAAAATAAATAGAATTATAATTCTAGTTCAAAACTAGTTCATTTCGATAAAAATCTATTTTTATCTTTTCAAACATGAAGTTTTTTCATCCCAAATCTTCACAAATCATTTCTTATGATTTTACACAAATTATTACTATTTTTAATAATTTTATCAAGGCCCGTACAGTCGATTTCCATCAATGGCCATCGAACTGCACTTACAGCGACCTTTTTCAAATTTGATTTGGACATAATTCCAAATCCAACCGTTAGATTTCTAATTTCTAATATTCGTTAGAAATCTCTTTTCGATACGAACCCAACGGTTCCGGTTTTAGGAGAATCCGACGGTCGGATCTCCCGCAATGTTCGTTTGAAATAAATGGTCGAAATTCACGAACTGCCGCGGCGCGGCGCGTTCTATTCAGGCCATTATATTATATATATAATATATATATAATATATTTCGTCGAGTTCTATTTAAAACGAATTATATAAATAGTTTTAAATTCGTTTCAAAAGCAATTTCAACTTCCCTTTCAGTTCAAATCAAAATTGAATTCTTCTCTATAAATTCGTTTTAAAATTCATTTCTATGCAATTCAAATTTCAATTCAATTTGAATTCATTTCAATTTGTTTTCAATTCGATTCATTTCGAAATCGTTTTCAATTCGATTCATTTCGAAATCGTTTTCAATTCAATTCATTTCGAAATCGTTTTCAATTCAATTCATTTCGAAATCGTTTTCAATTCAATTCATTTCGAAATCGTTTTCAATTCAATTCATTTCAAAATCGTTTTCAATTCAATTCATTTCGAAATCGTTTTCAATTCAATTCATTTCGAAATCGTTTTCAATTCAATTCATTTCGAAATTGTTTTCAATTCAATTCATTTCGAAATCGTTTTCAATTCAATTCATTTCGAAATCGTTTTCAATCTAATCACCACGGCTTCACATATTTCTATTTTCAAATATTCTATTTCAAATATTTCCTATTACCAAAATATTTGTTATTATCAAAATATTCTTTATTTTCACGATTGGAATGAGGCCCAATCACTTACCATATAAAGTTAATTATATGGATTTTCATACAACACATGTATATAATAGCAACGATAAATAATCAACCATCAACCAAAGTGCACTACACCGTATAAGCATCAAATATAGATATCTAACGCTTATAACAGCCTGTCAATCGATCGATCGACATATTTAATCAATCAGGATGAGTGAACTTCAAATTTCATCCTAACACCCGTGTGGGGTTTCAAACAATCAAACACATATTTTATTTGTGCTGTTGGGCGATGTGTAAAATTTATCGTCCCAATCAATGTCATTCAAATAGGTGTACATAAACAAACCGTCCGGTTTATAAATGAATATTTTATTTTATTCACTTCACGTTAAAATTATATTTTTAACGATAAAACATTTTATTTCAACCTATGAATTTCTATTCAATTCATTTACACAATAAAATGATATTTTTATTTTCTAACATATTTTAGAAAATTTCGGCGGCATAACGGCACGATACTAGAAACGGGACAAGGCCTAGCCTTATCCCCGGTCTAGTGAAGGCCCACGCCATTCACACATCAATCAAATCCATTCATATCACCAAACAATTCAATTTCAAATCAAATCATCTATCTAATCTATGCAACCAAACAAACAAGTCCATGGTCTGTGGACGATTGTGTCGGGTGCTACTAAACACCGTCTGCATCCTAGTATATATATATATGTATAACTAGAATAAGAAATTTAGAGTGAGGAGTTCTCACAGATAGCTATCCAAGCTCCACGGCACTTCTAATGCAGGAAATCTTCGCCAACTCGCCTTTTTTGTCGCTTTCGCCCGTATTCTCTACATATGTAAAAATCGAATTTTTACTTCGCTATTCAATATATAAAAATCATATTTTTATTTCGAAGTTCAATATATAAAAATCATATTTTTAATTCGAAGTTCAACATATAAAAATCATATTTTTAATTCGAAGTTCAACATATAAAAATCATATTTTTAATTCGAAGTTCAACATATAAAAATCATATTTTTAATTCGAAGTTCAACATATAAAAATCATATTTTTAATTCGAAGTTCAACATATAAAAATCATATTTTTACATCAATAAAAATCTCGCCTTTATAGAAATAACAATCTAATCTTTTCTAAATCAAAAATCTAATTTTTTTTTCCTAAATCAAAACTACGATCTTTTTCTAAACAAAATACGATCTTTTGCTAAACAAACATATGAACTTTTTCTAAACAAAAATACGAACTTTTCTAAACAAAAATATGAACTTTTTCTAAACAAAAATATGAACTTTTTCTAAACAAAAATATGAACTTTTTCTTAGATAAAAATCCTATCTTTATTCTTTAATCATTTTAAAAAATCAAATCTTTTATAGTTTTTTTTTTAAAAAAAAATCACCTCTTTTATATATTAAAAATCACGTCTTTTGCCTTTTTACATATAAAGATCTCGTCTTCTTAAACTTATAGATGCCGCCTTTTCAAAAATAATTTTATTAAGCTATATGTGTTAAAGGTTATATTTTTATCAAGCTTTACAGTAAAAAAAAACTTAACCTTACAGTTTTAAAATCAGTTTAAAGTAAATAAATAAAATCAGTTTTAAAGTAAATAAATAAAAAAAATCAGGGAACTTACAGAGGGGGGGGGGGACTGTCGAGTGGTCGGCGTCGGGGTGGGGGGGGGGGGGGCTCTCGAGCAGGCGGAGGGGACACGGGGTGGGGGTGGTGGCGGATGGAGGCGCCAGCAAGAGAAGGGGGAGGCGTCGATTGTGGGGCGGCTCGGGTGTGGTGATGGGTGCTGCCGCGAGGTGGATGGAGGGAGGGGGAGGGCGGATCCGCGCCAGAGGCGGCGCGATGGTCGATGCGGGGGGGGGGGGGGGGGGGGCTGCGCTCCTCCCCGTTTCGTCTTTCTTTCTCTTTTTTTTATTTATTTATTTAGATTTTGAAATGATACGGGGGGGGGGGGGGCAGAGGTATAAGGGGAAGAGACCTTTTTTTTTATTTAATTCGAAAAAGTTGACTTTTACATACAAACTCGAAACGAGGCCCACCGCCTGTCGTCCATAGCGTTTTACCCCTATTCTGAACACAATGGGATATGTATCGTAAGCTGGTTCGACTATTTCGATCAGTTTCCGTTGAATTTACATTTAAATCGCTATATTGAATTTTGACCGTACATTTCAAATTACCGGGGTCACATACGAACTTTAAAAATTCCAGAAAAATATTTTCTAGCTTCGTATTGACGATACAGTCCTAACAAAACTAGTTTCGTCGAATTCTGAGACCGTTTGAAAAATGGTCATTTTCCAGTCGATTAAAATCAACTGAAACTGGTCAAACGCGTTTTCCTTTGCCACGCTCACATATTGATTCGAAAAATTATGAAATTTGAAACCTAGCAATAACTTGACACTGCGGACCCAACAAAACTGGTTTCGTCGAAATCCGAGGTCGTTTGCAAAATGTCAATTTTTAAGGGCCTGAATTCCATAGCGACTATTCAGAATTTTCAACTGGACATATCTTTTGATTCCCGCAATGAAATCTTGATTTGTCGGATTCGTTGGAAAGATATTCACAATTAGATCCTAATGTTTTTGGTTTCACTAAAATCCGGATTGTTTTGCACCCGGTACATTCAATTGAAGTTTGAAATCGAATTATCGAACTACCGCGCCATTTTCAATTCTATTTATAATTATATATAAATATTTATACTCTAACGACGACGTATATAATATATACGTCGAATTCTATTCAAACTAAATTTCTCGTCGTTTTTATTTAAAATAATCCATTTTAAATATTCAAAATTCGTTAAAATAGCCAAAATAAAATTTTTAAACTGGCCCAGATTTTCGGGTTGTTACAATCTCCCCCACTTAAAACTTTTCGTCCCCGAAAAGGAACAAAGTCGAAAGTGGTTTGATTAATAAGCTCTACATTCGATCTGGCTTCCATTCTCCAACTCTTTAGTTTCTGAGAATTTTCAAAAATTCAAAAATTTGGCTAACACCCTAAATTTTTGAAAAATTTCGCCATAACCTCCCCTGCACCGGGAGCATCGGGGAATTTCAAATAGCTTCCCCGGTCCTTCAGATCTCAAAAAGAAAAAGAAAAAGCCAAGCGGCTAGCCAATAGGCTCACAAAATCATCATCACCCAAACAAAACAGGAAATTATGTAGTAAACATGTACCTATTTGTCGGGCAAACAAATTTTATTCTCTGCTCTAGCCTCCTTGCTATGACCTGTTCAATATAAGCATATGTATATGCAAGCAGATGCGACCAATTTTCAATATAGTTCAATATTTGGTTCAATTAGGCTAAATGGTTCATAATTAGCAAACAAATAAACAAGCAACCCAAACATCAATCAATTATTGAATTAGAGTTTCAAATTCATAATTTTGATACATATACAAAAATCATGTTTTTGATGCCAAATCACAACAATAAGCCCTATCTAGTTTTGGTTCTCACACCAGCCTAATGGAAATATATAGATATCACACCTTCGTCACTCGAAAATAAATACTGGTAACGCTGCAGCATTATCAGAATCATCCCCGGGCAACTAGAATGTGATCCTATATCTACCCAATATATTAAAACTTTGAATATACGTTTGCAAGGCGTGTATGCAAATTCTTTATATACTGAATTGTCCAAAATCAATATAAATAAATAATCAAATACGAATAAGTGATTTAGATTTTCAAAACAAAATTGGTTTTCATTTTAAAAATATACTCTTCACACTCGTTCTAGGATACTACTGATCCCATCTCTAACGAGTCATTCTAATTGGACATTACTAATCCAATACCTGATGAATTCTTTCGTATGGTTCTAATGTGCCTTGTTCTCTAGCTTTGTAAACCAAAGCTCTGACACCATGTGTAACGGCCCGTAACTTCCCCGTAAAGGAAAGCGTCGGATAGTTCGAGAACATGACACAACAGAACGCATATAAAGAACATTTCATTGTTAATTAAAACATTGCATCAGATTACAAGAATATACAGAGTATAAATGAATAAATATTTCACAGAGATATCAGAGATTTAAATTACATTTAAATACATCGCAGCGGAAAATAATACAATACACAACTAGAAGAGATATACGGATACAAAGCTTTCCGGATATCGTTCCAGCTGTAAACCAGGATCCTGTGAATATAAATCTGCAAAACCGAAACTACTAGCTGCCCGTGTCAAAATAGGGGCACCCAGAGTTTAGGTTAAAACAATAAACTCCAGGTCAGTCATGGGACTGGTGTGAGAACTAAAACAGTTATAATTCTTTATTTTAAAGTTCGGTAAATCAAGGGACCACGCCGTAACACGGAACGGGTTTCCTCCCAAGAATACCAGTGCATAAAACAAACAGCGCAATGCTAAATAAAGAAAAATGAAGCTGTTATAAGACCCAGGTCCCATCACACAATGCAATGCAAGCCGGAGGATAGGGTTTTTACCTTATAACAGCCAAAGCATGCTTGATACGTTTAAAACACATTATTTGATACTATTATAAGTGCATAGTGTATAAAACAACTTCAAATCATAAGTATCAATCATAGGCGGCATGAGCGCCCCATCCCACTATGTCACCATACTAGGTTCTACAATTAAAACCACAAATGTCACGTATTTGGAAATTGGATTTCCGTCTATGAACCGAGGCAAAAGATAGTCCTCAACCGATTCGAGACTGTCTAGCCCGAGCCTCAGGAACAGCCGCAACTGCCCCTTGGATCGTCAGGGCCGGTCCACCGATGTGGATTATTATGCCTGAACACTACGTTTCCCCACCCTATGGGGTGTAAGTCTGGTCCGTCCGCCGACCAGAATGCATCGGCCGAAACCGATATAACCGAGGCGCCTTGCAACAGCAACAACCACATAAGTCAAACTCGTCAGGGCGTGTAAAACCACTGACGCCACTTCTAGCTAGAAAGAAACGCAAGTCCTCCCTGAGGTCCGTCTCCCGTTTTTGGTTCATACCGGGTGTGAAACTCGCGAATTCACGTTACACAAAGCTGTGCCACACAGGCTGTGCTTTGATCATCACCACAAGACTTTGCTTTTCAACAGAAGCCTTGATCAATTGCCACTTAGGCGTGCCACACAGGCAATTCACTCCATGCGTTTGATATCCATCAATATATAACCCCTGAGCTCGTACGTCTCAGAGAAGGGCGTTAAGCAAGAGAATAAATTCTCCGCCGCCAAACAGATATATATTTAATAGAAATCAATCACACAGACTAAAACCCAATGTCAGACACACAGTCCATTTACAAGTCCGTTCTGGGGCTGAACGAAACCGGAGGCACCTAGTACCCCGCATATCCATCGATCTCCAAGCACGTCTGGACGATCACTAACTGTTTCCATCTTCTTGGGTGTACAGCCCAATCAAGATCATCAGTAACCACCCAAACGACGTGAAGACTTCCGGTCTTCGACCACCGTCTTCATCTTCGACACCACGTCGAATCAGTTATTCAGAATGGGATAAACCCGGTCTTTCTGAATAACTCGCGTATATATTATAAAAGTGTTACTGAAACACAACATACGCCTCATTCCAATTTAGAATATTCTTTTATTCGAATATTCCTATACTTTGGGAAAAGTTCCCATTAATTTTATTCAAGATAAATTCTTTAAATTTATTCTTTAATCTCCTTTGAATATCAATTCAAACTAGTCGGGATTAGCGAACCACACCGAAGTAATCATTTATTTTATTTCCCAATCCCAACCTATTCATCCCATGGAGTAAAACTGGTAATACTTCATATCTAACACCACAGTGTTATCGGTAAATTCAATTACCATTTCACGTTCAAATCTAATTAAAGATTTAACCATCGCCTGGAGCAAAACTGGTGATACTCCATTTTCGATCATTTCAATCTAATTTAAAGATTCATTAAAACTCCACTTAGTTTTAATCTTTAACTGGGTTAAAGAATCAGTGTCATTTAAAACACGGTTCACGATAAACCCAAAATCACATTCCATTAATTATCGGGTTAAAGAACAAGTGTTATTTAAAACACTGTTCACGATAAACCCAAAAATCAATACCAATTCAATTCCAATTAAATATCGTTTAATTGGTACACTTCATTAAATCTAAATAAAAAGATTTAATCTTTCCTCAGCTGGGTTCAAGAACAGTGTTAGTGAAGACACCATTCACGACAAACCCAAATCACATTCGATATTCAATACAAGGCTCTGAATAGAAAATATATCGGCTTATATTCAATATCAAATTCTACGACTAACAAATGTCGTATTGGAAATAACGATATAAATATATATCTTTCAAATTTCCATAACAACATCTGTATAATCACGAATTCCAATATCAAAATATTCCGAAGACAATTTCGATTCAAATCCACTCCAATGCAATCATTGGAAATTTTGGTTATTTTCAAAACCCTTTTCAAATTCAATTTATTTATTTAAAAATAAATAGAATTATAATTCTAGTTCAAAACAAGTTCATTACGATAAAAATCTATTTTTGTCTTTTCAAACATGAAGTTTTTTCATCCCAAATCTTCACAAATCATTTCTTATGATTTTACACAAATTATTACTATTTTTAATAATTTTATCAAGGCCCGTACAGTCGATTTCCATCAATGGCCATCGAACTGCACTTACAACGACCTTTTTCAAATTTGATTTGGACATAATTCCAAATCCAACCGTTAGATTTCTAATTTCTAATATTCGTTAGAAAGCTCTTTTCGATACGAACCCAACGGTTCCGGTTTTAGGAGAATCCGACGGTCGGATCTCCCGTAATGTCCGTTTGAAATAAATGGTCGAAATTCACGAACTGCCGCGGCGCGGCGCGTTCTATTCAGGCCATTATATTATCTATATAATATATATATAATATATTTCATCGATTTCTATTTAAAACGAATTATATAAATAGTTTTAAATTCGTTTCAAAAGCAATTTCAACTTCCCTTTCAATTCAAATCAAAATTGAATTCTTCTCTATAAATTCGTTTTAAAATTCATTTCTATGCAATTCAAATTTCAATTCAATTTGAATTCATTTCAATTCGTTTTCAATTCGATTCATTTCGAAATCGTTTTCAATTCGATTCATTTCGAAATCGTTTTCAATTCGATTCATTTCGAAATCGTTTTCAATTCAATTCATTTCGAAATCGTTTTCAATTCAATTCATTTCGAAATCGTTTTCAATTCAATTCATTTCGAAATCGTTTTCAATTCAATTCATTTCGAAATCGTTTTCAATTCAATTCATTTCGAAATCGTTTTCAATTCAATTCATTTCGAAATCGTTTTCAATTCAATTCATTTCGAAATCGTTTTCAATCTAATCACCACGGCTTCACATATTTCTATTTTCAAATATTCTATTTCAAATATTTCCTATTACCAAAATATTTGTTATTATCAAAATATTCTTTATTTTCACGATTGGAATGAGGCCCAATCAATTACCATATAAAGTTAATTATATGGATTTTCATACAACACATGTATATAATAGCAACGATAAATAATCAACCATCAACCAAAGTGCACTACACCGTATAAGCATCAAATATAGATATCTAACGCTTATAACAGCCTGTCAATCGATCGATCGACATATTTAATCAATCAGGATGAGTGAACTTCAAATTTCATCCTAACACCCGTGTGGGGTTTCAAACAATCAAACACATATTTTATTTGTGCTGTTGGGCGATGTGTAAAATTTATCGTCCCAATCAATGTCATTCAAATAGGTGTACATAAACAAACCGTCCGGTTTATAAATGAATATTTTATTTTATTCACTTCACGTTAAAATTATATTTTTAACGATAAAACATTTTATTTCAACCTATGAATTTCTATTCAATTCATTTACACAATAAAATGATATTTTTATTTTCTAACATATTTTAGAAAATTTCGGCGGCATAACGGCACGATACTAGAAACGGGACAAGGCCTAGCCTTATCCCCGGTCTAGTGAAGGCCCACGCCATTCACACATCAATCAAATCCATTCATCTCACCAAACAATTCAATTTCACCAAACAATTCAATTTCAAATCAAATCATCTATCTAATCTATGCAACCAAACAAACTAGTCCATGGTCTGTGGACGATTGTGTCGGGTGCTACTAAACACCGTCTGCATCCTAGTATATATATATATATATATATATGTATAACTAGAATAAGAAATTTAGAGTGAGGAGTTCTCACAGATAGCTATCCAAGCTCCACGGCACTTCTAATGCAGGAAATCTTCGCCAACTCGCCTTTTTTGTCGCTTTCGCCCGTATTCTCTACATATGTAAAAATCGAATTTTTACTTCGCTATTCAATATATAAAAATCATATTTTTATTTCGAAGTTCAATATATAAAAATCATATTTTTAATTCGAAGTTCAACATATAAAAATCATATTTTTAATTCGAAGTTCAACATATAAAAATCATATTTTTAATTCGAAGTTCAACATATAAAAATCATATTTTTAATTCGAAGTTCAACATATAAAAATCATATTTTCAATTCGAAGTTCAACATATAAAAATCATATTTTTACATCAATAAAAATCTCGCCTTTATAGAAATAACAATCTAATCTTTTCTAAATCAAAAATCTAATTTTTTTTCCTAAATCAAAACTACGATCTTTTTCTAAACAAAATACGATCTTTTGCTAAACAAACATATGAACTTTTTCCAAACAAAAATACGAACTTTTTCTAAACAAAAATATGAACTTTTTCTAAACAAAAATATGAACTTTTTCTAAACAAAAATATGAACTTTTTCTTAGATAAAAATCCTATCTTTATTCTCTAATCATTTTAAAAAATCAAATCTTTTATAGTTTTTTTTTTTTAAAAAAAATCACCTCTTTTATATATTAAAAATCACGTCTTTTGCCTTTTTACATATAAAGATCTCGTCTTCTTAAACTTATAGATGCCGCCTTTTCAAAAATAATTTTATTAAGCTATATGTGTTAAAGGTTATATTTTTATCAAGCTTTACAGTAAAAAAAAACTTAACCTTACAGTTTTAAAATCAATAAGTAAAATCAGTTTAAAGTAAATAAATAAAATCAGTTTTAAAGTAAATAAATAAAAAAAATCAGGGAACTTACAGAGGGGGGGGGGACTGTCGAGTGGTCGGCGCCGCGGTGGGGGGGGGGGGGGCTCTCGAGCAGGCGGAGGGGACACGGGGTGGGGGTGGTGGAGGATGGAGGCGCCAGCAAGAGAAGGGGGAGGCGTCGATTGTGGGGCGGCTCGGGTGTGGTGATGGGTGCTGCCGCGAGGTGGATGGAGGGAGGGGGAGGGCGGATCCGCGCCAGAGGCGGCGCGATGGTCGATGCGGGGGGGGGGGGGGGGGGCTGCGCTCCTCCCCGTTTCATCTTTCTTTCTCTTTTTTTTTTATTTATTTTGATTCTGAAATGATACGGGGGGGGGGGGTGCAGAGGTATAAGGGGAAGAGACCCTTTTTTTTTATTTAATTCGAAAAAGTTGACTTTTACATACAAACTCGAAACGAGGCCCACCGCCTGTCGTCCATAGCGTTTTACCCCTATTCCGAACACAATGGGATATGTATCGTAAGCTAGTTCGACTATTTCGATCAGTTTCCGTTGAATTTACATTTAAATCGCTATATTGAATTTTGACCGTACATTTCAAATTACCGGGGTCACATACGAACTTTAAAAATTCCAGAAAAATATTTTCTAGCTTCGTATTGACGATACAGTCCTAACAAAACTAGTTTCGTCGAATTTTGAGACCGTTTGAAAAATGGTCATTTTCCAGTCGATTAAAATCAACTGAAACTGGTCAAACGCGTTTTCCTTTGCCACGCTCACATATTAATTCGAAAAATTATGAAATTTGAAACCTAGCAATAACTTGACACTGCGGACCCAACAAAACTGGTTTCGTCGAAATCCGAGGTCGTTTGCAAAATGTCAATTTTTAAGGGCCTGAATTCCATAGCGACTATTCAGAATTTTCAACTGGACATATCTTTTGATTCCCGCAATGAAATCTTGATTTGTCGAATTCGTTGGAAAGATATTCACAATTAGATCCTAATGTTTTTGGTTTCACTAAAATCCGGATTGTTTTGCACCCGGTACATTCAATTGAAGTTTGAAATCGAATTATCGAACTACCGCGCCATTTTCAATTCTATTTATAATTATATATAAATATTTATACTCTAACGACGACGTATATAATATATACGTCGAATTCTATTCAAACTAAATTTCTCGTCGTTTTTATTTAAAATAATCCATTTTAAATATTCAAAATTCGTTAAAATAGCCAAAATAAAATTTTTAAACTAGCCCAGATTTTCGGGTTGTTACAATGAGACGACCCAAAATCCCGTTCAGACGGAAACAGGGTTATCTTTGGAATATAACACAGAAACAGATAATAGCAGAACAAAATTAAATAAATACACCAGATAATGAACAATAGAATATACTTGATAAAAGTAATCATCAGAGTTACACAGTATACAGGATCTTACTTAGTACAAATACAGTTCAGCTATACATAAATGTCTACAGCGGAAATAAACAAAATATGTACAATAGGAGCTGAACAGCATAAAAGGAAATAAATGATAGAATCCATCTTCAGCTCCAGCTATCCAGAAAGAACCAGCTAAACCTGAATATAAGGCTGCCCATGTAGAAAAAGGGGCACCCGAGTTTGGAAGTGAAACAAACTACGAGTCAGTCATGGGACTGGTATGAGAAATCCACTCAACACATATATAATTGGCTAATCACAGGACCACGCCACTTTCGTGGAACGGGTTTACTCCATTGGATTGCCAGTGCTTTAAAACTAATCTTTCTTTTAAACATCGCTATGCTTTTTATAAAAATGAAGCCATTATAAGACTCAGTTCCCATCACACAATGCAACGCAAACCGGAGGATAGAGTTTTACCTTATAATGGCCAAAATATGATTGATACGAATAAAACAAAAGCATTTGGTATTATGACTAGTGTTTATATGTTTCAAAAACAATTTCAATCATAACTATCAATCATAGACGGCATGGGTACCATATATCATGTCGCCATATATATATATACAATCAAAACCGCACGATGTCGTATTTGGAAATTGGATTTCTGTCATGAACCAAGGCAAAAGATAGTCCTTACCGAATTCGAGACGCTCTAGCCCGCCCCTCAGGCAAGTACTCTGTCAAGCCTTTGGATCGTCAGGGCCGGTCCACCGATGTGGATTAAAATTCCTGAACACTGCGTTTCCCCACCCTTTGGGGTGTAAATGAGCCAACGAATGACTCCATCGGACCCGAATTTCCCGATCAAACCGAGGCGTCTCGCAACAGCAACAACCACATAGGTGAAAAGTATATAAATGTCAGGGCTGGTAGTTCACTGACACCACCCTAGCTAGAAAGAAACGCATGCCCTCCCTGAGGTCCTTCTCCCGTTTTAGGTTCATACCGGGGTGTGAGGCTCGCGAATTCACGTTATACACAAAGCTACGCCACACAGGCGGTGCTTTGATCATCACAACAAGACTTTGCTTTTCAACAGGAGCCCTGATCACTGCATCTTAGCACGCCACACAGGCAATTCATGCCATGCGACTGATGTCCGTCGATATACAACCTCTGAGCTTGTGCGTCTCAGAGAAGGGCGTTAAGCAAAAGAATAAATTCTCCGCCGCCAAACAGATGTATATTTAACAGAAATCAATCAACACAGAATAAACTCCAATGTCAGACACACAGTCCATTTACAAGTCCGTTCTGGGTCTGAACGAAACTGGAGGCACTAAATACCTCGCAAACCCTTCGATCACCACGTACGTCTGGACGATCACCACTCATTATCCATATTTCGGGATGCCTCCCAATCAGGACCTCGGTTACCATCCAAACGAGGTGAAGATCTCCGGTCTTCGACCGTCGTCTTCATCTTCGAATTTCAATCGTCGGTCAATCATTTGAAATGAGAATTAACTCGGCCTTTTCAAATAATTCACGTATATTTAGAATTTCAATTCAATTTATTTCAATG
Organism: Allium sativum; assembly: GCA_030737875.1. Taxonomy (NCBI): domain Eukaryota; kingdom Viridiplantae; phylum Streptophyta; class Magnoliopsida; order Asparagales; family Amaryllidaceae; genus Allium; species Allium sativum. The sequence continues at coordinate 84,994,480 of CM060918.1, forward strand.
GTTAAATTATTCGTCAACACCAATTTTGTTCTTTAATGTAATTTTCACACCAAACACATTCAACCATCAAATATCACATAAATCAAGCAAATTCAGTTTATTTCCATTCCATAACGTTCCCAATATTTTATAACGATTTATCGCTATTTTTATTTATTTTAAAATAGCTAATTTATTCAAAACGACGCTTCGGGCCATAACGCGGCCGTGGCGCTGTTTTTCTTCGGATTTGATTTACACATATCTGAAAATCTAACCGCTGGATCTTCACAGAATTTACATCATTAGAAAGGTCTTTTCAAAACGAATCCAACGGTTCCAGTTTCGGGAAAATCCGATGGTCGGATCTCCCGTTACAATCGTTTGAAATTTCGATTTCAAAATACGAACTGCAGCGTCGTTATTCGATTAAATATATAATTATATTTATATATATATAAATATAATCGCTTCTGGCGCTGTTTTTCTTCAGATTTGAATTAAACATTCCAGACAATCCAACCGTTGGATTTTTACAAGGTTGGTGCCGTTGGGAAGATATTTCCAAGGCGAACCCGACGGTTGAGATTTCGGGAAAATCCAATGGTCGGATTCCCCGTACTAGTTGTTTGAAATCACGGTTTCAAAATACGAACTGCACGGCTTCGTTTCGTTTTAATTTTATTTATATTTATATATTTATATAAATATAGTTCATTCAATGATTTCAATATCGTTTTCACTTCAAATTTTTTCTAACACCTTAAAATTTTGGAAAATTTCGCCATAACCTCCCCTGCACCGGGAGCATCGGGAAATTGGCTTTCCCGGTCCTTCTAATCTCAAAAAGGAAAAGAAAAAGCCAAGCGGCTAGCCAACAGGCTCATAAAATCATCACCCAAACAAAGCAGTAAATGTGTACCTATTTGTCGGGCACAATATTTTATTCCTCTTCTCTAGCCCCTTTGCTATAACCTGTTCAATGAATATGCATGTACATATATATATACAGTTCTTATCATTTATCCTTTTCTATTCAACTTCATATTTGATTTCTATTTGGTTTAAAAACACCATTCATTCTATTGTTACATAAATAGGTGCAAATCATTTCATTAGCTAATTAATGAATATTTCAACTCATATATGTTTATTTTGAACAAGTGGCTATTTTTAACACTTCACATTTCAACGGTTTATGCGTACAATAAAAATGTGATTTTTATTGTAAAACAATTCATTTCAAAACACTATTTTTCTATATAATTCATGTTGGTGATAAAAATGAGATCTTTATCATAAAACAATTTCTTTTAAAACGAGATTACTTTACACAGTTCATATAGTCGATAAAAGGTGATTTTTATTATCAACCGATTTATTTCAAAATAGGAATACCATTCAACACATGAATTTCTAATCAACGAATGAATATCAATTCAACACATGAATGTTTTCTATAGTTTTTATATATAGATAAAAATGTGATTTTTATTATCAAACAATTTATTTCAAAATATGAATACCATTCAACACATGAATTTCTAATCAACGAATGAATATCAATTCAACACATGAATGTTTTCTATAGAAGGAATAAATATAGTTTAAGCAGATGAAAATAATTCAAACATACGAATATTATTCAAAATTTCGGCAGCATAACGACAGGGTAGTTAAACCGGGACCGTCCCTAGTACGGCTCCTCGCTCTACCTTAAAACCTCGCGGTTTTTGACAATGGGGATCATGCATCTAGTTCGCACGCAGGCGGCATGTATATATTTATTTCATTTCCACAAACTAATCCTATGTGGTTTCAACCAAATATTTCTCAACCACAAATGGGTATTTTTCAACCACAATCAACCAATATCAATCACAAACAATCCCAAACAATCATTCGCTATCAATCAATTTCAACCAATAAATATCGTCCATGGTTTGTGGATGAGGGGCGTATATATATATATATATATATATATTTATATATAGCAATTCACTTTCATTTCACACACATATATATATATTTTTAAATCAGAAATCTCACCAATAGCTATCCAACTGCACGACACTTCCTTGCATAAAATCTTCGCCAATCTCTCTTGCTTGTCGCTTTCGTTGCCCGTATTCTCTACATATGTAAAAATCGAATTTTTACTATGTTATTCAATATATAAAAATCGAATTTCAAAAATATAGATTCCGCCCTTTCAAAAATAAAGATTATATTTTTATTATTCCTATGGTGTAAAAATTATATTCTTATTACTTTAAAAATATAAAAAAAATCATATCTTGCTTCTTCTACTTAATAAAAATTCCGTCTTTTCTATTTTAAAAATATGACCTTTATTTTTGATTTTTTTTCCAAGTTCAAATCCTTTCTATTTTAAAGCTCAAATCTTTTCTATTTTAAAGCTCAAATCTTTTTCTACTTAAAATTCAAATCTTATCTATTTTAAATCTTAAAATTAAAAATAAGTTTGTAAAACCTTTTCAAAATCAGTTTTTAAATGCTTTTTCAAAATCAGTTTTACATCTTTTCAAAAATCCGTTTTACAACATTTTAAAAATCAGTTTTAAATCATTTTAAAAAATCAGTTTTTCCTAATTAAAATCAGTTTTAATCCTTTATAAAAATTCAGTTTTAAACCTAATTAAAATTCAGTTTTTTCCTTTTTTAAGAAAATCAGTTTTAAATCATTTAAAATCAGTTTTTATAACTTTTTTTAAAATCAGTTTTTAACAGAATAATAAATAAAAATAAAATAAAACAAAAACGACTTACATTGATCGGCGAGGGGGGGGGGGGGGTGGTTTCTGCGTCAGGTGGCGGTGGGTCTTCGGTGGTGGTTTGAATTCGAAGGAGGGGGGCTCGTCTTCGTCGCGCTCGTGCGGTCTGGGGGGGGGGGGGGGCTTCGGGGTTGCGCCACTGGGAGGAGGGAAGCTGGACCAAGGGGGGCGGCGATGTCTTCGTCTTCGTCGGAGCTCCGGTGGTGCGGCGATGCTTCAGGGGGCGTCGATCGATAGTTTTAGGGTTTTTCCCCTTTTTTTTTATTTTGAACGAGAATGAATGTGAGGAGAGAGAGAGAAAAGGAGTTTATATAAATATTTATTATTATTAAATTCTATTTAAAAGTTGACTTTTTATTCGAAGTCGAAATGGGACCCACCGACTGTCGTGTATAGCGTATTACCCCCATTCCGAACACAATGGGATATGTATCGCTAGCTGATTTGATCGTTACAATCAGTTTCCGTTGAATTTACATTTAAATCATTATATTGAATTTTAAACGTACATTTCAAATTACCGGGGCCACATACTAACTAGAAAAATTCCCGAAAAATATTTTCTAGCTTCGTATTGACGATACGGTCCTAACAAAACTAGTTTCGTCGAATTCTGAGACCGTTTGAAAAATGGCCAATTTCCAGTCGATTAAAATCAACTGAAACTGGTCAAACGCGTTTTCCTTTGCCACGCTCACATATTGATTCGAAAAATTATGAAATTTGAAACCTAGCAATAACTTGACCCCACGAATCCAACAAAAGTGGTTTCGTCGAAATCCGAGGTCGTTTGCAAAATGTCCATTTTTAAGGGCCTGAATTCCATAGCGACTATTCAGAATTTTCAACTGGACATATCTTTTGATTCCTGCTATCAAATTTCGATTGGTCAGATTCGTTGTAAAGATATCATCAATTAGATCCTAATGTTTTTGGTTTCACTAAAATCCGGATTGTTTTGCACCCGGTATATTCAATTGAAGTTTGAAATCGAATTATCGAACTACCGCGCTATTTTCAATTCTATATATAATTATAATTAATTATATTCGTTTTCAAATGTCGATTCAAACTCAGTTTTCATCGCCATTATTTAAAATATTTATTTTAAATATTTAAAATCCATTATTTTAGCCAATTTAAAAATTTTAAATTGGTTCAGATTTTCTGGGTCGTTACAATCTCCCCCACTTAAAACTTTTCGTCCCCGAAAAGGAACAAAGTCGAAAGTGGTTTGATAAATCTACAATCACACAACACAACAACCAATCCAATTGTTTTTAACCTTTCAAAAATATACTAATCTATTTTCATACTCCTTAAAAATCATTCAGACCGTATAATTAAAAGTGTATATCTATGAAAAGAAAATATCAATAGAGTAGAGAATTGAATGGTAATGCAAAGTAGGTTAAATGTACCTTGCACCGGAGTCAATCAGAGATATCTACTCGGCATCTGGGATAAGCTTTCTGAATGCTCTCCTCAGTTTCCCAAGTACAATCTCGCGGATCTCCACTCCATTGCACTTTGACTAAGTGAACCTTCTTGTTTCTCAGCTCTTTGGTTTCTTTGCCGATAATCTTTAGCGGCTCTCGCCTCACAGCTAATTCTGGAGTAATTTCAATATCCTGCTGAGCTGCTTCTTCCACGATCAAGTCTGGATCATGAACGTGCTTTCGAAGTTGAGATATGTGAAATACATCATGCACTCCAGGCAACCAGTCAGGCAATTTGACCCTATAAGCGAGAGTCCCAATCCGTTCCAGAATAGGGAACGGACCAATGAATTTGGGTGCCAACTTTCCAGTTTTACCGAACCGGATAACTCCTCTCATCGGCGATACTTTCAAATATACATAGTCGCCAACTTCAAAGGATATATCTCTTCTTCTTCTATCGGCATAGCTCTTTTGTCGGCTTTGAGCGGCGAGTAATCGCTTCTTAATAAAATCGACTTTGTCGGCAGCTTCTCGAATCATATCAGGACCCAACACAAGTCTATTTCCAGGCTCGACCCAACAAGCAGGAGATCGGCACGGTCTACCATACAATGCTTCGAATGGCGACATTGTCAGACTCGCCTGGTAGCTGTTGTTATAAGAGAATTCAGCCAAATGCAGATGGTCTTCCCATGATCCACCGAAATCTAGAACACAAGCCCGCAATAGATCTTCTAAAATGCGATTCACCCTCTCAGTCTGACCGTCTGTCTGAGGATGATAAGCGGTGCTCAAGTTTAACTTCGTTCCTATCTCGACTTGAAATGCTTCCCAGAATTTGCTAGTGAATATTGTATCTCTATCACTGACTATACTGAGCGGCACTCCATGTAGTCTAACTATTTCCCTGAAGTATATCTGTGCCAGACTCTGAGCGGTTCTATTTGATCTGACAGGTATGAAATGAGCGGTCTTCGTGAAACGATCTACGATCACCCAAATACTGTCATTTCCCTTTCTGGTTCTGGGCAAACCATCAATGAAATCCATAGAAATATGTTCCCACTTCTAGCCAGGAACTTCTAGCGGTTGTAATAATCCAACCAAATTCTGTTGATCACTTTTGACTAGCTGGCAAGTAGGGCATCGGCTAACATATAAGGAAATGTCCCTTTTCATCGACTTCCACCAGAAAGTGCGTTTGATGTCATTATACATTTTGCTTACTCCCGGATGGATACTGAGTTTTGACTTGTGGCATTCATCCAGTACTTCTTTTCGAAGTTCAGGAATGTTGGGGACACAGATTCGACCTTTGAGCCTTAAAATCCCATCATTGTCTACTTGAAAACTCGAGGGTTCGCCTTGTTGAATTATCCCTCTGATCTTCTGAATGAAGTGATCATCCTCCTGAAGAGCAGATATCTTATCTAGCAATGAAGTCGTGATGATAAAACTGGCGATCATTACATTCTTTCGGCTTAATGCATCGGCCACGACATTGGCTTTCCCTGGAGTGTATAGAATTTCAAAGTCATAAGCTGCAAGAAACTCCAGCCAGCGCTGCTGCCTCAAATTTAAGTCCTTCTGAGTGAACAGATATTTTAGCGACTGGTGATCTGTAAACAGTTCAAATCTCTCACCCAGAAGATTGTGTCTCCAGATTTTCAAAGCGAATACTATAGCCAATAACTCAAGATCATGAGTTACGTAGTTCTTCTCGTGCGGCTTCAGTTGACGGCTAGCATAAGCAATCACTTGGCCTCTTTGCATTAACACTGCGCCAAGGCCTTCTCTAGAAGCATCAGTCCACACTTTTAAATCTTGGTTGCCATCAATGATGGTTAACACTGGAGCTGTCGTTAATCTTAACTTTAGCTCTTCGAAAGCCTCCTCACTTTCTTGAGTCCATTTGAACTTAGAATGCTTCTTTGTAAGCTTCGTTAAGTGGCCAGATATCTTCGAAAAGTTTTTAACGAACTTCCGGTAATAGCTAGCCAATCCGAGAAAACTGCGGACTTCAGTGGGAGTACTGGGCTGTTTCCAATTTTGAATGGCTGTGATTTTGTTTGGATCCACAGCGATTCCTTCTTTAGACACAACGTGGCCTAGAAATTTCACTTCATCTTTCCAGAAGATACATTTGGAAAACTTGGCTTTTAATACATTCCGCCTCAGAATTTCTAGAACCTATTCCAAATGTTTTTCATGTTCGGCTTTCGATTTAGAGAAGATTAGAATATCGTCAATGAAAACCAGAACAAATTTATTCAAAACTCCTCTGAATACTCTGTTCATTAGATCGACGAAATAAGCTGGAGCATTACATAAGCCGAACGGCATTACTAACCACTCGTAGAATAAGTCGGGGCCTCTGAATGCTGTCATTGGAACACACTCTTCGGCAATTCGAAGTTGATGGAATCCTGTAGCTAGGTCCATTCGTGAGAATACTTGTGCTCCATTTAATCGATCCAACAAATCATCTATTCGCGGCAATGGATATTTGTTCTTTATTGTCTGTTTTTTCAGATCTCGATAATCCACACATAGACGTAGAGTACCGTCAGATTTTGGGACAAATACCACTGCTGCACCCCAATCAGAGAAACTAGGCCTGATCAGACCTTTCCATACTAGCTGTCTTGTTTGATTGTCTAATTCCTCTTTTTCTTTCAAGGACATTCTTCGAATAGCGTGAACTACCGGCCTTGCATTGGGAATTAAAGCAATTTTGAAATCTATTTCTCTCTGCGGAGGTAAGCGAACAACTTCTTCGAACACATCCGCATAGTTCTTTACGACAGGAATGTCTTTGATGAGGTCAGGAATATTCTCTATGACTTCAGGGACCTTTTCAATTTGGGCTGGAGAAACATTTAGAGCTGCCCAGAAGTCTTTTCTATTAGCATTCTGACCCTCACAGGGAATGGTTATATAATCACCTGATTTAATCTTCGCCTTTACGACTCTGTCGGCGCATTTAACTTCAGCTTCATATTTGGTCAACCAGTCTAACCCCAAGATAAGATCAAACTCTTTAAAATTCATGACGGCTGCGATGGTAGGAAACCGATAACGAGAGAAAGAAACCGGCACTCCACAAACCCAACTTAGATCAATGGAACCCCCAACCGGATTCTGGACAGTCATTGGTTCCTTGAGCCTTTTCAAATTCAAATCCAGTTTCTTAGCGGCATCTTTGGCGATGAAACCTCGTGATGCGCCTGTGTCAAACAGTACTTTGACTGGAATGTTTTTGACAGTAAGCGTGCCTTCTAAAACATCGGGCCTTTCTTGGCTAGCTGAGGGATCGGAAGTTTCTGCCACTTCATTTATACATACTGTTTCAGATTTCTTTGAGAGTTGGCACTCCCGTGCAATATGTCCTGCCTGGCGGCACTTATGGCATCTCCTCTCCCCATGTGGGTTCTTTTGTTTCTTAGTGGTCTTAGATCCACTCTTTCTTCGTTTGTTCCAAGATTGCAACTTATCGCCAAATGCCCTTTCCTATTGCAGCTTGAGCACGTGGCGGTCATTATTCGTTCGTTCTTAGATTCAGCCCTTTTTCTCTTGGCACTGAGCCTCTTATTGACCTCAGACCTTTCACTGGCTTCAGGAACATCAGTTTCTGACTCTTCTTTGTCACTACAACAAACTTCTTCTTCATCGTGCAACATTCCTTTCTTATGGAGATCTTCATACTGATAAGCCATGTAAATCATTTCTGGAAAAGGAAGCTTCACATGCCCCAATACTTTATTCTGGTATTTCCTTTGAAGGCCATGAATAAATCTCATATTTTTCCTCTTAGGGTCTTGAATCAGATGAGGAGCAAAGTGAGCAAGTTCATTGAATTTCTTATGATATTCTGGGATGGTCATATCACCTTGTATTAGATAAGAAAATTCATCACATAATCTCTCGGTTGCTTCAGGAGGAGTAAATCTTTCTAGGAAAATCACTTTAAATCTGCCCCAGGTGATATCACCTTCTGGATTATCTTTGATGATTGTTTCCCACCAGATTAAAGCTTCTTCTTTAAGTGCCCAAGATGCTACTAACCGTTTCTGGTCATCTCTCGGCTGGATATGCTCAAAGATTCTTTCGACAGAACTCATCCAAGCTTGAGTTTGAATAATAGATTCATTGCCCGAGAATTGGGCTCCACCCAGATTTCGATATCTCTTGAATAGAGCCTCTAGATCGGGTTCTGTATTCCTTCTGTTTCTGGCACTCATTTTTCTAGTACCTCTGCAATTAGCAGATCAAGTGTCAGGTCACAGAAAAGATGGTTTAAAATATAGAAACACATACTTCAATGTAAATGTGTCTATTGAGGTGTAATTTCATTCTGCTTTACCCATACTAGGATATTGCTGATCCTATCTGTATTGAGTTACCCGTCCTAGAACACTAATGGTTCTATTTTTGACGAGTTCGTTCAAATGTTATATTCCAGAACTAAGCTTAACCAAAGCTCTGATACCACATTGAGACGACCCAAAATCCCGTTCAGACGGAAACAAGGTTATCTTTGGAATATAACACAGAAACAGATAATAGCAGAACAAAATTAAATAAATACACCAGATAATGAACAATAGAATATACTGGATAAAAGTAATCATCAGAGTTACACAGTATACAGGATCTTACTTAGTACAAATACAGTTCAGCTATACATAAATGTCTACAGCGGAAATAAACAAAATATGTACAATAGGAGCTGAACAGCATAAAAGGAAATAAATGATAGAATCCATCTTCAGCTATCCAGAAAGAACCAGCTAAACCTGAATATAAGGCTGCCCGTGTAGAAAAAGGGGCACCCGAGTTTGGAAGTGAAACAAACTACGAGTCAGTCATGGGACTGGTATGAGAAATCCACTCAACACATATATAATTGGCTAATCACAGGACCACGCCACTTTCGTGGAACGGGTTTACTCCATTGGATTGCCAGTGCTTTAAAACTAATCTTTCTTTTAAACATCGCTATGCTTTTTATAAAAATGAAGCCATTATAAGACTCAGTTCCCATCACACAATGCAACGTAGAACGGAGGATAGAGTTTTACCTTATAATGGCCAAAATATGATTGATACGAATAAAACAAAAGCATTTGGTATTATGACTAGTGTTTATATGTTTCAAAAACAATTTCAATCATAACTATCAATCATAGACGGCATGGGTACCATATATCATGTCGCCATATATATATATATACAATCAAAACCGCACGATGTCGTATTTGGAAATTGGATTTCCGTCATGAACCAAGGCAAAAGATAGTCCTTACCGAATTCGAGACGCTCTAGCCCGCCCCTCAGGCAAGTACTCTGTCAAGCCTTTGGATCGTCAGGGCCGGTCCACCGATGTGGATTAAAATTCCTGAACACTGCGTTTCCCCACCCTTTGGGGTGTAAATGAGCCAACGAATGACTCCATCGGACCCGAATTGCCCGATCAAACCGAGGCGCCTCGCAACAACAACAACCACATAGGTGAAAAGTATATAAATGTCAGGGCTGGTAGGTCACTGACACCACCCTAGCTAGAAAGAAACGCATGCCCTCCCTGAGGTCCTTCTCCCGTTTTAGGTTCATACCGGGGTGTGAGGCTCGCGAATTCACGTTATACACAAAGCTACGCCACACAGGCGGTGCTTTGATCATCACCACAAGACTTTGCTTTTCAACAGGAGCCCTGATCACTGCATCTTAGCATGCCACACAGGCAATTCATGCCATGCGACTGATGTCCGTCGATATACAACCTCTGAGCTCGTGCGTCTCAGAGAAGGGCGTTAAGCAAAAGAATAAATTCTCCGCCGCCAAACAGATGTATATTTAACAGAAATCAATCAACACAGAATAAACTCCAATGTCAGACACACAGTCCATTTACAAGTCCGTACTGGGTCTGAACGAAACCGGAGGCACTAAATACCTCGCAAATCCTTCGATCACCACGTACGTCTGGACGATCACCACTCATTATCCATATTTCGGGATGCCTCCCAATCAGGACCTCGGTTACCATCCAAACGAGGTGAAGATCTCCGGTCTTCGACCGTCGTCTTCATCTTCGAATTTCAATCGTCGGTCAATCATTTGAAATGAGAATTAACTCAGCCTTTTCAAATAATTCACGTATATTTAGAATTTCAATTCAATTTATTTCAATGGTTAAATTATTCGTCAACACCAATTTTGTTCTTTAATGTAATTTTCACACCAAACACATTCAACCATCAAATATCACATAAATCAAGCAAATTCAGTTTATTTCCATTCCATAACGTTCCCAATATTTTATAACGATTTATCGCTATTTTTATTTTAAAATAGCTAATTTATTCAAAACGACGCTTCGGGCCATAACGCGGCCGTGGCGCTGTTTTTCTTCGGATTTGATTTACACATATCTGAAAATCTAACCGTTGGATCTTCACAAAATTTACATCATTAGAAAGGTCTTTTTAAAATGAATCCAACGGTTCCAGTTTCGGGAAAATCCGATGGTCGGATCTCCCGTTACAATCGTTTGAAATTTCGATTTCAAAATACGAACTGCAGCGTCGTTATTCGATTAAATATATAATTATATTTATATATATATAAATATAATCGCTTCTGGCGCTGTTTTTCTTCAGATTTGAATTAAACATTCCAGACAATCCAACCGTTGGATTTTTACAAGGTTGGTGCCGTTGGGAAGATATTTCCAAGGCGAACCCGACGGTTGAGATTTCGGGAAAATCCAATGGTCGGATTCCCCGTACTAGTTGTTTGAAATCACGGTTTCAAAATACGAACTGCATGGCTTCGTTTCGTTTTAATTTTATTTATATTTATATATTTATATAAATATAGTTCATTCAATGATTTCAATATCGTTTTCACTTCAAATTTTTTCTAACACCTTAAAATTTTGGAAAATTTCGCCATAACCTCCCCTGCACCGGGAGCATCGGGAAATTGCAAATAGCTTTCCCGGTCCTTCTAATCTCAAAAAGAAAAAGAAAAAGCCAAGCGGCTAGCCAACAGGCTCATAAAATCATCACCCAAACAAAGCAGTAAATGTGTACCTATTTGTCGGGCACAAAATTTTATTCCTCTTCTCTAGCCCCTTTGCTATAACCTGTTCAATGAATATGCATGTACATATATATATATACAGTTCTTATCATTTATCCTTTTCTATTCAACTTCATATTTGATTTCTATTTGGTTTAAAAACACCATTCATTCTATTGTTACATAAATAGGTGCAAATCATTTCATTAGCTAATTAATGAATATTTCAACTCATATATGTTTATTTTGAACAAGTGGCTATTTTTAACACTTCACAATTCAACGGTTTATGCGTACAATAAAAATGTGATTTTTATTGTAAAACAATTCATTTCAAAACACTAATTTTCTATATAGTTCATGTTGGTGATAAAAATGAGATCTTTATCATAAAACAATTTCTTTTAAAACGAGATCACTTTACACAGTTCATATAGTCGATAAAAGGTGATTTTTATTATCAACCGATTTATTTCAAAATAGGAATACCATTCAACACATGAATTTCTAATCAACGAATGAATATCAATTCAACACATGAATGTTTTCTATAGTTTTTATATATAGATAAAAATGTGATTTTTATTATCAAACAATTTATTTCAAAATATGAATACCATTCAACACATGAATTTCTAATCAACGAATGAATATCAATTCAACACATGAATGTTTTCTATAGAAGGAATAAATATAGTTTAAGCAGATGAAAATAATTCAAACATACGAATATTATTCAAAATTTCGGCAGCATAACGGCAGGGTAGTTAAACCGGGACCGTCCCTAGTACGGCTCCTCGCTCTACCTTAAAACCTCGCGGTTTTTGACAATGGGGATCATGCATCTAGTTCGCACGCAGGCGGCATGTATATATTTATTTCATTTCCACAAACTAATCCTATGTGGTTTCAACCAAATATTTCTCAACCACAAATGGGTATTTTTCAACCACAATCAACCAATATCAATCACAAACAATCCCAAACAATCATTCGCTATGAATCAATTTCAACCAATAAATATCGTCCATGGTTTGTGGACGAGGGGCGTATATATATATATTTATATATAGCAATTCACTTTCATTTCACACACATATATATATTTTTAAATCAGAAATCTCACCAATAGCTATCCAACTGCACGACACTTCCTTGCATAAAATCTTCGCCAATCTCTCTTGCTTGTCGCTTTCGTTGCCCGTATTCTCTACATATGTAAAAATCGAATTTTTACTATGTTATTCAATATATAAAAATCGAATTTCAAAAATATAGATTCCGCCCTTTCAAAAATAAAGATTATATTTTTATTATTCCTATGGTGTAAAAATTATATTCTTATTACTTTAAAAATATAAAAAAAATCATATCTTGCTTCTTCTACTTAATAAAAATTCCGTCTTTTCTATTTTAAAAATATGACCTTTATTTTTGATTTTTTTTCCAAGTTAAAATCCTTTCTATTTTAAAGCTCAAATCTTTTCTATTTTAAAGCTCAAATCTTTTTCTACTTAAAATTCAAATCTTATCTATTTTAAATCTTAAAATTAAAAATCAGTTTGTAAAACCTTTTCAAAATCAGTTTTTAAATGCTTTTTCAAAATCAGTTTTACATCTTTTCAAAAATCTGTTTTACAACATTTTAAAAATCAGTTTTAAATCATTTTAAAAAATCAGTTTTTCCTAATTAAAATCAGTTTTAATCCTTTATAAAAATTCAGTTTTAAACCTAATTAAAATTCAGTTTTTTCCTTTTTTAAGAAAATCAGTTTTAAATCATTTAAAATCAGTTTTTATAACTTTTTTTTAAAATCAGTTTTTAACAGAATAATAAATAAAAATAAAATAAAACAAAAACGACTTACATTGATCGGCAAGGGGGGGGGGGTGGTTTCTGCGTCAGGTGGCGGTGGGTCTTCGGTGGTGGTTTGAATTTGAAGGAAGGGGGGGCTCGTCTTCGTCGCACTCGTGCGGTCTGGGGGGGGGGGGGGGGCTTCGGGGTTGCGCCACTGGGAGGAGGGAAGCTGGACCGAGGGGGGGCGGCGATGTCTTCGTCTTCGTCGGAGCTCCGATGGTGCGGCGATGCTTCAGGGGGCGTCGATCGATAGTTTTAGGGTTTTTCCCTTTTTATTTTTTTTATTTTGAACGAGAATGAATGTGAGGAGAGAGAGAGAAAAGGAGTTTATATAAATATTTATTATTATTAAATTTCTATTTAAAAGTTGACCTTTTATTCGAAATCGAAATGGGACCCACCGACTGTCGTGTATAGCGTATTACCCCCATTCCGAACACAATGGGATATGTATCGCTAGCTGATTTGATCGTTACAATCAGTTTCCGTTAAATTTACATTTAAATCATTATATTGAATTTTAAACGTACATTTCAAATTACCGGGGCCACATACTAACTAGAAAAATTCCCGAAAAATATTTTCTAGCTTCGTATTGACGATACGGTCCTAACAAAACTAGTTTCGTCGAATTCTGAGACCGTTTGAAAAATGGCCAATTTCCAGTCGATTAAAATCAACTAAAACTGGTCAAACGCGTTTTCCTTTGCCACGCTCACATATTGATTCGAAAAATTATGAAATTTGAAACCTAGCAATAACTTGACCCCACGAATCCAACAAAAGTGGTTTCGTCAAAATCCGAGGTCGTTTGCAAAATGTCCATTTTTAAGGGCCTGAATTCCATAGCGACTATTCAGAATTTTCAACTGGACATATCTTTTGATTCCCGCTATCAAATTTCGATTGGTCAGATTCGTTGTAAAGATATCATCAATTAGATCCTAATGTTTTTGGTTTCACTAAAATCCGGATTGTTTTGCACCCGGTATATTCAATTGAAGTTTGAAATCGAATTATCGAACTACCGCGCTATTTTCAATTCTATATATAATTATAATTAATTATATTCGTTTTCAAATGTCGATTCAAACTCAGTTTTCATCGCCATTATTTAAAATATTTATTTTAAATATTTAAAATCCATTATTTTAGCCAATTTAAAAATTTTAAATTGGTTCAGATTTTCTGGGTCGTTACAGTGTATATAAAATGAAATAAAAATAAACAAATCAGACGATTTGTTTATATACACACATTTGACTGATATTGATTGGGACGATAAATTTTACACATCGCCCAACTGCACAAATAAAATCCTGTTTGATTGTTTGAAACCCCACACGAGTATCGGGATGATATTTGACGTACACTAATCCCGATTGTTTAGTTGTATGTCGATCGATTGATTGACAGACTGTTATAAGCGTTGAATATTTATATTTGATGCTTATACAGTGTAGAATGCACTTTGGATGATGGTTGATTATTCATCGTTGTTATTGTATGCATATGTTGTAGAAAATCCATATAATTAACATTATATGGTAATTGATTGGACCTCGTTCCAGTTTTGAAAAAGAAATTTTTGAAAAAGAAATATTAGAAAAAGAAATATTTGAATAGAAATATTTGAAAAAGAAATATTTGAATAGAAATATTTGAAATAGAAATATATGAATCCGTGTTGATTAGATTGACGCCATTTTGACGTGAACGATATTGATATCGATTTTATTCATTTTATAATAAATATCGAAAGTGATTTCAAAATCTGATATTTTGAAAAGAATTGAAATTTGAATTAAATTGAATATAAATGAATTCGAATTAAATTGAATATAAATGAATTCGAATTAAATTGAATATAAATGAATTCGAATTGAAATTGAATATAAATGAATTCGAATTAAATTGAATATAAATGAATTCGAATTGAAATTGAATATAAATGAATTTGAATTGAAATTGAATATAAATGAATTCGAATTGAAATTGAATATAAATGAGTTCGAATTCAAATTGAATATAAATGAATTCGAATTGAAAATTGAATTGAAAACGAACTGAAATCGAATTAGAAATCAATTTGAATTGAAATGAATTTAAAACGAATTTAAAACGAATTTATATTGGAATATTCAATTTTGATTTGAAATTGAATATGAAGTTGAAACTGTTTTGAAAACGAATTTAAAACGATTTATAAAGCACGTTTTGAATTGGAATCGACGAAATATATATTATATATATAATATAATGGCCCGAATAGAATGCGCCGCGTCGCGGCAGTTCGCGAATTTCGACCGTTGACTTCGAACGGATATTGCGGGAGATCCGACCGTCGGATTCTCCTGAAACCGGAACCGTTGGGTTCGTATCGAAAGAGATTTCTAACGAATATTAGAAATTTGAAATCTAACGGTTGGATTTGGAATTATGTCCAAATCAAATTTGAAAAAAGGTCGCTGTAAGTGCAGTTCGATGGACGTTGATGGAAATCGACTGTACGGGCCTTGATAAAATTATTAAAAATAGTAATAATTTGTGTAAAATCATAAGAAATGATTTACAAAGATTTGGGATGAAAAAACTCCATATTTGAAAAGATAAAAATAGATTTTTTATTGAAATGAACTAGTTTTGAACTAGAATTATAATTCTATTTATTTTTAAATAAATAAATTGACTTTGAAATGGTTTTTGAAAATAACCAGAATTTCCAATGATTGCATTGGAATGGATTTGAATCGAAATTGTCTTCGGAATATTTCGATGTTGGATTTCGTGATTATACAGATGTTGTTATGGAAATTTGAAAGATATAGATATGTATATCGTTATTTCCAATACGATATCTGTTGGTCGTAGAATTTGACATTGAATATAAGCCGATATATTTTCTATTCAGAGCCTTGTATTTAATATCAAATGTGATTTGGGTTTGTCGTGAATGGTGTCTTGACTAACACTGTTCTTGAACCCAGTTGAGAAAAGATTAAATATTTTTATTTAGATTTAATGAAGTGTACCAACTAAATAATATTTAATTGAATTGATATTGATTTTTGGGTTTATCATGGACAGTGTTTTAGATAACACTCGTTCTTTAACCCGATAATTAATGGAATGTGGTTTTGGGTTTATCGTGAACCGTGTTTTAAAAGACACTGATTCTTTAACCTAGTTAACGATTAAAACTAAGTGGAGTTTTAATGAATCTTTAATTAGATTGAAAAGATCGAGAATGGAGTAGCACCAGTTTTACTCCAGGAGATAGTTAAATCTTTAATTAGATTTGAACGTGAAATGGTAATTGAATTTACTGATAACACCGTGGTGTTAGATATGAAGTATTACCAGTTTTACTTCATGGGATGAATAGGTTGGGATTGGGAAATTAAAACAAATGATTACTTCGGTAAGGTTCGTTAATCCCGACTAGTTGAATCGAAATTCAAAAGAAGATTAAAGAATAAATTCAAGGAATTTATCTTTGATAAAATTAATGGGAACCTTTCCCTATGAATGTGAAATTTAGAAACTAACTGTCGGTTAGCTAAGCAGAATGGTTTTCTGGATATTGATCTGAGGTTGGTTTCAGCCTTCGGGGTTAATATTTGGGAAATTATTCTCTTGATTAATTTACGGTTAGTGACTGATGAATTGGAATGAGGCGTATGTTGTGTTTGTGTAACACTTATTTAAAATATACGCGAGTTATTTGGAAAGACCGGGTTTATCCCATTCTGAATAACTGATACGACGATAAGTCGAAGATGAAGACGGTGGTTGAAGACCGGAAGTCTTTACATCGTTTGGGTGATCACTGATGATCTTGATTGGGCTGTACACCCAAGATGAGGGAATCAATCGGTGGTCGTCCAGATGTGCTTGGAGATCGATGGATATGCGAGGAAAGTGCCTCTGGTTTCGTTCAGACCCAGAACGGACTTGTAAATGGACTGTGTGTCTGACATTGGATTTCATTCTGTGTGACTGATATCGGTTGCATAGAGTGGTTTGCCTGTGTGGCATGCCTAAATGGCAATTGATCAAGGCTTCTGTTGAAAAGCAAAGTCTTGTGGTGATGATCAAAGCACAACCTGTGTGGTACAGCTTTGTGTAACGTGAATTCGCGAGCCTCACACCCCGGTTGTGAACCAAAAACGGGAGACGGACCTCAGGGAGGGCATGCGTTTCTTTCTAGCTAGGGTGGTGTCAGTGACCTACCAGCCCTGACATTTATATACTTTTCACCTGTGTGGTTGTTGCTGTTGCTAGGCGCTTCGGTTTGATCGGACGATCCGGGTCCGATGGAGTCATTCGTTGGCTCATTTACGCCCCAAAGGGCGGGGAAACGCAGTGTTCAGGCATTTTAATCCACATCGGTGGACCGACCCTGTCGCTCCAAGGGCCCACCTGAGTCTGGGTCCTGAGGCTCAGGCTAGAGAGTCCAGGTCAATCATGCACTTATAGTAGTATCAGATAATCTGTTTTTAAACGTATCAAGCATTCTTTGGCTGTTATAAGGGAAAACCCTATCCCCCGGCTTGCGTTGCATTATGTGATAGGACCTGGTTCTTATAACAGCTTCATTTTTCTTTATTTAGCATTGCGCTGTTTGTTTTATGCACTGGTATTCTTGGGAGGAAACCCGTTCCGTGTTATACGGCGTGGTCCCTTGATTTACCTAACTTTAAAATAAAGATTAATAACTGTTTTAGTTCTCACACCAGTCCCATGACTGACCTGGAGTTTATTGTTTTAACCTAAACTCTGGGTGCCCTTATTTTGACACGGGCAGCTAGTAGTTTTGGTTTTGCAGATTTATATTCACAGGATCCTAGTTTACAGCTGGAACGATATCCGGAAAGCTATTTATCCATATACCTACTTCTAGTTATGTATTGTAATATTTTCCGCTGCTATGTATTTAAATATAATTTAAATCTCTGATATTTCTGTGTAATATTCATTTATACTCTGTATATTCTTGTAATCTGATGGAATTGTTGTAATATACAATGAAATGTTCTTCCGTCTGCGTTCTGTTGTGGCTTGTTCTCGAACTATCCGCTCTTTCCTCACCGGGGAAGTTGCGGGTCTTTACATACATCATACATTTTGAAACTTAATAAATGTATGTCCTTCAAATTGGACATCTTATGCATAATGTGATTGCAGTTAAAACAATAACCAAATATAATAATATCTACAGTAATGTAGAATTATGGGTGAGTGGTATATTTATTAGAGATTGATTTTAAAGTATTTAATTTCAAGGAACATATGTGACGAAAACATTTGACAAAATAGCTATCATCATATACAGATCCACCTGGCGCAAGTGCTGTCAAGTCTTCAAGTAAGAGCAGTCCAAGCTTTCCAGCTCCACTAAGACTTTAAGACTTTCCCGTAAAACTGATTCTTTACTGATAATATCATCATGGCATGACCTATCAAATCCTTGCAAATTTCAACTAGGAATATAAGAAAAAACACTCTATATATGCTAATTGCAATACATTAAAAGAAATTTGCATACGCTGAGTGATTTATACTGCGACTAACATCACCAGTTACAGAGCTAATTCATGAATTAAAACTTCCAAAAACAGCTTTGTCCAAAGGAAGTGACTCCACATGAACAAACATCTACTTTCTCTGTCTTCCCCCTCCCCCTTTTTTCATGGTTCATGGTTCCTACCATATAAACACCCTACTCCTATTTACTTCGATTAATCATTTTATCCACTTTCTCTTATGTTTCCCATGTTTTCTTAATGGTGATGACTGGTTGAGCAAGTGCTTCTTCCTATCTTGTAGAACTGAGTATCATTGTGCTTTCATTTATGTCCAGTAATGTCCCTCTTTGATTGTTATTATATTTTTATTTTTCTATTTTTTGTGTGTTTTCTATCTAGTTATATCTAACAGGCAGGTAGTATTTTAGCAAGTAGATAAACGTTGTTTATAGTTGATTTGTTTTGGTGGCGGTAACTTTTGACTATCCCATGCAATAATAATTGTAAATGTTAACATTTTCTTTTTTAAATTGGGTACTACCAAATCAAACCCATGACCTTTTGCATTCTAATCCAACCTCTAAATCAATCAAGACGAGAATGTTTATCAATAAACGTTGGCATTCATGTCTGTTAAAACGTAAAACTTATATACATCCAATATAATAATAATTGTAGATGTTAGCATCTATTTCTATTAAAATGTAAAAATTATATAGATCCTGTGCAATAATAACTATAAGTGTTAGCATTTATTATATATAATCACAAGACTCGCCTTGTAATCGCAGCTTATAATGCTAGAATAAATGAACCATGTAAAAGGTACATATTAATTGATACGAAGGCTAATATTAACATTAATTAATATGTAAAATTTATATAATACAATATAATACCATAACAGTTGTTGAATCAATTCAAACAGCTTGCCAAACATGACAACATGACTGATGACATTACTTCCATTATCACAGAGATAAGTATTATGCAGTAAATTTCTGTTAATATACAGTTAGTTTATTTCTGTTAATATACAGTTAGTTTATTTTGTAGTAAATTTCCATATACTCGTATCATCCTATTTATTTCACATACACCATAAGCTTAGCTGATAATAAGTCATGGATTATATGCTATTCAAGTTTATCGGTACTTACAATATTCAAGTTGTTGGGATACCGAAGGTGCTGTTTTTGGTGGCTTAGTCGAGGCACCACTTCAACCATCAACTGGTAAAAAGTATCAGGTGGACATGACTTATTTCTTACATTTCCTATATAACTGACTACATGCATATTTTTGTTTACTGCTACCGATTCAGCATTTTAATTTCTCATATTTTTATTTTATAGGGTACAAATAGCTGCTTTGTTTTTACAAACCAGCCTAGTCATCCTATCATATTTCATCGAATATGTACCTTTACAAATTACATACATGTTGGCCCATAAATCAGTTTGCTTATATATCTGCCCTTTTCGCAGTAACCAAGTGTAACAGAGCAACTAGTTAATTGTTGATAGCTAAACCATTTCATAGGTTAGTCCCTACAGGAAGGAATTACCCAAAAAAATATTGTCGTATCATGGGAAAATAGGTAAATTGTTGACACGGGTTTTTAATGTAAATAGGTTTATGTTCTTGCTTAGGTATGGATTCGAGTTAGGAATGGTGGTACAACTTGCTCTTTTATATTTTATTTTCTTCATCAGAAACACAAATCCAATTTTCACCTTTTTTTATTTTGCACTGAATGCTTGTCCAGCTTGTTGTATCATCCTGAAAAATCAGAACGAGAGATAAAGAGAGAAGAAAGTGGATAAGAATGTATATTTAGTATTTAGTTCATATTTTGATGATAGTATGCTGACCATTTGGTCCATGTGTTTACTTTGTATAATTAGAATTTGAAGGTAAGTAACTAGTTAGTTTCCCGAGTTAACTTTATATATAACTGAAATTTAAAAGTAGTTATTTATTTCTCATCGAATCTTAATCATAATTCCTAATGGAATTTTAGGTGTCAATCGTTGTTACACTCACTGCTTACCTGATTTCTTGGCATAAGGCGGTGGTGGTCATTTTGCTCTTTTACTTAAACAACGACTTGTAAGATTATTTATTTATTTATTTAATTTTAACCCATGCTACCAAAGATTCATAAATTTAGTTGTTTTTAACTAAAACATTGCTTGATATTAGGTTGAATGGTTCATCTTCAGAAGCCTTTGGTAATTCGTGCTTGGAGCATTCCGAAGAATTTCAAGTAAAGGAAGTTAAGGTAATATACATATATTATATAAATGCACATGAAACTAGAAGCTGTAGCCGTGTCACTTTTTGAATCTGGGTTAAGTATGAATCAACTTTATACTAATGCTGAATAGTTTTAAATTAACATGCAGTTATGGGGACTTGTTTACGCATCTCAATTTGAAGACATGATAAATATATGTCGAACAGAGCAGCCAAAAATATGCATACTTCTGCTATTGCACCACTAGCAATAGGGTTGAATCCATTGTTATTTATGGACGTGGTTTCCAGTTGATGTACAAAAATTCCATAAGTAGGTTATGGAAAGCTTGTCTGCTGTTGCATGTAACTATGGTTTTGGATAGCCATATAACCACCATAATATGGAGCAATAGTACGAGCAGATTCAGGTGGTTCCTTAATGTTTGTTTTCATGTATGGCTGAGACTCTGGGTTAGGCTGTAGGAAGTTCTTCAAAATTTTATCAATACGTGTAATTGCAGGAATGAAAGGCTTGATTGTGGGTGGTGCTTGAACTGAAGCAACATTAGAAGATGCCTGAAGAAGATGAGGTTGGGGTATAACAAATTAGACTTTGTAAGTAAATTGTTAACTAAGTATATATGACATATTATGAAAATGGAAGAGTTGATCAAACAATATGTATGAATTGTTAATTTTGAATATGTGAAAAATAGTATGAATTATATGTATGAAATATTAAGTTTGGATATATGAAGGATATTTGAATGATATGTATGGAATATTATGTTGTAGTTTACATGTTTGTTGTTTGTGAAAATATGATATGTTTGTATACATTTAAGTAGATAATGATTTATATGACCCTAGTTTGAGCGGTATGTATGTATATGAAAGTAGGTATGTATGAATATGAAAGTAACAGAAGAGCTGGAATGGTGGTATGCAAATGGTAAATGCTAAAAATTATATATGGGATAATAGCGTTTTAAAAACGCTATCAAATTATACGAACAAGCGCTTTAAAAACAGATAATAAATGCTATAGAAATAACAAGAAACCTTATAATAGAATTTGGTTAAATGCTATATAAATAAGCAAAAAAACGCTACAATAAGTAGCAGTTGGCTAAGATTTCATATAGTGTTTCTATTTAATAGCAAAGATAAAATGCTATAATATTTCAATTTTTCATAGCGTTTATATATCTGCTATTTAAAGTTGAAGGTCTAACATAACATGTAGTTACACGGCGCTTTCTAAAACGCTATGGTTGAATAAAATAGCGTTTTTGAAATGCTATGAAATTCAATTTTGTTGTAGCACTAGATCTGTTTTTCTATGTCTTACGCAATATCTCGAAGTTATTATATACAATTACAAGGCGGTATATAATGTCACAATGCACAACCAACACACAATAGAAATAACATGTATAAAACATACAACAACAATTCATTAAACACAACGTACAACACTTTACATCCCCCCTCAAGCTAGACTTGGTGGTTTAGATATAAGTCCAAGCTTGGCTAGAGAGAAAAACATGCTAATTAGCTCCCTATGGTTTAGTAAGCAAATCTGCAAGCTAAAGGGAAGATTTTACATGAAGGATTTTGATAAACTTTGCTTCCACATAATCACTCACAAAATGACAGTCAACTTTTTAATGCTTAGTTCTTCCTTGAAAGACCTTGTTTTCTGCGATATTTTTTGCTACAATGTTGTCATAAAATAATTTGATAGGAAAAGACACTTTCACCTGTAAATCAACAAGTAAAGCTTCCAGCCATATTAACTCACTTGTGGTATAGTTCATATTTTTATACTCTGCTTCGTAAGGGCTCTTAGATGCGGTTTTTTGTTTCTTTGGTTTCCAAGATATCAACGAATCACCTAGGAAAACTGTGTAACCAAAAAGAGACTTTGTAGAAAACGGATAACTTCCCCAGTCAATATCACAATCTGCCGTAAGATTAAAATCAGGCTGAGCAGAATAGAGTAGACCAACATCTATAGTACCCTTGAGATATTTACGAACATGTAGTGCATCATCAAAATGTGTTTTTTCCAGGAGAACTCAAAAATTGACTAAGCTGTTGGAGTACATATGAAATATCCGGTCAAGTCATGATAAGGTATAATAATTTACCAATGAGTCTTCTGTATATCTCAAGGTCCATAAGCAAAGGGGCATCTACTGTGTTGAGTTTCAAATTTTTGGGTAAAGGAAAAGACACAGGTTGTGTCCTTTAAAAGATCCAAATTATATTCTCTTTGATTCAACAAAACGCCTTCTTTGGTCTAAACACCTCTATGCCTAAGAAATACTTCAGTTGGCCTAAACCTTTAATTCTAAAAGAAAATTAAAGAGAATTTTTCATAGCTTGAATTTCAATTGAAGAACTTCCAGTAATTAGCAAATCATAACATAAGCAATAACAACAGTAAATGAACCATTACCAGATTTAATGAAGAGAGAGTAATCTTGTTTTGATTACTTATAACATGAAATAATCAGATGCCTGCTAAATTCCACATTCCATTGTCTTGCAGCTTATCTTAACCGATATAAGGATTTCTTTAGTTTACATACTTCCCCGGGTTTACCTTTCGAATAACCAGTTGGAGGTTGCATATATAATTCTTTGTCAACATAACCATGCAAAAAAACATTGTTTATATCAAGTTAATGAAGATCCCAATTTTTTGCAGCAGCTAAAGCAATAATCACTCTAACAGTGATAGACTTTGCAACATGGCTAAAAGTATATTTAAAATCTTTACCTTTAATTTGTTTATCTCCTCTTGCCGCCACCCTTGCCTATTCAGACTTCCATCTAGATGAAACTTTGCTTTATAGACCCATTTACTTCCAATGGCGGTCTTATTAGGAGGTAAGCTAGTCATTATTATTTTCAAGAGACTGCAGTTATTTTTCCATGGCTTCAATCCAATTAAGATCATCCTTAACTTGAGCATAAGAACTTGGTTCATGAATGGATAAAGCATTTGCTAGGCTAATAATATATTTTAAATTTAAATGATTCAGTTCAGAATTAGAAAGAAGTTGCTAAACAAAAGAATATGTAGTAGGAGATTTGTGGTGCTTATCTAGAACAAATTGTTCAATTTTTTAGGTATTTAAGTAATTCGAGTTGACTTTCTAATTAGTAGATAAGTGTCTGTAGGAGAGGACTGATGTGGGATAGAGGAAGATAAATGTTGTGTTTGAAGACCTGATGTTGAGGAATGCAAAATACGGTAAGGAGGAAATGTTTCAGGGAAAGAAGGGATATTTTGAATAGTATTTTGTGGTGATTGAACAATGTTTTCAATTGGAGGTGTGTGAGTAGAATCTAGACATATTGTTGGGTTAACAAGAAGAGGTGGTGTGTGTGTGTGTGAGTAGAATCA
This sequence comes from Allium sativum, assembly GCA_030737875.1. Classification (NCBI taxonomy): domain Eukaryota; kingdom Viridiplantae; phylum Streptophyta; class Magnoliopsida; order Asparagales; family Amaryllidaceae; genus Allium; species Allium sativum. Next base: position 85,018,827 of record CM060918.1, read on the forward strand.
GGATGTATAGCTGGGTTAACAAGAGAAGTGAATGAAAAGGAAAATATCTTCCTTGAAGATGACATCTTTGCTCAATAACACTTTATGATTTTCTAATTCATAAAGTTTATACCCTTTTCGAGCATAAGAATATCCTAGCAAAATACATTTCTTTGTTTTAGAGGCCATTTAATCTTGAGATTTAATAGCAGGATACGATAAACATCCTATAACCCTTAAGTGAGAATAATCTGGAAGTTTGTTCATAAAAACTTCATTGGGTGTTTTCCAAGCAAGAGCAGAACTAGGCATATGATTTATTAAGTTGTTGTAAGAAAACAATCACCCAACAACTGTTAGGTAAGTTGGCATGTAGCTTAAGAGCTATAGCAGTCTCAGCTAAGTATTCGTGTTTACGTTCTACTCTTCCATTTTGTTGTGGCACTCCAACAATACTCTTTTGATATGGAAATGCATAAATTATTGATTGTATTTACATGAAATGAAAAAGAAATAAATGCATGATTTTTTTAATCTCTGCAAATGAAAAGAATGATTGGTTTACTTGCTAAGTTTGCGTTATTTGTTTCCTCTGCAATTTGCCTCCATTATTTATTACCATATCTTGGTAATTTGATTGATGACTCACATATATTTCACTGGATATATATTGAGGATAGACTTCATTGTAAACCCATCCTGGCATGGAGCCAGTGATCCCTATATGGAGTGTCTTTTCTTGTTAAGCCTAATTTGAGGTTTTGGTTATATAAACTCTTATCTTGTATTCTCTTGTATCTCTCTCTCTTATGTGCAATAAAATCTTTCTCCTTTGGACTGGACGTACACTATCTTGTTGATGATAGTGAAACCAATACAAATATTCTATGTCTTTATTTTTTTCTTTATAGTTATTGTCTGGAGTACTGAAATATTTATTGTTAGATTCATTGATGTTCAACTGACAAATCTAGATACTATTTATTGTGCTTCCGCATATGTGCAACCTTTTCGCACAACAGATTGGTATCAAAGCAATTTGTGCAATCTATTTACATAACATGTTGGCATCAAAGCAAGGCGATTTGTTTAGATTGCGCATCAATGGTTTTAAGAAAGAGAGGCAAAATTTTTGATAATTATTCTACTACTATTTCGAGGGGCAAAGGACGACTTTGGTGGAGGAGATTATGTTGAGAAAGAAGAACGTTCCAGTTTTAGGAACTTTGACATGATAAGAAGTTTAGTGTGTTGAAGGGACCTTTGGATTTGGGAACTTTTGATTATGTTTCAGACATGGGTCTTTATGTTGATGATGCTCAAGGGATCCAAGATGATTGGGGAAGGAGCTCAGATCGAGTGGTAGACGGATGACGAGACAGAGATCTTTGTGGTATTGCAAATTTTTTTTAGACCGTTGATTTTAAGTTACATCTTTTGCAGACGGTGGGTGAAGTTGTAATGTTTTTGATTGAGTTAAGTGGCAGGAGAGAGATTTGTTGTACATACAGAGATTTGGATTAGCCATTTTTTATTGTTAATTGGTTTTTGTTTCTGGCTCTGTATTTGAATCGGTAATTGAGAGGATTTTTGGCCCTGGTGGCACTGATATTACTTCGGAATCTACCTTATTTGGATTTTGGATATTTGCAACATTTGTTGGTGGGCTGGGACGCAGTCTGAGCTCGTTAACAAGGTGTGATGGTGGGTAGCTTTGATGGAACCCATAAGGTAAATATTCATTTTGTCTCACTATGACATTTTGGATTAAGGTGATTTTTTTTTTCTTTGAAGAGTTTTATGTTGTGAAGAGAATTTGACTCAAGATGGGGTGTTGGAGATATGTGATTTTGCATTAAGGCGGAGTGTTAAATTTGGAGATACAAAATTACAAATTGGTAGAAACTAATATGCATTCGATATGGTCCGCACAAATCAATGTGAATTAATTCAAAACATGCATTTGCAATGGAATTTGATACCGGAAAAAGTAATCTATGATGTTTTGTAGAATACATATTTCACAATGAAAATTACTATTATTACTAAATGATGTAAAAAAATAAAGATACATGTTTCAGTTTGCCAAAAGAGGCATGTCCAGATCTTGCATGGAAAAGATCGATGGATTTTTTTTATATTAGAAGTAAGAACAAGAACATACTAATCAGAAACAACATTATTTGTAGAAATAGAATTATTTGGAAACTCTTTAAGAAATCTATACAAACCTCCTTGTCTCAAACCAACAACCTTAACTTGATCAGTTGTAAGGTCCTGGAAAGAGCAAGAGTTATGCAAAATTTAGCAATAAGATTATTTTGATCTAATAATCTCCCAACATATAAGAGGCTATGTTTAATTAAATTCTGGTACATGTAAAATATTTTTGAGAGTAATGTGTGGATTGACATGATAATGCCAATGATAATGAAAGTTTTATAGGTACCATCTAGGAGAATAACTTTTATAGGATGTTTTAGAATATTTTTTTGTCAAACATGTTTAAATCAAACGCCATATGATCACTAGCTCCTATATCAATTGTCCATGTATGAATATTTGCATGCTGAATTGAAGAAGTCACATTAAATGCCGAAACAATCCCTGCAAAGTTCACATCAACATTATAAGCATCAGAAGAGGAGGATCCTTGGTTGATTTGCAGCTCTTCACAATTTCCTTATAGAAATCAAAAAACATTTCAGGGTCGACAACAGTTGATGAAGTAGAAGAGTTAGTTGCCTCAAGATCAAATTCCAAAGGAAAAGCAGCAGGAACAGATCCAATAACTTCATTGCCAATAGAACTTTCTTGAACATATTCTGAAATCTTTGAGATATTTGATTAATGTTTCCCTTCCACCAATCTGGAAATCCAACAATCTTTTTTTTTTATAAAAAATATGTGATCCTCTGAAAAGAAGAGATAACACACACACACACATATCCAACATGCCTGGCAGGTAACCAATACAACCAACACAGTCACTGACCAAAAATATAGAAGATAGATGGATGAGCTCCGGTAAAACCATCGCCCATCATACTTCAAAATCGAGTTCCGGCAAGGCCATCACCCGATTATGAAGTACATCAACTCCTATATAATACAATAGTCACTCCATGAAATACAAAAGAAGAGTACAACATAAAAAGAAAAAGAAAAATGCCCTCGAAAACTGATCTCCTAAAAATTAACAAACTGCATGAACAATTCCTCCACAAGTACAATCAAAGAAAACAGCTCTATAATTTGCAATTGATCCCAAATTTGTTTCAGATTAGCATAACATGTAGCTATGTTTTCATCATTTTGTTAAAGTTATCATATTCTTGTGAGTTTCATAAATCTGAGGAGCATTTGAATGACCATGCCTTCCTTGAATCTCGATCCAAAGATGTCTTGTAGAATAATTGAAAATGAAACTCTTGGAAATCTTTTTCTTCACTAAGTAAAGAATCCAATTGGTAACCATGTAGTCATTGCAAATCCATTTATGAAAATCTAGAGATTCATCAGATGGTCGAAGAAGAGGACCATCGATGAAACCGATTTTGTTCATCACTCCAAGTGCCAAACGAACGTTGCGGCTCCATTTGATGTAGTTACCACAATTGAAGATGTTTTGACCTAATTGAGAATTGGGATTATCACCATGAGAGAGAAAATACAGATCATTGTAATTAATTGCAGAATTTAAATTTTTTTCTGGATCAATACTTGAAATATGACTCGAATTTGGCATATTGAATTAGGGTTTAAGGATTTGAGATATCGCCCTGCTCTGTTACCATGAGAGAACAGAGGCGAAAAGTAAACTTCATTATCTTCTATTTTTCTATGTTTTACACAGTACCCTAAAGTTATTATACACAATTACAAAGCGGTATATAATGTCGCAACATACAACGGAAATAACACATAAAAAAACATACAATGACAATCCATGTGAACACAACATACAATACTCTACACATGTAAAATTGTCAAATAATATAGTTTTCATCTTTTGAAAATAAAACTCATGAGCTAAAGAGATTCTAATGAATGTATTACTACTGCCTTGTTTTCTTGCTTGTGTAAGTGTGAGTGAGTATTCCATTCTATGCTCTATTTATTGATTGTTATGTGTATTGAGTACCATGTTAATATATTGCTTTACTTTGCCTTCTGTTCAAGTACAAGTACATATATTTCTCATTATCTAAATTTGCATGAATATATATCATATGTATATGATTTTTTCATATAGCTACTTGGATATGTTAACGGGTTGATTATATCAGTATCATTCCATGTTTACAGGCCAAGTGATCCGCATTTTTACATATTTTATTTAGGTATCTAATATGTATATTAATTACTAACTTATATAAATAGTATGTGCTTGGTGTTGTGTGCACAAACATATACGGAGCATTAGCGTTTATTGCTGCTGCTGTTTCTGAGAGCATGCCTCTGCATACGTATGTTAATTTTAATATTAGTTTGTGTAATTGAAAGTTTGCATGTATGTGTTCATGTTTATATTTGTAGTAGTAGATAGAGGATTGCATGGTCTTTATATTCTTACCATATATAGTTGTTTTCTTTTAGTGTATCATGTTTAATATATTGAGTTATTGGATATTGTTGCCTGCTTGCACGTGTATGTGTGATGGATGCTTCGACATGGTGTGTGTTTGAGTATGTCTTTTCCTATACGAGTGCATACATGTGATAATATCTAGGTGGTTTCAGCGTGCGTATGTCAGCATTCTGGATGCATTGCCCTATGGTTTGTGTACACATGTTTACAAGTGTTGTGTCTATATCCAAATCTATTTCAACACATGTATATAAGTAATGTTATTTTGAAAATAATATAAAATTGCTTCTTAGGCCACATCCTTAGCACAAAGAAGCAAGCAAAAGTTGCTTTATTTAACCTGAAATTTGATATTTTGTTGAGAAACCGATGAAGTTTAAATTTGATTTGCTTTTTTTCTTTTAAATTTCCATGCGATTTAATCATGGAAATCTCCAAATACAGCTTCCCATGCACTTCCAATTCACGGACTTTAGAAGAACCATAGATAGTACCAATTAGTTTCATTGGTATCAGCTTTGTATAAAAATCAGTTTATTATTCTATTTTTCATACTTGTTTCAATTACTGGAAGTTCTGGATCTTGAAACAATTGAATACAAAATCATAAAGAAGACAGATGAATCTGAAATCAGGCAAGTGGAGGTAATATTATTGCCTTGAGATTCATAACTGATATAAGTTTAGCAAACATCAATTTTTTTGAATAGGCTTTCTTGCAAATTATTGTAATTCCTAATGCTAGCGACAACACCATTTCCTTCTTCAATTGTTCCCATAGAAAACGAGCTTCACTTGCATATAATAGACTATAGTCTTAAGCTGTAGTTTGGGTGCCATTCCTATTTTAGAAGTACTAAATCATATGCAATGTAATTGCAACGATTTATCACCAGTTGTGAAAAGTTGTGGATACTGTTAACTTTTCCTATAACAAAGTCAAATGTAGTAATTACAGATTATGTGCAAAAGTATTATATTACTTGTATATAGTTATTTTGAGTAATATGTGGAAATAATAGGTGTAATATTTTCTTTATATAAGTGGGCATTAACTTTAATTGAATATTTTGACATCTTACTTAAAATCAAGGTTTTATGATATCTTTGTGAATTATTAAAAATAACGGATAAGGTATTGCATGGTAATGGCGTGGGTTAATTGTTAACTTTCCATGATGAATGACATACATGACCTAATATTTCAGTATTAAAGGCAAAATTATAATAGGTAAAATTTTACCCGTTTTTATATGATATATAATTATACATCCAAATTCAGAATTTTTCCTGATAATGACTACCTACAGAATCAACCATACATGCCATGTGTAATTGGGTAGCACCTTAGAACATTCCATGCCTTATTTATTTTCTCTGTTTTATGTTGCTAGAAAATTTTCCAATATATGCTACTTTCCATCAAACATTGTGGCATTTCATATTTAAGCTTTTAATGATGACTATGACTCGTCTTACAAATGAAACTAAAGTCCAATTAATTATGTCTAGGATAAATGATATATAATGGGTACATCAAACCTTAGAAAATTTCAGCTAAGCATTATGAGTAGCATTCTCATTTAAGCACTATAAACTTTATTAGTAAGTACCTCATAGTTGAACCTTGGCGAAACTCAAAATGTTGAGAATGAAAAGGGAAAATGTAACGAAGCATTTCTAAAAGTAAGGCATGTGTGCATAAACTAACTTCCAATTTTTTTAATAAAAATAGAAAATTGATCATACATTTACTTGCTATTTAATAAGCACATGTTCCCACCTTTAGAAAGTTGCTTGAAATGAGAAAAATCATAACTATGAAATAAAGACTGGCTGTTTGGTTGAGTACTTTTTTGAATGGAGACCAATTAGGTGTCAATTTATTCACGTTATTGACTATGTGGTCTATCTTAATTGAAAATTTATCATAACTTGCACGTTTTAGGTACAAATATACATCAGCACACGACAACAAAAACCATAAACATATTCTTTTACATTGTGTTGACATTGTACATGAATCGATGTAATAGTCTGATATGAAAGAATTGTGTTTGTGTGATATTATTTCACCCACAAATCTGCGTATGAGTGCAGGCAGGATTGTGTGATCTGTTATGAAAAAAATTGTGGTGCTACCTGCGTGTGTGACTAACATATCATGTTGATTGTCCGATCATCACTTGTAGTCAACATACATTGCTATACTAAAACGCACATAATTCTAGTTAAACTAATACAATTTTCGTGCATAATATTGCATTAAAGTTGGATGAACCTTGTTTATACAAAGTGCATACTAAATTGCACAAATGTTTGTTGAGCCATAACCTGGCTGTTATAAGCAAGGAAATCCCAATTTATATATTTGAAAAAAAAATCACGGTAGTATTAGTCCATAAATGTTGCAGGATTTATAAGCATAGAAAATTACACAAAATCACAAGGGAAACTTCATCTTGTGATGATTATCATATACCAGTGGTGTTCTTATAACCCAATAGCCCATTGTATAGGAAGATGCCAAGTAAAGAGATGAAATCCAAGCTAGTCGCCAAGTCCATTCTCCATCTGCAAATCCGTCGCCCTATGCAATGTTGCTACATCTTTGGATTAGTTACTACGCTTCACTACTCCTTTGTGAATTCATCTCACCTTATTGATGTCTAATCTGTGTGCTCAATCAGTGTGCACTAAGCTTTGTCACATCCTTAGAGTTATCATCTTGTATGTTTGATCTATAAGCACTAGCAACTTTACCAAATGAGATTTTTCCTAATAATAAGTTGTCTTTGAACGTCGTTTTAACAAACTTAACCAACAATCATTCATGTAGCCAATAATAATATAGTTATTTAGATAATAGAACAAACATTCATAATACTATCCATAAAATAGATAAAACATATCTAAAATGATTGTTATCGATTTAGTGTCAAATTAGTTTAATTTTAGCAATAATTTCCAAAAGGGGCGCAATAATGTGCAAATGGGTAAAACCGTAAAATTTAGATTCAAAATGTAAAACTAACAAACACGATTTTAATGGAAGAAACAACGTCCAAATCTGACCTTGTACACAAAAGATATCACAAGCAAAATTTTCAAGATTTATAGGCAATTAACTAACTTAATTACTATCACCAATTAATAATTATGCCTTAATCCTCCATATAATCTTTCTTGCCCTTTCTCATCTCCAGGCCGCTCATGAATATCCAAACACATTGTTTCACTATCCTGTCCTCCTTTCTCTTTCATCTCTTAAGGAAAATCGAAACCAACGAAACCATCACTCTCCTCTATGCGAACTCATCCTCAACGCCAAGCCTCATCAAACCCGACTCCTTCATGAAAAATGCGCTTATGCCCCGATCCTAGAACACATGCCTAATGCAATTCACTTGAGCATTCTGAACGCTGCCTCATTGATCAGTCATTGCTCTAAATTCATTTCTCTACGTGTTGTTGATCTTCATTCCTCCTGTTGTCATCCAAATCGATCTAGTTTGATGCCCATTGATGGTCATTCCCCAAACTTTTATCAAGTGCTACATAACTAGTATGAGGTTGAAGAGAAAATCTATACAAATTCAAAAAATCTAGATTTGTATGTTTATGACGAGTATATTGATCGATATGAATTTTTGAATAACAAAAAGTGGCGGCCATGATTTTTGATGAGGAAAATTGTTACAATAAGCGACCAATAAGATTAAAGGTTAGTGGATAACGAGGGGGTATTTATAGTGTTATTATATTGAATTGTTTTGAATTCTCTATTTAAAAATTACACTCGTTTTAATTTCTCATGAACAAATAGTACATCTAATTGATACGGAATTGCTAAAATTATCATATAATTTCCCTTCATCATCATCTTCTTTATATAGATGTTTGCTTGCGTTTATTTTAACATTAAGTTGAAATCTATACTAAATGAAATGGCCATTTGTAATATAGGTAATTGTTAACCCATCTTTTCATAAGATTGTCAAGCCAAGGATTTCTGGTTATTGGAGTTCTCAAGACTGGATTACGGAGTTGGGAAAACCCAGAAAGACTCACATAAAGCTGCAGAGATCATGAAAAGTATGTGGTGATCATTATTATTCCTTAGGTTCTCCAAGGTTCAATATTTAGGGATCGATATTTATGAATTGGTGTAATCCCCTAAGTCTACAGGGATCAGTGTCCAGGAATAGGTATTAGGAGATCAGTATTCAAGGATTGCAATAAATCCTCTAAGTATTCGAGGATCAGTGTTTAAGGACTGATGTAAATCCCCTATGTCTTTGCGGATTGGTATTTAAGAATTAGTGTAAATTCCTTAAGTCCTTAGGGATCGATATTTAGGGATCGGTATTTGGAGATCAGTATTTAAGGATTGGTGTAAATCCTCTAAGTCTTCGAGGATCAGTACTCCGGGATTGATATTTAAGGGTTGGTGTAAATTTCCTTAGTCTTCAGGGATCAGTATTCGAGGATCAGTATTAAAGAGTTGGTGTAAATCCACTATCTTACCGGATCAATATTTAGGCATTAAAATTCAGGGATCAGTATATTTTGACTTAGGCTTTTGGACCCCTTGGACCGCATTTACCGCACACCAGTTGCCTTTCCCTCCAATTCTCACATATAAATACCCCTTTAGGATACGAGAAATGGATCTTTTTTTGGCTTGGGATTCTTGTGGGTTGGAGAAACTCCTAGATATCTTCTTGGCTTATGATCTTTTTACGCTCTAGAATTTTCCTCTTGGCTCCCCTAAGAAAGGATTGTTGCCATGGATAGCACCTAACTTCTTTTCTCTTCATTTATGTAAACCAAAATGATTGTACTTGTAATCATACAGTATAAAAAATAAAGATTACCTCAAAATGGACGTAGGTATGACATGCTAAACCACTATACATTCTTGGTGTTCTATACTTTTTTAGTATTATGTGTCAGGATTAGCTGCTTTATTCTTTGTTTTCTTTCTAGATTTGAGTGTTGCGTTTGATTGACTAAAATAACCATTAACGTTTTGGCATGTCAGGAAGGGACGAATATCTTTGGACTTGGATTGCATAAGGAGCCAGATTTGTCTCAGATTCAATCATGGTAAAAAGGAAGATGTTTGACACTACAACTCATGCGTATGGAGCAGGATTGGAAGGAAGCTAGTAGGTTTCCTCCACTGGGAACCCCTCTATCTATCTAACCCAGGAAGATATGGATGGAGTGGTGAAGGGTTTGTAAACAAGCATGGGACGAAAAGAGGAACTCTTAGAAATCAAGAGGTGGCAATGAATGCATTTTTTTCTCGGATGGAAGGATTTGATTGACTGTCAAGTAAGGGAATTATTGTTGGAACAGGTGCAAGTGGCACCCTAGGGTCGCATCGGGACTCGTGGGCAATTCTTCTAAATTAGCCCCGGATCAGGTCAATCCCTTAATTGGTGTCGATCTCAAGATCGGTGTCAATTCCTGGATTGGTACCGATTTAGCTCAACTAGAGGGTAACTCCCCCAATCCTGATGGAAGACGGGCTCATGATGTTCTGGTTGGTCATACTTTGAATTTTGGAGTTAGAAATGCGGCTCAAGCGCAAAAGGGCAAGGGGTTGGATGCCGAAAGAGCTCCTACAGTTTTAGAAGTTAGGTTTGTGCCCATGACAGCTCATTTGGTCAGAGTCAAACCAGATTTTCACAATGGGAAGCAACAAATAGCTCAGACTGGATTAGAGACTGGGGGTGCCGGTGCAGGCTTGGAAGATTGGAGATAGTTGCTTGGAAGTTGAAATCGAATCGTGGATGTGATTCGATGATTTACACATTTTGGGGCATCCTACTTAGACCTTTACTATGTGAATCACAACCATTCACTCAAGATATCAGGAATTCTCAGAACCCACCAGATATCAAGTTGCCGATACTGGATGCTTATGATGGTAGGAAGGATCCCGCCGCCCATTTGATGTGCTATATGCGCCATATGGAAGTGCTAGTGGTGTCATACAACATCATGGCAAAGTGCTTTCAACTTTACATCGTTGCCAAGAGATTCAGGCATTTGGAATAAAAAAACATTGGAAGCTGGAATATTCTGATTTAAAAGTTCATTGTATAGTTCAAGGCCCATATTTATCGACCAAAAATGTTATGACTCTCGCAACGATCAAACAAAGGTCTGGAGAAACTTTGTGAAAGTTTTCGGAAAATTTTAATGCAATGATGGCATCAGTAGAGTGACTAGAACCGTCTATGGTATTAACGGCTGCTGTTTGTAGAATTCTGGACAAGTTTTCAAAGTTTTGTTTTAGTGGTATCTACCAAGGTACCTTGGCGAATTTTATTTTAAGATAGACAAATTTCTCCAGGAAGAGGATGCAAGAACTAATAAAGAAGTTCATGGGGTTAACATCGGTAAGGGCGTAGAATCATCAGAATCTAGAAAAGTGAAGGATAAAGGTAAGGGATTAGTTTCATTTAGGAATGATTGATATGTGCAGCAAAGGGGGAACCAAAATTCCCTTTGTACACAGAACTCACTTCTTCTTTAGAAGAGATTTATTAGGTGCTCATAGGACAGCTCCATTCAGAAAGCCTCCCAAGAGGGAGCCAACTAAAAGGGAAAGGGGATGTCAGTAAACACTGTTTATTTCTTGAGCTAGATGGCAATAATACAAGTGAGTGTAAACATCATCAGGATATGATTAAGGAGTATGTAAGATGTGAAGAGCTGGAACAGTATGTCAAGAATTGAACCATAGTACTGAAACAAGCACAACCAACCACTATAACTCGGAATAGGAGAGATCTAGGAATTGGGTCACAAGGAATCAACATCAATTAATTTGGATCTTTTTGGACTCTTTGGATTCTTGTCTTTTGGATTTGGGTACTTGGACTTTTGCGTTTTGGATTTTGACAGTTCAGTTTTCTAGTTTTTTGGATTCTGGCTCTTTGGTTTTCTAGTTTTTGGTTTTAAATGGTTACATCGGCCTAACTTTGTATGGGATTAGAATTTAATCCTTAGGCATGCACTGTACCCGTGTAACACCCCGCATTTTTGTAACAATTAAATAATTAAATAATGCATATAAGAAAAAGAAAATTTTGAAGAGCTTCCAGAATCTGGCCACTGGAGTAGCGTCATTACGTTCGTGGCGATGTTCTGGTCAATTTAGACCTATGGATTGCAGTAAATCAAGATGAAAGAGATACCTTCAAATGAAGCATTATATTGTAGTAAAACATGAAATTATGGTAAAAGAAGGAGAACAATGACTACCATTGTATCTAAACCTATTAACAAAAGACGTCATAACTCAGTTGGTTAAGGCATTGGATATGTAACATAGAGGTCAGGGGTTTGAACCCCGACAACGACAAATTTTTTTAATCTTTATTTTAGAGAGGGCCAACTGAAAATACAAATATATGTACGCATACAAATTCAAAATTCAAAAGGATAGGAATGTACATATAAGAAAATATAGAAATTATATATATATATATATATATATATATATATATATATATATATATATAAGAGAACATATATATATGCATGAACATGAATAAAGGAAAAATAATGGTAATGTATAATCTAAATAAATTCATACATTGAAAAGGAGGGAAATTAGTACAATTTTTACTGCATTATGAAAGGTAAGAAATAAATGCAGTGCAATAAGTATATGCATTGAAAAAAAATGAATTAATAAATTTAATTGCATGGAAACAATGAAAATGAGAAAAGATGTATATACATGACAATTAAGAGTTTTAATGCATTCAAAATAAATGGAAAAGTTAAACAATGAAAGTTGCAACAATAAATGAATGCATTAAGAGGCAAATTGGTCATATACGAAAATAAAGGCATGCAATTAGAATAGAAATAAAGCAATTAATTAATGCATATTTGAAAAGTAAGGAATAATGGAACATGAATATTAATAAAGTTGCATGCAATATTTAAAAGAATAATGAATGCGATGCAATGGAAATTGCATGCCAACATTAAAGAGAAAAAGAGGAAAGTATTGAATAAAAGATAAGAACACATATATGCAAATAAGAAGGCACATACAGTTAAATAAAAAGGAGCAAGGAAAGCAATGTATGTGCAAGTGAATACAATACATGAATTGAGAAATTAAAGCAAAAAAGGGGAATGCTATAAAGATGTTCTTAATATAAAGAAAGAGCTAGCAATGCAAAGCAATCAATAAAGAAATGTCATAAGAATTAAATGTATAAAGAAGAGAAGTTAGTGTGAATAACACACAATGAAATTTAAGAAGAAATGCGCTGTAAATGGTAGATAAATGCATTAATTAGAAAGAAAGTAGTTTAATAAGAAATAGGTTTAATAAGAAAGCGGTTTAATAAGAAAAAGGTTTAATAGGAAAGAAATTTTAAAAGAGAGAAGTTAGGAATTAATTGAACCAAAAAAGGTAAATTAGGAACAAAATAAAAAGTTGTTCGCATTTAGAAGCTTTGTATACACATACGGATTGCTTATGAATAAATATAATTTAAATAGAAGATAGTGCGCAATATACAACGCACCTGAACCGTTTTTGAACGTTTAGTGACGTGGTCGGTTCTGATGGATTGTGATTCAGATATAAAGGACCAGGTTTCTCCGATACACTTATAAATAAGTCTGTCGAGCTAATCCTAAACCTCATATTTCCGAGGCTACACTGAAGCTCTGTCATTCCTCTTCCTTAAGATCTTTTCAGAAATTTAGATTATTATTAGTTAGAAGATTTTAAATCAAGATCCGAAGGAAAGGAATTGACGCCAATAAAAGGTTGTTCAGAATCATGAAAAGTAAGGTGATTTTCTAGATCCAATCTATTCAAGTTTCTTCCTCTTTCCTTCCTTTCTCTTTTAGTAAAACAATCAATCCATGATTATTAGGTTTTGGATCCAATTAAGGGAAAAACCATGGATACTAAAACTGGATCAGATCCAGAATTGGGAAAGCACATAAGGTGAGTGGGTTTAAGCTATAACATTTTAGATAATAATATAATATCCTTTAGCATTCCCCACTATGTATAATTGAAACATGATATGTTGAGATGTTAAACAAATGATGATAATGACTAAAGTGACAAGTATGATATGTGAGAATAATTAATATGCTAAGATATTAATTTGTTATGTTGGAATATAAGCTTGTCAAATCTTACATAGCAATTACTATTGTTTCAATTCCACGTTAATATGTGACAATTGTATACCCGAGCCATTAATGGTAGAAATTGAGTACAATACATGTTAGTTTACGTGATTTGGGAAACTGCATGATTAAATGATTACGGGTTAGAATTAAATACATGAATATGGATTTGGGCATAAATCAAATTATGGATAAAGACCTTAATTTGGGCATATGGTACATAATGAATATGACTTGGTAAAGGGGCATGAAAAACCTATAATGAAATAGGAATAATGGTTAAAGAACGAACATGCCTAGATTCACAGTAATTTGACACTGTAACGCTCTTAGACATGAGGTTAGATTGCACTTGTGATAAAAGTCTTACCGGAGTAGCCCGACATATCCAACATTCACAAGTGGTAAATCTAATGTGAGGGGTCTAAGTTCATAACTAAAACATGTAATGGTGCTAAGACTCGAGGTTAAGTCGACTTGTGGTAGAAGTCTGCCCAGAACCGCCCGGCAAATCCAGCATCCACAAGCGTAGGCTTAATGAGAGGTCTAGTGCATAAATGAATACATATATAAATATATGTAAATAGAAGGAATGATAAACAACATTAATTGTAATTAATGGGAATAAATGGAATCGAAAGAAAGACACAACGGTAAAGAAAAATAAAAAGATTAGAATGGATGGGGAATGATAATGACCCACTGTAAATAATTTAAGTAGGCTTGTCCTAGGGACAAGTGGAAAATATAACTTATGTTATAATAAGTGATAAAAAGGGAATGGAATAACTTATGTAAGAAGATAAGTTATACTCAATTAAAAATTGAGTAAATTAGGAGAACAAGAATCTGAAATCTATGGATAAGGACAACATAAGTCATGTCTATAGAAAGAAACTTATTAATGGACCTTGGTTGAGAACTAAATTAATAAGTAAGCAACGTTAAGTTGTAAAGACATCATAAGAGAGAATTATGATTAAATAAGAAAGAATGAGGTAACTCAGGAAATGAGGTAAGTTATATTTAATCATAAATGTTAAGGGACATGTTAAATAAAAAACATGTGAATTAAGATACACTTAATTACATATTAAGTAGAACATGTTATTGTAACCTTGAATCGAACAAGAATATAAAAGGATTGTGGATTACAGACCTTGGACCACAATCTAGAGAATAACATGTTGTGGGATTATTAATAAACTTAAATGGGTTAAGTTATATAACTGAAATTAATAAGCAAGAGGAACTTGGTAACTTGATTAAGAATTCAATATGAATGGGAATAACCAGGTTAAATGGAAACCTGATAAGGTAAAGCAAGCGCGTAAAAGAATGTTTAGACATAGGGTCTAATAACATATTAAAGTAAGGCGCTTGGACCAGTCCATACGCTTTGGGGCGAATAACACAACGGGGTAGATCATCGTAGTGTTATAAGACACGAAGGGAGCACACGCTAATCTGATTTTTCTGTCGGCTCCAAAGGATTGGAAGGGGAAGCACGTGGCTTCCTGAGATTCGTAAGGTGCTCTTGGTAGTCCTCTGTGAGGTAGCATATGTTTAGGCTGTGCTCGCAGAGGTTGGGTTTGCGCCTTGACTGCAAAAGTAGCTTTGCAGTCAGAATGCTGTGACGTGGTGACACCAGGGTGATTCGGCGGTTTCCTCAATGGAGACGCGAAGGTTCACGACCAACAAGGATAGTAGATCGTCGGGTACCCGTCATCGGCAGCCAGTGGGATGCGAAACGTTTGAGAAGATTGATAAGTATCAAAGCCGAAGGTTACCAGATTAGATAAAAGTTTCTGAAAATTATTTTCAAAAAGGTTTTAAAAGAAATATTTTTTCAAAAAGAAAAGCCTGTTTTGAAAAACATATTCCCCAAAGCCATATGTAATATCCTTCGATCCTTTGTCTAAATCTCTTTCCTTTTCGTTTCAGCATGTCTAGGGAACCTAACATTCCAGAGGGTGTTACGATACCTGGCTGGTTCCGTAGGTATCTAGAGGCTACGGCGCTTGCTGAAGGCCAAGGAAACATTCCTCCCCTGGTTGCACCCATCGTTCCTCCTCCTCCTCCTCCAAGAGCAGATAATTTTGCTAAAATCTGCAAAGATTTTTATGCCATGGGAGGGAAGCCATTCGGTGGAACCGAAACATTCGTAGAGGCAAGGAATTGGCTCAAGGAGACCAAGGACTTGTTTGTAATATTTGAATCAGAAGATCGAAGGAAGATTCAGTTAGCTGCCTGGCTACTGAAAGACGAAGCCTCGTTCTGTTGGAAAGTAACCCAAGCTGGACGTCCGGTGGAGAGATGGGATGATTTTAGGATGAGGTTTGAAATGAAGTTTCTTTCCCAAGCTGAGAAAAGCATGAAAATGGAGAGGTTCTTGGCGCTCAAACAAGGAAACATGACTGTTAAAGAATATATGAACAAATTTAACCGGCTAGAAAGATTTGGATTGGAATTGGTAGATACTCCGCATAAGAAAGCTTTGCGGTTTGCTAAAGGGCTGAATGAACCCTTCATGGGTTAGCTATGTCCCATATTCCAATGGGAGCTACTTTTGAAAGGCTTGTTGATATGGCCATGATGCATGAGGATGACAAGAAAGAAAAAAAGGAAGTAAATGCTTAGGAAACAATGCAAAACAAGAAGGTATGGCCCAAGAAAGGGCAGCATCCACAACAGCAACAAAAGAAAGGAGGAAAGAGTGAGAAGGCTAAGGATAAGAGGAAGTGTCACAGTTGTGGACGAGAGGGTTACTTGGTCAAGGACTGCAAAAGATGGATGAATACTTGCTACAATTGTGGAGAGGTCGGACACTTTGCTAGGGGATGCCCGAAGAAACAGGGACCACAGGGACAAGGTCAAAGGGAAGGAGCTTCTGGGGGGCAGGTGCATGCTCTCGCGATCAGTGCTCCAGATAGAGGTAGGAAAATTTCCGTGGAAGGTTTGATTTCTCTTTCTAATCATCCTATTAGAACTCTTTTTGATTATGGCGCTTCCCATTCATTTATATCTAGTCCTGTGGTTGAATCTCTGCACTTAATACTAGTATGGTAGTGGATCCCGTAGTTGTCTCAAACCTCAGTGGTGGTTCGGCTCATTTATCTATGATTTGTTGGGGTTCGAGAATATCTGTGTTAGGCGTCGAATTTGAATGCGATGCATATGTGCTCGGGTTTATGGGCTATGGGTTGATCCTAGGAATGGATCGGCTAACCATGTATAATGCCATTCTAGATTGCGAGAGGAGGGTCGTTAGGCTTCTGACCTGTCATAGGAGGACCCTCTAGCTTTGTTGTGACCCGCAAGGATCAGTTATGCTTAGTTTCTTAGAGTCTCTTGATGCATCTATCGATGATCTGCAATCTGTTCTAGTAGTCCAGGATTACCCTGATGTTTTTGATGAGGTACGGGGCTTAACCCCGAGGCGCGAAATCGATTTTCGCATATATTTGGTGGACAATGCCAAGCCAGTTGCATTACTAGTGCGCCATATGGCTTCAAGCGAAAGGAGGGAGCTTAGCAAGCAAGTAGGGGAGCTACTTGAGAAATGGTTTATCAGGCGAAGTATATCTGATTGGGGTGCTCCAGTAGTATTCATGACTAAGGAGGATGGTTCTCTTCATTTGTGTGTGGACTATAGAGAGTTGAACAAACTCACAAAGAAGAATAGGCACCCACTTCCGAGGATATATGACTTGTTTGACCAACTTGTTGGTGCCTCAGTATTTTCTCAGTTAGACTTGGCCATGGGGTTTCATCAGTTGAGGGTGGCTGAGGACAGTATAGATAAGACCGCTTTTAGGAATCTAGATAGTTTCCTTGAATGGCTCGTAATGCCTTTTGGGTTGACGAATGCACCCGCCTATTTTGTTGATCTGATGAGTAGGGTGTTTCGGGAGTTCCTAAACAAGTTCGTCGTAGTCTTTGTCGATGATATCTTGATATTCTCAAAGAGTGAGGAAGAACATGCCTTGCATATAAGGGAGGTTTTGAAAACTTTGTGTACGCATCAGCTTAAGGCAAAGTTCTCCAAATGCCATGTTTGGAGAAAAGAGGTAATATTCCTAGGGCATGTGGTTTCTAAAGAAGGAATAGTATTAGATCTCGCAAAGGTGGCTATAGTTTAGGAATGGCAGATTCCAAAGAATGCAGCAGAGGTGAGAAGCTTTCTGGGGTTAGCAGGCTATTATAGGAAGTTCATTAAGGACTTCGCAAAGATATCAGCTCACTCACAAGGCTGACGAAGAAGAACTTAGCGTTTTCGTAGGATATAGATTGTGATGTTGCTTTCCAACGATTGAAGAGGGCTCTGACAACAACCCCGATCTTGACCTTGCCCGATGGAAACAAAGTGTTTACAATATACACTGATGCATGTTGTACAGGGCTTGGTACGGTTCTGATGCAAGAGGGAAGGGTAGTATGTTATGGAGGGAGACGACTAAGGGTTCATGAGAGGAACTACCCTACCCATGATTTAGAGCAAGCTGCCAAAGTATTTGCGCTTAAGATGTGGCGCCATTATTTGCTTGGAGAGAAGTTCGAGTTGTATACTGATCATAAATCTCTCAAGTACTTGTTTTCGCAACAAGTTCTTAATCTGCGGCAGCAAAGGTGGATGGAGTTGTTAGCATCCTATTACTTCGATATTTCTTATACTCCTGGCAAGGGTAACGTAGTGGCAAACGCACTGAGTAGACATAGGATGACTTTAAGTCCTCTATTTGTGGAAAGGAAAAGCTTGGAGTTCATATCAAATTTTGACTTTAGACCCTCCACCGAGCTTTTGCCTAGTTCATTTGCATCGCTAGAGATATGACCTACTCTTATGGATCAGATAGGAGCTTCGTAGCGAAATGATCCATATATTTCAGGCATCTTGGATAGGCTCAGTAAAAGGGGGACTTTTAGTCACCTCAATGATATTCCATAGATGATAAAGGGTGGTTGCGACGAGATGGAAGGCTTTGTGTTCCTCAAACTGGGAGTTTGCTAATGACAGTCCTAGAAGATGCCCATTATTCTAAGATTACTATTCATCTAGGCGGTGATAAGATGTATAAGGATATGAAGAGGGTTTTCTTTTGGGTTGGGATGAAGAAAGATGTGGCATAGTTTGTTTCTCAATGTTTAGTTTGTCATCAAGTCAAAGCTGAGCAAAAGAAGCCCGGTGGTTTACTTCATCCTTTGGAGGTTCCACATTGGAAGTGGGAGAGCGTCTCTTTGGATTTCATAGATGGTTTGCCTAGACCAAAGAAAGGCAACACCAGTATTTGGGTGGTAGTAGATTGACTTACTAAGAGCGCCCATTTCATTCCAGTTAAGAGTAAGAGGACGGCAGCATGGTTGGCAACAATATATGTTCGAGAGATAGTCCATCTTCATGGAGTACCTTCCAGCATCGTAAGCGATCGTGACCCCATCTTCACTAGTGAGTTTTGTAGGAGTTTGCAAGAAGCATTAGGTACACAGTTACGTTTGAGCACCGATTATCATCCTCAGACCGATGGGCAAACGGAGAGGGTGAACAGAGTGCTAGAAGATCTTTTGAGGCTGTGTATCCTAGACTTCAAAGGGACTTGGGAAGAGCATCTTCCTTTAGTAGAGTTTGCCTATAACAACAATTATCAAGCTAGTATTGGCATGGCACCCTTCAAATCATTGTACGAATGACCCTATAGATCATCAACTTGTTGGTGGGAATCTACAAAAAGGCTATTGCTTGGACCAGATATGGTTAGAGAAATGTCCGAGAAGACTGATCTTATTAGACGACGAATGAAGACCGCTCAAGATAGGCAGAAATCCTGCACAGACAAGAGAATGACTGACATTGAATTTAAAGTAGGAGACATGGTTTTCATTAAAGTGTCACCCTTGAGGAATGTGGTTCGCTTCGGATCCGTACGGAAGTTGGCACCAAGATTCATAGGGCCATTTCCCATAACAGAAAGGATTGGCCAAATGGTCTATAGAGTAAAGCTGCCAGAAAGACTATCCGGCGTTCATGATGTTTTCCACGTTTCTCATTTGCGGAAGTGCTTGCATGATACAACAGAAGTAGTTGAGCCAAGTATATTGGAAGAAGTAGAGGTAGAACGGGAGGCGGCAGTCAGACGAGCTTCTTCCCTTATTCTTGGATCAGAAGTTAAGAAGCTACGCAATAAAGGAATCAAGTTGGTGAAGGTTCAGTGGGGAGATAACCCATAGGATGCAACTTGGGAGGCCGAAGAGAAGATTCATGCTTCATATCCTTTTCTTTTCGAGGGTATGTTCTGAACTCCTTTCCCAAAGCCTTTATTTATGCTTGTTTCTATCATTTAAGTATGTCCTATCGATAGAATCTTCGACCTTAGGTAGGAATCCTATGGATGTAAACATGTGTTTGAGACATGTTATGTTTGGTGGATGCAAATGGATGCAAGTGTTTGCTAGCGGTTGCTCGTGGATGCGTATACACACACATTAGGCACTAGATCGACTCAATCACTCTCATATTGCATATGGATGTGTTTGCATTTTCTTTTCTTTTAATGGATGAAATATGATGTATCATCATATGGATGTTGCATTTGGACGGATATTTGGGCACCCATGTAGAACTTACATGTTATAATAGAATTACTGCATACATGTTGGATTCATGACACTAACATACATTGCATTAAGGAGGTCGACTGAATCAGTAGACCGCCCGATCTTCGCATTAGTATTGGAACATATACACACACCTTTGCATAAGTTCATATAAGCATTAGAGGCTTTTAAGGACAATGGATGTCTGTGATCGGTGGATGAGCTGATGGGTGATGGATGGTAGGATATACATTCTTCTTAACTTGGAGATTTCGGGGACGAAATCCTTTGAGTAGGAGAGAATGTAACACCCCGTAATTTTAACAACATTAAAGAGGATAAATTTAATAATAATTAATTTAGAATTAAGCAAAACGGACTGCGCCATTGCGTCCATCTCGAAATTCTGGTCAAGATAGACATTTGGTTTGCGTAAAACGAGCATCGTATGAAGAAGTTATGAGGGTTTGAAGTTTGTATACGTGCAAGAAAATTATATATATAATTAAATTTAGAAAATAAAAAATCATTCAAAAGTCAAAATTCCGAAGGCGGCAAATTTCCCTCCCCAGGGGAGTCGACCCCATAGAGGGGGTGTCGACCCCATAGAGTGGACCCCTCAAGGGGGTGTCGACCCGTGGGTCGACCCCCTAAGGGGTAGGTCACCCCCTAGGGCTGAGGTGGCAGGTCGAATTCTGGGGGCTGGCAGCTATAAATACAGGCTCGTTTCTCTTGTTTTCTTCACTAAAAATCAATGGAGGCCTAAATGCTGCCGGTGCCTGGACTGAATCAAAACTCTTTCTTCTTCTGCAATCAAGGTTTAGAGATTCAAGTGTATATCTGAGATTCAACCTTCGCTTTTCTCATTCTATTGTTCTAGATCTGAACACTGTGAGTTTTAAGTTGCTTTTAGATTTAAATAAATAAAAAGTACACATGATAGGACAGTAATTTGGATCTATCCCTGTGACCGAATCGCATCAGATCTGTTGTAATTTGTGAACCCATGATACTCTGAATTATCTATGACTTGGATCTCAACCTTTATCATGTTAGATCTACTTTTGATTATGGATCTAATTTATTATTTAGATCATCTTGTACCTATCATGTTGTGGTTAATTTGGATCTGCCATTAGTTGGACATCTGAATCCATATTTAGATCTAATCATGCCTATTATGACATCCCTTCTATGTTGGAACCCATTTATTATCACAAGTTCACCGATCTGTTCGTCTTAACATTATGCTGTGAAAAGTTTATGCCAATTCTGTTAGAATAATCATTTCTGTCATCTTCCCTTTACGCTTCCCCTTTTAATTCATATAGCCAGGCTATTTTCGAGCCTAGGCATGCCGCTAAATTATGTGAATGCGTTAGTTAGGAAAGAGGGGAAAACATTGAAATTGGGCATATCTTGTGAACATGGAATTTAGGCATAATTGGTAAAAAGGTGAAAATTGGCATAATTTAGAAAATGTATATGTATATGAATTTGGACATATAATTCATTACGAACGTATTTGATAAAAAGGGGCATGAAACCTGTAACCTATAACAACATAGGTAAAATTGGCTAATAATGGAATGCCTAGGATTACAGTAATTAGAAACTATAACTGCGCCTAGACACGAGGTTAGATTATACTTGTGGTGGAAGTCTGCCCGGAACTGCCCGACATATCCAGCGACCACAAGTGGTGAATCTAACATGAGAGTCTAGGTGCACAAATACGAGACGTGCTAAGACACGAGGTTAAGCCCGATTTGTGGAATAAGTCTACCTGGACCTGCCCGGCATGTCCAGCATCCACAAATGGTAAGCTTAATGTGGGAGGTCTAGCATACTATGACTATAAATACAAATATTGTAATAAACCTTGAATGCTTAACCTAGTTTATTCCATAGGGATTGTATGGACATGAACTTGAATAGGGGTTAAGTAAATATGTTTGAACATGGGGTGGGTTAAGTAAATCTGAGGGGGTGGGTAATATGTATATATAGGCCCACAAACTTAACCTGATAGGGTTATGTAATTAATGACACCTAATGGTAAGTATAACCTGTGGAAATGTTGTAGTTACGTAATTAAAGACACCTTAGGGTAAGCATAACTTATGGAAATGATAAGGTTATGTAATTAAAGATACGTCGTTAGGTAAGCATAACCGGTAGAAATCCTAGAGGGGATACAAGACAAAGGGGAGGACTTGTGTCGTATTGTGTGGAACCCATTTCAGTCAGTAACACTTAATAGGTATCAAACGAGTACTGCGAACTAGGTCGGAGTTGGGGCACACTTATTAGGCTGAATGTAAGAGATCCAAACGAGGAGGACGGTGTGGGCGGCGCAAACCGACCAGGGACATGTGCGTGCATGGGCCGGGTAGAGGGGGATAAGACGACCGTGACACCAGTAGATATGGTTGTGCACATCAACGAAGGGTTTCCACTTTAGGAAAGTGATACCTCCTACTGCGGGGTCAGCACATGGTATCTACGTAGTAGGGAGCCGATCGATTAGGATAGTGATTAGGATACACCCGGACGTATGCCTAAGTCTGCCACCTTATAGTTATTGGGATCATCTCATTCTGTTGATACTAGTATCAGTGCAGAGAATACGAGTAATCATTAGAGAAGCGTATACACTCTATCATATTTACCTTGTCTTACCTACCTTTTATAGTGTTATCTTTCTTATCCACTTTATATGCCTGTCATGCTCCTTTTACTTGTTTACTTGCTAAAAGTAACTGGAATCGCCAAACTTTATGTTTGATCCTTTTTATTTTCTCATCTTTCTTCCGTTCCCTCACAGGTTCTCAGGGTGGGAATACTCAGGCTTGACCGTGATTCTGCTTTCATTTTGCTGGAGCTGCTTAGATGTATGGCTCAAGCTCCTATCCTTGCTACTATGGATATATTTTATTTGGGGAATTTTGCTTCTTTTATGTACTCTTATGTTTTAAAGTACAAGACAGTAGTTTTTATGATGTAATGGTTTTTATGTATTTCAGAGATGTGATATTTTTGAACCATGATGCTTTATGATTAATGAAGTTTTTAATTCCGCTGTCATTTTATATCTGTCGGAATTCGGGTTGTTACTTCTGGTATCAGAGCTTAGGTTTAGGATTCTTATATAGATAGTGAGTGAACGTATTTGTATTTTAAAAAAAATAATTAAGTATAATATATATACCTAGATCCAAAGAGGAATCCACTAAATAGAAAGAGTATAATATGGTAAGAAATGAGATATTTGTTTTGTACACTAAAGGAATGAATATGGAAATTTGAGACCCTTAGGAAATTTAGGTGGGAAGCGTACAATATATATTTTGTATGGAAGGAAGGTGAATCCCATATGATGAGTATTTTAAGTTAGTGGGTTTGGTAGTAAAACCTTATAAATTGGAAAAGGTTAGAAAGAAAAAAAAATGGATCAGGAATATATATAGTTGAGAGAATTGACCTTGTGGAAGTGACTAAGAAAGCTTGAAAATTTGGAAACCCGCTTTGAGTCTAACCCCATTATTAACTTTTAAGAACTTGAATTTTTATATGTTTTGGGAAAATGGTTTATGGTGTTTATAAGTTTAATCTTAAAAGTTGTATTTTTAAATATGTAAAGTACATATAGAGTTTTAAAGTAAAATGGGGTATATTTTGGAAAACAATGATTTATTGTGAAGATTTTGTCTTAAATCTCAGTAAAAAGGTGCATACAATAGAGTGTGCATAGCTTGCTAGTTTTTTTATATATTATATGAAAGGGTTAAAAGTAAAAAACGGAAAATGTTGCATTTTGATTTTAGTAAAGAATGTTTTGAAATCTCTATTCTTTTAACAATAAACTGTTTGATCTTTTCTTTGTCAGTGGTGGCATAGTCCTAAAATACTTGGCCCTTAATTGTATTTGTGTAAAGCATTTGTTTCCTGTTTTAGTTAGAAGGCTTATTTGAAAACTAAACTTAGGTCATTGGATTAAATTAAATAAGCTAAGAGAGGAAGATGTCATAACTAAAATGGAATCAATAAATTCAATGAAGCAACAAATATGATGGTTAAGTAAAATAAATTTTTTAAGAAAAGATGAATAAGAATGAAAATTTTCCAAGATAAGTTGAAAAAGCTTTCTTATGTGGGTTGTGCTTGGATAGGAAAATATGGAATTTTTGTATAGTAGTTACATAAAATCCAATTACAAATAGAAAAGGTACATAAAAAGAAAAACGGAAGATGTAAATTTTTTCCGCTTTATACCTTTTTGTAACATAAGAAGTCGAATTTAGAAAATTAGATTTTTCTGAAATTTGAGAAATAAAGTTGGTTGGTAGGATTTTGGATGCAATAATTGGATGAACTACGCTCTTACTCAGTGAGAATGTGAGAAAAATTGGATGAAAAAACATTTTGATTTTCAAAATATTGCATTCATATAGAACTTCCAGTATATTTAGAATGTGAGCATCATATTTTAAAAGGATTTTTGAAAAATTTGCATACACATAGGAGGTAGCGCTTAGGATTACATGCATTATTATGTTGTATTTCACTTTGCACAAGTGAACAATGTTTGCAAAAATTGGATGCACACATGATGGATGTATATTATGTGAGGGGTTAATTGATTTTTACCCTTATCAAATTTCGAGGACGAAATTTCCTAAGGGTGGGAGAATGCAACACCCCACATTTTTGTAACAATAAAATAATACATATAAGAAAAAGAAAAAATTGAAGAGCTTCCAGAATTTGACCACGGGTGTAGCGTCATTACGTTCGTGCGATTTTCTGGTCAATTTAGACCTATGGATTGCAGAAAACCGATTTAAGATGAAAGAGATACCTTTAAATGAAGCATTGCAGCAAAACATGAAAATAAGATAAAAGAAGGAGAACAATGACTATCATTGTTTCTAAACTTATTAACAAAAGACTTTATAGCTTAGTTGGTTAAGGCAATGGATATGTAACATAGAGGTCCGGGGTTCGAACCCCGGTAGCGACATAAATTTTTTTATCTTTGTTTTAGAGAGGGCCAATTGAACATACAAATATATGTATGCATACAAATTTAAAATCTGAAAGGATAGGAATGTACATATAAGAATATATATATATATATATATATATATATATATATATATATATAAGAGAACATATATGTATGTGCATGAATAAAGGAAAAATAATGGTAATGTGTAATCTAAATAAATTCATACATTTAAGAGGAGGAAAATTAGTACAATTTTTAATGCATTAAGAAAGGTAAGAAATAAATGCAATGCAATAAGTATATGCATTGAAAACAATGAATTAATAAATTTAATTGCATGCAAACAATGAAAATGAGAAAAGATGTATATACATGACAATTAAGAGTTTTAATGCATGCAAGATAAATGGAAAAGTTAAACAACGAAAGATGCAATAATAAATGAATGCATTAAGAGGCAAATTGGTCATATATGAAAATGAAGGCATGCAATTAGAATATAAATAAAGTAATTAATTAATGCATATTTGAAAAGTAAGGAATAATGGCATATGGATAATAATAAAGTTATATGCAATATTTAAAAAAATAGTGAATGCGATGCAATGGAAATTGCATGACAACATTAAAGAGAAAAAGAGGAAAGTATTGAATAAAAGATAAGAATGCATTAATGCAAATAAGAAGGCACATACAGTTAAATAAAAAGGAGCAAGGAAAGCAATGTATGTGCAAGTGAATACAATACATGAATTGAGAATTAATGCAAAAATGGGGAACACTACAAAAATGTTCTTAATATAAAGAAAGAGCTATCAACGCAAAGCAATCAATAAAGAAATGTCATAAGAATTAAATGTATAAAGAAGGGAAGTTAGTGTGAATAACACACAATGAAATTTAAGAAGAAATGCGCTATAAATGGTAGATAAATGCATTAATTAGAAAGAAAGCAGTTTAATAAGAAAGAGGTTTAATAAGAAAGCAGTTTAATAAGAAAGAGGTTTAATAGGAAAGAAGTTTTAAAAGAGAGAAGTTAGGAATTAATTGATCCAAGAAAGGTAAATTAGGAATAAAATAAAAAGTTGTTCGCATTGAGAAACTTTGTTTATGCATAAGGATTGCTTATGAATAAAAAGTGGTTGCCTCAATGGTGAAGCGAAGGGTCACGACCAATAAGGATAGTAGATTGTTGGGTACCCGTCATCGACAGCTAGTGGGATGCGAAAAGAATAGAGCTAAAACCAATAAACCATACGCCTTTCACTATCAAGGTACGGTGGTTGAGGGAAGATGCCAACTGGATGTTTAGATTGTTTGTTAGGGGCTAGTCGTTTAGCTCTTGTAGTCTTTACTAGTTGAGGGAGGGGCCAAGGTGGGGCCATAGCCACTATGAAAACAGACCCTAGGAATATCTGTATATAAAGGCTCTTAAAGTTGGTCCTGTACAGATATGGAAAAACTCCCGACCAAGTTACGTGTTTCTTGTATAGCCCTGTCATGAAACTCGGTGCACATTAGAGGACGTGCGGTTAGCTATAATTGACGATACGTATGTGGGACAGTCTAGATACATGCATATCATCTCTGGGTGGTGTATCATATACTTGAGGTCATTACTCCGGTATGAAATATGATTCGATAGACGGTGGTAGTCCGTACGCTTACACAGCGAAGTAATGAGCGATATATGTGGAACGTTACATTGATATGTAGAGATACATACGTCACCCCGGCATAGGATGAGGGACTGCGGTCATTTCTGTGGTATTACGGTAGAGACCGTGCGAGTAGGGTACCATGGGGTGTCCTTAATTTTGGGGTAGCTACATATATATTATATTAGGTTAATCCACTGGGGAGTAAATGGGTACGACGTGTGTGTAAGCCTTGAGTGCTGTTAACCCAAGTAACCTAATAAATAAGAAAAATATGATTGAACGGTATATGTAAGATTATCCAAAGTGTATAATTTAAATCAAGTCACCAGAACTTGTGTTCTGAACCCCTCCTCATAACATACTCGCAGGTTAGATTTGTTGCAGAGACATGATAGCTTTGGATATTGGTTAAGCAGTATTATTAATACGGTAAGGCAACACTTTGACTATATTATATTTTATCCTTTCCGTTGTGAGATATTTTCTGAGCTTTGACATATTTTATGTCTCTGTCTTTTCTGCAGGATAGCAGAGCAAACCAATCCGAGTTTCGATAGATTGGAATTTTGAAAAAAAATCGGTCTGTCGGAATTCGGGTTGTTACAACCCGTCAATAAACCATCCACGTCTTAGTTAATAAATTTATAATCAGAAACTGCTATGTCGGCTCACTCATATTCTTAATTAGGATGTAATCTCCAAACCTTCTCTGTACCCGATTATAAACTGTTAGCTTTCGTTTGGACTTGTAATTAATTAGAAATTTTGAACTTTAATGAGATTACTTTACTTGTATGGATTATACTCGTAATGTATGGAATCAGAAATTGGAATTTCAAACATTAATAAACTGGTCCCCAAATACAGATTATGCTTGGGAAGAGCTGGAACTATACTCGATTGGATATGGACGTTTTGTCATAATTTGGAAAAATGATTCACCTCGTTTTTTATGGGTATGGATTATACTCACTTTGGTAAGATACAACGAGGCCATGGATTTTGGATTGGATTTACCTAGTTTCCTAGACATTCAAATCTGGATTTTGGATAACCTAGATTTGGTTTTCTCTTATAATACAATATGGAGTGATCATGGGATTCTACTTGGACTTCTCTGGGATTGCGTCTTTTGGATTCATTGATTTTTGGACTATACAAAGCACATCTTCAACAGAAAGACAAGTTTTAGGGAACTAGCCTTGATTCTCCTTTTTACAAGGTCGTCACGCTTTGGATTTCCAGTTATCAAAATGCACAGAACTTGAGTACAAACTTGGGAAAACTTGGAAAGAATCGCATGAAGTCGCATATTTCTCAAAAACTTGGATTTTAGGTGAAATATGTGGGGATCGATATTACTCCATATGTCTACGGGGATCGATACTCAGGGATCGGTATTTAAAAATTGGTGTAAATCCCCTATGCCTTCGAGGACCGGTATTTAGGTATCAGTATTTAAGGATTGATGTAAATACCCTAAGTCTTTTGAGATGTATATTCAGGGATTAGTATTCGGGGATCAAGTATTGGTGTAAATCCCCTTAGTATTCAGGGATCGGTATTTAAGGATAAGTGAAAATCCTATATGTCTTAGTGGATTTGTATTCAAGGATTGGTATTCGAGGATCGATATTTCAGGATTGGTGTAGATCTCCTAAGTCTTCGAGGATCAATATTCAGGGATCAGTATTCTGGGATCAGTATAAGGATTGGTGTAAATCCACTGTCTTCAGGAATAGGTATTCAGGGATCGGTATATTTTTCTTGGGCTTCGGTTCCTTTTGGGCAGCATTTCTCATGCACCTGCTGCCTTTTCCTCTAATTATCAATTATAAATACCCCTTTGAGATACGAGAAATGGAACTTTTTTAACTTGGCTTGGGATTCTTTTGGTTTGGAAACATTCCTAGAGATCTTTTTGGCTTGGGATCATTTTAGACTTTAGCATTTTCCTCTTGGCTCTCATAAGCATGGATTTTTTCATGGTTAACACCTTACTTTTTTATCTTCAGTTATGCAAAACCAAAAGGATAGTACTTGTAATCATACAATATAAACAATAGAGATTACCTTTTAATGGACGTAAGCATGACTTGTCGAACGAGTATAAATTCTTGGTGTTCTTTATTTTTTCGAAATTCTTTGTCTAAATTTACTGCTTTATTGTATGATTGCTTTCTGGATTAGGGTATTATGTTTGATTAACCAAAACCAATGTCAACAGTAATTATACATAATCTAATGAAAAAAACACTATATAAACAGGAAATTTCATAAAACAAATTTATAAGTCGAATGTATCCAAATTACAATTGAAAAATAGCAGTTACATGTAGCAGTCAAAAAATTGAAATCGCAATACTACAACTTTAGAACGGTAGGTTTGCAATTGTTAATGTAGACTACAGTTAAAAAATAAACCTGCAATTTACAAACTGACAATGTGGAATTGCAATTGTGATAAAATGCAAGTGATAATTTAAAGTCACTGGCTCGCTAAATGTACAATGAAAAATTAAAATCCAGTGGGTTTAGTCAAAATGATTATTATTCCTCTACAATTTATTTGTGGATATCAAGATGTCCACTTAATGCAATTTTAATACTAATGCAGCAAAATTGTATCCAAAATTATTTTGTGGTTTTTCATCGAAGTAGTAACCTACAATGCACTGACCTATATTAAATGCCTAAATGAAATCAATGGAAGTCTTGAACATAGATTTCATTTCTTTGCTACATGAAACATTTACATCCATCAACAAATTAATCGTTAATAGTATGATTGATAAAAAGACATCCATGCCAAATTTTCAATCCCTAACTCACTATAAACTTACTAGATATAAGGGATACATATGATTGAAATGAGAATTTGTCGTTTATGTTTGTGAGGCATATAACTGCCTCACTATAACATACATTCAAGGAAATAGCAAGACATTAATAAACACTATGATATGTTCCAAACTCATGTGTCTTAAGCGTACATAATATCTCTACATGAATAAGGATCAATTTAGGTTAAATTGAAAAAAATAGAAGGATAAACAATGTTGGCTTTATAGCTTATCTGTTTATGGAAGCAAGTAGATGACTTTGTATTCAGTTTATAAATGTTAGGTTCAATTATAGGCTAAATTTGTCTTTTCTTGGTCTTAAATTCTTCTTTATATTTTCAACATCAATTTTAGCAAAAGAAATTCTGTTATCAAATTATATGCTTTAATCATAACTATGTAACCGCAACTGTAAGATACAACAAAAACGATTTCAAAGGCTAAGCAAAACTTACACAAGAAAATTTGTTTGGAAGAAAGCAACTTATGCATAAGAATTCACAACAAATTCAATATATAACAATATGGATGTTTATTATCTTTAAAATCATATCCAGGTATGATGGCTATAATTTGTACGTTATTTAAATATTATTAGTTGCATGTTCTTATGAATTTTAATTCACAAACTAAACCAATTTTAATGTTTAACATAAAACCTATTCCAAGTAAAAATACTATAATAGAATTCGTAGTCGATTCAAGTATAATCCGCTTGAAGTTAGCGATCAAACAAAGAAAAATAATTTGTCAATTTAAAGGTCTAATCACAAATTTTTATTAGACTATATTTCCAAAATAGTTAACAAGCTAGGATTAATATCTGTATTAGTTGCATGTTTTCTATGGCATTGAACTATAATGTATGCCTGTATAATTAAGGTATGTAGAAGCACTGGTAGAACCATATTCATGTTATTGTAAGTTTGCATGTAAATCAATATTCGTATAAATTATATCTTTTCTTAATTATATTACTTAAAAATAATCCTAAATAAACATTAAAATACTCTTATTTCTTCAAATTTATTAACCTGACTTAAATTTTTGGATAAGGTAATGTTTCTCTATACCTTTATCTCCATTGTAGCCTAGGATAGCTCCCAATTTCTACCTGTGTAAATGAACTTTAGAGATGAGGTAATAAGATTTTAGGATGGAATTTTGCAAAGGGAGGAAAGAGGAATTTTGGCTATCATTTTTGTTTTTCTTTGACGAGTAAACATGAAACACACATAAAATTGATCAATTAGCTTAAATATGGTTATATATTTCCTTTATAGGGAAAATTTGATGAATTATTACTATTTTTTGTGCACTATATCTTCTGACTTTACAAAAAAAAAAAAAAACCAAAACTCTGTTTTGGTTAAAGAAAATGTATCAAATTGCCAATAATTCATTTTGGATGAGGCTAATAACCTAATCAAAGAAAACTCAGGCTTTTTGCATAGATAACAGGTTGTAGCTGAACATTAAAGGTTTAAAAGCATGGAAAATTTACCAAGTTAAATTATTACAAATGTGCATATGTAAATAAATCTCTTTCACCATGCTAACGTGCATGGCACTACCTGTACCTTGCATCAATAGTTCTTTTTTAACACCAATTCTATTCTTTCTTTTTTTGGTGAAACAACAATAAGCGAATATGGTAACAACTGAATAGTTGTGTAAAAAAAGTAATATTGTTAACTAGCTTCTTGACCTGTTTCCCAAAAGTACACAAGGCATGCTCGACTCAACACATCGCGTGACGTTAAAATCCGAAGTGTCGCAAAAATAGCCAAGGGTACAAGCATAGATGAATGAAGTCACATAAGTAAAGGCCTCACAACTCCTTAAAGTCGTGCTCAAACCACATCCTTATACCCTTCTGTTTCGAACCCCTAAGGTTCGAACGCCTTGTATATAAAAAACCTCGGATCCCCTCAGCTCGTGTCCCTCGGGTCCCTATATTTCGTATGCAACCATTCGAGCCTCTTCAGCTCGTACCCCTTCCTCCAGAAACTTGCTTAGAATCCTTCGAAGCATGTACCTCGAACCCCTCGATACGAGTACGTTTCGTATCCCTTAGCCTCGACTCACTCTCCCTCAATTGCTTCGAACCACCCGCCTTCGTACCCAAGCCACTTCGACTCGTACCTCTCACCATCAAATCCCTCACACGCACTGAGTCTTGGGTCCCTCGAGTCGTACCATGATTTTGGCTCGCCCCTAATTACACTCAGCGATTCTCGTATCCTACGGGATATGAATCAGGTATCCATGGGATATGAAATTCATATCCTACCAATGGGATACGAGTTTTAGTCACATGGAGCCGAGATTCGAGTCGTGCGCTTCCAGGGGTACGAGATTTTGTGTCGTGGTCCCCGATTCCCACATACTCCCACCTAACCACTCCACTATAGATACCCCCAACTCCATACTTCAAAAGGGTTGGGATTTAGTTGATTTGACACTCCTAGAGAGCTCCAAGTGACCTCTTCAATGGCATCCTTTCTTTGAGGAAGAAGAATGACAAAAGTGACTTTTTCCAATATTCATATAAGATGACTATGACTCCAAATCACATGGAAATGTTTGTAATTAAATGCCTAAAAGAGAATTTTAGCTTGTAACTCATTGTTGTGAATAAAATCCAAGCAACTATTCCAAAGTGGATGTAGTCCCCTTACGGGACCGAACCACTATAAATCTCTTGTGTCAATTACTGCTTTTCTGCACTTATTTTCCATACGCGAAACTGCATTTCTAAAGTAAATAAGAAACTTGGATGTTGTTGCCATATTTTAGCGTCAACATTCTAGTGCTTTCACTGAGAAAAATCTAAGAATTACTCTTCCATCACACATTTCCATCTCGACTCTGACGCGCTTTAGGTTCCCCTCTAACCTGCCACCCAGTCAGTTTACGATGGCTAAGTGACCAAAGAGTACAATGATCGGCTCCGCTACCGCAGCCGGAGCTGGAACATCCCAGCAACCTTAACCAGCGGATACCTCAGCTGAATTGGACATCCATCCTTCGATGGACCCCGAGCCCCGAAAACTCAACCGCAAATTTACGCACTGAATAAAAAAATATGAAAATACGGCTCTCGAACTCAACTAGCCAATGAAAAACAACATCGACCTTATACATCAGCTCCAGGAGAGTCAATGAGTGCTCGCCCAACTCCACCTAGCTTAGAACAATCCCCGAGTGAGGCGTACTGTCTCTGAAACTTCTTTGTAATAACCAGAAAAGCGGAACAAATTTTTTTTTTTTGGCAATTTTAATGAATTTTGAATATTTAAAATGATTTATTTTAAATAATAACGACTAGAAATTTATTTTGAATAGAATTAGAACGTATAAATTTATTTAAATCAAAGTTAAAACGAATAATTTTGTTTTAATTATATAAAGAGCCTGAATTGGCACGGTAGTTTGAAAATTCGATTTAAAATTTCAAATGAATGTACAGGATTCAAAATAAACCGGATTTTGGTAAAATCAAAAATATTGGAATCTATTTGAAAATATCTCCAAGGAATGTGAAAAATCCAGATATTCATAACGGGACTAAAAAGTTATGTCCAGTTGAAAATTCAGAAAAGTCGCTATGGAATTTATATAATATATAGCCCTTAAAAATAGCCATTTTGCAAACGACCTCCGTTTTCGATGAAACCACTTTTGTTGGATCCAGAATGTCAAATATTGCTGTATTCCAATATTCATAATTTTTGGAATTAATGTATGAGCATGGTGGATTTAAACGTGTTTGGTCAATTCAGTTTGAATTTAATCGACTGGAAAATGATCATTTTTCAAACGGTCTTCAAATTTGAAGAAATCAGTTTTGTTAGGACCGTATCGTTAAAACATAACTAGGTTTATTTTTCAGGGATTTATGGAGCCAGTATGTGCCCCGGTAAATTAAAATGTGCATTTGAATTGAAAATATATTGATTTATA
The DNA here is from genome assembly GCA_030737875.1 of Allium sativum. NCBI lineage: Eukaryota > Viridiplantae > Streptophyta > Magnoliopsida > Asparagales > Amaryllidaceae > Allium > Allium sativum. The sequence goes on from CM060918.1 coordinate 85,052,658, forward strand.
TTTTAAATTTAAAGAAAAACTAGTCGAAACAGTCGAATTGGCTTATAAAACATATCCCATTGTGTCCGGAATAGGGGTATTTGGCTAGGGGCGACATTCTTGGGTTTGATTTGGAGTTCAGATTGATAAACAAGAATTTTCGGAATTAAAATAACAAATTATTATATATATATATATATAGATATAGATATAAATATATAAGGCTATCATAAAACCCTAGTTCATGATCTCTTAGATGCCGCCGTCTTCAACATCTTGACGTCTGGGAGCTCCAAAAAAAATTCACCCCTTTTTCTCCTTATCCAGCAATCGATCCACATTCATTTCAAAGGCTAAATTAATGTGCACTCTAAGATCTCCACAATGATTAGATATGATCGATTATCATTGTAAGAATCATTCAAAATAGAGGCTCCATGCCCCGACAGTCGCACGCAATTCCAGGAGCGTGGGAGGCATCGATCGCCATGCCAATGGGTGACACGAGAAGGTGGCGCTCTGGCATAGCAGGCGGTGGTTACCGATTAGTCTCCGGCGTCCTCAATCGTCGTGCGCAGGGAAACCTTAGGAAGCAGCGAGGTTCGATCTTTAGCAGCCTGGAAGAAGAAGATGATGGCCTAGTTCCCCTAATTAAGGTTAATTACAACCTTAATTAAATTAGTTCAATATTGTTATAAAAATCTAAAATTTATATTTATGTTATTGTTGTAAAAATATATATTTTTATATATAACATTGAAATATAAATCTAATTTTTATATATAACATTGAAATAAAAATCTAATTTTTGTATATAGTATTGAAATAAAAATATGGTTTTTAAAAATAAAATTAGCATTACTTTTAAAAATATAAATAGCAAATGTTTTAAAAATATAAATAGCAAATGTTTCAAAAATAAAATTAGCATTACTTTTAAAAATAAAATTAGCATTACTTTTAAAAATATGTATAGCATGTTTTTAAAAATAAAATAGCATGGTTTTAAAATGAAATGACATTGTTTTAAACATAAATAGCATGAAATAAAAATGTGAACTTTTATATATATGTAGCGATATAAAAATATGATTTTTATAATGTAAACATTGATATAAAAATATGATCTTTCTAATATATGATGCGTTATTAAAAATGGGATTTTTATCTATAAAGCGTGGTCATAAAAATGAGATTTTTATATAAACAGCATCATAATAAAAATGTGATTTTTATTTATAAATATATATAGCGTTGTTAAAAATAAGGTTTTTAATATAGAAATCGTGTGAGACAGATTGTGATGGAACTGACGGGAAGCTGAACGGAATCCAAATTGTCCAATAAAGACAGATGGAGTGGACCCCAAAAGGTGAGAGCTTCTCACTCTAATTTATTTTCTAGTTAAATATATATATATATATATTTATATATATATATATATATATTAGGATGCAGACGGTGCTTAGTAGCACCCGACACCTTTGTATGAAACCATGTTTGTTTGGTTGCCTGGTTGATTGGTTTATTTGTTTGAATTTGGTTTGGGAAATGAATTGAACTGAATAGAATTGGTATGCATATGGCGCGAGCCATTAGTAGGCGAGGGATAAGGCTAGACCTTATTCCGGTTCTAGTATCGCGCCGTTACGCTGCCGAAATTTACTAAAAAAGTTTGAACAATAAAAATATCATTTTTATTGTATAAATGAACTGTATAAAATATTCATGAGTTGAAATAAATATTTTATAGTTAAAAATATAATTTTTAGCGTGTATAAGAATAAAATAAATATTCATTTACAAATCGGACGATTTATTTATGTACACATATTTAACTGATATTGATTGGGATGATATATTTTACACATCGCCCAACTGCACAAATAAGAATCAGTGTTTATTGTTTAAAAACCCCACACGGGTATTGGGATGATATTGGACATACACTAATCCCAATATTTAGTTTTATGTCAATCAATGATTGACAGACTGTTGTAAGCGTTAATTATTCATATTTAACGCTTATGCAGTTGTGTAATGCACTCTGGATGATGGTTGGCTGTGTTTGATTATTGTTGTGTACATGTGTATATGAAATCCATATAAATAAAATTATATGGTAATTGACTGTATCTGATTCCAATTCGGAAAGAACGAATATATTAAATTAAAGAATATTTTAAAATGACGAGTAGTGAATATTTTAAAATAACTAATATTTTAAAATAATATTCAGTAATGGATCAAAATATGATTTTGATGTCCGATTTGGGATGAGCACGAAAGTATTTAAATATATAAAGCCGTGTTGATTAAATTAACGCCATTTGGACGTGAACGATATTTATATCGATTTTATTCTTTTTTATAATGAATATAAAAAAGGAAGTAATTTCAAAATCTAATGTTTTGAAAATATTATCATTTATATATTAATGATACGGAATATTCAATTTTTATTTAAAATTGAATATGAAGTTGAAAACGTTTTAAAATGATTTATTAAATACGTTTTAAATGGAAATCGATGAAATATATATAAAATATATATATATTATATATATAAAATGGCTTGTATAGAACGCACCGCGCTGCGGCTGTTCACGAATTTCGACCATTGACTTCGCATGGAAATTACGGGATATCCGGCCGTCGGATTCTTCTAAAACCAGAACCGTTGGGTTCGTATCAAAAAGAGATTTCCAATGAATATAAGAGATTTCAAATCTAATGGTTGGATTTGGAATTATGTCCAAATCAAATTTAGAAAAGGTCGCTGTAAGTGTAGTTCGATGACCGTTTATGGAAATCGACTGAACGGACCTTGATAAAATTATTAAAAATATCAATAATTTGTGTAAAATCATAATAAATGATTTGGAAAGAATTGGGGTGAAAAATTCTACATTTGTAAAGACAAAAATATATTTTTATCAAAATGAACTAGTTATGAACTAGAATTATAATCCAATTATTTTTAAATAAATTAACTGGACTGAGAATGGATTTTAATATAACCAGAATTTCCAATATATGAATTGGAATGAATTTAAATCGAAATTATCTTCGGAATATTTCGATATTGGATTCCATAATTATACGGATATTGTGGAGGAATTTGGAAGACAGTTATATCGTTATTCCAAATACGATATTTGTTGATTTCAGAATTTGATATTGAAAATAAGCTGATATATTTTCTATTCAGAGCCTAGTATTTAATATCAAATGGGATTTTTTGGGTTTGTCATGAATGTTGTCTTCATTAACACTATTCTTAAACCCAGTTGTGAAAAGAATAAATCTTTTAATTAAGGCTATTACAATTTCCAGTTAATTAACATTTAATTGGAATAAAATGGAATGTGAATTGGATTTATTGTGAACTGTGTTTTTAATGCCATTCATTCTTTAACTTGATTTACAGTGAAATGTGATTTGGAATGTATAAATCTTTTATTAAGATTTAAAGGAAAATTCCCAAAGTAAAGTTTTCCAATTTAATACAATAAATTGGAATGGAATTCGATTGGATAATAATCGAAGTGAGCTTCTGTGGAGGAAGACTGTTAATATATATGGAATTTAAAAGGCTTTGCCGTTATTGCATTTATATTATTGGGTGCATGGAAGTTTATATCGACTGTATATATTGATCTATTTTCCGTGATGATTCCATAATTAATGGAATGGGATTTTGGGTTTACCGTGAACTGTGTTTTAACTGACATTAGTTTTTTAACCCAGTTAAAGATAAGATTAATTTATTAACTTTGAATAATCATTAAGTAATGATTTTTGAGATTAAAACTGAATTAGAGTTTTAATGAATCTTTAATTAGATTGGAATGTGAATGAGATAATTAAATTTATCGAATTCGTGAAATGATCGAGAATGGAGTATCACCAGTTTTGCTCCAAGCGATAGTTAAATCTTTAATTAGATCTGAACGTGAAATGGTAATTAATTTTGCCTATAACATCGTGGTGTTAGATATGAAGTATTACTAGTTTTACTTCATGGGATGAATATGTTGGGATTGAGAAATAAAATAAATGATTACTTCGGCAAGGATCGCTAATCCCGACTAGTTTGGATAAACCTTAATTTGGTCTGAATTGATATCCAAAGGAAGATTAAAGAATAAATTTAAAAGAATTTATCTTTGATAAAATTAATGGGAACCTTTCCCTAAAGATACGAATATTTGAATAAAGGAATATTCTAGATTGGAATGAGGCGTATGTTGTGTTTTAAAGCACTTATTTATATGTACGCGAGTTATTCAGAAGGACCAGGTTTATCCCATTCTGAATAACTGATTCGACGATATGTCGACAAGGAAGACGGTGGTTGAAGACCGGAGGTCTTCACATCATTTGGATGATTATTGATGTCTTGATTGGGCTGTACACCCAAGACGAGGTAATAAGTGGTGATCGTCCAGACGTACTTGGAGATCGACCGGATATGCGAGGACCTCTCTCCTGTATTGGACATATAGGACGAGGAATAAGGTGCCTCCGGTTTCGTTCAGACCCAAAACGAACTTGTAAATGGATGTGTGTCTGACATTGGATTTTATTCCATGTTGATTGATCTCTATTAAATATATATCTGTTTGGCGGCGGAGAATTTATTCTCTTGCTTAACGCCCTTCTATGAGACGTACGAGCTCGGAGGTTATATACCGATAGACATCAGTCGCATGGCGTGAATTGCCTGTATGGAATGCTGAGATGCAAATGATTAAGGCTTCTGTTGAAAAGCAGAGTCTTGTGGTTGATGATCAAAGCACGGCTTTAATATAACATAGCTTTGTGTATAGCGTTAATTCGTGAGCCTCACACCCCAGTGTGAACAAGAAATGGGAGGGACTTCAGGGAGGGCATGCGTTCCCTTCTAGCTAGGAGTGGTGTCATGGTATGGAGCCCAAACATTTTACTCATTTGTATGTTTCATATTATTTGATGGATAGCAAGGCGCCTCGGATATATTGGTTACTACGGAGCCGATGGATATTGAGTCATCTGGCTCATTTATGCCCCATAGGGCGGGAAGATGCATGTTCAGGGATTTTAATCCACTTAAAATGTGGACCGACCTTGACGATCTAGGTGCAGTTGCGGCTGTTCCTGAGACATGGGCTAGATTGTCTCGAATTAGTAAAGGATGATCCCTTTGCCTTGGTTCACAGATGGAATCCAACTTCCAATACGACATTTCGATTTTAATTGTAGAGCCTAGTATGGCTACATGATAGATGGTACCGATGCCGCCTATGATTGATACATTTATATTTGAAGTTGTTATTAACACTATGCACTTATAATAGTATCAAATGATTTTTTTTTAAACGTACCAAGCATGTTTGGCTATTACAAGGGATAGGGCTATTATAAGGGAAAACCCTATCCTTTGGCTTGTGTTGCATTGTGTGATAGGACCTGAGTCTTATAATAGCTTCATTTTTCCAAAAAGCATTGCGCTGTTTTGTTATATGCATTAGTATTCATGGGAGGAAACCCGTTCCGTGTTATACGGCGTGGTCCTTTGATATATCTGATTTTAAAGTAATGTTTTAAATAACTGTTTTAGTTCTCACACCAGTCACATGAATGACCTGGAGTTTATTGTTTTAACCTAAACTATAGGTGCCCCTATTTTCCATACGGGCAGCTAGTAGTTTTGGGTTTTGCAGATATTATATTCAGAGGATCCTGGGTTTACAGCTGGAGCTATATTCGAAACGCTCTGTATCCGTTTATCTCTTTCAGTTGTGTTATGTATTATTTTCCGCTGCTATGTAATGTATTTTAATCTATGATATTTTACAATGTGTAATATTTATTTATACTCTGTTATATTCTTGTACTCTGATGTAAATTGTTGTAATAACAATGAAATGTTCTTCTGTTTGTGTTCTGATTTGTCGTGTTCTCAACTCAATCCGGGCTTTCCTTTACGGGGAAGTTTGGGTCGTTACACGTGGTATTAGAGCTTTGGTTTACAGAGTTCGAGAACAAGACTATTAGAACCGAATGAAAGAATTCATCAGAGATTGGTTTAGTAATATCCAATAAGAATGACTCGTTAGTGATGTGATCAATAGTATCCCAGAATGAGTTGGAAGAGTACTATTTATTAAAAATAAAAATGAAAACAAATTTAGTTTTAAATTTTAAACCATATTATATGTATTTGAATATTTATTTTATATTGAATTTGGACAATCAAGTGTATATAGATTTTAATATATGTCTGATCCACGTGTATATGAAGTCTCAAATATACTGGATGGATATAGAATCACACTCTAGTCGCCCGGAGATGATACTGATGATTACTAGTATCATCATTTTTTATGTTCGAGTTTCGAAAGTGGGATATCTATATATTTCCAATTGACCGGTGTAAGAACCAAAATATAGATAGAATATATTGTTGTGATTTGGCATCAAAAATATGATTTTTGACTATATATATTAAAAATATATGTTTGAAAATTTAATTAACCAATTGTTTGCTGGTTGTGTTGTTTGATTATTAGTGTAACTAATAAAAATATTGAAATGATAATTAATCAAACCAATATGAAAAAGGTAAATGTAGTCAATTTTGAACTGATTTGCAAATTGTTTGGAAAAATTGCATGCATGTACATATATATGTGTGAACAGGTCATAGCAGGGAAGCTAAGCAGAGGAATAAAATTGTATGCCCGACAAATAGGTACATGTTTACTAATTTATTGGGTTTGGATGATTTTATGAGCCGATTGGCTTTTTATTTTTATTTTTGGATGATGAGGGCCCTACATGGCTAGTTGTGGTTTTAAATGTCTCCCCGTACAAAGGAGGTTATGGTGGGTGTTAGCCAAATTTTTGAGAAATTAGAAATTCTTAGAAACTAAAAAGTTGAAGAATGAAAGCTAAACTGAAAGTTGAGCTGATTGGTTAAACAACTTTTAGCTCCGTTCCTTTTCTAGGATGAAAAGATTTTAAGTGGGGGAGATTGTAACAACCCGGAAAATCGTAACCAATTTAAACTTTTTATTTTGGAAATTTTAAGGAATTTTGAATATTTAAAATGATTTATTATAAATAATAACAACTAGAAATTTATTTTGAATAGAACTAGAATGTATAAATTTATTTAAATCAAAGTTAAAACGAATAATTTTATTTTAATTATATAACGAGCCTGAAATGGCGCGGTAGTTTGAAAATTCAATTTCAAATTTCAAATGAATGTACAGGATTCAAAATAAACCGAATTTTGGTAAAACCAAAAATATTGGAATCTGTTTGAAAATATCTTTCCAACGAATGTGAAAAATCTAGATTTCATAACGGCAATAAAAAGTTATGTCCAGTTGAAAATTCAGAAAAGTCGCTATGGAATTATATAATATATAACCCTTTAAAATAGCCATTTTGCAAACGATCCGTTTTCGACGAAACCACTTTTGTTGGATCCGAAATGTCAAATTATTGCTATATTCCAATTTTCATAATTTTTGGAATTAATATGTGAGCATGGTGAATTTAAACATGTTTGGTCAATTTACTTTGAATTTTAATCGACTGGAAAATGACCATTTTTCAAATGGTCTCTAAATTTGATGAAATTAGTTTTGTTAAGACCGTATCGTCAAAACATAGCTAAATTTATTTTTCAGGAATTTTTGGAGTCAGTATGTGGCCCTGGTAAATTAAAACGTGCGTTTGAATTTAAAATATATTGATTTATATTTTAAATTTAAAGAAAAACTAGTCAAAACAGTCAAATCGGCTTACGAAGCATATCCGATTGTGTTCGGAATGGGGGTATTTGGCTAGGGGTGACTTTCGTTGGGTTTGATTTGGAGTTCAGATTGATAAACCGAATTTTCCGAATTAAAATAATAAAATATTATATATAAGGCTAAAATAAAACCCTAGTTCATGATCTCTTGGAAGCCGCCGTCTTCAACATCTCGACGGCTGGGAGCTCCAAAAAAATTCTCTCCTTTTTCTCCTTATCCAGCAATCGATCCACATTGATTTCAAAGGAAAAATTAAAGTGCACTCTAAGATCTCCACAATGATTGGATACGATCGATTTTCATTGCAGGAATCAATCAAAATCGAGGCTCCAAGCCCCGACAGTCACACACAATTCCAGGATCGTGGGGGGCATCGATCTTCATGCCAATGAGGGGCGCGAGGAGGTGGCGCTTCGGCGCAGCAGGCGATGGTTACTGATCAGTCTCCGGCGTCCTCAATTGTCGTGCGCAGGGAAACCCTAGGAAGCAACGAGGTTCGATTTTTAGCAACCTGGAAGAAGAAGATGATGGCATAATTCCCCTAATTAAGGTTAATTACAACCTTAATTAAATTAGTTCAATATTGTTATAAAAATATGAAATTTATATTTATGTTATTGTTGTAAAAATCATTTTTTTTATATATAACATTGAAATAAAAATTTAATTTTTATATATAACATTGAAATAAAAATCTAATTTTTGTATATGGCACTGAAATAAAAATTTGGTTTTTAAAAATAAAATTAGCATTACTTTTAAAAATATAAATAGAAAATGTTTTAAAAGTAAAATTAGCATTACTTTTAAAAATAAAATTAGCATTACTTTTAAAAATATATATAGCTAGATTTTTAAAAATAAAATAGCATCGTTTTAAAACGAAATGACATTGTTTTAAATATAAATAACACGAAATAAAATTGTGATCTTATATATATATATGTAGCGATATAAAAATATGATTTTTATAATGTAAACATTGATATAAAAATATGATCTTTCTAATATATGATGCGTTATTAAAAATGTGATTTTTATCTACATAGCGTGGTCATAAAAATGAGATTTTTATATAAACAACATCATAATAAAAATGTGATTTTTATTTATAGATATATATAGCGTTGTTAAAAATATGATTTTTAATATAAAAATCATGTGAGACAGATTGCGATGGAATTGACGGGAAGTTGAACGGAATCCAAACTATCCAATAGAGACTAATGGAGTGGATCCCAAAGGTGAGAACTTCTCAGTCTAATTTATTTTCTAGTCAAATATATATTCTAGGATGTAGACGGTGCTTAGTAGCAGCCGACAACTTTGTATGAAACCATGTTTGGTTGGTTGATTGGTTTATTTGTTTGAATCTGGTTTGGGAAATGAATTGAATTGAATAGAATTGGTATGTATATGGCACGAGCCATTAGTAGGCGAGGGATAAGGCTAGACCTTATTCCGGTTCTAGTATCGCGCAGTTATGCTGCCGAAATTTTCTGTGATAACCCGGAAAATTCCCACCCTTTGAATCGACCATAAGCCACACAGGTCTGACCCAAAGAATGGAAATCTGCGGATACATCAACTTTGGGTATACAACACATTAAAACAAATAACAGAAGACTTTTATAGCATCATAATAAATATTACATCAGAGCACAGAATATATATCAGAATACATTGGTAATAAATACAGCGGAAGAATAAATTACAATAAATTTTATACATTGCAGCGGAACTAATCTTAGTGGAAGGCTATCACATTTTGGCCATAGCTTCAGTCTTCAAACCAGGATCTTTCTTAATATATCTGCCAAATAAGCTACTCGACTGCCCGTGTGGAAAGAGGGCACCCGAGTTTGCAAAGTGAAACAAACTACAGGTCAGTCATGGGACTGGTGTGAGAATTCTTTACTTAACTTATCTAATAAGAAGGCTAATCACAGGTCCACGCCGCTAACGCGGAACGGGTTTACTCCATTGGATTGCCAGTGCATAACTAAAATAAATCGTCAAATAACGCAATGCTTTTTAGAAAAATGAAACCATTATAAGACCCAAATCCCATCACACAATGCAACGCAAGCCGGAGGATAGGGTTTTACCTTATAATGATCAAAAGATGCTTGATACGTAAAAACGGTATTGGTGTGTATATATATTTATAAAAACATGTCAGAGTAAATGTATCAATCCTAGACAGCATAGTACCCCATCCTACTATGTCGCCATACTAGTTATACAGTCAAAACCGCAAGGGGCGTATTGGAAATTGGGTTTCCATCAAGAGTCAAGGCTAGGGAGGAGATCCTTACCGATTCGAGACATTCTAGCAATGCCCTAGGATTGGTACTCTGTCCAACCCTTGGATCCTGCAGGGCCGGTCCACACTTACTTTTGTGGATTAGAAATGCCTGAACACACGTTCCCCGGTTCTAGTGAACCTACAATACGGCCGAGGGCGACCGCATAAATCCGAGGCCTCGCAAAAAAAATCCAACAACCACATAAGTAAATGTCTGGGCTCCATACCATGACACCACTTCTAGCTAGAAAAAAAACGTGTGCACTCCCTGCGTTCTCTTCTCCCGTTTTAGACTCCACCGGGCTGTGAGGCTCGCGAAGTCACGATATACACAAAGCTATGCCTAAATAGGCTGTGCTTTGATCATCAACCACAAGGCCTGCTTTTCAACAAAGCCTTGATCATTTGCATCTTAGCATGCCACATTGTCAGACCCTACCATATTATTGATCATCTACCAATATATATATAACCCCTAAGCTCATACGTCTTAGAGAAGGGTGTTAAGTGGAGGATAAAATCTCTACCACCAAACAGAAATATATAATCAGTAGCGTTCAACAGTAGAAATGAATACAATGTCAGACACACAATCCACTTACAAGTCCGTTCTGGGTCTGAACGAAACCGGAGAAACCTGGGTGGTTCTCGTATATCCGGACAATCAACACATACGTCCGGACGACTACCACAGAAATCCCTTTAGGGCAGCTACTCCTATCAGAGACCTCAGTAGCAACACATCCATCCGATGTGAAAACCGTCGGTCTTCAACATCGTCTTCATCTTCGACTCTTCTTCGTCGTAATAAATATTCGGAATGGGTAAAACCCAGTCTTTCCGAATAATCAGCGTATTTTATAATTAAAAATCAAGTGCTAAAAGAACACATCCAACGCTCATTCCAATTCAGAATATTCTTTTAAATGGCATATTATTAGGGAAAGGTTGAGACGACCCGATATCCCGTTCAGACGGAAACAAGGGTTATCTTTGGAATATAACACAGAAACAGATAATAGCAGAACAGAATTAAATAAATACACCAGATAATGAACAACAGAATATACTGGATAAAAGTAATCATCAGAGTTACACAGTATACAGGATCTTACTTAGTACAAAACAGTTCAGCTATACATAAATGTCTACAGCGGAAATAAACAAAATATGTACAATAGGAGCTGAACAGCATAAAAAGAGATAAATGATAGAATCCATCTTCAGCTCCAGCTATCCAGAAAGAACCAGGTAAACCTGAATACAAGGCTGCCCGTGTAGAAAAAGGGGCACCCGAGTTTGAAAGTGAAACAAACTACGAGTCAGTCATGGGACTGGTATGAGAAATCCATTCAACACATATATAGTTTGGCTAATCACAGGACCACGCCACTTTCGTGGAACGGGTTTACTCCATTGGATTGCCAGTGCTTTAAAACAAATCTTTCTTTTAAACATCGCTATGCTTTTTATAAAAATGAAGCCGTTATAAGACTCAGTTCCCATCACATAATGCAACGCAAACCGGAGGATAGAGTTTTACCTTATAATGACCAAAATATGCTTGATACGAATAAAACAAAGGCATTTGATATTATTACTAGTGTTTATATGTTTTGAAAACAATTTCAAATCATAACTATCAATCATAGACGACATGAGCGTCCCATGCCACTATGTCGCCAAATATATATATACAATTGAAACCGCACGATCACGTATTTGGAAATTGGATTTCCGTCATGAACCAAGGCAAAAGATAGTCCTTACCGAATTCGTGACTATCTAGCCCGAGCCACAGGATCAGAACGCATCAACCCTTTAGATCGTCAGGGCCGGTCCACCGATGTGGATTATTATGCCTGAACACTACGTCTCCCCGCCCTTTGGGGGCATAAACGAGCCAGCGAATGACTCCATCGGACCCGGATCGTCCGATCAAACCGAGGCGCCTCGCAACATTAACAACCACATAGGTGAAAAGTATATAAATGTCAGGGCTGGTAGGTCACTGACACCACCCTAGCTAGAAAGAAACGCAGGCCCTCCCTGATGTCCTTCTCCCGTTTTAGGTTCATACCGAGGTGTGAGGCTCGCGAATTCACGTTATACACAAAGCTACGCCACACAGGCGGTGCTTTGATCATCACCACAAGACTTTGCTTTTCAACAGAAGCCCTGATCACTGCATCTTAGCATGACACACAGGCAATTCATGCCATGCGACTGATGTCCATCGATATACAACCTCTGAGCTCGTGCGTCTCAGAGAAGGGCGCTAAGCAAAAGAATAAATTCTCCGCCGCCAAACAGATGTATATTTAACAGAAACCAATCAACACAGAATAAACTCCAATGTCAGACACACAGTCCATTTACAAGTCCGTTCTGGGTCTGAACGAAACCGAAGGCACTAAATACCTCGCAAACCCTTCGATCACCACGTACGTCTGGACGATCACCACTCATTATCCATATTTCGGGATGCCTCCCAATCAGGACCTCGGTTACCATCCAAACGAGGTGAAGATCTCCGGTCTTCGACCATCGTCTTCATCTTCGAATTTCAATCGTCGGTCAATTATTCGAAATGAGAATTAACTCGGCCTTTTCAAATAATTCACGTATATTTAGAATTTCAAATCGATTTATTTCAATGGTTAAATTATTCGACAACACCAATATTGTTCTTTAATGTAATTTTCACCCCAAACACATTCAACCATCAAATACAACATAAATCGAGCAAATTCAGTTTATTTCCACTCCATATTGTTTATGGTATTTTATAACTATTTATCGCTATTTTTATTTATTTTAAAATAGCTAATTTATTCAAAACGACGCTTCGGGCCATAAAGCGGCAGTGGCGCTGTTTTTCTTCAGATTTGACTTACACATATCTAAAAATCTAACCGTTGGATCTTTACAAAATTTACATCATTAGAAAGGTCTTTTCAAAATGAATCCAACGGTTCCAGTTTCGGGAAAATCCGACGGTCGGATCTCCCGGTACAATCGTTTGAAGTTTCGATTTCAAAATACGAACTGCAGCGTCGTTATTCGATTAAATATAATTATATTTATATATATAAATAAATATAATCGTTTCTGGCGCTGTTTTTCTTCAGATTTGAATTAAACATTCCAGACAATCCAACCGTTGGATTTCTACAAAGTTGGTGCCGTTGGGAAGATTATTCCAAGGCGAACCCGACGGTTGAGATTTCGGGAAAATCCGATGGTCGCATTTCCCGTACTAGTTGTTTGAAATCATGGTTTCAAAATACGAACTGCACGGCTTCGTTTCGTTTTAATTTTATTTATATTTATATATTTATATATTTATATAAATATAGTTCATTCAATGATTTCCATATCGTTTTCACTTCAAATATTTTTCTAACACCTTAAAATTTTGGAAAATTTCGCCATAACCTCCCCTACACCGGGAGCATAGGGAAATCGCAAATAGCTTTCCCGGTCCTTCTAATCTCAAAAAGAAAAAGAAAAAGCCAAGCGGCTAGCCAACATGCTCATAAAATCATCACCCGAACAAAACAGTAAATGTGTACCTATTTGTCGGGCACAAAATTTTATTCCTCTTCTCTAGCCCCTTTGCTGTAACCTGTTCAATAAATATGTATGTACATATATACACAGTTCTTATCATTTATCATTTTCTATTCAACTTCATATTTGATTTCTGTTTGGTTTAAAGACACCATTTATTCTAATGTTACATACATAGGTGCAAATCATTTCATTAGCTAATTAATGAATATTTCATCTCATATATGTTTATTTTGAACAAGTGGCTATTTTTAACACTTCACATTTCAACGATTTATGCATACAATAAAAATGTGATTTTTATTGTAAAACAATTCATTTCAAAACACTATTTTTCTATATAGTGCTTATAGGTGATAAAAATAGGATTTTTATCATAAAACAATTTCTTTTAAAACGAGATTATTTTACGCAGTTCATATAGTCGATAAAAGGTGATTTTTATTATCAAACAATTTATTTCAAAATATGAATACCATTCAACACATGAATTTCTAATCAACGAATGAATATCAATTCAACACATGAATGTTTTCTATAGTTTTTATATATAGATAAAAGGTGATTTTTATTATCAAACAATTTATTTCAAAATATGAATACCATTCAACACATGAATTTCTAATCAACGAATGAATATCAATTCAACACATGAATGTTTTCTATAGTTTCTATATATAGATAAAAATGTGATTTTTATATTTAAAACGTGAATACTATTCAACACATGAATTTCTAATCAACGAATGAATATCAATTCAACACATGAAGGTTTTCTATTCAATGAATAAATATAGTTTAAGCATATGAAAATAATTCAAACACATGAATATTATTCAAAATTTCGGCAGCATAATGGCAGGGTAGTTAAAACCGGGACCGTCCCTAGTACGGCTCCTCGCTCTACCTTAAAACCTCGCGGTTTTTGACAAGGGGGATCATGCATCTAGTTCGCACGCAGGCGGCATGTATATATTTATTTCATTTCCACAAACTAATCCTATGTGGTTTCAACCAAATATTTCACAACCACAAATGGGTATTTTTCAACCACAATCAACCAATATCAATCACAAACAATCCCAAACAACCATTCGCTATCAATCAATTTTCACAACAATTTCAATCAATAAATATCGTCCATGGTTTGTGGACGAGGGGCGTATATATATATATATTTATATATAGCAATTCACTTTTATTTCAACACATATATATATATAGCTAGAAAAAGAAATTGAAGAGTGAGAAATTCTCACTAATAGCTATCCAATACCACGACTCTTCCTTTATAGAAATCTTCGCCAATCTCGCCTTTTGTCGCTTCGTTGCCCGTATTCTCTACATATGTAAAAATCGAATTTTTACTATGTTATTCAATATATAAAAATCGAATTTTGACTTCGCTATTCAATATATAAAGATTATATTTTTAATATTCCTATGATGTAAAAAATTATATTTTTATTCCTTTAAAAATATAAAAATCATAACTTACTTCTTCTACTTAATAAAATTCCGTCTTTTCTATTTTAAAGATCAAATCTTTTCCTATTTAAAGTTTAAATCTTTTCCTATTTAAAGTTTAAATCTTTTCCTTTTTAAAATTCAAATCTTTTTCATTTTCAAAATTCTAACCTTTTTCTTTCTATATCGTTTTCTTTTTATATCTTTAAAAAAAAATCAGTATTAAATTCTTTTAAAAAAAGTCAGTTTAAAATGCTTTTAAAAATCAGTATTAAATTCTCTTTTTAAAAAAATCGGTTTTAAATCTCTTTTTTTTAAAAAAAAAACAGTTTTAAACCCTAAAATCGAAAATAGTTTTAAACTCTAAAATAAAAATAAAATAAAATACTTACTGTTTCCTGCGAAGAAGGGGGGGTTGACAGCCAAGCTCGGCGGTATTCGGTGGTGGCGTCTCGAACGGGGCTCGCGATGGCTTCGGGGGGGTCGGATTGAAGGAGGAGGAGGGAGCGAGAGCAAGGAAGAGGGGGGGAGAAGATCGGAGGGCGCGGTGGAGGTCTGGTCGACGGTGAAGGCGGGCGGCTGCTGCTGTTGCTTTCTTCTTTTTTTTTTTTCGAACGAGAATGAATGTGAGGAGAGAGAGAGAGAAAAAGGGTTTATATAAATATTTATTATTATTAAATTTCTATTTAAAAGTTGACTTTTTATTCGAAGTCGAAATGGGACCCACCGACTGTCGTCCCTAGCGTTCTACCCCCATTTCGAACACAATGGGATATGTATCGTAAGCTGATTCGATTGTTTCGAATAGTTTCCGTTGAATTTACATTTAAATCCTTATGTTGAATTTTAAACGTACATTTCAAATTACCGGGGTCACATACTAACTAGAAAAATTCCAGAAAAATATTTTCTAGCTTCGTATTGACGATACGGTCCTAACAAAACTAGTTGCATCGAGAAAAATATCTTTTTCATTTCCATGTAGTCCAATAAAAATGAAATATTTATTTAGTTCAACGATTGTGCACAAAATTCATGTTTTCATGTAAAACATGAAAAAACGAGATTTTGGTGCAAAATCTCCAAACCAAATAAAATTCACTTTCATGAACAACAATACAAATTATAATTTTTTTTGAAATATAAGTTTTCATGAAATTTAATAAGTAAAGAATGAATCTTAAATTTGCGCATAAACATCAATCTCCGTTGATTAAGCCAAATCACATCAACAACGTATGCAACAACAATTTGACAATAATAACCCAAACAACAATCACCAATTTCAATCATACATCGCCAATTCATTTTTGTGTACATACAAACATCAATAACACAAGGCAAGAAATAATTAAATTAAAAGATTATAAAAAAAAATATAATCTCACCGTTTCATCTCTGGTCTATTTCATTGTATAGATCCGGTCGAAGCGAATCCAATGCATCTAAAATCATCTGATTTCGTTTTTTGTTTAATCTTAACCCAAAATTTAGGCCATCTTCTTCTTCGTTCTGATTTCCAGGAAGACACGCACAAAAATTCCACCAATCTTCATCATTGCTGCAACAAAAGCCGTTCCCCTGAGACCCATCCGCTGTCATGACGACGAAGCCCATACACTAACCACCACCGCCGATTTGCCTCTGACTTCAGCGCCTTAGGGCGCGAGATCCTCTCAATCCGCTCATCATAATTCAATCATGACCGTTGATGTTGGAGGTCATGTCATGCTCTTCGATTTTCCATTTATTTATTTATTTATTTTTGAGTTGATGAATTCTTTGAGTAGATTAGGAGAGAAAGAAAGAAAAAAGGAGAAAGGGAGAGTGTAGCCATAGATTTTAGAAACGGTGGCTGCTTTATTTATGAAATTAGGGTTAAGGAAGTGAAAGGATATTATATAGTGGAGGAAATTATTATTTTTATTCCTTTTAATTAATATTTTTATTTATTTATTTATTTATGATGTCTGCAAATTGTAAATATAAAGAGAATAGAGAATAAAAACAAAAAGGGGGGGGGGGGGGGTGGAATAAAGGGAATAGTTTTATATCTAAAAATGAATTTGATTGATCATTAGAAGAGGAGAGAGAGTAGAGAATAAATGTGCCAGTTATTTCCCCCAAATGCCTCTTTGTATTTATAAACAAATTAAATGCTTGCCCTTTTTTTTTCTAATTGTTTAAGTTAAGCAACTTTTTAAATTTCAAAACATGCAATAATAAATATCATAATTTAAGGAACCTATTTAGTTGCAAGAAAGAATAAGAGAAAGAGAAATAGATATATACATATAGTTGATTTAAAGGAAAGAAAAAGAAAAAAACAAAATGTTGGAAAACTGAACAGAAAAAAAAAGAGAAAGAGAAAATAAGAATGTAATTAATGCACAGTTTATTGTCTCCAAAAGTTATTGAATGGGAAACGTTACTTTATAACAAAGAAGAAGCTGCATGAGATAGAAATGGAAAAGAAAAGGAGAAGAAGGAAATATGGTAAATATACAGGAAGGGACAAACAAAATGAATGCATCATTTATTGTTTAATGACGACTATAAGAAAGTTATGTGATTTTTTTTTTTTTTTACACATATGTATATATTTTGATCATCCACAAAACTGCATTAGTTAAGAAACACACATTTAAATGCACCATACATATACATGTAGAATGTAATTAATTTTTATTTATATATTTAATGTATTAAACGAAAGCCTTTCGCTTCCTTTTTTTAATTAAATGCACACATGGATATATTATACAAAATAATTTTCATTTAAAACGGATGCATATGAAAGGAAGACAGATATCAAAGAAATAAAAAAGAAAAGATATGTAAACATGCATATGCATGAATGTAGAAATAAAAGAGAAAAGAAATTTAAACATGCTGATGCATGAATGTAGAAATAAAAAGAGAAAAGAGATTCAAAATATGCAGATGCATGAATGTAGGAATAAAAGGAAAAAGAAGTGTAGACATGCAGATGCATCAATGTAGAAATAAAAGAGAGAGGAAATGTAAACATGCTGATGCATGAATGTAGGAATAAAAGGAAAAGAAATGTAAATAAAATGAGGTGCATGTAAATGTTAATATTAACCATTTCCTATTGTAATTTTTTTTCATCATTATTATTATTTATTAAATATTTTAATTTAATAACAGATTTTTTTTCTTTTCATTCATTCATACGTCGCAGCGTCGACGAAAATAAATATTTCGCCGTTACTATTTAAAATAAACTATTTTAAATATTAAAAACCCACTAAAATAATTGAAATACAAATTTTAAATTCGGCCCAAAATTCCGGGTTGTTACATTTTCTAAAAATGTTAGAACAATTTTTATTGTATAAATGAACTGTATAAAATATTCATTAGTTGAAATAAATATTTTATAATTAAAAATATAATTTTTAACGTGTATATAAATAAAACAAATATTTATTTACAAATCAGACGATTTGTTTATGTACACACATTTAACTGATATTGATTGGGATGATATATTTTACACATTGCCCAACTACACAAATATAAATCAGTGTTTGTTATTTGAAAACCCCGCATGGGTATTGGGATGATAATGGACATACACTGATCCCAATATTTAGTTGTATGTCAATCGATGGGTTGACAGACTGTTGTAAGCGTTAATTATTCATATTTAATGCTTATGCAGTTGAGTAATGCACTCTGGATGATGGTTGACTGTGTTTGATTATTGTTGTGTACATGTGTGTATAAAATCCATATAAAAAAAATTATATGGTAATTGACTGTGTCTGATTCCAATTCGGAAAGAACAAATATTTTAAATCAAAGAATATTTTAAAATGATGAGTAATGAATATTTTAAATTAACTAATATTTTAAAATAATATTCAGTAATGGATCAAAATATGGTTGTGATGTCCGATTTGGGATGGACACGAAAACATTTAAATATATAAAACTGTGTTGATTAAATTAACGCCATTTGGACGTGAACGATATTTATATCGATTCTATTCATTTTTATAATGGATATCAAAAAGGAAGTGATTTCACAATCTAATGTTTTGAAAGTAGTATCATTTGTATATTAATGATAAGGAATATTCAATTTTGATTTAAAATTGAATATGAAGTTGAAATATTTTTTAAAACGAATATAAAATGATTTATAAAATACGTTTTAAATGGAAATCGATGAAATATATATATAGTATATATATATATTATATATTATATGGCCTGAACAGAACGCGCCGCGCCGCAACCGTTCGCGAATTTCGACCATTGACTTCGCATTGACATTACGGGGGATTCGGCCATCAAATTTTCCTAAAATCATAACCGTTGGGTTCGTATTGAAAAGAGCTTTCCAACGAATATAAGAGATTTGAAATCTAATGGTTGGATTTGGAATTATGCCCAAATCAAATTTGGAAAAGGTCGCTGTAAGTGCAGTTCGATGACCGTTTATGGAAATCGACCAAACGGGCCTTGATAAAATTATTAAAAATATCAATAATTTATGTAAAATCAGAATAAATGATTTGGAAAGAATTGGGGTGAAAAATTCCACATTTGTAAAGATAAAAAATATATTTTTAACAAAATGATCTAGTTATGAACTAGAATTAAAATCCTATTATTTTTAACAAATTGATTGGACTGAGAATGGATTTTAATATGACCAGAATTTCCAATATATGAATTGGAATGAATTTAAATCTAAATTATCTTCGAAATATTTCGATATTGGATTCCGTAGTTATACAGATATTGTGGAGGAATTTGGAAGATATATATATCGTTATTCCTAATACGATATTTGTTGATTTCAGAATTTGATATTGAATATAAGCCGATATATTTACTATTCAGAGCCTAGTATTTAATATCAAATGGGATTTTGGGTTTGTCATGAATGGTGTCTTCATTAACACTGTTCTTAAACCTAGTTGTGAAAAGAATATATTTTCTAATTAAGATTATTAGAATTTCCAGTTAATTAACATTTAATTGGAATAAAATGGAATGTGAATTGAGTTTATTGTGAACTGTGTTTTTAACGACATTCGTTTTTTAACCCGATTTATAGTGAAATGTGATTTGGAATTTATAAATCTTTTATTAAGATTTAAAGGAAATTTTATAAAGTAAAGTTTTCCAATTTAATACAATAAACTGGAATGGAATGGAATTCAATTGGATAATAATCGAATTGAGCTTCTGTCGAGGAAGACGATTAATATATATGGAGTTTAAAAGGCTTTGTCGTTATTCCATTTATATTATTGGTTGGACATAGAAGTTTATATCGATTGTATATATTGATCTATTTTTCGTGAAGATTCCATATTTAATTGAATGGGATTTTGGGTTTACCGTGAACTGTGTTTTAAATGACATTAGTTCTTTAACCCAGTTAAAGATAAGATTAATTTCTTAACTTTGAATAATCATTAAGTAATGATTTTTGAGATTAAAACTGAAATAGAGTTTTAGTGAATCTTTAATTAGATTGGAATGTGAATGAAATAATTAAATTTATTGAATTCGTGAAATGATCGAGAATGGAGTATCACCAGTTTTGCTTCAAGCGATAGTTAAATCTTTAATTAGATTTGAACGTGAAATGGTAATTAATTTTACCGATAACACCGTGGTGTTAGATATGAAGTACTACCAATTTTAATTCATCGGATGAATAGGTTGGGATTAGGAAATAAAATAAGTGATTACTTTGGTAAGGATTGCTAATCCCGACTAGTTTGGATAAACCTTAATTTGGTTTGAATTGATATCCAAAGGAAGATTAAAGAATAAATTTAAAAGAATTTATCTTTGATAAAATTAATGGGAACCTTTCCCTAAAGATACGAATATTTGAATAAAGGAATATTCTGGATTGGAATGAGGCGTATGTTGTGTTTTAAAGCACTTGTTTATATGATACGCGAGTTATTCAGAAAGACTGATTCGACGATATGTCGATAAGGAAGACGGTGGTTGAAGATCGGAGATCTTCACGTCGTTTGGATGATTACTGATGTCTTAATTGGACTGTACCCCCAAGACGAGGTAATAAGTGGTGATCGTCCAGATGTACTTGGAGATCGACCGGATATGCGAGGACCTCTCTCCTTTGTTGGACATATGGGACGAGGAATAAGGTGCCTCCGGTTTCCTTCAGACCCAGAACAAACTTGTAAATGGATGTGTGTCTGACATTGGATTTTATTCTGTGTTGATTGATCTCTATTAAATATATATCTATTTGGCCGCGGAAAATTTATTCTCTTGCTTAACACCCTTCTCTGAGACATACGAGCTCAGAGGTTATATACCGATAGACATCAGTCGCATGGCGTGAATTGCCTGTGTGGCATGCTGAGATGCAAATGATCAAGGCTTCTGTTGAAAAGAAGATTCTTGTGGTTGATGATCAAAGAATGATTTTAATATAACATAGCTTTGTGTATAGCGTTAATTCGCGAGCCTCACTCCCCGATGTGAACCAGAAACGGAAGGGACTTCAGGGAGGGCATGCGTTTCCTTCTAGCTAGGAGTGGTGTCATGGTATGGAGCCCAGACATTTTACTCATGTGGATGTTGCATATTATTTGATCGATAGCAAGGAGCCTCGGATATATCGGTTATTACGAAGCCGATGGATATTGAGTCATCTGGCTCATTTACGCCCCATGGGGCGGGGAGACGATGTGCAGGGATTTTAATTCACTTAAAATGTGGACCGGCCCTGATGATCTAGGTGCAATTGCGGCTGTTCCTAAGACATGGGCTAGATTGTCTCGAATTAGCATAGGATGATCCCTTTGCCTTGGTTCACAGATGGAATCCAACTTCCAATACGACATTTCGGTATTAATTGTAGAGCCTAGTATGGCGATATGATAGATGGTTCCCATGCCGCCTATGATTGATATATTTATATTTAAAGTTGTTTTTAACACTACGCACTTATAATAGTATAAAATGAATTTTGTTTTAAACGTACCAAGCATGTTTGGCTATTATAAGGGAAAACCCTATCCTCCGGCTTGCGTTGCATTGTGCGATGGGAGCTGGGTCTTATAATAGCTTCATTTTTCCAAAAAGCATTGCGTTGTTTTGTTATATGCACTGGTATTCTTAGGAGGAAACCCGTTCCGTGTTATACGACGTGGTCCTTTGATATATTTGATTTTAAAGTAAAGTTTTAAATAACTGTTTTAGTTCTCACACAAGTCACATGACTATCCTGAAATTTATTGTTTTAACCTAAACTCTGGGTGCCCTTATTTTCCACACGGGCAACTAGTAGTTTTGGGTTTTGTAGATATTATATTCACAGGATCCTGGGTTTACAGCTGGTGCTTTATTCGGAACGCTCTGTATCCGTTTATCTCTTTCATTTATGTTATGTATTATTTTCCGCTGCTATGTAATGTATTTTAATCTCTGATATTTTACAATGTGTAACATTTATTCATACTCTGTTATATTCTTGTACTCTGATGTAAATTGTTGTAAAAGCAATGAAATGTTCTTTTGTTTGTATTTTGATTTGTCGTGTTCTCAACTCAATCCGGGTTTTCCTTTACGGAGAAGTTTCGGTCGTTACATTCTTCCTCCGAGTCTCGGTTCCCGCATCAACGAATGAAATTCAGTCTTAACAACAATGCCGATGTCCGCTCTAATGCTGACACTAATGGTCACAACTACGAAATTGACAATGGAAATGGGAATGGTGATAGAACCATCGTCACCTATAGCGGGGGCATACATCACCATGATCGATCCCGGTTGTTCATCAACGATGAACCGTGACCGATTAACTAACCCCCTCCTCGATAGAACCCAACTATTGTTGTTCAGAACTTGGATTCCGCACTCCCGGCATATCAGCAGTCCCAAACCACTCAAGATCAGGATGAATGTCAGCTCGCTCACGCTCACCAACCACGCCGAAATCAGGCAATCGATGTCGATGATATGGAAGAGGATGATCCCGACGTTCATCATAGAAGGCGTCCACGGAATAGAACTTTCGAAGTTTGCCGAAACTGGATTCCACCGGAAGACGTCCATCCTGTATATCTCCCCGACATGGTCCGGAGGATCGTGAGAGATATGCGGGGAAATGCCAACAACTCGTAGGATAACCACCTGAGGCGTAACCCCTTTACCAGAGCCGTCCACGAAGCCGAGTGGTCCCGACGTTTTAACATGCCACAAATGACACTATATGACGACATGACTGATCCCTGCGCTTTCCTGAACCGATATGAATGACAGATGGACTCCAACTGAGCCACCGATGTCGTGAGGTGAAAATGCTTCCCATTTGCCTTGCCAAGCACGAATTTGCTTTGGTTCTCTCACTTTCTGCTCTATTCTGTCAACACCTTTGGCCAACTGGCCATGAAATTGGTAAAACAGTTCAGAATGCACGTTCTAACTCCGAAGAACGCTCTTACCATTTCCAACCTATATTACGGTCCCATAGAGTCTCTCAAAATCTATCTCGAGCGATTCAATACTGCCCTCGCCGAGATCCATGATCCTGAACCCCATACCATGCTTTTTCAGCTAGCCAAGGGTGTCTTCCCTACCTCCAAATTCAAAGCCTGGATAAATAGAAAACAACCCAAGAATTTGTAGTTTTTTTACGAAAAGGCGGTGCAGTTTTTGTGCTAAGAAGAAGCAAGGTGTAGCAGAGCTTCGAGAGCCAACCACTCCAACAACCCACAAGCTAGCATTGTCGATGACAACATCTAAGGAAAATAGGTCAGAGAGTCCTCCGACAAGGGGAAGGGAGCAATTCCCTAGAAGCCGAAGTCAAACCCTAGGTGGTTGCAACAACAATCAGACTCCACCAGACACCAAGAAGCATGACCGCTATCAAAATTATAGGAACTACACTCCGTTGAATTGTGACATGGAGACCATATACCTAGAAACATGTAATACGCTCCAGTACAAAAAGCCCCACCCAAGGGAAACCACCGACCATGAGAAAAACTCCACCAAATAATGTTGGTTTCATGACATGCATGGGCACAACATGAATGAATGCTGCCACCTCAAGGATTCCATTGAGAAGCTCATCTGCGAGAAACTCGTGGAACAATACGTACAAGATCTTGTTAATCTTGAAGCAACTACAGGTCCATCAACGCCCGGTCCCCCAGCTCCTACCAATGCGGCCCCAGAGCCATCCAATCAAAGGTCACATGACATCGTGATCAAAAATATTTGTGGTGGGCCTCACTCCTCGCTTGATAGCTTCCGCCAGATGGAGGAGTATGCCAACTCTATCAAGCTTGTCACATGCGAAGCCTGATCAACCCTGGATGAGTCAGTTACCGCGAAAGTTCAGAAGACAATGCGGGATGATATAGCATTCCGCGAGAGGGAATCTATGGGAATTGTGATCCCAACTATAGACCCTCTTGTCATCTCCGCTCAGATTGGCCTAGCTTTTGTCCGAAGGATTCTCATCTATTCAGGAGTTCAATCAATATCATCTTCAAAGCGACCCACGATCAGATGAAACTAGAGGCTAAAGACTTAAAGCCCTGCCATGCCATGATCCACGACTTCAATGGATCCTCCAATCACCTTGTCAGTATGGTAGACCTCCCCGTGGAACTCTAAGAAGGGGATCGGAGCCGGGTCCTAATCCTCACCTTTGTGGTCATTGATGTCATATCCTCGTATAATGTTTTCTTTGGGCGACCTTTTCTCGTAGAAGTCCGAGTCTGCATGTCACCATGGTCTCAAATGATGAAGTTTCAAATAGAGAATGGAATCACCACTAGGGATTGCTACCTCATAGAATGGAAAAATGCGCAAAACAAGGACAAAGGAAAGATGATGTCTCCACCTTCTTGCGCCAAGACCGTCCCTGCATAGCAATCAAAGGCATCTGAGTCCTGGATTAGGCGCCACTCCGACGATCTCGATCCAAGGGAGGACGAAGAGCCCAATCTCCAAAGGGATACCCCAGTAGAACTAACAGTGGATGTTCCGATCAGCCCCGACGACCCGACAAAGATCTTGAAAGTTGGATTGCATCTCCACCCACAATAAAGGAGGATCTCGTGGAATTCTTAAGGGCTAAGATCGATGTGTTCGCTTGGACACACTCTGATATATGTGGCATCGATCCAGGAGTCGCTTTCCACAGGCTCTTCATCAACCCCTGCAGCTTCTAATCAAACTGAAACATCGATTCTTAGGGACCGAAAGATCAACCTTGCTTAAAGAAGAGGTGTATAGATTACTCAACAACGGCTTTATCAGAAAAGCCTTCTGCCCCGAATAGGTTTCCAACCCCGTCCTGGTCAAAAAAGCAAACGGCAAGTGGCGAACGTGTGTCGATTTCTCCGATTTAAACAACACATGTCCAAAGGACAATTTCCACTTCCAAAGATCGACAGCTCATTGATTCAACCGCCGGATACCAGCCCTTGTCTTTCATGGATGCCTACTCAGGCTACAATCAGATCGTGATGTATATCCTGGGCCAAGACCACACCTCCTTTATAACCAACCACGGAATCTACTGCTATCTCGTCATGCCCTTTGGTCTTAAGAACATAGGAGCCACCTAACAACAACTGATCAACTTCCTTTTCAAGGACCAGAGTGGGAAATACATGGAGGTATGCGTGGACAATATGCTCGTAAAATCGAGAATATTGAATGACCACGTCCAGGACCTCGCCGAAATGTTCGACGTCCTTCGTAGATATAACATGAAACTCGATCCCTTGAAATGCTCGTTCGACGTTGCATTGGGAAAATTCTTAGGTTTCATCGTCAATTCGTTGGGCATCAAAGCCAATCCTGATAAGATCAAAGCTATCCAGGACATCCAAACTCCCGGGAGCATCAAAGATGTTCAAAGTTTATACAGGAAGGTCGCTGCTCTAAGTTGGTTCATCTTAAAGGCCACCGACAAATGCACTCCCTTTTTCGACCTGCTCTGGAAAGGGAAGTGCAACTTCTCATGGACACCGGAATGTGTTACCGCATTCCAGGACATCCTGAATCACTTAGAGCGACTACCTATCCTTTCCAAACCCATGGATCATAAAGACTTATATGTTTATTTGGATGTTTCTTCGCAGGCAATCAGCTCAGTGCTCGTATGCATAGAAGACCATGTCCAATGACCTGTTTACTACATCAGCAAGAGGCTATCAGGGGTAGAGAAGAACTATCTTAAGCTCGAAAAGCTGGCCTACTATTTGGTAATCTCTTCCCAGAAGCTACGACCTTCCTTTCAATCTCATCCCATCAAGGTTTACACGGACTATTCCCTCCGATAGGTCCTTTAAAGGCCCGAGGCATCTGGATGGCTCCTTAAGTGGAACATAGAGCTGAGCCAATTCGAGATCACTTACATTCCTCGATGACCCATCCTCGGACAATCCCTTGTAGACATTATAGTAGAGTTCACCGCCCCGAAAGAGCTTCCTCCCGAGGATACCGAAATTCTTGAGATGCAATGGAAACTTTTTGTAGATGTATCCTCTAATTATTGAGGTTTTGGCGTCGGAATTATGCTTATAACTCCTGAAGAACAGCCAATATGCTACGCTCTAAAGCTTGACTACTCGGCTACCAACAATGATGCGGAATATGAAGCTTTGATTGCCTGACTCACTATTGCAATCAAACTTAACATCAAAGCGGTCCTGATCTACTTTGACTCGTAGCTTATCATTCGCCAGGTATAGGGCGTACTTCAAGCCAAAGGGATACGACTCGTTACGTACCTCTCCCGGATCCAAGAACTCCTTACTAGCTTTGACCACTACACCATCACGCTCGTTCCTTGAGAACAAAACAAGAAAGCTGATTCACTGGCTAAGCTGGCAAGATCCGGGGATGCACAACCTATGGGACTTGCCCCCTTCGAAGTGCTCTACTCTCCAAGCATCGACCAACTACATACTGGTTCGGTAGCAACGGCGAAGACGGACCCGAGCCTGAATTGTGGATTACGCCAATAAAAAATTACCTGCAGTATGGAATCCTCCCTGATCGCTATAACGATAGACGAGCACTCACCCGCAAGTCATCTCGCTACATCATACTAGTTGGGGTGCTCTACCTAAGAGGATTGTCCATTCCGTTACTCCAATGTGTAGTCCATGGCGACGCCGACCGTGTGTTGACAGATATACACGAAGGCGAGTGTGGTAACCACACCGAGGGCCAAATTTGGCCAATAAAGTTATCAGATATGGATATTTTTGACCAACTCTCGACCGGGAAGCCGCAGATTATGCCCGCAAGTGCGAAAATGCCAAAGATTCTCAAAAATTCCAAGAGCCCCGCCTGCCGAGCTGACGCAAATGGTCAGCCCTTGTCTATTCGCCATGTGGGTAATAGACATCATCAGGACCTTCCCGATGGCAAGAGGGGGGAATGCTATGCTATCGTCACAGTCGATTGTTTTACCAAATGGGCAGAGGCCAAAGCCCTCGCCACAATCGCTACCAAGAAGGTAATCAACTTCATCATCTGCAATATTATCACTCAATATGTAGTCTCCCAAGCCATCGTCTATGATAACGGGACCCAGTTCGAGAGCGCCAAGTACAAAACTTTATGCTGACTACACAACATCGAGAAGAGATTTTCAACAATGGCCCATCCTCAGGCCAATGGGCAAGTCGAGCTGTCAACAAAGTAATCAAATCCATCATCAAGAAGCTTTTGGAAAAGGCAGGAGGTTTGTAGGCTGAAGAACTCCCTCTAGCCCTATGGGCCTACTAGACCACCAACAAGTCATTGATTGGCCACACCCCTTTCGCTCTTGCCTATGGATACAAAGTTGTCATCCCCATTGAGCTAAAACTTCAATCCCACCGATTTAACTATTATGATCCAAAGACGAACCAGGACCTACTCATGGAATCACTTGACTTACTCAATGAGAAAAGAAACGAAGCTGAACTCATAGCTGTCGCTCAGCACCAATGAGTTGCCCGATACTTCAACTCTAGAGTCCATCCCAAGGACCTCAACATCGGCGGCCTCATCCTGAAATGGATCTTTCCCACACTGATTGGCTTCAGTCCTCGCTGGGAAGGTCCGTACGTCATACAACGGAAGCTTCGAGATGGGACCTTCAAGCTAGCAATTGTCGATGGTGCTTAACTCCCTAGGGCATGGAACAGTGAACATATCCGCCGCTACTTTACACAACTTAGTGTATAGATTTTCCGCTTTCCAACAATGTTTTGTTTTCTTTAACAATTCAAGGCATTGTAAAAGCTGTTACTGGCAAAGTTAGTAGTAAAGATATTGTTCAGTTCTCTGTGATCTTGATGTGTTTACTTCTTACATAGTATGTTTGGTTGACAATCATAACTAGCTTGCACGCACGAACACACTATCTCGGGCCGACACCCCGAGCGCGGGAGCGGGTGCTGCCACTTGGGTCTCGAACAAACGACAAGGTCGGGTACAAACTACTCTGGATCGTCATCTTGAGCACGGTAGATGGTACCTCCACTCAAGCCTCGAATAAACAACGAGACTGAGTATAAATAACACCATTGGGTCCAGAACCAATGATGAGACCGAGTATATAATCGTTCCGCCACCCTGTCTCTGGACTTGGGTGTAGCCCATCGGCCCAGTTAGTGTGAAACCGACCATTCCCGCAGCTCCAGCCGACCCATCGGGAATGAATCTGGGAACTACTCGAACCTCAAATTAACGACGAGGTTGAGTATAAATCGTTTCTCCACTTAGTCTCCGGACTTGAGGGAAGCCCATCGGCCAAGCTAGTGTGAAACCAACCACTCCCGCACCTACATCCGACCTTTCGAGTCTGGATTCGGGTACCATTCGACGAATTAATGACGCTCCCGAGCTCTAAATCTGAACGGACGACGGGAGAGCCAGAAAGGACGACACCACAACGTCCACACCTTCTCACTACTTAGGACCAACAACCTCCGGGAGGTCCAAGAGGGAAGACACTTAGCCCAGATTCCGCATGACTCGGGAACCCTAAACAAAGGAAAACCCGAGAGCACCTAACAATACATAACCCTCTAGTCAAATTTGTTTAAGTGTAACAATAAGTGCACTTGTGCAAGTACAGGACGCTGAAAAGCATAAGATGAACATTTGAACACTTAACATAAATGCGACATAATAAGGGGTAACTAGTGTTTTCATTCACACACAAAAAGCGAACTACATACTTCTAAATATACTTTCATTCTAATGACGTGGCATATATGAAAACCACACTACTCTCTAAAACACCAAAAGCGAGGGCCGTACTTGCGTACACTGTCAGCCTACATAACCAAAATACCTATAGCATCTATGACAACCATTAAGACTAATCATCTTTCTTCTTAATTTTCCCTTTCTTAACATATTCGACGCTAGGCGGGTAACTGCCATCGGTTATGGACCTCTTCCTTCCCAAGCTACCCCGCCTTTTCCTCCTTTGCTCTTCACCGGAGTGACAGACTCGTGTGATACCAATGTACGCTTCCTGACATCATCTTCACCACTAGCTATCTTTGTAATCTCCATGGGAGGAACGATCTGCAGTGGTTTGGGAGCGGTATCCAAAGCAAGAGCCACCACAGCCTCGTTTCCACCTCGGGATTTCTTGGTCTCAAGTAATGCCTTCTTCTTAGCCTCTTCGGCAGCCTTCCGATCGATTATCTTCTTGGCTTTGAGCTTAACGGCGTCATCTTCCTTAAGCTTCTCATAGGTCTTTGCGACCCTTAGCTTAATGTTATTTACAATCCTCTTCTTTGCCGACTCATCGGCGACCTTCTACACCGCAACCGTGCTCTCAGCTTTCTCTTCAGCCTTCTTCCTGGCCTTCTCTTATGCCTCATGAATAGCGATCTCATCCTGCTTCCTCTTCTCTTCTACCTCCTTGGACTTGGCTATCATTTGGGTTTGTTGAGTCCGTACCAATTCATGCATCGTTTGCATATTGGCCTCTACCGCACCCGTGAACTGAACACTCTGGCCATCCAACACCTCTCCTTCCTCTAAAACATCCTTGTAAATACCGGAGGCCAAATCCACGTCCGAGAACGTATCCATGTGACCGGTTTCCTCTCTAAAGTGAATTCTCTGTAGTCCTAGCCCAGATTCAGACGGTTGAGGAATCGCGGAGGCAGAGCCTGCTGCTGCTTCAATTCCAAGGGGGGCTGCACAACAAAACTGAAACTATTTAGTTTTTGAGAACTTAGCACTCTCATCACTTTCAGGTATCTATGGAAATGAGAGTTTACCTCCGATAGCATGCGACGCAAGTATGATAGGAAGAGTGCTCTCTGTCGTAACAGAAGTCGATCCCACTGGCCCATAGCCAGGATGCTCAGGATGATACTCAATCGAAACATGAACTGGGACCGTAGGACCACTTGTTGTAGTAGACACCAGGGATCACAGGTGGCAAGTAATTCCTTCTACGAACTCTTGAGCAACTATCACGCTCTTTGTCGCTAAAGACTTCCCCATCTCAGCAGCATGCTTCGCCAGTCTTTCCTTCTCAGCATCTTCCTCTAGTAATCTCCTCCCATCCTCTAGGTTTTTACACTCATCCTTAGTCAAGAGGTCTTCCATGAGTTTTCCCTCATCTAGTGACTCCACTCTTACTTGTTGTAACTGAGCCTCATATGGTACAAGCTTCTCCCGTGTCTTAGCCAGCTCCCATGAGTAATCATCAAGCCATGAGATCCCAGGAACTTCAATGTCTTAACAAGCATACCTCAAATGGGTTCCTCCAGCGATTCTTCTACCCTGGCCTCAGTTTCTGCAATCTCCTGTTTTAGTTCCTCCACCTACTTTGGTGCTCAGCTTTCATCCCATCGACCGAGCCCAACACTTCCCTATTGGAGGCCTCGACATTCTCTTTTCCATCCTTGCCGCCTCCAGCTGTCTCCTCATCTCCTCATTCTCTTTCTGTAGCCTCTGGACCCCCTTATTTTCATTCTTTAACCTCTCATTTCCAAAATCAAGTTTTTATTGTCCTTCTCAAGCTGGAACACTTTCTCATTCTCCGTCATCAAATGAGCATTCTCCATAGCCAGCTTCTCATAATCCTTTTTAAGCTTAGCATTCTCAGTCGACACCGAGACTACCGTGTCTTTATATGTTGAAGCAGTGTGCTCTGCATCCTTCTTCATCTTCTCATACTCCCTCTTTAGCTCGCCTATTACAAAAACAAATGGACATCGCATAAATGTGTTGCTCGGACACATAGATAACGCTGCTCCAGAGACAAAAACGTGTATATATAGCTTACTCAAGGACTCCTCCGCGTTTCGAATGACTAACTGTTCATCCTTCACCTTCTACCTCAAGTTGGCAGTCTCCACATTCTTATTCCTAATGAGATCCGAGAGATGCCCCGAGTAATTATAGTACTCATTGCATTGGTAACAAGTGCAGTAAACCTGTTGCCACGCCATTTCTTTGTCCTCCTGAGGGATCAGGATGAGGTACGGAAGCCACATAAGTTCGTCAAAGTGGTGTCTCGGCATTTTCTCTTTCAGTAGGGCTTTCCTCTCGCCTATGCTTAGTTCTAGAGCTTAGGGTGGCACGACATTAGTCCTTTCTGCTTTGAGTCCATCTTCTTCTTCTTGCTAGTATGAACTAACTCATTCTCCATGGATGAAGCGACAAGCAGAGCAGGCAGAATATATTGGGCAATCGTTGAAGAAGGACGCCCAACACCAGTAGAAATTTTCCCTATGCCCGTGCCCGATGCCCGGTTAAGCGAAAGGGGGAGATTCGGAATGCCGAGGTCACACCCTACGACGGTGCTCACTGCTGCGATCGCGAGAAGGAGGATCAGGAAACAAACTAGAGCTTCTCCTAAAATTCGACATAAAGTCACCTTTGGGTAGTCGGCGACTGCCATGACCATAACTGCAACCTTCTCTCCCACGAGTCATGTCACCTGAAAGAGAAACAGATTCAAGATTAGACTCGAAAGCCTAACGCACACAATCAAATGCTATGTAATATAGTGCTTATGAATGTGTATGTCCTAACTGTTCTCTCAACAGACCAGACAACGGCCCGCTCGAAGGAACGACTTCCCCCATAGCCAAAGCTAACTCCACCATACATGTGACACTGGGCAAGAGAAACGTAACATGCAGGAGTTTGTTTAAGTCATCAAATTGACCCTCTCTCTCAAGTGAGACGGCAGTTTTAGAGGGAGCTATTGGAGACTGTGGCCTGAACCTCTTCTCCGGCAGCTGCCTCCTTACCCCCGGTCTCGCCCTTACCAATTTCCTCTTGAATCCTTACAGCCTTGCTCGGGTTGGACCCGATAGGAGATACTTTCCTCTTTTGACTCGGGGACCCCTTCTCTTCCCCAGTGCATGTTTTCCTTCCACCTCCGGCGATAGCCGGTCTGAGTATCGATCGATTGCCAAGGAGCATTCCTACGCCACGAAGCCTGTCTTGATTGAGGATGTTATCAATGGAGCGATCCTCGACCGGATTGGCCAGCAAAGACTCAATTCATTATTGATACACGATATCTGTAAGCGCCGTAGGATTTCCTACCATACACAAATAAATTTGGAATTTTGCTACCAAACCAACAAGTGTCAGCTTGAAAGTGAAGGGAAACACTCACTTCCTTCCAACCATCTCCTCGCAAATTTAGGAGGGCAATGCACGAAGAACCAATCATCCTTGTACACCGTCAGTTTAGGCCATTTCCTAACGAAAAACTTGGTCTTGGGTGACGCTTCCAAGAAGTATTGAGACGACGAAGCAGTGGCTCTCCTCTTTAGTTGGAACGGATATCAGATATCCTCCCCAGTAGGCTCCAAGTGCAGGTACTCCTTATAGAGAACGCAGGTACCCAAGAGGGAAGTGTATGCATTCGGATGGAGCTGCGATGACGCAATGTTGAAATAGTTCAGTATATCCCAGATAAAGTTGCTGCCCGGGGGCACACACCCTATAGTGCACACCCGCCTATTCCAAGCAGTGTACCATTCCGGTGGTGCATGAGCTCTATCTCCCCTCCCGGGAGCGCAAACATCTTTCTAGGGAATACTAGACCTAATCGCCACGTGCCTCACCGACATATCATCCATATGTGAGGGCACAGAATCAGGTGGGTTCTTGAGAATAACCGCACCCGCCGCCATGTCCGGTGCATCCAACGTGCTTCCCTCAATGATATCTACATGCTCTAGGTCCTATGTTCGACCAATAGGTTGCGTCCTACGATCAGACGCTTCCGGCGAACCTATCACCTAAGAGGGTGTGGATTCCCCGGAAGTCTCAAGCTCGCTGCCCTTCGAGCTAGCATCGCAAGTTGAGTCGGATGTGGACGATGAATGTTGCGAAGCGGCGACTTACGAGGTTTTTGCCTTAGATCTTGTATCCATTTGCTAACTAGATTGTCAAGGTACTGGCTTTAGACATCGTATTGCACAAACTGAACCGTCGTACTAGTGTGAACTAATATGTATGTGCGGTGTTGTGCAATGACATGCTAATACTATTATAGCCTAAAAAGTCGGGAAAATACGACAATCACATGTCCTTTGAATCGTAACCATCATTGCTGTCAACCGATGCTACCAGATTTGCGTCGTTCCGTAACCACGTTACAACTAAGGCCGAGGAAATATGTCCGACAGTTCAACAGTTCAGTCACAGTCCAAATATATGTTCTAATCCTGTGCGCAAGGCTGAATTGTCAACTGCGTCACAACTAACACAAACCCCGGTTCAATTGCACAAAGCTGTGCGAGCAACACGAACCCCGGAGAAGAGAGCCGAACCCTCGGACGAGAAGAACAACGCTTCATAAAGGTAGGACACATAAAACTCGGACAAAACAATGAAACTCGTATTCCCTTCTCGGATAGGAAATCTCATACCCCGTTAGGGGTTCGAAATTAACGGGGTACGAAATTTCGTAACATTGAATACAAAATATCGTATCCCTTTCGGGGTTCGAGGATTTCGTATCCAGAGAAATGGAATGCGATTACCATTGTCACGAGTCTCAATACTTCACCTCCCTTGCCATGGCACCATCCTTTACCATCCATCACTTAGACCAATACTTCGACTCCCCCTCCATTCTTCTCCAAAATCCTCCTCCATGAAACTCCATCTCCCTCGCGTTTTTCTTCTTTACCAACCACAAAGCTCGGCACAAGTGTTTGGCCCCTCCTCAAGGTTCGATCTCATTTCGATTCCAAAATCTATCGACAATCCTCTCAAACTCCAATCTCAAGTTCAAGAACATGAATGATTTCAAATCGTGTCAGGGTCCATCTCGAGACCAATCCCATGGCCAACACCGAGCTTGAGTTAAGGTATGGCTACCAAAGTTCAGATCTGAACCCACCTTTGTTTTATTTTCTCTCAGGTCCAAGAGTTCGGTTTTGGGTTGTAGGAAAGAAGAAAGTGATGGTGGGGGGCTCAAATTTATAGATGATGGGGGAAACTGGGCTTTATCCCAATAGACGTATCGCATCCCACATAGGATACGAGTTTTCATATCATAGAGGGATATGAAAATTTTGTATCCCATCTTGGACACGAAATTTCATATCCCCAAGGGGAATACGAGGATTTCACGCCCCTATGGGGTGCGAGTCCTTAAATATATATATATATATATATATATGTGTGTGTGTGTGTGTGTGTATGTGTGTATATATATATACATACATATGTGCACATCGCAATATAGCGTCGTGAATGTGTATGTTTGCGTGAAAATGTGTGCATACGTTCACAATGCCTGCCAAACCCTGAGCAATGTATGCGCAAAACACACGTCCATGTGTATTCTCATTCATCCCCGCTTTTGTTACCTTTTATTTCTTATATTTTTAATTTTTTACTTCTCGTGGCATCGCGCAATGTCACACAGAAATAGTGTAAGCACATTCGCGGCGTCACACTGACAATAACTCATTTGTTTTGTGACGTAAACGAGCGTCGACAACTAACATTTACACTCGCGAGTTAACAAGACTTCGACGAATCAACAAAATTTTTCACTAACTTAAAGCACATCATGCCCAGACAATACATATTTGGGGTGGGGGGGGGGGGGGAGGGGAATGTTAACCAACTTTTTGACCCGGTTCCCAAAAGTACACAAGGCACGCTCGATTCAACACATCACATGACATTAAAATCCAAAGTGTCGCCAAATAGCTAAGGGTACAAG
This sequence comes from Allium sativum, assembly GCA_030737875.1. Classification (NCBI taxonomy): domain Eukaryota; kingdom Viridiplantae; phylum Streptophyta; class Magnoliopsida; order Asparagales; family Amaryllidaceae; genus Allium; species Allium sativum. The sequence continues at coordinate 85,088,029 of CM060918.1, forward strand.
CATATATGAAGTCACATAAGCAAAGGCCTCACAACTCCTCAAACCGTGCTCAAATCACACCCTCGTACCCCTCTGTTTCTAACCCCTCATATGTACAAAACCTTGGATCCACTCAGCTTGTGTCCCTCGAGTAGCTATATTTCGTATCCCTCGCCGTGCAACCATTCGAGCCTCTTCAGCTCGTACCCCTTCCTCCAGGAACACGTTTCAAATCCTTCGAAGCACGTACCTCAAAGCCCTCGATATGAGTACATTTCGTATCCCTTACCCTCGACCCTCTCTCCCTCAATTGCTTCGAACTACCCGCCTTCGTACCCAAGCCACTTCGGCTCATACCTCTCACCAAAGAACCCCTCACACACATCGGGTTTCAAGTCCCTCAAGTCGTACTATGATTTCGGCTCACCACCAATTACACCCAACAATCGTCGTATCCTATGGGATACGAATCTCATATACATGGGATACAAAATTCGTATCCCACCATTGGGGTACGAGTTTTATTCACAGGGAGTCGAGAATCGAGGCATGCGCTTCCAAGGGTATGAGATTTTGTATAGTGGTCCCCATATCTTACCTACTCCCACCTAACCACTTCACTATAAATACTCCTGAGTCCATACTTCAAAAGGGTTGGAATTTGGTTGATTTAACACTCCTAGAGAGCTCCAAGTAACCTCTTCAACGGGATCCTTTCTTTGAGGAAGAAGAAGGACAAAGGTGACTTTTTCCAACAATCATATAAGATGATTATGACTCCAAATCACATGGAAATGTTTGTAATTAAATGCCTAGAAGAGAATTATAGCTTGCAACTCATTGTTGTGAATAAAATCCAAGCACCTATCCCAAAGTGGACGTAGGCCCCTCACGGGACCGGACCCCTATAAATCTCCTGTGTCAGTTACTACTTTTCTGCACTTATTTTTGGTACGCGAAACAACAATTCTTAAGTAACTAAGAAACTTGGGTTTTGTCGCCAAATTTTAGCATCTACAAATACACATGCATTGATTCGACATCATAATTTAAATGAAAGTACATGTTTTCAAGTTTATAACCAAATATGTAAACAAACCACCTATGAAAGCCAAAATAAGTGGGCATATGAACCATACACAATAACTTAACATGAAACTATATAGCTAGCTTACACTCTATATCCAAGAAGAATTGGAATTGAATTTAACCATGTTTTCTCCTTCAAATAATGTTAGATGAGTGATTACTAGTAATCAAGAAGAAAAGTTCTGTTAACACCGTTGTGAAAACATGGTTCAAAATTATAAAGTATGAACGAATGTTAGCACGCGGCTACACTTAGCTCATCCCTATTTGGACCATTGAGCATCTTTGGGTTGTGTACTTTCTTTAGGTCTTGGGGCAAGTGGTGGGTCATCCCCAGTTGTGTAAACATTATAACATGAAACAGAGTGCATCATATTAACCAGGTTGTGCAAAGTATAAATACAAGGACACGTGGGGCACAAAAGACAAAGCAATGACATTGTTTTAAATGCATAGACCACTAGATCACTGGAATTCACACTTGGCAAGACAAATAGTGCGCATGGAAATGCAAGAATATAAACAAGCACGGACTGTGTCCACTTATACACAGCTTTTAACTACGGTAGGTATTTAGCCCGTTGGCGATCAACATGAAGTTAAAATTATGAGCTAAATTGCATGCCATGCCAACTACCTAAAAGTAGTACGTTCAGACCATAACAAGTCGTTGTGCCACGCCAGCCCAACTTTGGATCGTTTATCATTTTCTGTTGTTGAGACCTAGCAAGCCGTAGATTATTCTCGATGTTTAGACCGCAACACATATATAAAAGTGTGAAACATAGATTGCACGTTCAACTCAAAGAGGGACACCCATCACTTCTTTTAGATCGCCAGCAGCTTCTAAGCCGTTGCCAGCTCAGCTCGCTTTTGGGTCGTTGGAGTGATCCGGTCCGCTCATCAGCTTTTAGCCATTTCTTAGGCCGCTGGTGCTTTTAGGTCGTCCACGCGAGTAAAAAGAACAGGTTCTCATGGCCCAGTTGAGTCACAAATACCAGTTAGATTGTTAGTTTCGAAGACCATCGTTGGGTCGTTCAACTACCTCAAGTCTTCGGTTCGCTGGCACTTTAAGCTTGCTGAAAGCTTTAGGTCGCTACTTCTATTTTAAGTCGCGTATCACAGTTAAGCTGCTTATTGAAGACCGACTGGATATAGCTGGCACAGGGGATCACATAAGCTAATTTGCCAGCTGTAAAGTAAACTCATTATCACATAAAGGAAGAGCATGCAATAGGTCGTAGTATTATAAAATTAGCCTGCAAACCTTGTTAAGGACATGAGACATCATGAAGGCATGGTCGGTCCATAAAGGCAAAATTGCACCAATGTTTAGGTCGCTACATGATCTCATGTCATCCGCCTTTTAAGTCGTTGGTTTCTCCTACGGTCGTTGCTATCCTATTTGCTATCTTATCACACCATATATTTACAGCCGTGCCACTCCATCTAAAAACCACTATAAATACCCCTCATAATTCACATTGAAGGAGGACCGAATTTCATTCCTACAAGGAGGTGCCACCAAATTCAAAGCTTGTCTACAACTTCACTAATGGCATCTATGGATCTAACAACTCATCTCAAACTTCATAAGGATCAAATCCATTTCAATGATTATTAGAGCTCACTCCAATTGAATCAAAGCTCCTTGGATCTCATTAACGCTACATGATAAATATCTCCTATACAATTCAAACGATCTCTAATTCTCTCCAATCTTCTCCGAAGTCTAGATTGAATGCTAGTTCACTATGAAGTCTATGAAGATCATTCAAAGTCTAAGTGATCAAGAATTGATACATCCATTATCACAAAGCCAAAAATCTCTTCATTTTCTTCGCCAAATTCAAGTGAAATTATATCATAAAGAGAGTAAAAAGAGAGAAATAAATGTATGAATAATTTTATGAATGTTGTTAGCCCGAATATCATAATGAGAATTGATTAGAAAGTGGATGTAGATTCATTGTGAATCGAACCACTATAAAAATTCCTTTATCTTTCTTTTATGCTTTTTATTTTGTAATAGCGCGCTTCCACGTTTTAATCTTACCGAATCGGTGAAGTGCATCGTTTGTACCTTTGGTGTTGATTCCAAATTTAGAGTAAACATTTGGCGCCCACCATGGGGCTGCGTGCGCATTTCTCTTGATCCTAAGAGCCTACTTCTACCATAGATTCCGCAAATCTAAGATATAGGCCAGTCGACGAACTATCTTCCAAATTCAAGGCCTTATCCGATATAATGGGCAAATCTAAGAAGACTAATACCAATGCCATTGAAGAAAATAACAATGTTATCAATAGCGAAACTACTTCACTCACTAACCATTTCAAAGTTGGAGAAAATTCGATGTCCGGTGCTGGAGTAACTACAGCAGAATTAGATGCCGTTGTTGCTAACTTGAGCCAACGAATGGAAATTTCCAATAGAGCCTTAATCGATGCTAATAAAACTCTCGTGGATGCTAATCAAGCTTTGATGGATAAAGTGAGCGCTCTCCTATACGCTCAATCATATCCCGCTTCTCCTCCGGAAATCCATGTCAATCTTGAAGAGAATGCAAATTCATCATCCTCCGATCCTCATAATAATAAATTAGAAAGATTTGTTGGCAACGTCGAAGACTCAAAGTTGAATGTTATAAACCGCTCTGATCGATATAACCGACGAGTTGCAAGACCTGTCAAGGTGGCACCTTCCCATAGCGGAAGTAAAAGACCTAGATCCTCTAAACGTGATCGCTCACCACGACGAATATCCGGAAAAGAGATTGAGGTCCCCTCCCCGGAACGACACAACTCGAAGGAATATATCACGGATGTAGTAATGCAAATCATGAAAGATAACTTGCCTCGCAAGGATAGTGAAAGGGAATGGGACTTCTCCATCGGCAAAAATCCATTCATAAAAAGGATCCGCAAAGCTGAATTCCCCAAAAAGTTCACTCATCCTACTTTGCCTCCGTATAATAGGACTTCTGATCCAAATCACTTCTTATACAAATATGAGTGGCACATGAATGCAGCCATGGCAACGGATGAGATTAAATGTTTGTGCTTCCCCCTCTATCTAGAAAGTGTCGCATCGTTATGGTTTACGAGGCTGCTGCCCAAATCCGTCGACCGATTTGATGATTTGACTCTGAAATTCGAAGAGCAGTTCAGGTTGCAAACTACAAAAGCTAAGGAAGTTATCTCTCTTACATCCATGAAGGAAAATCCAGAAGAATCCATCAAAGATTTCCTTAAAAGGTTTAATGATGTTGTATCTGAAGTAGGGAACCCCAAACCTTGCATGACCTTAATGTCTCTAATCGGCGCTATAGACAAGAAGAGCAAATTTGGCAAATGGATTAAAATGAAAGAGTCAAGCACACTTGAGAAATTCTATAAAAAAGACGAGGAGTACATGAGAGTTGAAACTGGTCCAGTACCTCTTCAGTTCTAACCCGCTTCTCGAAGCACCCAAAAATACTGCTACTTAGTACAATCAGAAAATTACCGGAGGTCAGAAAAGAGGAGGCGACGAAAAAGAAAATCGAGATGGAAAGAAGCCACGCTTTTCCAATCCATCAGAGCTAACACCTTTAAATGACACTCCAGAAAACATCTTTGCTGCAACCAAAGACACCGAAGATTATCCAATACCTAAGCCTCAGAAAATCAATGACCATCAAGCAAACTCTGGAAAGTTCTGCTGATTCCATAATCAGCCAGGCCACGACACCAATGGGTGTAGGCATATGAAATCACTGATCGAAGAGCTGATTAGGAAGAATCGTCTGCAACAATATGTGAAAAATCCACAATCCTCAAACACTGTTTCGAATCCCCAGGGCCAGGGGGCAACAAACAACGAAGCTTTTGTTCAGACCATGCCAAGGCTGATCGTCAACTGATTACTGCTGATTGTGCTTCAATTCCAATGGCCCAGAATAAGCGATCAACATCGTCACTACTTTACTTCATGCTCTGTTTCCTGCTTTAGTTCATGCTTTATTTCATGTTCTACTTTCTGTTATATTCAAAACCTCTTGTAAACAGTCTATAATAACCTGCAAGTGATGTACTGAACTTAAGCTCTACGATTAAGAGCATATCTGTCTGAATTAATTTCTAGCTTGCAAATCTCATGTTAAATCAAAACTTGATTAAAAATGATTCCATGTTGCAGGCTGTCCGTCGAGCGCTTGTTCCTTCAGAATCAGACAAAGCAAAGCGACCCCAACAACACTAACTCAAGTACCAAATGCTGTAAATATCAACATGCACAAATGCAAGAATAGAAAAGCACCGCCTTGAGAAGTGAATGGGAAAAGTCGCAAAGATTCAAACAATGAACAAGCGCCACGACAATCAAATGAGAATATTGTAGCTTTTATCGAAGGGGCATTCCTCTAAGTGAAGGTTTCAAAGGTTCGATCCCCAATCCGAGATAGCCCTCCAAGTCAAGCGGCCAACAAGAGAATCGGAGCCAACCCAAAGCTGGAATAACCAGCACCAAGTTTGAAGGATCAACAAACCTGATGTTGGAAGTACCAACATCAGGCCAGAAGGACCAGCAAACATGTTAGAAGGACCAGCACCAAGTCAGAAGGACCGACAAACATGATGTTGGAAGTACCAACATCAGGCCGGAAGGACCGGCAAACACACTGGAAGGACCAACACCAAGTCGGAAGGACCGACAAACCTGATGTTGGAAGTACCAACATCAGGCCAAAAGGACTGACAAACACGTTGGAAGGACCAGCACCAAGTCGGAAGGACGGACAAACCTAATGCTGAAAGTACCAACATCAGGCCGGAAGGACCGACAAACACGTAGGAAGGACCGTGCCAAGTCAGAAGGACCGACAAACTTGATGTTGGAAGTACAACATCAGGCCAGAAGGACTGGCAAACACGCTGGAAGGACCAGTAAAAATTAAAGACCTCTACCGGGGTACCCAATTGATCGTCAAAACTAGGAAGTACCTGATGCGATAACGACGAACATTGGGGTTTAAACCAAAGACCTCTCCGGGGGCGCCCAATTGGTCGTCAGAATCAGGAAGTCCCTGATGCGATAACAACAAACATTGGGGTTTAAACCAAAGACCTCTCCGGGGGCACCCAATTGATCGTCAGAATCAGGAAGTACCTGATGCGTTAACAACAAACATTGGGCTTTGTCATCAAAGTCCTTTCCCGGGGCATTCCTTCTAAAATCACGGACGCTTGGATTAATCAGTATAATTGAGTAGCAAAAGTCTCCAATGACTGAATTAACCAAGCCAGGTTGCAAACAGAGTTTGCACATTAACCGTTTAACTTGTGTAGTATTTAAAAACCTCAAACATGACAGGTTCTAAATTTTAACCCGAAACGGGGGCATGATGAGACGACCCCAAACCCCGTAATGACGGTGGCAAGGGTAATCCTTGGAATATAACACATAAACAGATAATAGCAGAACAGAATAAAATAAATACACCAGATAATGCACAATAGAATATATTGGATAAGAGTAATCATCAGAGTTACACAGCATACAGGATCATACTTAGTACAAATACAGTTCAGCTATACATAAATGTCTACAGCGGAAAACAAACATAATGTACAATAGGAGCTGAACAGCATATAAAGAGATAAATAATAGAATCCATCTTCAGCTCCAGCTATCCAGAAAAAGCCAGCTAAAACCTGAATACAAGGCTGCCTGTGTAGAAAAAGGGGCACCCGAGTTTGAAAGTGAAACAAACTACGAGTCAGTCGTGGGACTGGTATGAGAAATCTACTCAACACATTTGAAATAAGGCTAATCACAGGACCACGCCACTTTCGTGGAATGGGTTTACTCCATTGGATTGCCAGTGCTTTAAAACAAATCATTCTTTTAAACATCGTAATGCTTTTTATAAAAATGAAGCCATTATAAGACTCAGTTCCCATCACACAATGCAACGCAAACCGGAGGATAGAGTTTTTACCTTATAATGGCCAAGATATGCTTGATACAAATAAAACAAAAGCATTTGATATTATCACTAGTGTTTAGATGTTTCAAAAACAATTTCAAATCATAAGTATCAATCATAGACGGCATTAATGCCCCATACCACGATGTCGCCATATATAGGTATACAATCAAAACCGCACAGTCACGTATTTGGAAATTGGATTTTAGTCATGAACCAAGGCAAAAGATAGTCCTTAACGACTTCAAGACGTTCTATCCCACCCCTCAGGATCAGCGCTCGAGAGACCCTTGGATCGTCTGGGCCGGTCCGTCGATGTGGATTAAAATGCTTGAACAATGCGTTTCCCCGCCCTTTGGGGCGTAAATGAGCCAACGAATGACTCCATCGGACCCGGATCGTCCGATCAAACTGTGGCGCCTCGCAACAGCAACAACCACATAAGTCAAACTCGTCAGGGCGTGTAAAACCACTGACGCCACTTCTAACTAGAAGTATACACATGCCCTCCCTGATGTCCTCTCCCGTTTCTGGTTCATACCGGGGTGTGAGGTTCGCGAATTCACGTTATACACAAAGCTACGCCACACAGGCGGGGGATTTGATCATCACAACAAGACTTTTCTTTTCAACAGAAGCCCTAATCACTGCATCTTAGCATGCCACACAAGCAATTCACACTGTGCAACTGATAGCTATCAATCACACAGAATAAATTCCAATGTCAGACACACTGTCCATTTGCAAGTCCGTTCTGGGTCTGAATGAAACCGGAGGCACTATATGCCTCGCAAACCCATCGATCAACACGTACGTCTGGACAATCACCACTCATTATCCATATTTCGGGATGCCTCCCAATCAGGACCTCGGTTACCATCCAAACGAGGTGAAGATCTCCGGTCTTCGACCACCGTCTTCATCTTAGATTCCTTATCGTCGATTCAGTTATTCAGAATGGGATAAACCCGGTCTTTCTGAGCAACTTGCGTATATAATAAATAAATGCAACACTAACATACACACGCATCATTTCAATTCATTAGTCACTAACCGTCAATCAGTAAGAGAACGATTTCCCAAATATTAACCCCGAAGGCCGAAACCAACATCAGATCAACACCCAGGAAACCATTCGACTTAGCCAACCTTCAGTAAGTTTCTAAATTTCACATCCATATCGTTTATAATATTTTATAACGATTTATTGCAATTTTTATTTATTTTAAAATAGCCAATTTATTCAAAACGACGCTTCGGGCCATAACGCGGCCGTGGCGCTGTTTTTCTTCAGATTTGATTTACACATATCTGAAAAACTAACCGTTGGATCTTCACAAAATTTACATCACTTTTCAAAACAAATCCAACGGTTCCAGTTTCGGGAAAATCCGACGATCGGATCTCCCGGTATAATCGTTTGAAGTTTCGATTTCAAACACTACAAGAAAACATGATATACATAGCATTCAGTCATGACATTATATTAAACTGCTATAATAAAATAATTAAATAAAAGAAAATAACACACAAATTGTGCTATTTATACAAAGTAATGAAAATGGCAGCTATATATAATTGTTTTCCGCTATGTCAGTGTTGCCCATTGAGAATGCGGAAGCAAAAGCACCAAAAGTTAAAAGAAGCGCGGGACAAAATTTCGTAACGCCGCGAAAATAAAATTTCCTCCCATCACTATCCCCTAGACCTGACTTTTACCTAAATCCCTAAATTTTCGATTTGCTCACTCCAGGAACTCTAGGAAGTTTACCATCTCCGATTCAATCAAGCATCCCATGAATCGACCGCCTCTTATTCTAACAGCTATAAATCTAAGCCATCTCTCCGATTCACTCAGCCTCGGCCAAATAGACAGTGGAGCGGTTTGAAGTCGATAATATTTTTATTACTTTCTTCCGCTCATAAATTGGCTTCACTTGCTATTCTCCTATTTCAATAGGGTCACCAATGATCGACCCATGACAATGGCAGGTATATTAATTTCTGCTCAATGATGTCATTTTCAGATTTGTACGAAATTTTGAACTTCTTCGTTTTTACTTTAAATGTCACTATTTTTAATTTGCATTTTTTATGCTCACAAATTTCTTTTGAGCATATTACCAAAATCTTCTTAGATGTACTGAAGTAATTGTTCTTTTGAGGATGTTAGTATATCTATTATTTGAGGCCTCACAATTTTAAACATAGTGAGACTTAGGATGTTAGTACCTTGAATGAAGTAATAGTTCATATCCCTTAACTAATGTGTGTAATTATATACAAAATTCAGTACAGTGGTTTGTTATTACTATCAGATTAGAGTGCGCATGCTTAAAAGAACTTGCTTTTAGATAATACATAAAAAGCGGCATGCATATATTGTTTCTGTGTCAAGGACCATTGGTGCATGGTCCTCTATGCTGCACAAACACAAATGGATACTGTTCTAGAACAAACTCACATAAATATAATATTATGTGTAAATTGTCAAAATTTATGTTGTTTTCAATTTTAAGATCATAAATTTAAATGTGGCGTACTTTGCTTGCTGTATTTCAGC